>JARQOD010000001.1:258519471-258863985 GCA_033576555.1 Oophaga sylvatica
ATGTGGCTCCAGAGCGCAGCTGGGCTACACATCTGACCGTGGCCTAAATGTATTACTTTTATTAGGGCTGTATCCCCTACGAGTTGCTATCCTTGGTTTGAACAGTCACTTTATGGTCCCTTAAATTTCTTTGGCTTGTAAGGATTTCCTCTGGTAGGCAGTGGCAGGGCCACAGTAATGAGGCAACACACAGGCTTAGAGTCCAACTTCAGTGGTTTAATGACACTTTTTAAACAGCAGGTTAGCACACAGTAAAGGAAAACACAAACATACTTCAGCTTGGAGAACCACTGGTCTCAGACTGACTCTTGCACGGGATGGCCTTAACTAAGCGGCTGCCTGGTCAACGACGTCTGCCAGGTGCCATTCCCAGGGTTGTTTGGAGTCTTGCTGCTAAACTTTGCAGGATGGGTAGTCCAACAAAAAAACTTCATGCTAACTCCAGCCTAGTTCCTCACACCTTGCACACACTCACCATGTGCCAAACAACAATCTCCATTACATAGTCCATAGATGATAAATGTTTGACCACTAGGGATCCAGCTACCCAGAGATCCACTGAAATAAGTGGTGGGGTGGGGAAGAGGCGTAGATTTATTGCTGACTTGTCAGAACTCTCATTATTACTTTAGGAAGACATAAAATGGAAGGCAGGCGGGATGCCTGAACTAGTTTGAGCAATGTGCAACTTGGTGTAAGCTTGGGGTAACTAAATAACTTATTATTTAAAAATGTAACTAAATATTCAAATAAAGAGAGAATATATAATCCTAGCGTAAGCCCACTTTAAAGGTGCTTTGCATGATTTTGTTGTTGGAAATGAAAGTGGGTCTCCATTTGTCTTATTTGCCTAGGGCACCAAAATACCTTGTCCCGGCCCTGCCTCCTGTAGAGCTGCAAAATCTCCACAGTGCCTGCAGCCTACACATATCAACACAAAACATGATGGGTTAATTTCAGAGGCTAAACTTGAAGCTCCAACAGGGTACGCAATCTTTACTTATCTTTATTAAAATTGGTGCTCTTATGCTAGTTAGATAGGCCCTTCGGGCCACTTGATAGCTCCAGTCTCTAGATGCAACTGCAACACCTGTACCCAGTATAGTTACACCCGTGATCTGGTGTGAAGGTGAGGCTCGTTTCACCTCCTTGTACTGTCTCTATGTGAATTCTTTTTCCATGAGATTGCGTCATCTAGCACTGTTTAGTAGGTCATATTTCCTTTTCCTTTACATAGATAGAATACATTATAGGAATCTCTGATTCTTCTTATATTTTTACCTTGTTTATTCCCAGTGCTTGAACTCTTCAAAAGAGGAGAGGAGTCTAAATGCTGATTTTTCAATCACGGAACAAGTCATCATGTCAACTCCTGATTACAATCTAAAATATACTCTATATTTATAAGGTATAATGCTGGTGTATTTCCTAAAATATACTACTTTCAGAGAAAGTTTTGACTTCAGCATTAAATGGACAGCAACCCATTTTGTGACTAATTGAAAAGAGGAAATCATTTACAAACTGTGAACTTTCAATAGATATTTCCTTTCTTTTGCTTCTGCTGCTAGATTGCTAGATTTCCTGCTTCCTGAAATACAAATGGCAAACATGCTATGACCTTAGTGCACAGAGTGAAGGTTCCTCTTCAGTAAAGGCAGGAGATTTCACCAACAAGCTGTTCCACAAATTTTATAAAAATTTTTTTGTAAAGTTTCTAGTAAAAACACATTGCTATAGGTCTCCTTACACATTAGAGTAAAGGGGCTGTGTAGGAATGAGATATTGATGAATTACCTTTAAAAAATCAGATCTTATAAAAGTGAATGGGAGCTCAGCTACACTACTTGAGAAAAGACATTGAGGCTATGTGCACATGTTGCGGATTTGTTGCAGATCCGCATGTATTTTACAGTACAATGTTAAGCAATTGAGAAAAAAAATTGCTGTGCGCATGCTGCGGAAATTTCCGCACGGAATCCGCAGCGGTTTGTTTTTAGCAGCATGTCAATTCTTTGTGCGGATTCCGCTGCATTTCTTCACCCATTTCATTATAGAAAACCACAGGGGTAAATACGCAGGAACAAGAGATGCAGAATCCACTCAGGAAATTCATGAGCCCAATCCGCAACGTGTGCACATAGCCCGAGACAGTGAATTCAGCAGTGGTGTTCTGGCTACCTGTATCTGTAAAAGTGGCTGTGGCACCAGCTGGTTGCTGAGGGTCTGGGATGTCAGACTTCTGGCATTTTGTTATAGATGTTATCAATATCCAATCCTGGATAACCCCTAATATCAGGGCTGAGCAAAGTGTGGCCCCTCTGGCCACATTCGGTCCAACAGCCAAAGAGTTGAAATTAGTAAACTACGGGTTGCAACATGCCCACACCACCGCCTGTCCGCTGCCGCCTTCTTCCTGATGTCAATGCTATCCACATCCTCAGGATGCAGATAGCGGTGAATACATTGGTGAATGACAGAGCTGCTGGTTGCTTCTTCCACCAATCAGCTTGTGCAACTGAGAAAGCAGACGTGATGGCATCATTACATCACGTCTCTTGTGCGGAGACAGTGCACTTGAGACCGGAGCAGAGCGCCAGGGGAACGGGAGCAAGGTGAATATGTGCTTTTTTTTTTTCAAGTGTATTGGATATTTGCATGTAAACAGGGGGTTATGTTGTGAATGGGTTTGAGATGAGTTCTGAGCAGAGGCTCCCTCTGGTGGTTACAAGCGGTGCTAGTCTGTCCAGTGAAGATTGTGAGGACTGGGAATCAGGTGTTACTGATTGGTCTTATATAAGGGAGTCACCTTCCCATCAGGGTTGCCGGTGATCAATTGTTCTGGTCTGGATCCTTTATTCCTGTTTCCCTTGTAGCCTGCTGTGTCGTGTCTGCATCTCATGCTAACAGATAAGACATTTTCTTCTTTTGTGTTTGTGCTATATTTTTGCATTTTGTCCTACACTTCTGTGGGGGCCTTCAGGGTCCCCTCCGGGGGCTTTTGCCCTCTCAGTTTTGTTCAGCCACTGATGTTTGCACTTTTGCTTTTTCCAGTTTTTTCAGTGGCTGCTGTTTTGATTTTGTTACACCAGAGAACTAATTTAGGTGGAAGAGGTCGTGTGATCTCAGGTGTTTTTGAAATTAGTAGAGTTGGTGCTTTCAGGGTTTTCTGGGATTGCAGTAAGTACCCTTCCTATCCTTTTCTATTTAGTTAGTTTGGGCCCCAGCGTTTGCTCATACTATTTTCTTTCTGTCTCAGTATTTCATCTTGTCTAACCGCCATTACATGTTTGGGGGCTTTCTATTATCTTTGGGGTTCTGCTCCGGGGCAGATAGCTTTCCTATTTCTATCTTTAGGTGTAGTTAGTTTCTCAGGCTGTGACGAGGCGTCTAGGACCAACGTAGGAACGCTCCACGGCTGCCTCTAGTTGTGGTGGTTAGTCAGGGTACTGCAATCTCATAGATTCCAACTGCTCTGGTGTATTGCCTTTTTTACCTGCACTCCTCAGCTACCGAAACATAACAGTATCACCGGCCTAAAAATTGAAAATTGTATGGTACTCACAGAAGGGAAAAATATTGTGAAAGAAAAAAGGTTGTCAGAGTTGTCAGAGATATTTTTCTGTTTGTTGCATTTTTTTTCCCCTCTGTATCTCTGGGTGCTGGGGAGGATCTTTTCTCTCAATGGAGTTTGCACAGTTGTCTGGCCGTGTGGATCAGCTTGCCACTGAGGTTCAGAGTATTGCTATCTATCTTGCTGGGTTGCCTGTTGTGGAACCTAGGATTCCCATGCCAGATTTGTTTTTAGGGGATCGAGCTAAGTTTCAGAATTTCAAAAATAATTGTAAATTGTTTTTTGCCTTAAAACCTAAGTCCTCAGGGAACGCAGCGCAGCAGGTTCAAATTATCATCTCTCTCCTGCGCGGCGATCCTCAGGATTGGGCTTTTTCCCTGACACCTGGGGATCCTGTTTTGAGTGATGTTGATGCGTTTTTTTCAGGCCTTGGGGTTATTGTACGATGAGCCTAATGTCACTGATCAAGCTGAAAAAGCCTTGTTGGCATTAAATCAGGGGCTTGATGACGCTGAGTTATACTGTCAGAGATTCCGTAGGTGGGCAGTCCTGACCAAATGGAATGACGACGCTTTGGCAGCCCTTTTCCGGAAGGGTCTGTCTGATAATGTAAAGGATGTTATGGTGGGATTCCCTGTCCCCTCTGGTCTCAATGATTCAATGTCATTAGTGATTCAAGTTGACAGACGTTTGCGTGAGCGGAGAGGTATGCGTGGAATGGTGTTGCCTTGTGAGCCAGCTTCTGAGCCCATGCAGTGTGATGGAGTGGTGTCTGGGGCACAGCGTCATGAGTTTCGAAAGCGCAATGGGTTATGTTTCTACTGTGGTGATGCCTCTCATGCTATTTCAGTCTGCCCTAAGCGGGGAAGACGTTTTGCACGCTCAGTTGTCTTGGGTAGTGTTCAGACTAAGTTTTTATTAACTGTCACTCTGATATGCTCTCTGTCCTCATTTTCTGCTCAGGCTTTCGTTGATTCTGGAGCAGCTATTAACCTGATGGATTATGATTTTGCTAAACGTTGTGGATTTCCCTTGATACCCCTACAGAAGTCTATTCCCCTACTGGGGATCGATTCTACCCCTTTGGCTGAGAATAAACCCCAGTTTTCTACTCAGGTGATAAAGAGGGTGTAGTTCTTTCCGCCATCTCGCCCAATTTGAGACTTGCTCTGGAGGGGTGTCAGGAGGATAGGCCCGAGCGCTGCCCTGTTGGAAAATTGTTTGTCCCGGACCAGTGGAAAAAGAGTGTGATGTCTGAGATTCATTGTTCCGCATTGGCTGGGCATCCCGGAATTTTTGGTACCAGAGACTTGGTTAGTCGGTCCTTTTGGTGGCCTACCTTGTCTCGTGATGTCAGGGAATTTGTGCAGTCCTGCGGGACTTGCTCTCGCTCCAAGCCTTGCTCTCGCTCTAGTGGTTTGTTGATGCCATTGCCTGTGCCCAAGAGACCATGGACCCATATCTCTATGGATTTCATTTCCAACCTTCCTGTTTCTCAGAGAATGACCACCATCTGGGTAATTTGTGATAGGTTTTCCAAAATGATACATCTTGTGCCATTACCTAAGTTGCCTTCCTCCTCTGAATTGGTGCCGTTGTTCCTTCAGCACGTGGTTCGTTTACACGGCATTCCTGAGAACATTGTATCTGACAGAGGATTCCAGTTTGTTTCCAGATTTTGGAGGACTTTTTGTTCTAAACTGGGTGTTCAATTGTCTTTCTCCTCGGCATTTCATCCTCAGACCAATGGTCAAACTGAGAGAACAAACCAGACATTGGAGACTTATCTAAGATGCTTTGTGTCTGCTGATCAGGATGACTGGGTCTCTTTTTTGCCTTTGGCTGAGTTTGCTCTTAATAATAGGGCTAGCTCTGCCACTTTGATGTCTCCATTTTTTTGTAATTCTGGGTTTCACCCTCGATTTTCTTCAGGACAGACGGAGGCTTCTGTCTGTCCAGGTGTTGACTCTGTTGTGGAGCGTATGCAACAGATTTGGGACCAGGTAGTGGAGAGGTTGTCCCTCTCTCAGGAGAGGGCCCAGCGGTTTGCTAACCGGCATAGGACTGATGGTCCTCGGTTTAAAGTGGGGGACTTGGTCTGGTTGTCCTCAAAGAATATTCCTATGAGGGTAGCATCTCCTAAATTTAAGCCTAGGTTCATTGGACCTTATAAGATCATGGAGATTATTATTCCTGTTTCTTTTCGTTTGCTCCTTCCAGGGACATTTAAGATCCATAACGTGTTCCACAAGTCCTTGTTGAAGAGGTTTGTTGAGCCAGTGGTTCCTGCTGCTGTGCCTCCTGACCCTGTTTTGGTTGAGGGCAATCTGGAGTATGTGGTTGAGAAAATATTAGATTCTCGTTCTTCTAGACGGAAACTCCAGTATTTGGTTAAATGGAGAGGTTATGGTCAGGAAGACAATTCTTGGGTGTTTGCTTCGGACATCCATGCTAGGAGACTTATCCGTGCGTATCATAGAACTCATCCTGACCGACCTGGTTGCTCAAATGAGGGTTCGGTGACCCCTCCTCAAGGGGGGGGTACTGTTGTGAATGGGTTTGAGATGAGTTCTGAGCAGAGGCTCCCTCTGGTGGTTACAAGCGGTGCTAGTCTGTCCAGTGAAGATTGTGAGGACTGGGAATCAGGTGTTACTGATTGGTCTTATATAAGGGAGTCACCTTCCCATCAGGGTTGCCGGTGATCAATTGTTCTGGTCTGGATCCTTTATTCCTGTTTCCCTTGTAGCCTGCTGTGTCGTGTCTGCATCTCATGCTAACAGATAAGACATTTTCTTCTTTTGTGTTTGTGCTATATTTTTGCATTTTGTCCTACACTTCTGTGGGGGCCTTCAGGGTCCCCTCCGGGGGCTTTTGCCCTCTCAGTTTTGTTCAGCCACTGATGTTTGTACTTTTGCTTTTTCCAGTTTTTTCAGTGGCTGCTGTTTTGATTTTGTTACACCAGAGAACTAATTTAGGTGGAAGAGGTCGTGTGATCTCAGGTGTTTTTGAAATTAGTAGAGTTGGTGCTTTCAGGGTTTTCTGGGATTGCAGTAAGTACCCTTCCTATCCTTTTCTATTTAGTTAGTTTGGGCCCCAGCGTTTGCTCATACTATTTTCTTCTCCGGGGCAGATAGCTTTCCTATTTCTATCTTTAGGTGTAGTTAGTTTCTCAGGCTGTGACGAGGCGTCTAGGACCAACGTAGGAACGCTCCACGGCTGCCTCTAGTTGTGGTGGTTAGTCAGGGTACTGCAATCTCATAGATTCCAACTGCTCTGGTGTATTGCCTTTTTTACCTGCACTCCTCAGCTACCGAAACATAACAGGGTTATGTGGGGGCTTATACTGTACATAGGGAGCTATATGGAGGCTCATACTGTATATAGGGTCAATTTGGGGGCCCATATGATATATAAAGGGGCTGAGGGCAGGCTCATACGGTATATATGGGGATGTCAGTATACTTAATTCTGCTCAATATTAACCCTTTTCTTCCATCTGACGTCCTATTCTGTCCATGTGACCTGGGACTTAATTCCCAAGGACGGCTGTTATGTTTCGGTAGCTGAGAAGAGATTGCAAAAATAGCCAAAAAAGCAATACACCAGAGAGGTTGGAAACTATTGGATTGCAGGACCCTAAACTAACCGCCACACTAGAAGTAGCCGTGGAACGTACCTACGGTGATCCTAGACGCCTCGTCACAGCCAGAGAGATAGCTACACCTAAAGGCAGAAAGATGAATGCTATCTGCCCCATAGTAGAATCCCCAAAGAAATAGGAAGCCCCCAAACATGTAATGGCGGTTATACCAGAAGAAAATACGAACACAGACAGAAAATAGAATGAGCAAATGCTTGGGCCCAATCTGTCTAGATAGAAAAGTATAGGAAAGAATTCTGACTGCAACCCAAAAAAAAACCCTGACAAAAATACCAACACTTCTGATTAACAAAAAACCTGAGATCACACGATCTCTACCACCTAAATCAGATCTCTCGTGTAACACACAGCAATTCAGCAAATAAAAAGTGACAAAGGAACAGAGCAAAAGTACAAACACAAACTGAGCACAATTGCAGAGCCAGGCCCCAAAAGAGGACCAGGCTGAAGTCTACTGCTAAGCAGCAAACCAGCAAGGAAAATCCAACCAGAGGAAAAAAAAACAGCAAATCACTTATCTGAATGAGAGCAGGAATGCAAGCTGAGCTCCAAGCAAGACGTGGAAGAACAATTGATTACCGGCAAGGCTGAAGGGAGTTCAGGTCACTTATATCAGACCATTCAGAGCCAGCTGAAGGCCATTCAGCAATTAGTTCATTATCCTCAGCAGCCACCGGAGGGAGCCCCAGCTCAGAAGTCGCCTCCAGAGTATTCACAACAGACGGCATATGCGATCAGCCGCACTCAGGAGGGGGAGCGCAGCTGATCGCGGCGGGGTGTCAACTGATTATCACAGCTGACACCCAGCACTAAGTGCCAGGAGTGGTCACGGACCACTCCCGGCACTTTAACCCCCGGCACACTGCGATCAAACATGATTGCAGTGTTCTGGTGGCATAGGGAAGCATCGCACAAGGAGAGGGCTCCCTGTGTGCTTCCCTGAGACCCTCAGAGCAACACGATGTGATCGCGTTGTTCCGAGGGCCTCCTCCCTGCAGGTCCCCGGATCCAAAATGGCCACGGGGTCCTTCCGGATCCTGCAGGAAGGTGGCTTGTCAGTGCCTGCTGAGAGCAGGCGCCAGCAAGCCCCCTGCACTGCCTGTCAGATCGCTGATCTGACAGAGTGCTCTAAAAAACCTGTCAGATCAGTGATCTGACACTATATAGTGATGTCCAACCCTGGTACAATGTAAAAATGTTAAAAAATAAAATAAACATGTGTAAAAATATTTTAAAAAATACAGCACGGTGGCTCAGTGGATAGCACTGCAGCCTTGCAGCGCTGGAGTCCTGGGTTCGAGTCCCACCAAGGACAACATCTGCAAGGAGTTTGTATGTTCTCCCCGTGTTTGCGTGGGTTTCCTCCGGGTACTCTGGTTTCCTCCCACACTCCAAAAACATACTGATAGGGAATCTAGATTGTGATCAGGGACAGCGACGATAATGTGTGCAAACTGTAAAGCGCTGCGGAATATGTTAGCGCTATATAAAAATAAAGATTATTATAAATAAAGATTATTATCCCTAAATAAATTTAAAAAAAAAAATTCCCCAATAAACACATTGTTATTATGTAAATTAAAAAAACAATAAAAGTACACATATTTAGTATCGCTGCGTCCGTAACGACCCGCCCTTTAAAACTGTCCCACTAGTTAACCCCTTTAGTGAACCCCTTACAAAAAAAACAAGGCAAAAAAAACAATGCTTTATCAATCATACCGAACAAAAAGTGGAATAACACGCGATCAAAACTACGGATATAAGGAAGCATGTTACCGCTGAAAACGTCATCTTGTCCTGCAAAAAACGAGCTGCCATATAGCATCATCAGCGAAAAAATTAAAAAGTTATAGCTCGCAGAATAAATCGATGCAAAAATAATTCTTTTTTATATAAAATAGTTTTTGTTGTATAAAAGCACCAAAAATAAAAAGAATACAAATGAGGTATCGCTATAATCGTACTGACCTGAAGAATAAAACTACTTTATCAATTTTACCACACGTCCCCCCAAAAGAAATTAATGAATTGCTGGTTTTTGTTCATTCTGCCTCCCAAAAATCGTAATAAAAAGCGATCAAAAAATGTAATGTGCCCAAAAATGGTACCAATGAAAACGTGAACTTGTCCTGCAAAAAAAAAGACCTGACATGACTCTGTGGACCAAAATATGGAAAAATTATAGCTCTCAAAATGTGGTGATGCAAAACTATTTTTTGCAATAAAAAGCATCTTTTAGCATGTGACAGCTGCCAATCATAAAAACCCGATATAAAAACCCGCTATAAATAGTAAATTAAACCCCCCTTTATCATCCCCTTAGTTAGGGAAAAATAATAAAATTAAAAAAAGTATTTATTTCCATTTGCCCATTAGGGTTAGGATTAGGGTTGGGATTAGGATTAGGAGTGTGTTAGGGTTAGGTTTGTGGTTAGGGTTAAGGTTAGGGTTGGGATTAGGGTTAGGGGTGTGTTGGGGTTAGGGTTTAAGTTAGAATTAGGGGGTTTCCACTGTTTAGGCACATCAGGGACTCTCCAAACTTGACATGGCGTCTGATCTCAATTCCAGCCAATTCTGCATTGGAAAAGTCGAACTGTGCTCCTTCCCTTCCGAGCTCTTCTATGTGCCCAAACAGTGGTTTACCCCCACATATGGGATATAAGCGCGCTCAGGACAAATTGCACAATTTCTCTTGGGGTCCAATTTCTCCTGTTACCCTTGGGAAAATAAAAATGTGGGGGCAAAAATATCATTTTTGTGGAAAAAAATATGATTTTTTATTTTTATGGCTGTACGTTATAAACTTCTGTGAAGCACTTGAGGGTTCAAAGTTCTCCCCACACATCTAGATAAGTTCCTTGGGGGGTCTAGTTTCCAAAATGGAGTCACTTGTGGGGGTTTCCATTGTTTAGGCACATCAGGGGCTCTCCAAACGCAACATGTCACCCGCAGACCATTCCATCAAAGTCTGCTTTCCAAAACGTCACTACTTCCCTTCCGAGCCCCAACGTGTGCCCATACAGTAGTTTTCTCACACATATGTGGTATCAGCATACTCAAGACAAATTGGACAACAAATTTTGGGGTCTAATTTCTCCTGTTACCCTTGGGAAAATAAAAAATTGGGTTCTAAAAATCATGTTTGTGGAAAAAATATGATTTTGTTTATTTTCACGCCCAGGCGTTATAAGCTTCTATGAAGTACTTGAGGGTTCAAAGTGCTCACCACACATCTAGATAAGTTCCTTGGGGGTCTAGTTTCCAAAATGTTCTCAGGAATGCCATGTAACCGAACCACATGCTGAAAGAACAAAGGCACCAACTCGGAGGAGGAAGGCAACTTAGGTAATGGCACAAGATGTATCATCTTGGAAAACCTATCACAGATTACCCAGATAACGGTCATTCTCTGAGAGACAGAAAGGTCAGAAATAAAATCCATAGAAATATGGGTCCATGGCCTCTTGGGTACAGGTAATGGCATTAACAAACCACTAGAACGAGAGCAAGGCTTGGAACGAGAGCAAGTCCCACAGGACTGCACAAAGTCCCTGACGTCACGACAAAGTAGGCCACCAAAAGGAGCGACTCACCAAGTCTCTGGTACCAAAAATCCCGGGATGACCAGCCAACTGTCACGCGGTCTTATGATATGTGTACGATGTCAGTAAACTATTCTTAAAAGAACAACACTCTATACAACATATAGATTAGCAACATCAGCATGTAAATATAGAATAGATTTACCTGACACGATATCCGTTGAACTCAGGGTTAATCTTGAGGACTTGATACACTGTCACAGGAAAGAGGAGGACCGGGGGTCTAACCTGACCCTAAACTGGGGTCCTAACTAATCCCTCACCTTGGAGGTACTGATAATGGTTCAGAGGTCCAAGTCTCCAGCCTAACCCTGTCTCCTATCAGTCCCTGAACCCTGTAATCAGTCCTAAGAAGGATTCTGATTACCACCAAAGGGATATGGGCTGATCTCTGCTAAATACACAGATTAGACATATAAGACAGACTGGAGAAAACACAGACTTGCATACACACTCAAACACAGAAGGAACATAAATGATCTGGGATATTAAACTCTAAGCAAGGTGAGCTTAAAACAACTAAGGAGCTCTTTAACTTAAGTCTATACAGATACAATCCTATCTGTGGTCTGCATGAAGAATTTCACTGGCAACTCCCAACACAGACAACCAGAGATTTAAAGGAAACCAATCAACAAATAATTAATTGCAGCCGGGAGAAACTGCACCCAGTCCCAGAACTGAGCACAGACAGAATTAACTCCCTAACTGCCAAACACAAAGAAACAGCAACTCAGCTGTGAGAAGTCAGAATGTGCAACCGCGACGATCTTCGTGGCGATGCACACATGACAGTACCCCCCCTTCTACGAGGGGCCTCCGGACCCTCAGGGCCAGGTTTGCCCGGGTGAGTTCTGTGGAAGGTCCGCACCAAACGATCTGCGTTAATGTCAGACGCAGGAACCCACGTCCTCTCCTCTGGACCATACCCTTCCAATGCACCAAGTACTGAAGGGACCGGCGATTCAGACGTGAGTCAATGATCTTTGACACTTGAAACTCCAATTTACCATTGACCACCACTGGAGGAGGAGGTAGAGGTGATGGTATGACTGGTGCCACGTACCTCTTAAGTAATGACTTGTGGAACACATTATGAATTTTAAACGTAGGAGGGGGTCCAGACGAAATGCCACAGGATTAATTATGGAACTGATCCTGTACGGCCCGATGAATCTGGGGCCCAGCTTCCAGGAGGGAACTTTAAGTTTTATATTCCTGGTAGACAACCATACCAGATCGTTCACATTAAGATCTGGACCAGAAACTCTCCTCCTATCAGCCATACGTTTATAACGGTTCCCCATAGCACTCAGATTATTCAATACACCTCTCCACACTGAAGCAAGTGACGATGAGAAACGCTCCTCCTCAGGAACCCCAGAAGGGCCCCCCCCATTGAATGTACAAAACTGGGGATGAAAACCATATGCCCCAAAAAACGGGGACTTACCAGTGGACTCGCTCCGCCTGTTGTTAAGAGCGAACTCTGCCAGAGGCAAGAAAGAAGACCAGTCCTCCTGGTTCTCTGAGACAAAACACCGAAGATAAGTCTCTAGGCTTTGATTCAGACGCTCTGTCTGACCATTGGTCTGCGGATGAAAAGCCGAGGAAAATGACAATTGCATCCCCCGACGTAAACAAAATGCCCTCCAAAACTTGGACACAAACTGAGACCCCCTATCTGACACCACATCAGAAGGCAACCCATGAAGTCTCACAATCTCCCCAATGAACACCTGCGCCAGAGTTTTAGCATTAGGGAGGGCAGGAAGAGCAATGAAATGTGCCATCTTACTGAACCTGTCAACAACCACCAGTATGACAGTCTTCCCTGACGACTGAGGAAGGTCCGTAATGAAGTCCATAGACAAATGAGTCCATGGACGCTCCGGAAGTTTCAAGGGTAAGAGGGTCCCAGACGGACGGGTATGAGGGGTCTTAGAGCGAGCACAAACCCCACAGGACGCGACAAAAGTTAAAACATCTTTATTAACGTTAGGCCACCAAAACCGGCGAGTAAGGAGATCTAAAGTAGCCTTACTCCCTGGATGTCCTGCTAAAGCAGAATTATGATGTGCCTCAATAACCTTTTGTCTCAACTGATTTGGGACAAACAGTCTCCCTGGAGGTCCTGCAGGGGCGTCCCCCTGAGCCTCTAACACCTCCTCCTCAAGCTCAGAACATACAGCCGACACTACCACCCCCTCCTGAAGGATAGGAATCGGGTCATCCATTTTCCCGGCCCCTGGGAAACTGCGAGACAAGGCATCCGCCTTAACATTCTTAGATCCAGGGCGATAAGTGACAACAAAATTAAACCTGGTAAAAAACAACGACCATCGAGCTTGTCTGGAATTCAGACGCTTAGCAGATTCCAAATACAGCAGGTTCTTGTGATCAGTAATGACGGTGACCGGGTGGACTGCCCCCTCCAAAAAGTGACGCCATTCTTCAAAAGCCAACTTAATGGCCAAAAGTTCCCTATTGCCGATATCATAATTCCTTTCGGCGGACGACAATTTTTTAGAAAAGAAAGCGCACGGATGCCATTTACCAGGGGACGGACCCTGGGACAATATTGCACCCACCCCTACGTCAGACGCGTCCACCTCCACAACGAACGGCTGTGATGCATCTGGTTGGATGAGAACGGGTGCCGAAGCAAAACATTTTTTCAAAGAGGAAAAAGCTTGGCAAGCTTTGTCCGACCATTTAGAAAAATCCGTCCCTTTTCTTGTCATGTCAGTGAGAGGTTTGACAACAGATGAGAAATTACAAATAAATTTCCGGTAGTAGTTAGCAAACCCCAGAAAACGCTGCAGAGCCTTAAGATCCTCTGGCTGATCCCATTCAAGCACTGCTCTCACCTTTTCAGGGTCCATACGGAAACCGGAGGCTGACACCAAGAAACCCAAAAACTGAAGTTCCTGTATGGCGAATACACACTTTTCCAGTTTGGCGTATAGTTTATTGTCTCGCAAGATCTGCAACACCTGTCTCACATGCTCCTGGTGAGACACAAGATCTGGTGAGTAAATTAAAATGTCATCCAAATATACGACCACAAACAGCCCCACCAGATGACGAAAAATGTCATTAACAAAATGTTGGAATACTGCTGGTGCAGTAGTCAGACCAAAAGGCATGACAAGGTTCTCATAATGTCCCTCCGGCGTGTTAAATGCCGTTTTCCACTCATCCCCCTCTTTTATCCTAATCAGATTATACACCCCCCTGAGATCCAATTTAGAGAACCATTTGGCGCCAACAATTTGATTGAAGAGATCAGGAATCAGAGGGAGTGGATACGGATCTCGAACAGTAATCCGATTAAGTTCGCGGAAATCCAAGCAAGGGCGTAGGCCTCCATCTTTTTTCTTCACAAAGAAGAACCCCGCGGCCACTGGGGAAGATGAAGGTCTAATATGCCCTTTGGCCAGACTTTCCGAAATATAATCTTTCATAGCCTGCCTCTCAGGACCAGAAAGGTTATATAACCTAGCTTTAGGTAACTTAGCATCAGGAAGTAAATTAATAGAGCAGTCATACACGCGATGAGGAGGCAACTCCTGACACCCCTCCTCAGAGAACACATCCCCAAAGTCCTCCAAAAAAGGAGGCAAAGTACTAGGCACGACCGCACTGATGACTGTGTTCATGCAGTTACTTTTGCAAAACTTCCCCCATTGGCTTATATCTCTGGACTGCCAATTAATCACAGGGTTATGTTTAACCAACCAAGGAAGTCCCAACACAATAGGAGTAGGTAGACCCTCCAACACATAACAAGATAATAGTTCCCTATGTATTGCCCCTACCCGAAGGTCAATGTTATGAACCTCATGAACAAAGCTACCTTGGCCGAGAGGCCTGGCGTCAATGGAGAATATAGGGATCGGTTTGACCAATACACTCAGATGCATACCTTGAGCCTGAGCAAACTGAGCGTCAACCAGATTAGCCCCGGACCCACTATCAAGAAGAACAGAAAATCTCTCCACTCTCGTACCAACCACCACCTCCACTGGTACAAGGAACTGAGAAGAACTAGCGGACGAAATACATACTCCCAGGTTGTCGTCCACCACACAACCTGGGATTAACAGTTTTCCGGCGACTTTTTGCTCAACAAGGCACGGGATGGACATCCCCCAACAAAATGTCCCTCTTTCCCGCAGAAGAAACACCTTCTAGTCCTGCGGCGTACCGCCAATCCCCTCCTACGAAATGATGTCCCTCCCAACTGCATAGGCTCCTCCGAACAGACAAGGGGAACCTCAACATAAGGGACTTTAGTAGTAGGTGGAGTAACAACAGGGGGCGGAGTTACCTCGCACCTCTCCCGGAGCCGTCTATCAGTACGGATAGCTAGGGCCATAGCAGCCTCCAGTGATGGAGGAGAATCATACTGAGCCAAAACGTCCTTTAATTTGTCAGAAAGCCCATGACAAAACTGGCTCCTAAGAGCTGGGTCATTCCACTGAGTATCTGTGGCCCATCTACGGAACTCAGAAGCAAATTCCTCCGCCGGACGATCTCCCTGCTGTATCTTACGTAATTTTGTCTCAGCAAGAGAGACCCGATCTGGGTCATCATATACCAAACCCAGGGCAGTAAAAAATCGATCTACTGACTGTAGAGCCGGGGATCCCGGAGGAAGGGAGAAGGCCCAGGATTGAGGGTCCCCTTGTAGGAGCGAGATAACAATTCCCACTCTCTGCTCTTCACTCCCTGATGATCGAGGCCGAAGCCGAAAATATAATTTACATGCTTCCCTGAAGGTAAAAAATTTGTCTCGCCCACCAGTGAACCTGTCCGGGAGAGCTACTTTAGGTTCAAATCTGGTTTGCTCCGAGGGAGACAAAACTTTGGACCTAATGTCCGTCAGCTCCATGGATAATCCCTGCAACTGCAGAGCCAGCTGGGCTACTGGATCCATGGCAACTGGGAATAATTTTATAGGCCAGTGAAAATGTCACGCGGTCTTATGATATGTGTACGATGTCAGTAAACTATTCTTAAAAGAACAACACTCTATACAACATATAGATTAGCAACATCAGCATGAAATATAGAATAGATTTACCTGACACGATATCCGTTGAACTCAGGGTTAATCTTGAGGACTTGATACACTGTCACAGGAAAGAGGAGGACCGGGGGTCTAACCTGACCCTAAACTGGGGTCCTAACTAATCCCTCACCTTGGAGGTACTGATAATGGTTCAGAGGTCCAAGTCTCCAGCCTAACCCTGTCTCCTATCAGTCCCTGAACCCTGTAATCAGTCCTAAGAAGGATTCTGATTACCACCAAAGGGATATGGGCTGATCTCTGCTAAATACACAGATTAGACATATAAGACAGACTGGAGAAAACACAGACTTGCATACACACTCAAACACAGAAGGAACATAAATGATCTGGGATATTAAACTCTAAGCAAGGTGAGCTTAAAACAACTAAGGAGCTCTTTAACTTAAGTCTATACAGATACAATCCTATCTGTGGTCTGCATGAAGAATTTCACTGGCAACTCCCAACACAGACAACCAGAGATTTAAAGGAAACCAATCAACAAATAATTAATTGCAGCCGGGAGAAACTGCACCCAGTCCCAGAACTGAGCACAGACAGAATTAACTCCCTAACTGCCAAACACAAAGAAACAGCAACTCAGCTGTGAGAAGTCAGAATGTGCAACCGCGACGATCTTCGTGGCGATGCACACATGACACCAACGCGGAATGATGAATCTCAGACATCACACTCTTTTTCCACTGGTCTAGAACAAACAACTTCCCAACAGGGCAGCGCTCAGGTTTATCCTCTTGACACCCTTCCAGAGCCAGTCTCAAATTGGGCGAAATGGCGGAAAGAACCACACCCTCTTTCAAAATAACAGCAGGATCAGATAACTCAGGAGAATCTGCAAAGAAACTCCTCGAGAGGGCATCCGCCTTGACATTCTTAGTGCCAGGAAGAAAAGAAACCACAAAATTAAAACGTGTGAAAAACAAGGCCCACCTGGCCTGTCTAGGATTAAGTCGCTTGGCTGATTCGAGATAAACCAGGTTCTTATGGTCCGTGAGGACCACCACCTGATGTTTGGCTGGTGATACTGTTATGATTTGGTAGCTGAGGAGAGCAGGCAAAAACGGCAATACACCAGAGAGGTTGGAATCTACTGGATTGCAGTACCCTGACTAACCACCACAATTTAAGGAAGCCGTGGAGCGTTCCTACGTTGGTCCTAGACGCCTCGTCACAGCCTGAGAGGTTAACTACACCTAAAGATAGAAAGAGGAAAGCTATCTGCCCCGGAACAGATCCCCAAAAACATAGGAAGCCCCCAAACATGTAATGACGGTTAGACAAGAGGAAATACAGACACAGACAGAAAATAGTATGAGCAAACGTTGGGGCCCAATCTTCCTAGACAGTTACTGCAATCCAAAAAACCCTAAAAAATACCAACTCTACTAATTGCAAAAACACCTGAGATCACACGACCTCTACCACCTAAATTAGTTCTCTGGTGTAACAAAACTAAGCCGCAGCCACTGAAAAAACTGGAAAAGGCAAATGAACAAATAACAGTGGCTCCAGAAGAACTGAGAGGAGCCCAAGCCCCCGGGGTGGGGGGAGACCTGGCTAACCTCACAGAAATGCAGAGAAATATGCAAATGGTAAGCACAAAAACAAAAAACAGAAAATATCTTATCTGAGAGCAGGAGAAGAGGCAAGACTCAGCAAGCTTCCAAGTGAACCAGGAACCACAGTTGAGACAAGAACAATTGATCACCGGCAACCATGATGGGAGGGAACCTCCCTTATATAAGACCAGTCTGTAACTCCTGATTGCCAATCCTCATTGAATGGTTCAGTACTGTTTGTAACCACCAGAGGGAGCTTCTGCTCAGAATTCATTTCTAACACATTCACAACAGTACCCTCCCTTGAGGAGGGGTCACCGAACCCTCACTTGGGCAACCAGGCTGGTCAGGATGAGCTCTGTGATATGCACGGATCAGTCTCCTAGCATGGATGTCCGAAGCAAACACCCAAGAATTGTCCTCCTGACCATAACCTCTCCACTTAACCAAATACTGGAGTTTCCGTCTAGAAAAACGAGAATCCAATATTTTCTCAACCACATACTCCAGATTGCCCTCAACCAAAACAGGGTCAGGAGGCGCAGCCATAGGAACCACTGGCTCGACAAACCTCTTCAATAAGGACTTGTGGAACACGTTATGGATCTTAAATGTCCCTGGAAGAAGTAAACGAAAGGAAACAGGATTAAGAATCTCCATGATCTTATAAGGTCCAATGAACCTAGGCTTAAACTTAGGAGATGCAACTCTCATAGGGATATTTCTTGAGGACAACCAGACCAAGTCCCCCACTTCAAACCGAGGACCATCAGTCCTATGCCAGTTGGCAAACCGCTGGGCCCTCTCCTGAGAGAGGGACAACCTCTCCACTACCTGGTCCCAAATCTGCTGCATACGCTCCACAACAGAGTCAACACCTGGACAGACAGAAGCCTCCGTCTGTCCCGAAGAAAATCGAGGGTGAAACCCAAAATTGCAGAAAAATGGAGACATCAAAGTGGCAGAGCTAGCCCTATTATTAAGAGCAAACTCAGCCAAAGGCAAAAAAGAGACCCAGTCATCTTGATCAGCAGACACAAAGCATCTCAGATAAGTCTCCAATGTCTGGTTTGTTCTCTCAGTTTGTCCATTGGTCTGAGGATCAAAAGCAGAGGAGAAAGACAATTGAACACCAAGTTTAGAACAAAAAGTCCTCCAAAATCTGGAAACAAACTGGACTCCTCTGTCAGACACAATGTTCTCAGGAATGCCGTGTAATCGAACCACGTGCTGAAGGAACAAAGGCACCAATTCGGAGGAGGAAGGCAACTTAGGTAATGGCACAAGATGTATCATTTTGGAAAACCTATCACAAATCACCCAGATAAAGGTCATTCTCTGAGAAACAGGGAGGTCGGAAATGAAATCCATAGAGATATGGGTCCATGGTCTCTTGGGCACAGGCAATGGCATCAACAAACCACTAGAGCGAGAGCAAGGCTTGGAGCGAGAGCAAGTCCCGCAGGACTGCACAAATTCCCTGACATCATGAGACAAAGTAGGCCACCAAAAGGACCGACTAACCAAGTCTCTGGTACCAAAAATTCCGGGATGACCGGCCAACGCAGAACAATGAATCTCAGACATCACACTCTTTTTCCACTGGTCTGGGACAAACAATTTCCCTATAGGGCAGCGCTCGGGTTTATCCTCCTGACACCCTTCCAGAGCCAGTCTCAAATTGGGCGAGATGGCGGAAAGAACTACACCCTCTTTCAAAATAACAGCAGGATCAGATAACTCAGGAGAGTCCGCAAGGAAACTCCTCGAGAGGGCATCCGCCTTAACATTCTTAGTGCCAGGAAGAAAGGAAACCACAAAATTAAAATGTGTGAAAAACAAGGCCCACCTGGCCTGTCTAGGATTAAGTCGCTTGGCTGATTCCAGATAAACCAGATTCTTATGGTCCGTGAGGACCACCACCTGATGTTTGGCTGGTGATACTGTTATGATTTGGTAGCTGAGGAGAGCAGGCAAAAACGGCAATACACCAGAGAGGTTGGAATCTACTGGATTGCAGTACCCTGACTAACCATCACAACTAAAGGCAGCCGTGGGGCGTTCCTACGTTGGTCCTAGACGCCTCGTCACAGCCTGAGAGGTTAACTACACCTAAAGATAGAAAGAGGAAAGCTATCTGCCCCGGAACAGATCCCCAAAGAACATAGGAAGCCCCCAAACATGTAATGACGGTTAGACAAGAGGAAATACAGACACAGACAAAAAATAGTATGAGCAAACGTTGGGGCCCAATCTTCCTAGACAGAAAAGGATAGGAAGGACACTTACTGCAATCCAAAAAACCCTAAAAAATACCAACTCTACTAATTGCAAAAACACCTGAAATCACACGACCTCTACCACCTAAATTAGTTCTCTGGTGTAACAAAGCCCGAGCCGCTGAAAAAACTGGAAAAGGCAAATGAACAAATAACAGTGGCTCCAGAAGAACTGAGAGGAGCCCAAGCCCCCCGGGAGTGGGGGGAGACCTGGCTAACCTCACAGAAATGCAGAGAAATATGCAAATGGTAAGCACAAAAACAAAAAACAGAAAATATCTTATCTGAGAGCAGGAGAAGAGGCAAGACTCAGCAAGCTTCCAAGTGAACCAGGAACCACAGTTGAGACAAGAACAATTGATCACCGGCAACCATGATGGGAGGGAACCTCCCTTATATAAGACCAGTCTGTAACTCCTGATTGCCAATCCTCATTGAATGGTTCAGTACTGTTTGTAACCACCAGAGGGAGCTTCTGCTCAGAATTCATTTCTAACACATTCACAACAGGTAACCCACAACGTTTGGCAAAGTCAAAATCCATCAGGTTAATAGCTGCTCCAGAATCAACAAAAGCCTGAGCAGAAAATGTGAACAGGGAGCCAATCAGGGTAACAGTCAACAGAAATTTAGTCTGAACACTACCCAAGACAACTGAGCGTGCAAAACGTCTTCCCCGCTTAGGGCAGACAGAAATAGCATGGGAAGCATCACCACAGTAGAAACATAACCCATTGCGCTTACGAAACTCATGACGCTGAGCCCCAGAAATCACTCCATCACACTGCATGGGCTCAGGAGCTGGCTCACAAGGCAACACTATCTCACGCATACCTCTGCGCTCACGCAAACGTCTGTCAATTTGAATAACCAAAGACATAGAGTCATTGAGACCAGAGGAAACAGGGAATCCCACCATAACGTCCTTTACTTTTTCTGACAGACCCTTTCGAAAAAGGGCTGCCAAAACATGATCATTCCATTTGGTCAGGACTGCCCACTTTCGAAATTTCTGACAGTACAACTCAGCGTCTTCAAGACCCTGATTTAATGGCAACAAGATCTTTTCAGCTTGATCAGTGACATTAGGTTCATCGTACAATAACCCAGAGCCTGAAAAATAAATCAATATCATTCAAAACAGGACCACTAGGTGTCAAGGAAAAAGCCCAATCCTGAGGGTCGCCGCGCAGCAGGGAGATGACGATTTGAACCTGCTGTGCCGTGTTCCCTGAAGACTTAGGCCTTAAGGCAAAAAACAACTTAGTTATTTTTGAAATTCAGAAATTTAGATCGATCCCCCAAAAACAAATCTGGCATGGGAATCCTAGGTTCTACAACCGGCAACCTAGCAAGATAGGTAGCAATACTCCGAACCTCAGTGGAAAGCTGATCTACACGGCCAGACAACTGTGAAAACTCCATTGAGAGAAAAAAAAAATCCTCCTCAGCACCCAGAGAAAAGAGGGGAAAAAGAAAAAAAAAATGCAACAAACAGAGTTTCCTTATTACTAATTTCCCCTTCTGTGAGTACCATACAATTTTCAGTTTTTTGGGCCGGTTATACTGTTATGTTTCGGTAACTGAGGAGAAATAGCAAAAAATAGCAAAAGCGGTAATACACCAGAGAGGCTGGGACCTATTGGATTGCAGTAACCTGAACTAACCACACAACTAGAGGTAGCCGTGGAGCGTTCCTACGTTGATCCTAGATGCCTCGTCACAGCCTGAGAGATAACTACACCTAAAGGCAGAAAGATGAAAGCTATCTGCCCCGGAGCAGATCCCCAAAGAAAATAGGAAGCCCCCAAACATGTAATGGCGGTTAGACAAGAAGAAAGCATGGACACAGACAGAAAATAGAATGAGAAAACGCTGGGGCCCAATCTGTCTAGACAGAAAAGTACAGGAAAAAATTCTGACTGCAATTCGACAAAACCCTACAAAAATACCAACACTTCTGATTGAAAAAAAACCTGAGATCACACGATCTCATCCACCTAAATCAGATCTCTGGTGTAACAAAACGCTATTCAGCAAATAAAAAGTAACAAAAGAGCAAAGCAAAAGTGCAGACACAAACGGAGCACAATTGCAGCGCCAGACCCCAAAAGGGGAAAGGCTGCAGTCCACTGCAGGCAGCAAACCAGCAGAGAAAATCAAACAGAGAAAAAAAAACAGCAAACACTTATCTGAAGGAGAGCAGGAAACTAGCAGTGCTTCAAGCAAGACCAGAAGGAACAATTGATAACCGGCAAGGCTGCTGGGAACTCAGGCCACTTAAATCCTACCACTCAGTGCCAGCTGAAGGCCATTCATTAATCAGTTCATTACCCTCAGCAACCACCGGAGGGAGCCCAGCTCAGAAGCCGCCTCCAGCATATTCACAACAGTTGGGGATGAGGCCTTTCCAATGTGCACAAACCTGCTGAAACCCTTCTCCAGCTGGGACTTGGACCACACAAGAAAAATATTTAATTACAGACTCACAAGGGCACGAAGAACTGTAGAGTGTGCCTTTGGGATTCTTGTGTCCAGATGGCGCATTCTCGACAGAGCCATTAATCTTAAACTTGAAAAAGTGGATGAGGTGGTGAAAGCCTGTGTGGTTCTTCACAATTTTGTGATGGCTAAAGAGCGACCTAACTTTGAACTAGATGAACCAGCTGCCAACCCATTGCCTGATTTCACTCAGCACCCTCTCAGGTCATCAGTTGAAGTTGGCCAAATGAGGGACCAATTTGTGGCCTACTTTATATTTGATGTGGGACGTGTGTCATGGCAAGATCAAATGGTGTAAAAATTTTTTATTGTGTGTATGTTAATAATAAACCAGTTTTGATACCTGTACTGAGTGCACTCTGTCTTTATACATTCCAATACAATATTCACCTGCCCAGGTGTCCAAGTGAAGTCAGGATGCTGTGTTTTGTGCATCCTGACTTTACTAGGACTCCACCAGGTGAGACTACTGAGAAAAGTTGTATGACATTCATCATCTCTCCAGTCTGTGTTCAAGCAGATTGCAGGGACGGTGGAGATACAACAAATATTTATCACCTGGCCTGATGTTACAAATAGTGATTTTGGGATGCACTAGCATCCTTCAATCTTTATGACACCTGACCATATAAGTAAAAATATTATTTGTAGTATCACCACTGTGGCTTCAGTATGCACGCAGACTGGAGAGATGATAAAGTATATACAACTGCTACATTCCCCTGGCCTGGTGTCATGCTGAAGTGAGGATGCCAAAAAAAAAACATCCTGACTTCAGAATTTAACGACACCTGGGCAGGTGAATACACATATGAGTTAACCACCAGCATCTCTCCAGTCTGCGTGCAATAGATGATACATACTGAAGCGACGCTGCAGATCACAACTCATAAGTATAGTCACCTGGCCAGGTGTGATAAATAGTTATGATACCAGGCCAGGGTATTGTAGATATGACGTGTATTTTCTCAATCATTTCTTCAGTTTATTCACCACACACTGAATAGAGGATGTGGTTAATTACAAGGTATATCTAGAATAGCCTGGCCTTGTGTCACAAAGAATGAAATGTTGATGGGCAAAACACACCATCCTCAATTCACTCTTTATGATACCTGGCAAGGTGAGAATAGATATGCCTTGCACTCACCACCATCCTCTATTCAGTCTACTAATATTTGTAGACTGAAGAGACTGGTGGTGAAAAAAGTCATATGTTCGTGTTTTTGACAACACATATCTCCAGGACTGACACAAGAAGCATGGGACTGGAGCTATGTGGTGACAAAATCACAAAGTGTATGGCGCAGTGTGTGTACGTCACTGTGTGTGTAGGCGGCGAAAGACACAATTAAACCAAACAGTTGGGGAAAAAAAAGAACATTTATTATTAGATAAACAAAAAAAAAATTAATTACCGGGAGCGACGTTTGGGGGAAGATGGTGGGAACTTGGGGGTGTGGAGGGACGAGGAATGACTTAAGGTAGGCGATGAAGGGGTTTGAGGGGAAGGGGGCGATGAAAGTTGTGGGGGAAGGCAGCGAGTCAGACACAGTGGGAGGTGAGGGGGGAGGGAGGACAAAAGTTTTTAATTTCTTCTGCATTCGTCGTGCAGTCTTTGTGCTCTCCTTTTTTCTCTTTGAGCTGGGGGACCTCCGGGAACTGGGTGACCTCCGGGAACTGGGTGAACTCCTGGAACTGGGTAACCTCCGGGAACTGGGGGACCTCCAGGAAGTGGGGGACCTCCAGGAGCTGGGGGACTTACTGCCAGGGTCTGTGGTCCTGAATACCGAGTGAGGGTCCCCCAGCTGCTGCTCAGTGGTGGTGGCGGTCCTGGAGGTGGAGGAGGTCCAAACAGGGGTGGAGGTGGTTGAGGTCCAAGCAGGGTGGAGGTCCAAGTAGGGGTGGAGGATGTCCAAGCAGGAGCATCGCTTGGCATGGTGGTGGCGGGGGAGTGTCCAGCTGCACTGGGACTTGGTGTCATGTAGTGGTGTCCGGCATGGCTTGGAATGCTGGTGGCAGTGCAGTGGTATGCAGCAGAAGTCGGTAGTGAGGTGAAGCGAGTCAGTGATGGCACGGGTGGAATTGGCACCACTAGCTGCTGCACGTACTGACTCTGCTGCATAGCCTGCATGTAAGCAGTGTTGCAGGTCTGCATCATAGTCAGCTGGAGATCAGGACTAAGGTGTTCCGCCGTTCAATTTGGTTAAAAAAATGGTGCGTTGGACTGTTGAGGTCGGCTTCAAGATGGTGAAGGCGATGCTCAATAGACTGGAAGCGTGTATCCATTAGGGCAAAACCGCTTTCCACTCCTGTCCGAGGCCTTCTGCCGCTGGCGGGAAGTGCCCGCAAAACCAGTGGCAGAGACCTGGGACAAGGGAACACCTGATGGACCAGCTTCCTGGTCTCCAGCTGGCTGTGTTGCCGACCCACAAGGTGCTTCTTGGCTGATGGATGGCTGGGATGGGTCCGAGGCAGCTCGCTGAAGGACCGCTCCAAGACCAGGTTGCAGGGTGCTGCTCCAGGTGCTGTGAAAATAAAATAAATATATTAGTATCATGCATTTACAATAGTTAAAGTGCCAACTCCTGTGGAGTAGAAAAACACAGAGTAAACACAATACAATACAACAACAAAATACTTACGCTCTGGTGGCAAGGATCGGCCTTAAGAAGGCCAACGCCCGATGGTAACAATATTTTCAGGTGGTCCTTGTTGCAGCACCACTGGCAACCCAGTTCTCCTGCCTCAGGTCCCTGTTGAAGCAGTCCTTCATCGAGCGCCAACGGGTTCTGACCTTGTTCACTGTGGAAAACAAAAAAATAAATTTAGACAATGCACTGTTGGCTGGGATAACACAAATGTGTGTGATGCTAGAAACTCACAGGAGTTACTAGCATCACACACAGTTGTGTGATCCCAGCCAAGGTCACTGCCGCATCACACAGCATTGAAATACTTTTGAAATTCCTTGCGGACCCGGGGAGAGGTGTTATCCCAGCCATCCATCAGCGCTGCGGCCACCTCATTCCAGGGCCGCCGGATCACCATGTTGTCACAGTGCAGTGGATCACAGCTGTCCCACAACGGAACTTGCTCCTGGACCAACCCTATCAGGGCGTCATTGTCCAGGGTGAGTTCCTCATCCCGTTGTGGAGCCTAGAAAAGAAAGCAAAACATTAATCTTGGAAAGATGTGGAAATGAAAAGGATAGAAAACAAGACAGAATAGAAGCAAGATTCAGAATAGAAGCAATATTGAATAGGAAAAACAGGCAAGAAAAAAGTAAGGGGAAAAAAAGAATACAATCTGTCAGTCTGTACTTACAGGCCATCTCCCCGCCTGCACACGGACTGGCTGCTCCCGCTCTTCCTCTGCTGCAGTAGACGATGAGGTCTGAAAAAGAAAAAAAAAATTATTTGCCACATGTGTCCATGCAACAGCAAATACTTACCAATCAGTATGGAAGGAAGGTACTCACTTCACCTGCTGCTTGGGCCAGTTCACCAGGGGCCGGCTGGTACTCATCTCCTGAAGACATACTGCAATAAAAAAAGAGACATTAGTACATAATAAATTGAGAAAAAAAGGAGAGAAAGACATTAGGTTTTATACTCACATTATCCAAGTTCTTCAAAGCTCTTTTAAAATAGCTGGCTGTGTCTGTATCTGGCTGTAGAGTAGTGGACTTCAGTGCCAACACCTTCTTTTGTATACACTACCCCAAACAATGTTTCTTTGTTTAGGGGGTGGTTTAAACCAGTGTATAGACATGTGTAAGCTTTGACAACGTATGCATACTAAAAAGCTGACGTGCGCATGTCCAAGACTGTAATGTGTTGTTTTGGCGCATTCCGTGCGCAAGGTGAACGCATGCATCTTTTTAACGAATTTTGGGCGGACCAAAAAATGAAACATGTTGCGTCGCGCCAAGGCGCTCACCTCCAAATAACGCATGCGCACGAAAACGCTGATGATCGCATGCAAACGCTAAACCATGCGCCCACCTTGTTAAACATAGGGGCACATGGCGCATGCGATCGGTTGAGCACGATGCGCTGCGCTAAAAAAACGCTAATGTGAAACTAGCCTTAGCCCCACATTTTTCATTTTCACAGGGGTAATTGGAGAAAATGGACTCAACACTTTGTAAAGCAAAATCTCCCGAATTCTGCAATACTCAAAATATGGTCAGAAACTCCTGTTTTGGCACACAGCAGGGTTCAGAAGGACAGAATCCCTATTTGGCTCCTGGAGCACAAAGTTACCGTATATACACCGAGTTTTTCAGCCCCCTTTTTTTGGCTGAAAAAGACCCCCCACAAATTATACACGAGTCACGGTCCCTGTGATAAAAAAAAAAGATATACTCACCTCTCGTCGCTGGAGGCCAGGTGCTGGTATCCTGAACAGACGAGGACACAGGCACGCTATGGGGGCCAGGTGCCGGTTTCGCCGCTGGCTCAGGCCCCCCGCACTTAAGATATTCACCTGTCCCCGTTCCATCGTCGCGCGCCGCTCTGTCTTCCGGTTTCCGGCTCTCTGCAGTGACATTCAGGTCAGAGGGCGCGATGACGTGCTTAGTGCGCGCCCTCTGCCTGTACAGTCAGGTGTACGGTGACAGGTGAATATCACAAGTGCTGGGGGCCTGAGCGGCGACACCGGCACCTGGCCCCCAGCAATATGAGGTGAGTATGTCATTTTTTTTTTTTAATCGCAGCAGCATATGAGGCATATTTTATTATGGAGCATCTTATGGGGCCATCAACCTTTATGGAGCATTATGTGAGGCATATTTTGTTATGGAGCATCTTCTGTGGCCATCAACCTTTCTGGAGCATTATGTGGGGCATATTTTAATATGGATCATCTTATGTGGCCCATCATGAACTTTATGCAGCATTATATGGGGCATATTTTGTATGGAGCATTATATGGGGCATATTTTGTATGGAGAATCTTATGGGGCCATCATTAACCTTTGTGCAGCATTATATGGGGCATATTTTGTATGGAGCATCTTATGGGGCCCATCATGAACTTTATGGAGCATTATATGGGGCGTATTTTGTATGGAGCATCTTATGGGGCCCATCATGAACTGTATGTAGCATTATATGGGGCTCCTGATTCAATATGGATATTCAAAAACATTTAACCTACTGATGTCTCAATTAATTTTACTTTTATTGGTATCTATTTTTATTTTTGAAATTTACCAGTAGCTGCTGCATTTCCCACCCTAGGCTTATACTCAAGTCAATAAGTTTTCCCAGTTTTTTGTGGCAAAATTAGGGGGCTCGGCTTACAGTATACTCTGGTCGGCTTATACTCGAGTATATACGGTAGCTGTAATAATTTGTAGTCGCCACTTGTAGAAACCACCAGAAAACCCTCCAAAAGTGACGCCATTTCAGAAACTCGGGGAATTCATGTATAGATGCAATGAGAATTTTGACCCCACTGATTTTTTACTGATTTCGTTACCATTGGGCTGTGTGAAAATGAAACATTTTTTGTGTATTAGTATGAAAAAATATTTTCGGCATGATTTTTATTGACTTATCTTAGGGTATGTGCACAAGTTGCAGATTCGCCTGCAGAATTTTCTGCACAGAATCTGCACCTCTTGGCAGAAAACGCAGATGCAGATTTAATGCGTTTTTGATGCGGATTTTCATGCGTTTTTTCATGCGGATTTTCATGCCTTTTTGTAAGCTAAATAAAGATATGTTATTTAACAAAAAAAAAGATTTGTGATGTCATTTCTTGTTTCTTGTCCAACCTCATCTTTTACATTTGTCGACCCACACTCCATTACACACACAGATAGACAGATAGATAGATATGGGATAGATCTATCTATCTATCCCATATCTATCTATTATCTATCTATTTCATTCTTCTATCTATCAATAGATAGATATTAGATAGACAGATAGATAGATAGATAGATAGATAGATAGATGATAGATATGGGATAGATAGATAGATAGATATTAGATAATGATAGATAGATAGATAGATAGATATTAGATAGACAGACAGATAGATAGATAGATAGATAGATAGATAGATAGATAGATATGGATAGATAGATAGATAGATCTATCCCATGTCTATCTATATCTATCTATCTATTATCTATCTATCTGTGTGTAATGGAGTATGGGTTGGACAAATGTAAAAGAGAAGGTTGGACAAGAAATGACATCACAAATCTTTTTTTTGTTAAATAACATATCTTTATCTATAGATAGATAAATAAATAGATAGATAGATACTTAGATATATCTATAGCTATATCTATCTATAGATATATCTGTTTATCTATAGATATATCTGTCTATCGATAGATACTGTAGTGCCAGTGTGCGAGTATTGAGGAGTGAGACTTGTGTGAGTTTCTCGTAAAGTGTGACCCCGTCCATAAATGCAATATCTGTTTAATTAAAAAAAAATGGAAAAAAAAATTGCGTGGGCCCCTTGTCAAAGGTGACATTAACCCCTTTTTACCGCATATGCCACCGCTACGTGGCAGTGGGAAGAGAGGGGCTAAGTGTTGTAATTGGCGCATCTTACAGATGCGCCATTTCTGGGGCGACTGCGGGCTGGTGTTTGAAGCCAGGGAGGGGCAAATATCCATGGCCCCTTCCTAGCCTATGAATATCAGCCTGCAGCTGTCTGCATAGCCTTTACTGGCTATTAAAATAGGGGGGACCCACAAAAAAATGACGTGGGGTCCTCCTATAATTAATATACCTCCGCTGTCAGTTCATCGCGGGTCCCTGTAGAGCACTGAAATCACCCGATGTCAGTGTTCTACAACGGAGATCATCGTGGGACACTCGTTAATAACTGGACTACAGAAAGTTAACTATAGGTTGGGATATTATTTTATTTTTATTAAAGGAGACGAGGGCGTAGGGGACTAGGTGTTTGGTAAGTATGTACTGATTACACAGACACGCACACACACAGACCAGCACACATACACGCTGTCCCCCACACACATACATGCAGCACCCACACACTATACATGTACACGGTCACCGCCCACACACTTCCCTCCTCCCGATCTGCAGTGTTTCATCCGCAGCAAAACCGCAGATCTTTTTAGACCTACGGTTTTGCGCAGATGTGCCCTACTCAATGCAAGTCAATGGGTGCAGAAAAGCTGCTGATCCGCTCAAAGAATTGACATGCTGCGAATCCGCGTGTTTTTTTCCATAGCATGTGCACAACAAGTCTCCATTTCCATAGACTTATACTGGGTGTGCACTACACTGCGGATCTGATGCGAATCCGCGCGTCCAAAAACGCTGCGGATCCACATCTAAATCCGCAACGTGTGCACATACCCTATGACGTGCCGGTTTTTTCTTATTGCAGTGTGGATGATCCTGTCAATGGGGCTATGCTTGAAGAAAAAAGTAAACCTTTTTTCCTGGTTATTACTACAATTTTTCTGAGTAATATGGCAATCATAGCCTTTTCTCCTCAGAACATCTGACTAGGATAAATTTATCACTCGTTCTTCTGCTTCATTTATAATAGACAGGGGATAACCTCTATTAAGAAAACGCTGTTTCAATTCTTCCAACTGCTTGCGGAAGATAATTTCATCATTATTTATTTTCCGCAGTCTTATCATCTGGCTATATGGTAAACCTCTTTTGGTATGAAGAGGATGTGTAGGTTTTTTAAAAATAAATATAATATAAGTAATATAAATGGAACCAAAGATTTTTGTAGCAAGACGTAGTCGTAAAAACAAAGTTAGATAAATGGTCAAAAAGTTTGTGAGTAATCAAGTCCTAGAATTAATTTTCAGATGACCTGACTTTCAGAACATTTGTGGGGTCCACACTCTGGAGTGTACGTGGACGAGAAGTTGTTGGAATAGTAGTTTGGTATGTGTGAGGGAATTCACAGGGGAAGGGAGGGGGTCGACTTTGCTCACCTCGGGGGAGGGGAGAGAAGGACCTAGCAGGGGTCGGCTCTCTGGCACCACCACTTGCCTCTGGTCAGTCAGGGAACTGCACCGAGGGAAAATAGTCACCGGAAAGGCTTCCCTTATAGGTACGAGTTAGTGAGGAGCTCCCGGTGAGGGGGGGATATATATCACCAGTCCAGGCTGGGGATATTTATACACTGCTCAAAAAAATAAATGGATCAAATAACACATCCTAGATGTGAATAAATGAAAAATTCTCATTGAACACTTTGTTCTGTACAAAGTTGAATGTGCTGACAACAAAATCACACAAAAATTATCAATGGAAATCAAATTTATTAACCAATGGAGGCCTGGATTTGGAGTCACACACAAAATTAAAGTGGAATGTAATGTCCTTAAAACAAGTTAAAATGATGCTCAGTAGTGTGTGTGGCCTCCACGTGCCTGTATGACCTTTCTGTGCCTGTATGACCTCCCTACAACGCCTGGGCATACTCCTGATGAGGCGGCGGATGGTCTCCTGAGGGATCTCCTCCCAGACCTGGACTAAAGCATCCGCCAAGTCCTGGACAGTCTTTGGTGCAACGTGATGTTGGTGGATGGAGCGAGACATGATGTTCCAGATGTGCTCAATCGGATTCAGGTCTGGTGAACAGGCGGGCCAGTCCATAGCTTGAATGCCTTCATATTGCAGGAATTGCTGACACACTCCAGCCACATGAGGTCTGCATTAGGAGGAACCCAGGGCCAACCGCACCAGCATACGGTCTCACAAGGGGTCTGAGGATCTCATTTCGGTACCTAATGGCAGTCAGGCTACCTCTGGCGAGCACATGGAGGGCTGTGCGGCCCTCCAAAGAAATGCCACCCCACACCATTACTGACCCACTGCCAAACCGGTCTTGCTGAAGGATGTTTCAGGCAGCAGATTGCTCTCCACAGCGTCTCCAGACTCTGTCACATCTGCTCAGTGTGAACCTGCTTTCATCTGTGAAGAGCACAGGGCGCCAGTGGCGAATTTGACAATCCTGGTGTTCTGTGGCAAATGCCAAGCGTCTTGCACGGTGTTGGGCTGTGAGCACAACCCCCATCTGGGGACGTTGGGCACTCAGACCATCCTCATGGAGTTGGTTTCTAACCGTTTGTGTAGATACATGCACATTTGTGGCCTGCTGGAGGTAATTTTGCAGGGCTCTGGCAGTGCTCCTCCTGTTCCTCCTTGCACAAAGGCGGAGGTAGCGGTCCTGCTGCTGGGTTATTGCCCTCCTACGGCCCCCTCCATGTCTCCTGGTGTACTGGCCTGTCTCCTGGTAGCGCCTCCAGTCTCTGGACACTACAGTGACAGACACAGCAAACCTTCTTGCCACAGCTCACAATGATGTGCCATCCTGGATGAGCTGCACTACCTGAGCCACTTGTGTGGGTTGTAGAGTCTGTTTCATGCTAACACGAGTGTGAAAGCACAACCAACATTCAAAAGTGACCAAAACATCAGCCAAAAAGCATTGGTACTGAGATGTGGTCTGTGGTCCCCACCTGCAGAACTATTCCTTTATTGAGTGTGTCTTGATAATTGCAATAATTTCCATCTGTTGTCTATTCCATTTGCAAAACAGCATGTGAAATTGATTGTCAATCAGTGTTGCTTCCTAAGTGGACAGTTTGATTTCACAGAAGTTTGATTTGCTTGAATTATATTCTGTTGTTTAAACGGAATCTGTCACCCCATTTTTGCCCTATGAGATAGGGCCACCGCCATCACGGGCTTATCTACAGCATTCTGTAATGCTGTAGATAAGCCCCCGATGTCACCTGAAAGTGAAGAAAAACGAGTTATAGTATACTCACCCAGGGGCGTTCCGCCGTCCGGTCGGGTCCGATGGGCGTCGCGGTCCGGTCCGGGGCCTCCCATCTTGTAGCGAAGCCGGCCTCTTATTTCCGTCCCGCTGCGGCTCCTGCGCAGGCGCACTGCTCTGCCCTGGTGAGGGTAGAGCAGAGCACTGCAGTGCGCAGGCGCCGGGAAAGGTCAGAGAGGTCCGGCGCCTGCGCACTGTAGTACTCTGCTCTGTCCTCACCAGACAACAGATGGAAATTATCTTAGGGCAAAAGTGGGGTGACAGATTCCCTTTAAGTGTTCCCTTTATTTTTTTGAGCAGTGTATATACACACATATATATATATTACATACACTGTATATATATATATATATATATGTATAATATATATTTGTGTGTGTGTCAGCCAGATACCCTCATTAATAAAATGGTACATAATAAGTTAATTAAAAGACACACACACACGAAATTTGCGTGAAATGCAAGATCTGTTTATTTTACAAAAAAAAAAATAAAAAAAAATTGCGTGGCCTCACAGATGTTTGCTTATCCTTTACTGGCTAGTTTATAGGGGAACCCCAGAAAAAAATTGATATGGGGTCCCCCTATAAAATCGAACCAGCAAAGGCTAGGCAGACAGCTGCTGATATTAATAGCCTGGGAAGTGGCCATGTATATTGGCCCCCCAGGCTAAAAACATCAGCTTTCAGCTGCCCCAGAAATGCCGCATCTTATAGATGCGCCAATTCTGGCACTTAGCCTCACTCTTCCCACTTGCCGTGTAGAGGTGGCAAGTGGGGTAATATTTGTGGGGTTGATGTCACCTTTGTATTGTCCGGTGATATCAAACCCACGGATTAATAATGTAGAGGCATCTATAAGATGCCTATCCATTACTAATCCTATATGGTATATGGCTATATGGTAAAGACACAGCCAGAATAAAGTCCTTTAAAAATCTTTACCTTACTTACTGCATCGACTAATCCCGAATCCTTCGATCTCCTGCAACAAAAATAAAATAATAAATCAACATAAATATTTCCTGTCCGGCGTAGTCCTAAATAATGAGTGTCCCACGATGATCTCACGTGTAAAATAGTCACATCACGAGATGTGACCGCTCTACACGGCTCCAGTGATACACTGACAGGAGATAATCGCTCCTGCAGAGCATCTCTGAGAGGTCATCGGAGTTTGTGCTCTCACTTTACGGCACTACCGCTGTGTGAGAATTTTCTCACGCAGCGGTGTCGCAAGTAACAGCACGAACTTCGGTGACCTCTGACGGTGGCGCATTGATACACTACGGGAGGATTACCTCCTGTCAGTGTGTCACCGGAGCCATGTAGAGCGGTCACATCTCGTGATGTGACTGTTCTACAGGTGAGATCGCCGTGGAGCACTAGTTATTAAATGGACTACGGTGGAAAAGTAAGTATATGTTGATTTATTTTTTTGTTGCAGGAGATCGAGGGCATCGGGGATTAGGTGTTTGGTGAGTATTTATGTGTTTTTTTTGTTTTACACTTGAACACAGTCGCCGGATGATGAGACTACTACTGTCCCATCATCGGCTCATACTGTCACTGTTATATGTGACAGCAGACATAGGCGGATGGGACTAGTATTCCCATCAGACGATGCCTGCTACACACAGACACCTGCAGACGAACAAGACACCACACACACACAGACACGCACACATTCTCCACTCACACACACTCTTCCTCCTTCCTTTCCACAGCATTTTTGGCACCCAAATCATCAGCTAATCCACAAACCTTTTTACACCTGTGGTTTAGCTACGGATTTGACTGACTCAATGTAAGTCAATGGGTGCAGAAACGCTGCAGATCCGCAAAAAGAATTGACATTCTATGGAAAATAAAACGCTGAGAATCAGTGCGGAATTTTCCGCAGCATGTGCACAACAATTCTGGATTCCAATTGATTAACATTGCTTGAGCACTCCTTTGCGCATCTGTTGTAATTCCGCTTGGAAAAAAACGCTGCGGATCCACAACAAAATCCATAACGTGTGCACATAGCCTTAATGTGTGATCAGTGAGAAGTGGAGTTTTCCAAGAGAGAGCGGTGCGACTGTGGACAGTTCGAGGGGTGGAGGCCGGGCTGGGGTGGAGCCTGTGTGGACCCTCAAGGCCCTGAAAATGTTGCCAGTATGGGGCCCTGATATTCCTAGTGGCAGCCCTGCCCATACCAAGTATTGATGCATTTACTGAACATACATTTCAGTAAGCCAACATTTTGGATTTTAAAATCATTTTTCAAGCTGGTGTTATAAAGTATTCTAATTTACTGTGATTATGACGTTTGGGTTTTCATTGTCTGTAAGCCATAATCATCAACATTAACAGAAATAAACACTTGAAATAGATCATTCTGTTTGTAATGACTCTATAATATATGAGATTCATTTTTTGTATTGAAGAACTGAAATAAATGAACTTTTTTATGATATTCTAATTGTGTGGAAGCACTTGTATATGCAGAATGTATTACAAAACTGAGGGCTGTCCGTGCTTTACCTATTATTTCAAAGCCTATTCATTTGTAACACCCTTTTAATATTATGTTTAGTTAATCAGATATTTTGTATATAAATATTCAGGATTTTTTTTAATAATAGCTTAAATACATCTTCCTATATTGAAGCTGGCCACTTTATTACATTATCAGGAAGGGATCGCCACCATGTGGGGAGTTGAGGTAAATGCAAGGATTCATCTATGATGAGGATAGATTTTGGTAGAACTTGAAAATATTTTTCTCTGGAGGGTTTCACATAGGGCAAGTACAGTGGTTGACAGGTGGAAGACTGGATTCTGTATTTTGTATTGCTTGGATTTTATATGTGAACTAAAGCCTCAAATTTTAGTGGAACTCTGGAGCTTCTTGTTCGTCTATCACGGCTTCTGTTTTCAGAAAACCCCATCCCCAAATATGGTTTGTTTTTTTTTTAAAAAAAGCAACAACAGAAAACTATGTATGACTCACCCTGCTGAGGAGGTCCAGCTCGGAGTCTCCAGTGTTTTGTAGCGCTGACGTCACGTATACAATGCTGTAGCCAATCAGCCGCTTTGTACTACTCTGTCAGTCTACTTGAGCAGAGACAGTGAGATCACTGACTGGCTGCAGTGCTGTCAACGTGATGTCATCGGTGCAGTCAATAACAGACACTGGATGCAGGGGTGTAAACTCAGTGCTAGACCTGCAGAAGGAGAGTAAAGCAAAGATATTATTATTATTTTTTATTTTTAAATTAAACTGCACCTCTCCCCACTGCTGTCCTGTCTGTATCCTCTTTTGCTTCCTCCCCTGCCCAGGAGATGTGGTAGGATCAGACCATGTCCCTGGACTGTCAGACACAGCCATAACACCGTACACAGCAGGGACACATTTATAAGATAATCTCAGCACAGGAACATTTTATTTAATCACATCCTATTGTGGAACTTGTTATTATTCTATGATCTGTTGATTAAAATTAACTTTGTTGGTTGGAAAACCCCTTTATAACCTCTTATTACCAGCATATATCATCTCTTTTCCAACACCCTCTTCATTTTTTCCCTCCTTTTTACAAACTCAGTATTGCTGTGACGCTAGTCACTTCTCACGGCCAAGTTGTGAGTCAGTAGGGTCAAGGAATCCAAGGTCAAGAGCCAGGAGGGTATGTCATTAACAGAAGGAAGAGACAAAAGCGTGGTCAGGTAACATTCCGAGGTCAGAGTACCAGGAGGATAACGGATCAGAGCAGAAGGGGTTAAACAGGCGATGGTCAGAACGAAGTCCAAGGTCAGGCAACAGATCAAGCATACAGAACTCAAGACACAGGGAGCACAAAGCACATACCTCACAGGATCAATGTATGTCTGGCAATGATCTGGGAGAGGCTGCTCAGTTAAGTAGGCATAGCAATTACCTGGGATAGTGAATACCTGAGACAGCCGATACCTCCCAGTCACAGATTGGCTAATCGAGCAGTCAATCAACACACTGATAGCTCAGCATGCCCTGTACCAGCTTGGATGGCCATGCTGTCCATCAAAGTACTGACAGCTTCAGCACGCCCCTGTACCGGATTGGACAGCCGAGCTGTCAGTAACTGCATTCCAGACACCCTGTGGGGTGGAACCGTGACAAGTTCCCTAGACAATAACAATGCCCCTCGCTCGCAGAAACAGTTTCCCTCTCTTCTTCTATACTTCTAAATAGTGATAGGGCCCCTGATTCATCCATCTTCTGCCTCTAACAGCCACAGATGGAGTGAAGCGCCACCTGCAAATTGTTAACTTATGAACTGCCGCTGTCAATATGTGACAGCGGCATTTAATACGCACAAATTTATTATTAAAAAAAATCCCGCAGCTCCTATGTAATCCATGGCATTTGTCACGATGTCCACCGATTCTGTTTTGCAACCATAGATCACTCCTGGTCATGACTTACAAGTGATGATGTTACTGACGTCCTCACTCATGAGACGTGACCTATGAAGTGTCATTCTCTGAAAAAATCCTCCATAGGTTGCAGTACAGATATGATGGGAATGTCGCCATGGATCACATCAGAGCTGCGGGGATTATTTTTTTAATAATAAATTGGTGAATGACAGAGTGTTTCTTTTTATTTCTTTACCTCTTTTTATGTCTTTCAGGTTCCCATTTGTGAACTACTTCAGGTCCGATGGACTATATTGGAATCCCTGGACAGGATGTTTTTTTTTTTTAATTGGTGAAAAAGGGCTAAAATCAGGGGGTGTTTATATTTGTGTGTGCGTTGTTTTCTTTTATCTTACTCTGTCGCAGTGGGACAACTTTATGCTTCTTTTGATCAAAAACAGTGTTAATTATTCAATGCACTTGCTTTTTTACTGATTTATTTTCATTAAGGTATCTGAACACATTGTCTTTTCTTTGGTTTTGTTTGTTTCTATGGCCAGTGTGAACATGCTTTTACATCATGCATGTTATTCAAGTCATACTCTGGCTCAGTATTCTGTTTACCTTACTCTGTTAGTAATGATGGTCTCTGACAGACGCCTCTCCATTACTAACACCAGGGCTTGATGCCTTATGTGGTGTGCCAATTCTGGGGTCCGCTGTGGGCTTCTATTTTTAGGCTGGGAAGGGTCCAATAACCAGGGACCTTCCAACCTGATATCAGCCCGCAACTGTCTGCTTTACCTTGGCTGATTATCAAAAAATAGGGGGGTCCCCACATCATTTTTTAAAATTATTTATTTAATAGGTTTAATAAGGCTAAAAACCCTTTAGTGCCACATGAAAGACAATAAAGGATGAAAGTTTAGTATATGTAGGGGACTTGTGACAATATCTACTGACATCTATCTATTCTATATACAGTACAGACCAAAAGTTTAGACACACCTTCTCATTCAAAGATGTTTCTGTATTTTCATGACTATGAAAATTGTACATTCACACTGAAGGCATCAAAACTATGAATTAACACATGTGGAATTATATACTTAACAAAAAAGTGTGAAACAACTGAAAATATGTCTTATATTCTAGGTTCTTCAAAGTAGCCACCTTTTGCTTTGATTACTGCTTTGCACACTCTTGGCATTCTCTTGATGAGCTTCAAGAGGTAGTCACCAGAAATGGTCTTCCAACAGTCTTGAAGGAGTTCCCAGAGATGCGTAGCACTTGTTGGCCCTTTTGCCTTCACTCTGCGGTCCAGCTCACCACAAACCATCTCGATTGGGTTCAGGTCTGGTGACTGTGGAGGCCAGGTCATCTGGCGTAGCACCCCATCACTCTCCTTCTTGGTCAAATAGCCCTTACACAGCCTGGAGGTGTGTTTGGGGTCATTGTCCTGTTGAAAAAAAAATGATGGTCGAACTAAACGCAAACCCAATGGAATAGCATGCCGCTGCAAGATGCTGTGGTAGCCATGCTGGTTCAGTATGCCTTCAATTTTGAACAAATCCCCAACAGTGTCACCAGCAAAGCACCCCACACCACCAAACCTCCTCCTCCATGCTTCACGGTGGGAACCAGGTATGTAGAGTCCATCCGTTCACCTTTTCTGGGTCGCACAAAGACACGGTGGTTGGAACCAAAGATCTCAAATTTGGACTCATCAGACCAAAGCACAGATTACCACTGGTCTAATGTCCATTCCTTGTGTTCTTTAGCCCAAACAAGTCTCTTTTGCTTGTTGCCTGTCCTTAGAAGTGGTTTCCTAGCAGCTATTTTACCATGAAGGCCTGCTGCACAAAGTCTCCTCTTAACAGTTGTTGCAGCGATGTGTCTGCAGCTAGAACTCTGTGTGGCATTGACCTGGTCTCTAATCTGAGCTGTGTATCCACCAGACTTCTGCACAACACAACTGATGGTCCCAACCCCATTTATAAGGCCAGAAATCCCACTTATTAAACCTGACAGGGCACACCTGTCAAGTGAAAACCATTTCCGGTGACTACCTCTTGAAGCTCATCAAGAGAATGCCGAGAGTGTGCAAAGCCGTAATCAAAGCAAAATGTGGCTACTTTGAAGAACGCTAGAATATAAGACATATTTTCAGTTGTTTCACACTTTTTTGTAAAGTGTAATGTATAATTCCACATGTGTTAATTCATAGTTTTGATGCCTTCAGTGTGATTCTACAATTTTCATAGTCATAAAAATACAGAAAAATCTTTGAATGAGAAGGTGTGTTCAAACTTTTGGTCTGTACTGTATCTATTCTTTTTATCTTTCTGTTCGACAGTTCTGGCTGTGAATTTACTGTGCTTGGCTGGTGAAATGTCAGGTTTCCATTTTACTACAGATACATCTCACTGTACTACAGACATTGAGGTCCAGGCACTACGTGACTGTTATGATTTAGTAGCTGAGGAGAGCAGGCAAAAACGGCAATACACCAGAGAGGTTGGAATCTACTGGATTGCAGTACCCTGACTAGCCACCACTAAAGGCAGCCGTGGAGCGTTCCTACGTTGGTCCTAGACGCCTCGTCACAGCCTGAGAGGTTAACTACACCTAAAGATAGAAAGAGGAAAGCTATCTGCCCCGGAGCAGATCCCCAAAGAACATAGGAAGCCCCCAAACATGTAATGGCGGTTAGACAAGAGGAAATACAGACACAGACAGAAACTAGTATGAGCAAACGTTGGGGCCCAATCTGCCTCAACAGAAAAGGATAGGAAGGACACTTACTGCAATCCAAAAAACCCTAAAAAATACCAACTCTACTAATTGCAAAAACACCTGAGATCACACGACCTCTACCACCTAAATTAGTTCTCTGGTGTAACAAAACTAAGCCGCAGCCACTGAAAAAACTGGAAAAGGCAAATGAACAAAAACAGTGGCTCAGATAAACTGAGAGGAGCACAAGCCCCGGAGGGGACCTGGCTGACCTCCACAGAAGTGCAGGGAACAATGCAAAAAGCAAGCACAAAAATAAAAGCAGAAAATATCTTATCTGATAGCAAAAGATGCAGGCAAGACTCAGCAAGCTTCCAAGTGAACCAGGAACCACAGTTGAGACAAGAACAATTGATCACCGGCAACCATGATGGGAGGGAACCTCCCTTATATAAGACCAGTCTGTAACTCCTGATTGCCAATCCTCATTGAATGGTTCAGTACTGTTTGTAACCACCAGAGGGAGCTTCTGCTTAGAATTCATTTCTAACACATTCACAACAGTACCCCCCCTTGAGGAGGGGTCACCGAACCCTCATTTGGGCAACCAGGTCGGTCAGGATGAGCTCTGTGATACGAATCAGTCTCCTAGCATGGATGTCCCTGGAAGAAGTAAACGAAAGGAAACAGGATTAAGAATCTCCATGATCTTATAAGGTCCAATGAACCTAGGCTTAAACTTAGGAGATGCAACTCTCATAGGGATATTTCTTGAGGACAACCAGACCAAGTCCCCCACTTCAAACCGAGGACCATTAGTCCTATGCCGGTTGGCAAACCGCTGGGCCCTCTCCTGAGAGAGGGACAACCTCTCCACTACCTGGTCCCAAATCTGCTGCATACGCTCCACAACAGAGTCAACACCTGGACAGACAGAAGCCTCCGTCTGTCCCGAAGAAAATCGAGGGTGAAACCCAAAATTGCAGAAAAATGGAGACATCAAAGTGGCAGAGCTAGCCCTTTTATTAAGAGCAAACTCAGCCAAAGGCAAAAAAGAGACCCAGTCATCTTGATCAGCAGACACAAAGCATCTCAGATAAGTCTCCAATGTCTGGTTTGTTCTCTCAGTTTGTCCATTGGTCTGAGGATGAAAAGCCGAGGAGAAAGACAATTGAACACCAAGTTTAGAACAAAAAGTCCTTCAAAATCTGGAAACAAACTGGACTCCTCTGTCAGACACAATGTTCTCAGGAATGCCGTGTAACCGAACCACGTGCTGAAGGAACAAATGCACCAATTCAGAGGAGGAAGGCAACTTAGGTAATGGCACAAGATGTATCATTTTGGAAAACCTATCACAAATCACCCAGATAACGGTCATTCTCTGAGAAACAGGGAGGTCGGAAATGAAATCCATAGAGATATGAGTCCATGGTCTCTTGGGCACAGGCAATGGCATCAACAAACCACTAGAGCGAGAGCAAGGCTTGGAGCGAGAGCAAGTCCCGCAGGACTGCACAAATTCCCTGACGTCACGAGACAAAGTAGGCCACCAAAAGAACCGACTAACCAAGTCTCTGGTACCAAAAATTCCAGGATGACCGGCCAACGCGGACCAATGAATTTCAGACATCACACTCTTTTTCCATCGGTCTGGGGCAAACAATTTCCCAGTAGGGCAGCGCTCGGGTTTATCCTCCTGACACCCTTCCAGAGCCAGTCTCAAATTGGGCGAGATGGCGGAAAGAACTACACCCTCTTTCAAAATAACAGCAGGATCAGATAACTCAGGAGAGTCCACAAGGAAACTCCTCGAGAGGGCATCCGCCTTAACATTCTTAGTGCCAGGAAGAAAGGAAACCACAAAATTAAAACGTGTGAAAAACAAGGCCCACCTGGCCTGTCTAGGATTAAGTCGCTTGGCTGATTCCAGATAAACCAGATTCTTATGGTCCGTGAGGACCACCACCTGATGTTTGGCTCCCTCCAGCCAATGTCTCCACTCTTCAAAAGCCCACTTCATGGCCAATAACTCCCGATTACCCACGTCATAATTACGTTCAGTTGGAGAAAATTTTCGAGAGAAAAAGGCACAAGGGGGTCACTTTTAGAGGTCTCTGGATCTCTTTGGGACAAAACGGCACCTGCCCCAATTTCAGAGGCATCAACCTCCACCTGAAATGGCAGAGAAACATCAGGCTGCCGTAGAACAGGAGCAGAAGTGAATCTCTGCTTAAGTTTCTGAAACCAGAGACTGCCTCAGGAGGCCAATTCACCACATCAGAACCCTTTTTGGTCAAATCAGTCAATGGTTTAACAATAACAGAGAAATTACCAATAAATTTACGATAAAAATTGGCAAAACCCAAGAATCTTTGAAGAGCCTTTAATGAAGTAGGTTGGACCCAATCACAGATGGCCTGAACCTTGACCGGGTCCATTTCAATAACAGATGGGGACAAAATTAATCCCAGAAATGAGATCCTCTGTACGCCAAAAAGACACTTTGATCCCTTAACATACAGAGCATTCTCTCTCAAAATCTGGAACACAGTCCGAACATGTTTCACATGAGAGTCCCAGTCATTGGAAAAAATCAAATATCATCCAAATAAACAATCAGAAATTTATCCACAAAATCCCTGAATATGTCATTCATGAAGGACTGGAAGACAGAAGGAGCATTAGTGTGCCCAAAGGGCATCACTAGGTACTCAAAATGCCCCTCTGGGGTATTAAATGCCGTCTTCCATTCATCCCCGTGCTTAATGCGAATAAGGTCATATGCCCCCCTGAGGTCAAGCTTGGTAAACCAAGTAGCACTTTTCACCCTGGAAAACAGGTTAGAAATCAAGAGTAACGGATATTGATATTTCACAGTGATATTGTCACGCGGTCTTATGATATGTGTACGATGTCAGTAAACTATTCTTAAAAGAACAACACTCTATACAACATATAGATTAGCAACATCAGCATGAAAATATAGAATAGATTTACCTGACACGATATCCGTTGAACTCAGGGTTAATCTTGAGGACTTGATACACTGTCACAGGAAAGAGGAGGACCGGGGGTCTAACCTGACCCTAAACTGGGGTCCTAACTAATCCCTCACCTTGGAGGTACTGATAATGGTTCAGAGGTCCAAGTCTCCAGCCTAACCCTGTCTCCTATCAGTCCCTGAACCCTGTAATCAGTCCTAAGAAGGATTCTGATTACCACCAAAGGGATATGGGCTGATCTCTGCTAAATACACAGATTAGACATATAAGACAGACTGGAGAAAACACAGACTTGCATACACACTCAAACACAGAAGGAACATAAATGATCTGGGATATTAAACTCTAAGCAAGGTGAGCTTAAAACAACTAAGGAGCTCTTTAACTTAAGTCTATACAGATACAATCCTATCTGTGGTCTGCATGAAGAATTTCACTGGCAACTCCCAACACAGACAACCAGAGATTTAAAGGAAACCAATCAACAAATAATTAATTGCAGCCGGGAGAAAACTGCACCCAGTCCCAGAACTGAGCACAGACAGAATTAACTCCCTAACTGCCAAACACAAAGAAACAGCAACTCAGCTGTGAGAAGTCAGAATGTGCAACCGCGACGATCTTCGTGGCGATGCACACATGACAGTACCCCCCCTTCTACGAGGGGCCTCCGGACCCTCAGGGCCAGGCCTGCCCGGGTGAGTTCTGTGGAAGGTCCGCACCAAACGATCTGCGTTAATGTCAGACGCAGGAACCCACGTCCTCTCCTCTGGACCATACCCCTTCCAATGCACCAAGTACTGAAGGGACCGGCGATTCAGACGTGAGTCAATGATCTTTGACACTTGAAACTCCAAGTTACCATTGACCACCACTGGAGGAGGAGGTAGAGGTGATGGTATGACTGGTGCCACGTACCTCTTAAGTAATGACTTGTGGAACACATTATGAATTTTAAACGTAGGAGGGAGGTCCAGACGAAATGCCACAGGATTAATTATGGAACTGATCCTGTACGGCCCGATGAATCTGGGGCCCAGCTTCCAGGAGGGAACTTTAAGTTTTATATTCCTGGTAGACAACCATACCAGATCGTTCACATTAAGATCTGGACCAGAAACTCTCCTCCTATCAGCCATACGTTTATAACGGTTCCCCATAGCACTCAGATTATTCAATACACCTCTCCACACTGAAGCAAGTGACGACGAGAAACGCTCCTCCTCAGGAACCCCATAAGGGCCCCCCCCATTGAATGTACAAAACTGGGGATGAAAACCATATGCCCCAAAAAACGGGGACTTACCAGTGGACTTGCTCCGCCTGTTGTTAAGAGCGAACTCTGCCAGAGGCAAGAAAGAAGACCAGTCCTCCTGGTTCTCTGAGACAAAACACCGAAGATAAGTCTCTAGGCTTTGATTCAGACGCTCTGTCTGACCATTGGTCTGCGGATGAAAAGCCGAGGAAAATGACAATTGCATCCCCCGACGTAAACAAAATGCCCTCCAAAACTTGGACACAAACTGAGACCCCCTATCTGACACCACATCAGAAGGCAACCCATGAAGTCTCACAATCTCCCCAATGAACACCTGCGCCAGAGTTTTAGCATTAGGGAGGGCAGGAAGAGCAATGAAATGTGCCATCTTACTGAACCTGTCAACAACCACCAGTATGACAGTCTTCCCTGACGACTGAGGAAGGTCCGTGATGAAGTCCATAGACAAATGAGTCCATGGACGCTCCGGAAGTTTCAAGGGTAAGAGGGTCCCAGACGGACGGGTATGAGGGGTCTTAGAGCGAGCACAAACCCCACAGGACGCGACAAAAGTTAAAACATCTTTATTAACGTTAGGCCACCAAAACCGGCGAGAAAGGAGATCTAAAGTAGCCTTACTCCCTGGATGTCCTGCTAAAGCAGAATTATGATGTGCCTCAATAACCTTTTGTCTCAACTGATTTGGGACAAACAGTCTCCCTGGAGGTCTGCAGGGGCGTCCCCCTGAGCCTCTAACACCTCCTCCTCAAGCTCAGAACATACAGCCGACACTACCACCCCCTCCTGAAGGATAGGAATCGGGTCATCCATTTTCCCGGCCCCTGGGAAACTGTGAGACAAGGCATCCGCCTTAACATTCTTAGATCCAGGGCGATAAGTGACAACAAAATTAAACCTGGTAAAAAACAACGACCATCGAGCTTGTCTGGAATTCAGACGCTTAGCAGATTCCAAATACAGCAGGTTCTTGTGATCAGTAATGACGGTGACCGGGTGGACTGCCCCCTCCAAAAAGTGACGCCATTCTTCAAAAGCCAACTTAATGGCCAAAAGTTCCCTATTGCCGATATCATAATTCCTTTCGGCGGACGACAATTTTTTAGAAAAGAAAGCGCACGGATGCCATTTACCAGGGGACGGACCCTGGGACAATATTGCACCCACCCCTACGTCAGACGCGTCCACCTCCACAACGAACGGCTGTGATGCATCTGGTTGGATGAGAACGGGTGCCGAAGCAAAACATTTTTTCAAAGAGGAAAAAGCTTGGCAAGCTTTGTCCGACCATTTAGAAAAATCCGTCCCTTTTCTTGTCATGTCAGTGAGAGGTTTGACAACAGATGAGAAATTACAAATAAATTTCCGGTAGTAGTTAGCAAACCCAGAAAACGCTGCAGAGCCTTAAGATCCTCTGGCTGATCCCATTCAAGCACTGCTCTCACCTTTTCAGGGTCCATACGGAAACCGGAGGCTGACACCAAGAAACCCAAAAACTGAAGTTCCTGTACGGCGAATACACACTTTTCCAGTTTGGCGTATAGTTTATTGTCTCGCAAGATCTGCAACACCTGTCTCACATGCTCCTGGTGAGACACAAGATCTGGTGAGTAAATTAAAATGTCATCCAAATATACGACCACAAACAGCCCCACCAGATGACGAAAAATGTCATTAACAAAATGTTGGAATACTGCTGGTGCAGTAGTCAGACCAAAAGGCATGACAAGGTTCTCATAATGTCCCTCCGGCGTGTTAAACGCCGTTTTCCACTCATCCCCCTCTTTTATCCTAATCAGATTATACGCCCCCTGAGATCCAATTTAGAGAACCATTTGGCGCCAACAATTTGATTGAAGAGATCAGGAATCAGAGGGAGTGGATACGGATCTCGAACAGTAATCCATTAAGTTCGCGGAAATCCAAGCAAGGGCGTAGGCCTCCATCTTTTTTCTTCACAAAGAAGAACCCCGCGGCCACTGGGGAAGATGAAGGTCTAATATGCCCTTTGGCCAGACTTTCCGAAATATAATCCTTCATAGCCTGCCTCTCAGGACCAGAAAGGTTATATAACCTAGCTTTAGGTAACTTAGCATCAGGAAGTAAATTAATAGAGCAGTCATACACGCGATGAGGAGGCAACTCCTGACACCCCTCCTCAGAGAACACATCCCCAAAGTCCTCCAAAAAAGGAGGCAAAGTACTAGGCACGACCGCACTGATGACTGTGTTCATGCAGTTACTTTTGCAAAACTCCCCCCATTGGCTTATATCTCTGGACTGCCAATTAATCACAGGGTTATGTTTAACCAACCAAGGAAGTCCCAACACAATAGGAGTAGGTAGACCCTCCAACACATAACAAGATAATAGTTCCCTATGTATTGCCCCTACCCGAAGGTCAATGTTATGAACCTCATGAACAAAGCTACCTTGGCCGAGAGGCCTGGCGTCAATGGAGAATATAGGGATCGGTTTGACCAATACACTCAGATGCATACCTTGAGCCTGAGCAAACTGAGCGTCAACCAGATTAGCCCGGACCCACTATCAAGAAGAACAGAAAATCTCTCCACTCTCGTACCAACCACCACCTCCACTGGTACAAGGAACTGAGAAGAACTAGCGGACGAAATACATACTCCCAGGTTGTCGTCCACCACACAACCTGGGATTAACAGTTTTCCGGCGACTTTTTGCTCAACAAGGCACGGGATGGACATCCCCCAACAAAATGTCCCTCTTTCCCGCAGAAGAAACACCTTCTAGTCCTGCGGCGTACCGCCAATCCCCTCCTACGAAATGATGTCCCTCCCAACTGCATAGGCTCCTCCGAACAGACAAGGGGAACCTCAACATAAGGGACTTTAGTAGTAGGTGGAGTAACAACAGGGGGCGGAGTTACCTCGCACCTCTCCCGGAGCCGTCTATCAGTACGGATAGCTAGGGCCATAGCAGCCTCCAGTGATGGAGGAGAATCATACTGAGCCAAAACGTCCTTTAATTTGTCAGAAAGCCCATGACAAAACTGGCTCCTAAGAGCTGGGTCATTCCACTGAGTATCTGTGGCCCATCTACGGAACTCAGAAGCAAATTCCTCTGCCGGACGATCTCCCTGCTGTATCTTACGTAATTTTGTCTCAGCAAGAGAGACCCGATCTGGGTCATCATATATCAAACCCAGGGCAGTAAAAAATCGATCTACTGACTGTAGAGCCGGGGATCCCGGAGGAAGGGAGAAGGCCCAGATTGAGGGTCCCCTTGTAGGAGCGAGATAACAATTCCCACTCTCTGCTCTTCACTCCCTGATGATCGAGGCCGAAGCCGAAAATACAATTTACATGCTTCCCTGAAGGTAAAAAATTTGTCTCGCCCACCAGTGAACCTGTCCGGGAGAGCTACTTTAGGTTCAAATCTGGTTTGCTCCGAGGGAGACAAAACTTTGGACTTAATGTCCGTCAGCTCCATGGATAATCCCTGCAACTGCAGAGCCAGCTGGGCTACTGGATCCATGGCAACTGGGAATAATTTTATGGGCCAGTGAAAATGTCACGCGGTCTTATGATATGTGTACGATGTCAGTAAACTATTCTTAAAAGAACAACACTCTATACAACATATAGATTAGCAACATCAGCATGAAAATATAGAATAGATTTACCTGACACGATATCCGTTGAACTCAGGGTTAATCTTGAGGACTTGATACACTGTCACAGGAAAGAGGAGGACCGGGGGTCTAACCTGACCCTAAACTGGGGTCCTAACTAATCCCTCACCTTGGAGGTACTGATAATGGTTCAGAGGTCCAAGTCTCCAGCCTAACCCTGTCTCCTATCAGTCCCTGAACCCTGTAATCAGTCCTAAGAAGGATTCTGATTACCACCAAAGGGATATGGGCTGATCTCTGCTAAATACACAGATTAGACATATAAGACAGACTGGAGAAAACACAGACTTGCATACACACTCAAACACAGAAGGAACATAAATGATCTGGGATATTAAACTCTAAGCAAGGTGAGCTTAAAACAACTAAGGAGCTCTTTAACTTAAGTCTATACAGATACAATCCTATCTGTGGTCTGCATGAAGAATTTCACTGGCAACTCCCAACACAGACAACCAGAGATTTAAAGGAAACCAATCAACAAATAATTAATTGCAGCCGGGAGAAAACTGCACCCAGTCCCAGAACTGAGCACAGACAGAATTAACTCCCTAACTGCCAAACACAAAGAAACAGCAACTCAGCTGTGAGAAGTCAGAATGTGCAACCGCGACGATCTTCGTGGCGATGCACACATGACAGATATTGTTCAAGAGACGATAATCAATACACGGCCTTAATGAACCATCCTCTTCGGCCACAAAGAAAAAACCGGCACCCAAGGGTGAAGAGGATGGTCTGATATGACCCTTCTCCAATGACTCCTTGATATAAGACCGCATAGCGTCATGTTCAGGTACAGACAAGTTAAAAAGGCGACCTTTAGGGAATTTACTACCAGGCACTAATTCAATAGCGCAGTCATAGCTCCTATGGGGGGGCAAGGATGCAGATTTACTTTCGCTAAACACATCAGAAAAATCAGTCAAAAAGTCAGGAACATCCTGAGCCTGGGGAGAGGCAAAAAAAACAGGAATGTTGGCATTAACACATTGGCAGCCCCAACTGGTTACAGACACAGATTTCCAATCCAAAACAGGATTATGAGACTGTAACCAAGGGAAACCTAGTACAATAATGTCATGCAGATTATACAGCACCAAAAATTTGCAACTCTCCTGATGATCAGGTTCAACCCTCATTATCACCTGAGTAGAGAACTCAGCCAAAGGGGTAGAATCAATCCCCAGTAGGGGAATAGACTTCCGTAGGGGTATCAAGGGAAACCCACAACGTTTAGCAAAATCAAAATCCATCAGGTTAATAGCTGCTCCCGAATCAACGAAATCCTGAGCAGAAAATGTGGACAGGGAGCAAATCAGGGTAACAGTCAACAAAAATTTAGTCTGAACACTACCCAAGACAACTGAGCGTGCAAAACGTCTTCCCCGCTTAGGGCAGACTGAAATAGCATGAGAGGCATCACCACAGTAGAAACATAACCCATTGCGTTTTCGAAACTCATGACGCTGTGCCCCAGAAGCCACTCTATCACACTGCATGGGTTCAGAAGCTGGTTCACAAGGCAACACTATTCCACGCATACCTCTACGCTCACGCAAACGTCTGTCAATTTTAATCGCTAATGACATAGAATCATTGAGACCAGAGGGGACAGGGAATCCCACCATAACATCCTTTACATTCTCTGACAGACCCTTCCAAAAAAGGGCTGCCAAAGCATCGTCATTCCATTTGGTCAGGACTGCCCACCTTCGGAATCTCTGACAGTATTACTCAGCGTCCTCAAGCCCCTGATTTAATGCCAACAAGGCTTTTTCAGCTTGATCAGTGACATTAGGCTCATCGTACAATAACCCCAGAGCCTGAAAAAATGCATCAACATTACTCAAAACAGGATCCCCAGGTGTCAGGGAAAAAGCCCAATCCTGAGGATCGCCGCGCAGGAGAGAGATGACAATTTGAACCTGCTGTGCTGCGTTCTCTGAGGACTTAGATTTCAAGGCAAAAAACAACTTACAGTTATTTTTGAAATTCAGAAATTTAGCTCGATCCCCCAAAAACAAATCTGGCATGGGAATCCTAGGTTCCACAACAGGCAACCTCGCAAGATAGGTAGCAATACTCCGAACTTCAGTGGCAAGCTGATCCACACGGCCAGACAAACTGTGCAAACTCCATTGAGAGAAAAAAAAAATCCTCCTCAGCACCCAGAGATACAGAGGGAAAAAAAAAAATCTCTGACAATCTTCTTTCTTTAACACTATTTTTCCCTTCTGTGAGTACCATACAAATATCAGTTTTTGGCCGGTGATACTGTTATGATTTGGTAGCTGAGGAGAGCAAGCAAAAAAGGAAATACACCAGTGAGGTTGTAATCTATGGGATTGCAGTACCCTGACTAACCACCACAACTAAAGGCAGCCGTGGAGCATACCTACGTTGGTCCTAGACACCTCGTCACAGCCTGAGAAGCTAACTACACCTAAAGACAGAAAGAGGAAAACTATCTGCCCCGGAGCAGATCCCCAAAGAACATAGAAAGCCCCCAAACATGTAATGGCGGTTAGAAGAAGAAATACAGACACAGACAGAAAATAGTATGAGCAAACGTTGGGGCCCAAACTTCCTAAATAGAAAAGGATAGGAAGGACACTTACTGCAATCCCAAAAAACCCTGAAAAGTACCAACACTACTAATTACAAAAACACCTGAGATCACACGACCTCTACCACCTAAATTAGTTCTCTGGTGTAACAAAACTAAACAGCAGCCACTGAAAAAACTGGAAAAGGCAAATGAACAAACAACAGTGGCTGAACTAAACTGAGAGGAGCACAAGCCCCCGGAGGGGACCCGGCAGACCCCCACAGAAGTGCAGGACAAAATGCAAAAAGCAAGCACAAAAAACTAAAAGAAGAAAATGTCTTATCTGTTAGCAGAAGATGCAGGCACGAAACAGCAAGCTACAAAGTGAACAGGAATCAAAGATGAGACCAGAACAATTGATCACCGGCAACCCTGATGGGAGGGAACCTCCCTTATATAAGACCAGTCAGTAACACCTGATCGCCAATCTTCACAATCTTCATTGGATAGTTCAGTACTGTTTGTAACCACCAGAGGGAGCTTCTGCTCAGAATTCATTTCTAGCACATTCACAACATACTACTGTGAATAAATACCCCAACACAAAATATAATTAAGCTGAGTGCCGAGTTATTATTCCTTTTGAGATGTGTGTCGTAAAAATTAGATGGAGTTCACATGGGTCGTGTGCCATGCGATTTTTTTCTCGCACCCATTGACTTGCATTGGCGAGTCCGATCTAATTCTCGCATCACTCACTGCATGATGCGACCTTTTCCTCAGTCCGATTAGAGCTGAAGAACAAAACTCTCGGATGAGTGGCTGCCTCATTTACTAACATTGGTCAGAGGGCAATATCATGTTCTCTCACAGTGCACTGGTCTATGCTCATGTGAGCGAGCCCTAACCGTGCTAACCACTGAGCCACCGTGCTGCCCTAAAACTATAACCCTAATGATACACAGAACCATTGTTACCACATTGTAAATGCCATAAAAACAAAACCAATAGACATTGGTGGAATCATAATGGCTCTTTTCCTTTTAAGTCCATCCTACAATCTATGTCCGCTTTCCAATAACTTATATGTTAAATTTGCTGCAATTAAAATCTCATCCTGACTGAGAAAACAAAAAACAAATAAAGAAGCTAGCCTTTATTACAATATGTTGATGAAAAAATAAAAGTTATGGGTGGGGATAAAAGGCTAAAAAATTAAAACATCTCCGCTATGGGAAAGGGTTAAATAGTTGTACTGAACACAGTTGCAGCATACAGACAGTACATGTGGACACCCCCTGGTATGTGGACAGCCACTGAATGCTATGGGCATGGCACACCTGAAGGTGATCACTGTGTCACCAATAGCTTGGCTGGGTATAGTGACATGTATGGGTTTTTTCCCTATAGGGTTAGTAATGCTATTGCTATCTCGTGCTATTCCAGCACAGCACAGCGCAGCTACACGGACGCTGACCATATTGCTGTCAGTCCATAGAGACCGGGTGCCCGGTCAGCAGGTTGTGGCCGGCAGCCGACCTGTCAGTGCGGGCGGTCAGCGTCTGGGGTCGCCATAGCAACGCGTCCTGCTCTGTGGGAGGCACCGGGTTGTGAGGCAGCAGCTGCGCCGGGAGCCGGTTCTGTGTCACAGTACGTATAATGGGCGATCCGAGGATCTGTACAATCGGTGCCAGTATGAGTACGGGGCTGTCCTGTGCATGGGGCCGGGTATCAACTAGTGGTAGTCACTGTCCCTGTGTACTTTACAGTGTTTGTTGTAACTAAAGACCTACCACATAGATGAGCACAGGCACTGCGCACACATCGCTGATCTCATATATATATATTATTATCATACATCAACCATGGATGAGTGTGTGTGTAATATATATATATATAAGATCAGTGATGTGTGCGCAGTGCCTGTGCTCATCTATGTGATAGGTCTTTAGTTACAAACACTGTAAAGTACACAGGGACAGTGACTACCACTAGTTTATATATATATATATATATATAAAATATATATATATATTATCGTACATCAACCATGGATGAGTGTGTGTGTAATATATGTGATATAGTGATGTCACAGTGCCTGCTATGTCACAGGCTTTTAGTTGCAAACACTATAAAGTACATAGGAACAGTGGCTACCACTAGTTGATATACTGACCTCATACATAATATTTATCTTATTATTGCACATCAACCATGGATAAGTGTGTGTGTATGTATATAGATATATATATATATATATATATATACATATATTATATATACATATACTGTATGTATATATATATATATATGTATATATAATATATTGTGTAATTCAATTCAATACTGCCCCATTATTGTAAGCATAAATGTGATAAACTGTGTTTTTGGTGCAATCGCTGCAGGTGGTTACGAAAAAAGGCAAACAACAAAAGGTTGTCTTCGTTAGTTAAACCTTGGTCTTCGAATCCAGTATTTAAAGAAAAAAATTGCTTTACTTACTTTCACCGGGTCCAGTGTTGAGTCTCCAACACTACTCCCGGTGTCCAGTATTGCTGCTGATGTCAATTTGCCAGCACTGCAGCCAAGGGACTATCACGAAAACTGGGGGAGGGTGAGTAAATCGACAGTTTTGTTTTTACAAAAATTGCAACCAGGAACTAAGATTCTCTGAAATTGGACAACCCTTTAAGATTGGTAGTAGACTTCCCAATGTTAGATAAGACGATGAGGCCAATGTGCCAAATATTGCAAGTCAATTGCATTTTTTTGTGTTTAAATTATGACTTTTTATGAATGTTGAATGGTTATACTCCCAAATATTAAGAAAAACACAGGAGACCAGCACTTCATACATCGTGATGTAAAATGAACGGGCAGCGAGTATCCGGCACCGGCTGTATGATCTCACCAGGTGGGTTTGACTCTGAAACGCTGTGGTATTTCTAAGAAAAATGTTCTTTAAAAGCTGCCGGGGCCTGAGACTGAGCTGCACAGGAGCCGAGATGGGTTTCCAGCAGCTTCTCCCGCCCGCTGCTGTGGATGGGTTTCCAGCAGCTTCTCCCCTCCCGCTGCTGTGGATAGGCAAGTGTCTGCCTGCAAACTCCACTTTGTTTCTGACATACCTGCAGGGCTGCCACTAGGAATTTCTGGGCCCCATACTGGCAAAATTTATGGGGCCCCCCTTGAGACTCTGCCCAGTCTCCACCCCCCAGTTCCGCATCCACCCTAGCTCCTCCTCCACCACATAAACCTTCCAAAATCCCTCCGCCCTTTCATGGAAAAACTTCACTTCTGCATCATGCCCTCACCAATGACACATTAACACCAATCACTCGATGAATATGCAGCATTTTGCTTGTTTAGTATAATAACCCCATAGTCCTCCATATATTATAATGTGCACACAGTCCTCCATATTGTAAAGTGCACACCACATAGTCCTCCATATAATAGAATGTATCCATAGTCCATAGTCCTCCATATAGTATAATACACTCCTAATAGCCCTCCATATATTAAAATACACTCAGTCATTCATATAGTATAATACACTCCTCATAGTGCTCCATATAGTATAATGCACCGCCATAGTCATCCATGTAGTACAATTCACTTCCATAGTATAATGCACCCCATAGTTCTTCATATGGTATAATGTATTCCCCATAGTCCTCGATACAGTATAATGCAGCCCACATATAGTATAACGCAGTCACCCTATGGAGCATAATGCAGCCACCCCACAGAGCATAATGCAGCCACCCCACAGAGTATAATGCAACCACCCCACAGAGTATAATGCAACCACCCCACAGAGTATAATGTAAACCCCCCATAGAATATAATTGAGCCCCCTTATATAGTATAATGTAGCCCCTCCATAAAATACAATGTAGCCCTCCTCATATAGTATAATGCAGCCCCCATAGAATATAATGTAGCCCCCTCATAAAGTATAATGAAGCCCCATACAATATAATCTAGCCCCCATAAAATACAATGTAGCCACCTCATACAGTATAATGTAGCCCCCTCATAAGAGTATGATGCAATCACTCCTCATAGAATATAATAAATATAATACAGCCCCCCATAGAATATAATGTATCCCCGAATAGAATGTCATACAGCCCGCCTCCCCAAAGGAATATAACGTAGCCCCCCATAGTATATAACACAGCCACAAAGTATATAACAGCCACATATTATATAACACAGCCACCATATAAAATATAATATATCCCCCAATAGTATATAACACAGCCCACATAGTGTACAGCGTGGCCCACATAGTATACAGCAGGGCCCACATAGTGTACAGCAGGGCCCACATAGTATATAGCAGGGCCCACATAGTATATAGCAGGGCCCACATAGTGTACAGCAGGGCCCACATAGTATATAGCAGGGCCCACATAGTATATAACAGGGCCCACATAGTGTACAGCAGGGCCCACATAGTGTACAGCAGAGCCCACATAGTATATAGCAGGGCCCGCATAGTATATATAGCAGGGCCCACATAGTATACAGCAGGGCCCACATCGTGTACAGCGTGGCCCACATAGTATACAGCAGGGCCCACATAGTATACAGCAGGGCCCACATAGTATACAGCAGGGCCCACATAGTATTCAGCTGGGCCCACATAGTATACAGCAGGGCCCACATAGTATACAGCAGGGCCCACATAGTATACAGCAGGGCCCACATAGTGGACAGCAGGGCCCACATAGTATATAGCAGGGCCCACATAGTATACAGCAGGGCCCACATCGTGTACAGCGTGGCCCACATAGTATACAGCAGGGCCCACATAGTATACAGCAGGGCCCACATAGTATATAGCAGGGCCCACATAGTATACAGCAGGGCCCACATAGCATACAGCAGGGCCCACATTGTATATAGCAGGGCCCACATAGTATATAGCAGGGCCAACATAGTGTACAGCAGGGCCAACATAGTATACAGCAGGGCCCACATAGTATATAGCAGGGCCCACATAGTATACAGCAGGGCCCACATAGCATACAGCAGGGCCCACATTGTATATAGCAGGGCCCACATAGTATACAGCAGGGCCCACATTGTTTATAGCAGGGCCCACATAGTATACAGCAGGGCCCACATTGTATATAGTAGGGCCCACATTGTATACAGCAGGGCCCACATAGTATACAGCAGGGTCCACATAGTATACAGCAGGGCCCACATTGTATATAGCAGGGCCCACAAAGTATACAGCAGGGCCCACATTGTATATAGCAGGGCCCCAATAGTATACAGCAGGGCCCACATTGTATATAGCAGGGCCTACATAGTATATAGCAGGGCCCACATAGTATACAGCAGGGCCCACATAGTATACAGCAGGGCCCACATAGTCTACAGCAGGGCCCACATAGTATACAGCAGGGCCCACATAATATACAGCAGGGCCGACATAGTATACAGCAGGGCCCACATTGTATATAGCAGGGCCCACATAGTATACAGCAGGGCCCACATTGTTTATAGCAGGGCCCACATAGTATACAGCAGGGCCCACATTGTATATAGTAGGGCCCACATTGTATACAGCAGGGCCCACATAGTATACAGCAGGGTCCACATAGTATACAGCAGGGCCCACATTGTATATAGCAGGGCCCACAAAGTATACAGCAGGGCCCACATTGTATATAGCAGGGCCCACATAGTATACAGCAGGGCCCACATAGTATACAGCAGGGCCCACATTGTATATAGCGGGGTCCACATAGTATACAGCAGGGCCCACATTGTATATAGCAGGGCCCACACAGTATACAGCAGGGCCCACATTGTATATAGCAGGGCCCACATTGTATATAGCAGGGCCCACATAGTATACAGCAGGGCCCACATAGTATATAGCAAGGCCCACATAGTATACAGGAGGGCCCACATAGTGTACAGCAGGGCCCACATAGTGTACAGCAGGGCCCACATAGTATATAGCAGGGCCCACATAGTATATAGCAGGGCCCACATAGTATACAGCAGGGCCCACATCGTGTACAGCGTGAGCCAACATAGTATACAGCAGGGCCCACATAGTATACAGCAGGGCCCACATAGTATACAGCTGGGCCCACATAGTATACAGCAGGGCCCACATAGTATACAGCAGGGCCCACATAGTATACAGCAGGGCCCACATAGTGTACAGCAGGGCCCACATAGTATATAGCAGGGCCCACATAGTATACAGCAGGGCCCACATAGTGTACAGCGTGGCCCACATAGTATACAGCAGGGCCCACATAGTATACAGCAGGGCCCACATTGTATATAGCAGGGCCCACATAGTATACAGCAGGGCCCACATAGTATACAGCAGGGCCCACATAGTATACAGCAGGGCCCACATTGTATATAGCAGGGCCCACATAGTATACAGCAGGGCCCACATTGTATATAGCAGGGTCCACATAGTATACAGCAGGGCCCACATTGTATATAGCAGGGCCCACACAGTATACAGCAGGGCCCACATTGTATATAGCAGGGCCCACATTGTATATAGCAGGGCTCACATAGTATACAGCAGGGCCCACATAGTATATAGCAAGGCCCACATAGTACAGTCATGGCCAAAAGTTTTGAGAATGACACAAATATTATATTTTCACATGATCTGCTGCCCTCTGGTTTTTATGTGTGTTTGACAGATGTTTTTATCACAGACAGAAATATAATAATTGCAAACATATGAGTAACAAAAGCTTATATTGACAGTTAAAATGAGTTAATGCAGCAAGTCAATATTTGCAGTGTTGACCCTTCTTCTTCAGGACCTCTGCAATTCTCCCTGGCATGCTTTCAATCAACTTCTGGACCAAATCCTGACTGATAGCAGTCTATTCTTGCACAATCAATGCTTTCATTTTGTCAGAATTTTTAGGTTTTTGTTTGTCCACCCGTCTCTTGATGATTGACCACAAGTTCTCAATGGAATTAAGATCTGGGGAGTTTCCAGGCCATGGACCCAAAATCTCTATGTTTTGTTCCCTGAGTCATTTAGTTATCACCTTTGCTTTATGGCAAGGTGCTCCATCATGCTGGAAAAGGCATTGTTGATCGCCAAACTGCTCTTGGAGGGTTAGGAGAAGTTGATCTTGGAGGACATTCTGGTACCATTCTTTATTCATGACTGTGTTTTTAGGCAAGACTGTGAGAGAGCCGATTCCCTTGGCTGAGAAGCAACCCCACACATAAATGGTTTCAGGATGCTTAACAGTTGGCATGAGACAAGACTGGTGGTAGCGCTCACCTTGTCTTCTCCGAATGAGGCGTTTTCCTGAAGTCCCAAACAATCGAAAAGGGGATTCATCAGAGAAAATAACTTTACCCCAGTCCTCAGCAGTCCACTGCCTGTACCTTTTGCAGAATATCAGTCTGTCCATGATGTTTTTTCTGGAGAGAAGTGGCTTCTTTGCTGCCCTCCTTGAGACCAGGCCTTGCTCCAAGAGTCTCCGCCTCACAGTGTGTGCAGATGCACTCACACCTGCCTGCTGCCATTCCTGAGCAAGCTCTGCACTGCTGGTAGCCCGATCCCACAGCTGAAACACTTTTAAGAGACGGTCCTGGCGCTTGCTGGTCTTTCTTGGGCGCCCTGAAGCCTTTTTGGTAACAATGGAACCTCTCTCCTTGAAGTTCTTGATGATGCGATAGATTGTTGACTGAGGTGCAATCTTTCTAGCTGTGATACTCTTCCCTGTTAGGCCATTATTGTGCATTGCAATGATGACTGCACGTGTTTCTTTAGAGATAACCATGGTTAACAGAAGAGAAACAATGATGCCAAGCACCAGCCTCCTTTTAAAGTGTCCAGTGGTGTCATTCTTACTTAATCATGACAGATTGATCTCCAGCCATGTCCTCATCAACACCCACACCTGTGTTAATGGAGCAATCACTGAAAAGAGGTTAGCTGGTCCTTTTAAGGCAGGGCTGCAATGATGTTGAAATGTGTTTTAGGGGATAAAGTTCATTTTCTAGCCAAATATTGACTTTGCAAGTAATTGCTGTTAAGCTGATCACTCTTTATAACATTCTGGAGTATATGCAAATTGCCATTAGAAAAAGTGAAGCAGTAGACTTTGTAAAAATTAATATTTGTGTCATTCTCAAAACTTTTGGCCATGACTGTATACAGCAGGGCCCACATAGTGTACAGCAGGGCCCACATAGTGTACAGCAGGGCCCACATAGTATATAGCAGGGCCCACATAGTATATAGCAGGGCCCACATAGTATACAGCAGGGCCCACATCGTGTACAGCGTGAGCCAACATAGTATACAGCAGGGCCCACATAGTATACAGCAGGGCCCACATAGTATACAGCTGGGCCCACATAGTATACAGCAGGGCCCACATAGTATAGAGCAGGGCCCACATAGTATACAGCAGGGCCCACATAGTGTACAGCAGGGCCCACATAGTATATAGCAGGGCCCACATAGTATACAGCAGGGCCCACATAGTGTACAGCGTGGCCCACATAGTATACAGCAGGGCCCACATAGTATACAGCAGGGCCCACATTGTATATAGCAGGGCCCACATAGTATACAGCAGGGCCCACATAGTGTACAGCGTGGCCCACATAGTATACAGCAGGGCCCACATAGTATACAGCAGGGCCCACATAGTATACAGCAGGGCCCACATAGTATACAGCTGGGCCCACATAGTATACAGCAGGGCCCACATAGTATACAGCAGGGCCCACATAGTATACAGCAGGGCCCACATAGTGTACAGCGTGGCCCACATAGTATACAGCAGGGCCCACATAGCATACAGCAGGGACCACATTGTATATAGCAGGGCCCACATAGTATATAGCAGGGCCCACATAGTGTACAGCAGGGCCCACATAGTATACAGCAGGGCCCACATAGTATATAGCAGGGCCCACATAGTATACAGCAGGGCCCACATTGTATATAGCAGGGCCCACATTGTATACAGCAGGGTCCACATAGTATACAGCAGGGTCCACATAGTATACACAGGGCCCACATTATATATAGCAGGGCCCACATAGTATACAGCAGGGTCCACATAGTATACAGCAGGGCCCACATTATATATAGCAGGGCCCACATAGTATACAGCAGGGCCCACATAGTATACAGCAGGGCCCACATAGTATACAGCAGGGCCCACATAGTATACAGCAGGGCCCACATTGTATATAGCAGGGCCCACATAGTATACAGCAGGGCCCACATAGTGTACAGCGTGGCCCACATAGTATACAGCAGGGCCCACATAGTATACAGCAGGGCCCACATAGTATACAGCAGGGCCCACATAGTATACAGCTGGGCCCACATAGTATACAGCAGGGCCCACATAGTATACAGCAGGGCCCACATAGTATACAGCAGGGCCCACATAGTGTACAGCGTGGCCCACATAGTATACAGCAGGGCCCACATAGCATACAGCAGGGACCACATTGTATATAGCAGGGCCCACATAGTATATAGCAGGGCCCACATAGTGTACAGCAGGGCCCACATAGTATACAGCAGGGCCCACATAGTATATAGCAGGGCCCACATAGTATACAGCAGGGCCCACATTGTATATAGCAGGGCCCACATTGTATACAGCAGGGCCCACATAGTATACAGCAGGGTCCACATAGTATACAGCAGGGCCCACATTATATATAGCAGGGCCCACATAGTATACAGCAGGGTCCACATAGTATACAGCAGGGCCCACATTATATATAGCAGGGCCCACATAGTATACAGCAGGGCCCACATAGTATACAGCAGGGCCCACATAGTATATAGCAGGGCCCACATAGTGTACAGCAGGGCCCACATAGTATACAGCAGGGCCCACATAGTATACAGCAGGGCCGACATAGTATACAGCAGGGCCCACATTGTATATAGCAGGGCCCACATAGTATACAGCAGGGCCCACATAGTATACAGCAGGGCCCACATTGTATATAGCAGGGCCCACATAGTATACAGCAGGGCCCACATTTTATATAGCAGGGCCCACACAGTATACAGCAGGGCCCACATTGTATATAGCAGGGCCCACATTGTATATAGCAGGGCCCAAATAGTATACAGCAGGGACCACATTGTATATAGCAGGACCCCCATAGTATACAGCAGGACCCACATAGTATACAGCACTGCCCACATAGTGTACAGCAGGGCCCACATAGTATACAGCAGGGCCCACATAGTATACAGCAGGGCCCACATAGTATACAGCAGGGCCCACATAGTATACAGCAGGGCCGACATAGTATACAGCAGGGCCCACATTGTATATAGCAGGGCCCACATAGTATACAGCAGGACCCACATAGTATACAGCACTCCCCACATAGTGTACAGCAGGGCCCACATAGTATACAGCAGGGCCCACATAGTATACAGCAGGGCCCACATAGTATACAGCAGCCACATAGTATACAGCAGGGCCGACATAGTATACAGCAGGGCCCACATTGTATATAGCAGGGCCCACATAGTGTACAGCAGGGCCCACATAGTATACAGCAGGGCCCACATTGTATATAGCAGGGCCCACATAGTATACAGCAGGGCCCACATTGTATATAGCAGGGCCCACACAGTATACAGCAGGGCCCACATTGTATATAGCAGGGCCCACATTGTACAGCAGGGCCCACATAGTATACAGCAGGGCCCACATAGTATACAGCAGGGCCCACATTGTGTATGGCAGGGCCCACATAGTATACAGCAGGGCCCACATTGTACAGCCATCATCTCTCCCCCCCCCAGGAATGGCCCCACAGCAGGACGCATTGACAGATTTAAAAAAAAACAAAAAAAACACTCCTCACCTTCTCCTCGTGCCAGCGCTGCTCCCGACTCCCCGCCGGTATAGTTCAATGCAGCGGCGGGGGGAATCAGCGCTGGGGGCAGGCGGGCCCCCTTGCCACACAGGGGCCCCCATAGCGGCTGCATGATGTGCCGCTAGCTGGGGGCCCCTTGGGGAGCAGGGGGAGCCTCAAAATGTTGGGGGCCCCCGGGCCCGAACGCAGACCTGCGTGCTCGGGCGGCGAGCCCCCCTAATCACCGGGCCCCATACATTGGTAAGGGTTGTCATGCCCTGATGGCAGCCCTGCATACCTGGCTGATATAATACATCCAGTGCCTGATAGATGTGGCTCGTGATGGATGTATCTGCTGTCAGGTTCCCTTCAGTGGTGGCAATATTACCGTATTTATTTTGAAGTCTCTTTTTAAGATGGCTTTGACCTGTCTAGAATATTCAATTTTTTCAAACTTTTAATGTAGAAATTCGACCAATAACCAGTTCAAGATCAGACTGTTTACTCCCTTTCCTGACAAAGCACAAATTTTTGTGATACATTGGGTTTTATTTTTATGTCACTGTCATGTTCTCTTTTATTTTTGCTGATATTGAGTGATATACACAGGAAAATAAAGGTAATAAAATGTTTTCCCATCTTTTTATTTTTTCATGACCTTTAAGGACTACTAAAATGTATTAAAAAATCTGTTCCCAATTCTTTAACAATAATTTTTATATATAGGACCCTTTTTTACAGGGGCAGGACTAGTAACAGGACTGGTAACAGCAATTTGGTTTAACATTGGCATCTTGATTTTTTTTTAACAGCTAGTTGTTTTTCATTTATTTATTTATATCAATATTTAAAGGCAACCTATCACCAGGTTTGGCTGATATGAGATACAGAGATCACCTTTCAGGCCTGATATACAGCATTCCATAATTCCATACAAATGTGGTCAAAATTGTTGGTACCCCTCGTTTAATGACAGAAAAACCCACAATGGTCAAAGAAATAACTTGAATCGGACAAAAGTAATAATAACTAAAAATCTATGATATTGAACAAATGAAAGTCAGACATTAGGCCACAGTCAGACACAACATATAAAAATACAGTCCATATTTTACGGTAGTAATGCGCAGAAATGTTCCCTGAACAGTGATCCGTATGTCATCCGATTGTAATGCGAGGCTGCGAGATTTTCTCACCATCTTTACACATGTCATTGAGACATATATATATACATATATATTTATAGTTCATAGAGTTCTACATAGCATAATAGCCGCTAAATCAATTGCCGACTTCTGTAAAATAATTACAGAACCCGACATGAAACATGGTTTACATACAGTAAACCATTTCATTTTGTTTTATATATGTTTTTGACTAACAATTAGATTAGTGCATGTTAGGGTTCAAGCTCCCGCTGCTGTACAAGGAGAGTCTCAAACCAGTCCCGCTGCGGTCCCCCATCCATCTCCAGCCACAGTGGAGCCTGCTCAGCAAAGACACCGGTCCCAGTGTCTCGCCCGGTCTAATACTGTGCAGAGACTTGCTGCTGCCTCTTCAGGTTCTGCTATTGTAGCCTGTACTGGTCAGCGGCGAGCAGACATCTTTAGGTCTAAGTCCTTTGTTGCTTCATCTGAGCATGCCCAGGGCAAGATCTCCCATTGGAGATCAGGGGTCATATGCTCAGATACAGCTGCCACTCCTATTGGTCCTTCAGGAAGGTCCTCTGGCTGTTGATGTTATGAAGCAGCTTTTCATTGGTCCTTCCTGGAAGGTCTTTTTCTCGTGGATATTTTAAAAGGGTGGCATGGCTGGGCCGCCATGCGCTAGTATCAAATCTGTTACATGCTTGCGCCAGTGTGGTCATGTATGCATGTGGTTAGGTATGGCTGAAATAAGCCCCTAGAATACCGGCACCTCCGGTGAGGAGATTGTATGCACGTGTTCAGGGCTCGGCTGAAAACGCCATTAGAATACCGGCTTCTCCGGTGAGGAGATTATTGCTTGTGTTCTGACTGCATGATCACGGACTGCTATCCGCACAGCAGTTAATTGTGTACCTGGACCCAGTAGGGTTCTCAACGACTCTGTGATGCAACAGGGTTCGCTGTAAAACCCCGAAAAAATAAAGTGCAAAAAATACAAAAAATAGTGGGGTATTAGTTAATATTTTGGCCAAAATACGTAAGCTTGTAACCTGCGCCAAAGGTCCCCACGCTTACAAGTCCTACACTACACTATCCAGCAAAGCCGCTAAAGGAGACTCAAGGTCTCCAAAAATTCAATATAAACAGCAAAAAAAAGGCAGCAACACTCACCTGCCCAGATCTCAGAACAAATGCACTACAGGATGCAGCCAGCCCATAAAGCAAGATGTTAGCAGCACAGGTGCAAAATACCAGATTAAACAGCCACTCTCCACATACCCATTCAAGGAGAGGGTGACTGCCCAGTATACAATTGCACAATAGAGGCCCACATAGGGTGCCGTTCACACAAGGATACTGCACAGTGTCTGGTTCACAGCCTATTAAACACGCCCCTACTATTCGACTAGGCGGGCTGGCCAGTACACTCTCAATGTGCACCAGTGTGAACACCCCTCATGCGAGACCAGATGTGCCTGGGTGTTATGATTTGGTAGCTGAGGAGAGCAGGCAAAAACTGCAATACACCAGAGAGGTTGGAATCTACTGGATTGCAGTACCCTGACTTAGCACCACAACTAAAGGCAGCCGTGGAGCGTTCCTACTTTGGTCCTAGACGCCTCGTCACAGCCTGAGAGGTTAACTACACCTAAAGATAGAAAGAGTAAAGCTATCTGCCCCGGAGCAGATCCACAAAGAACATATGAAGCCTCCAAACATGTAATGGCGGTTAGACAAGAGGAAATACAGACACAGACAGAAAATAGTATGAGCAAACGTTGGGGCCCAATCTGCCTAGACAGAAAAGGATAGGAAGGATACTTACTGCAATCCAAAAAAACCCTAAAAAAAAGCCAACGCTACTAATTGCAAAAACACCTGAGATCACACGACCTCTACCACCTAAATTAGTTCTCTGGTGTAACAAAACTAAGCAGCAGCCACTGAAAAAACTGGAAAAGGCAAATGAACAAATAACAGTGGCTCCAGAGGAACTGAGAGGAGCCCAAGCCCCCCGGGGGGGGGGGGGGAAACCTGGCTAACATCACGGAAATGCAGAGAAATATGCAAATGGTAAGCACAAAAACAAAAAACAGAAAATATCTTATCTGAGAGCAGGAGAAGAGGCAAGACTCAGCAAGCTTCCAAGTGAACCAGGAAAGAACGTTGAGACAAGAACAATTGATCACCGGCAACCATGATGGGAGGGAACCTCCCTTATATCCAGCCAGTCCGTGATTCCTGATTGCCAATCGTCATTGAATGGTTCAGTACTGTTTGTAACCACCAGAGGGAGCTTCTGCTCAGAATTCATTTCTAACACATTCACAACAGTACCCCCCCTTGAGGAGGGGTCACCGAACTCTATTTGTGCAACCAGGTCGGTCAGGATGAGCTCTGTGATACGCATGGATCAGTCTCCTAGCATGGATGTCCGAAGCAAACACCCAAGAATTGTCCTCCTGACCATAACCTCTCCACTTAACCAAATACTGGAGTTTCCGTCTAGAAAAACGAGAATCCAATATTTTCTCAACCACATACTCCAGATTGCCCTCAACCAAAACAGGGTCAGGAGGCGCAGCCATAGGAACCACTGGCTCGACAAACCTCTTCAATAAGGACTTGTGGAACACGTTATGGATCTTAAATGTCCCTGGAAGAAGTAAACAAAAGGAAACAGGATTAAGAATCTCTATGATCTTATAAGGTCCAATGAACCTAGGCTTAAACTTAGGAGTTGCAACTCTCATAGGGATATTTCTTGAGGACAACAAGACCAAGTCCCCCACTTCAAACCGAGGACCATCAGTCCTATGCCGGTTGGCAAACCGCTGGGCCCTCTCCTGAGAGAGGGACAACCTCTCCACTACCTGGTTCCAAATCTGCTGCATACGCTCCAAAACAGAGTCAACACCCGGACAGACAGAAGCCTCCGTCTGTCCCGAGGAAAATCGAGGGTGAAACCCAAAATTGCAGAAAAACGGAGACATCAAAGTGGCAGAGCTAGCCCTATTATTAAGAGCAAACTCAGCCAAAGGCAAAAAAGAGACCCAGTCATCTTGATCAGCAGACACAAAGCATCTCAGATAAGTCTCCAATGTCTGGTTTGTTCTCTCAGTTTGTCCATTGGTCTGAGGATGAAAAGCCGAGGAGAAAGACAATTGAACACCAAGTTTAGAACAAAATGTCCTCCAAAATCTGGAAACAAACTGAACTCCTCTGTCAGACACAATATTCTCAGGAATGCCGTTTAACCGAACCACGTGCTGAAGGAACAAAGGCACCAATTCGGAGGAGGAAGGCAACTTAGGTAATGGCACAAGATGTATCATTTTGGAAAACCTATCACAAATCACCCAGATAATGGTCACCCTCTGAGAAACAGGGAGGTCGGAAATAAAATCCATAGAGATATGGGTCCATGGTCTCTTGGGCACAGGCAATGGCATCAACAAACCACTAGAGCGAGAGCAAGGCTTGGAGCGAGAGCAAGTCCCGAAGGACTGCACAAATTCCCTGACGTCACGAGACAAAGTAGGCCACCAAAAGGACCGACTAACCAAGTCTCTGGCACCAAAAATTCCGGGATGACCGGCCAACGCGGTACAATGAATCTCGGACATCACACTCTTTTTCCACCGGTCTGGGACAAACAATTTCCCAATAGGGCAGCGCTCGGGTTTATCCTCCTGACACCCTTCCAAAGCCAGTCTCAAATTGGGCGAGATGGCGGAAAGAACTACACCCTCTTTCAAAATAACAGAAGGATCAGATAACTCAGGAGAGTCCGCAAGGAAACTCCTCGAGAGGGCATCCGCCTTAACATTCTTAGTGCCAGGAAGAAAGGAAACGACAAAATTAAAACGTGTGAAAAACAAGGCCCACCTGGCCTGTCTAGGATTAAGTCGCTTGGCTGATTCCAGATAAACCAGATTCTTATGGTCTGATGTTTGGCTCCCTCCAGCCAATGTCTCCACTCTTCAAAAGCCCACTTCATGGCCAATAACTCCCGATTACCCATGTCATAATTACGTTCAGTTGGAGAAAATTTTCGAGAGAAAAAGTTACAAGGGTTACTTTTAGAGGTCTCAGGATCTCTTTGGGACAAAACGGCACCTGCCCCAATTTCAGAGGCATCAACCTCCACCTGAAATGGCAGAGAAACATCAGGCTGCCGTAGAACAGGAGCAGAAGTGAATCTCTGCTTAAGTTCCTGAAACGCAGAGACTGCCTCAGGAGGCCAATTCACCACATCAGAACCCTTTTTGGTCAAATCAGTCAATGGTTTAAAATAACAGAAATTACCAATAAATTTACAATAAAAATTGGCAAAACCCAAGAATCTCTGAAGAGCCTTTAATGAAGTAGGTTGGACCCAATCACAGATGGCCTGAACCTTGACCGGGTCCATTTCAATAACAGATGGGGACAAAATGAATCCCAGAAATGAGATCCTCTGTACGCCAAAAAGACACTTTGATCCCTTCACATACAGAGAATTCTCTCTCAAAATCTGGAACACAGTCCGAACATGTTTCACATGAGAGTCCCAGTCATTGGAAAAAATCAAGATATCATCCAAATAAACAATCAGAAATGTATCCACAAAATCCCTGAAAATGTCATTTATGAAGGACTGGAAGACGGAAGGAGCATTAGTGAGCCCAAAGGGCATCACTAGATACTGAAAATGACCCTCTGGGGTATTAAACGCCGTCTTCCATTCATCCCCGTGCTTAATGCGAATAAGGTTATATGCCCCCCTGAGGTCAAGCTTGGTAAACCAAGTAGCACTTTTCACCCTGGAAAACAGGTTACAAATCAAGGGTAACGGATATTGATATTTCACAGTGATATTGTTCAAGAGACGATAATCAATACACGGCCTTAATGAACCATCCTTTTCGGCCACAAAGAAAAAACCGGCACCCAAGGGTGAAGAGGATGGTCTGATATGACCCTTCTCCAATGACTCCTTGATATAAGACCGCATAGCGTCATGTTCAGGTACAGACAAGTTAAAAAGGCGACCTTTAGGGAATTTACTACCAGGCACTAATTCAATAGCGCAGTCATAGCTCCTATGGGGGGGCAAGGATGCAGATTTACTTTTGCTAAACACATCAGAAAAATCAGTCAAAAAGTCAGGAACATCCTGAGCCTGGGGAGAGGCAGAAAAAACAGGAGTGTTGGCATTAACACATTGGCAGCCCCAACTGGTTACAGACACAGATTTCCAATCCAAAACAGGATTATGAGACTGTAACCAAGGGAAACCTAGTACAATAATGTCATGCAGATTATACAGCACCAAAAATTTGCAACTCTCCTGATGATCAGGTTCAACCCTCATTATCACCTGAGTAGAGAACTCAGCCAAAGGGGTAGAATCAATCCCCAGTAGGGGAATAGACTTCCGTAGGGGTATCAAGGGAAACCCACAACGTTTAGCAAAATCAAAATCCATCAGGTTAATAGCTGTTCCCGAATCAACAAAATCCTGAGCAGAAAATGTGGACAGGGAGCAAATCAGGGTAACAGTCAACAGAAATTTAGTCTGAACACTACCCAAGACAACTGAGCGTGCAAAACGTCTTCCCCGCTTAGGGCAGACTGAAATAGCATGAGAGGCATCACCACAGTAGAAACATAACCCATTGCGTTTTCGAAACTCATGACGCTGTGCCCAGAAGCCACTCTATTACACTGCATGGGTTCAGAAGCTGGTTCACAAGGCAACACTATTCCACGCATACCTCTACGCTCACGCAAACGTCTGTCAATTTGAATCGCTAATGACATAGAATCATTGAGACCAGAGGGAGCAGGAAAACCCACCATAACATCTTTTACACTCTCTGACAGACCCTTCCGAAAAAGGGCTGCCAAAGCATCATCATTCCATTTGGTCAGGACTGCCCACTTTCGGAATTTCTGACAGTACAACTCAGCGTCCTCAAGCCCCTGATTTAATGCCAACAAGGTTTTTTCAGCTTGATCAGTGACATTAGGTTCATCGTACAATAACCCCAGAGCCAGAAAAAATGCATCAACATTACTCAAAGCAGGGTCCCCAGGTGTCAGGGAAAAAGCCCAATCCTGTGGATCGCCGCGCAGGAGAGAGATGACAATTTGAACCTGCTGTGCTGCGTTCCCTGAGGACTTAGGTTTTAAGGCAAAAAACAACTTACAGTTATTTTTGAAATTCAGAAATTTAGCTCGATCCCCCAAAAACAAATCTGGCATGGGGATCCTAGGTTCCACAACCGGCAATCCTGCAAGATAGGTAGCAATACTCCGAACCTCAGTGTCAAGCTGATCCACACGGCCAGACAACTGTGCAAACTCCATTGAGAGAAAAAAAAAATTCCTCCTCAGCACCCAGAGAAAAAGAGGGAAAAAATGCAACAAACAGAGAAAAAAAAAATTCTGACAACTCCCCTTTTTTTTTTCCTTTTTACTATTTTTCCCTTCTGTGAGTACCATATAATTTTCAGTTTGGCCGGTGATACTGTTATGATTTGGTAGCTGAGGAGAGCAGGCAAAAACGGTAGTACACCAGAGAGGTTGGAATCTACTGGATTGCAGTACCCTGACTAACCACCACAACTAAAGGCAGCTGTGGAGCGTTCCTACGTTGATCCTAGACGCCTCGTCACAGTCTGAGAGGTTAACTACACCTAAAGATAGAAAGAGTAAAGCTATCTGCCCCGGAGCAGATCCCCAAAGAACATAGGAAGCCCCCAAACATGTAATGGCGGGTAGACAAGAGGAAATACAGACAGAGACAGAAAATAGTATGAGCAAACGTTGGAGCCCAATCTGCCTAGACAGAAAAGGATAGGAAGGATACTTACTGCAATCCAAAAAAACCCTAAAAAAAAGCCAACGCTACTAATTGCAAAAACACCTGAGATCACACGACCTCTACCACCTAAATTAGTTCTCTGGTGTAACAAAACTAAGCCGCAGCCACTGAAAAAAACTGGAAAAGGCAAACTAACAAATAACAGTGGCTCCAGAGGAACTGAGAGGAGCCCAAGCCCCCGGGGGGGGGGGAAACCTGGCTAACCTCACAGAAATGCAGAGAAATATGCAAATGGTAAGCACAAAAACAAAAAACAGAAAATATCTTATCTGAGAGCAGGAGAAGAGGCAAGACTCAGCAAGCTTCCAAGTGAACCAGGAAAGAATGTTGAGACAAGAACAATTGATCACCGGCAACCATGATGGGAGGGAACCTCCCTTATATCCAGCCAGTCCATGATTCCTGATTGCCAATCCTCATTGAATGGTTCAGTACTGTTTGTAACCACCAGAGGGAGCTTCTGCTCAGAATTCATTTCCAACACATTCACAACACCTGGGCCTGGCTGCATCCCGAAAAATAAAGTGCAAAAAATACAAAAATAGTGGGGTATTAGTTAATATTTTGGCCAAAATACGTAAGCTTGTAACCTGCGCCAAAGGTCCCCACGCTTACAAGCTCTGTGGATTAATAGAGTTCGCACTAACTGCCACAGCGCGCTACGGCACTTATTTTAGCGACTTTGTGGGATAACAGAGTTCGCTACTTACGCCATCTTGCTAGCAGCAGGCTCTGCCTGCTCGGTGGACCCTGGGCTGCGAACGCACCTCTCTACATCTTATATTTGGTGCGTTCCGCAGACCCTAACATAATACTAGTGCCAGGGTCTGGCTAGTAAAATGGCGGATGAACAGCTGTACATCCAGCAGCTGGAGGGTAGGTTGGCGGCTCTTGAGCGCACAACCTCAGCTGTGGATGTTACCGCAGTTGCTGTTCAGGCTGCTAGCATAGCTGCAGCCAGTTTGTCCTCTGCCACCTCTGCCCCTACATTGTCCCACCTCCCGCTTCCAGACAAGTTTGCTGGTGACAGCAAGCAATGTCAGAGATTCGTGAGTCAGTGCTCCATACACCTCGAGCTTCTGGCTGCACGTTTCCCCACGAATCGGGCACAAGTGGGCTTTGTGATAGCTCTTCTGTTGGGCAGAGCGTTGGAGTGGGCAACGCCGCTGTGGGAGCGCGACGACCCTGTGGTGCAGAGCGCTTCTCGTTTTCTGGAGGCTCTGAAAAAGGTTTTTCTAGGACCTCAAGTCACCCACAATACGGCGCCCCAACTGCTGGCAAGTACCCAGGGTTCGGCTTTGGTCAGCCATTTTGCTGTCCAATTTCGGACTCTGGCCTCGGAATTAGAGTGGCCAGATAAAGTCCTCATTCCCGTGTTCTGGAGAGGACTGGCGGGTCATATGAAAGATGCCTTGGCTACCAGGGAGATTTCTGCCACACTGGAGAAGCTTATCGCTATTTCCACCCGCGTTGACATCCGTTTCCACGAGCGGAGGCTGGAACGTGCCCAGTGTAGGCAGAGGGTTCGGTTGGGTCCTACCTTCGCCACCCCTCTGGAGTCACCCGTTCAGGCGCCCGACCTTCAGGAGGTTACTCCTACGGGATCTAAATCTCGGCTCACTCGTCCATTCCCGATTTGTTATATTTGCCAGCAGCAGGGACATTTTGCCAACCGATGTCCACAGCAGTTGAATAAACGGTCGCGCCCAGTAACCGTATGAACAGGGTCACTGGACGCCATGAGTTTTGCCCCTAAAGTGCTCCTCAAGGGGATAATTACCCACGGTTCTACCACCCTACCCGTTAAGCTGTGTGTGGATTCTGGGGCAGAGGGTAATTTTATGTCGTCCTCCTTTGCTTCTCGCCACACCATGCCTTTGGTGTTGCTGGCTGAACCAATGTCGGTACGGGTGTTGAACGGAGCAATTCTGCCCACACAGATCACCCATCAGTCACTCACCTTGTCTATGTCTCCTTCCCATCAGGAGAATATATAATTTTTTATCCTCCCTGAGGGTATAGATGAGGTTTTGTTGGGATTACCCTGGCTCTGCCACCATCTCCCCATATTGAGTGGTCTTCAGGGAGAATTCTGGGTTGGGGTAATTTATGTAAAGGCAGATGCATTAGGGACAGCATGCAGGTCGCCACCACTGAGATACCCATAGACCTCTCTCCTCTTCCCAAGGTCTATTCGTCCTATGCCGATGTTTTCTCGAAGAAGGCTGCGGAGACTCTTCCTCCTCATCGCCCCTATGACTGTCCTATCGACCTCTTGCCTGGTGCTGAGCCTCCTAGAGGAAGGGTTTATCCCCTCTCTCTTCTTGAGACAGAGGCCATGTCCCAATATATTCAGGAGAACTTGGCAAGGGGATTCATTAGGAAGTCGGTGTCACCAGCGGGAGCGGGGTTCTTCTTTGTGCAGAAGAACGGAGAATTACGTCCATGCATTGATTATAGGGGTCTCAACGCTATCACCGTGAAAAATAAGTATCCTTTGCCGCTAATCTCTGAGCTCTTTGACAGACTTCGGGGAGCAAGGGTATTTACTAAGCTAGACCTGCAGGGTGCGTATAACCTGATTCGCATCCGTGAGGGGGACGAATGGAAGACGGCATTTAACACCAGGGATGGGCATTAAGAATATCTGGTAATGCCCTTTGGGCTCTGTAACGCCCCAGCTGTCTTCCATGACTTTGTGAGCGACATCTTCCGGGATATGTTGACCACCTCGGTGGTAGTCTATCTGGATGACATTCTCATCTTTTCTCCAGATATGGCCTCCCACCGGAGAGATGTCTGCAAGGTCTTCGACCTCTTGCGAGCAAATTCCCTATATGCGAAGTTGGAGAAGTGCATGTTTGAGCAGGAGTCTTTACCTTTACTGGGCTATATCATCTCCACCCAGGGATTGGCTATGGATCTTGCCAAACTACAGGCTGTAATGGATTGGCAAGAACCCCACTCCCATAAAGCGGTGCAGCACTTTATGGGGTTCATCAACTACTATCGCCAATTCATTCCCCACTTCTCTACTTTGGTAGCTCCCTTGGTAGCCCTCACCAAGAAGGGAGCTAATCCCAAGTTATGGTCAGAGGAGGTCTCCAAGGCCTTTACTTCAGTTAAATCTCATTTTGCTAGCGCTCCCATCTTATATCGCCCTGATGTTGATAAGCCTTTTATATTGGAGGTAGATGCCTCATCCGTTGGTGCTGGAGCAGTCCTCTTCCAAAAGGATGCTCAAGGTCGGAAGCATCCTTGCTTCTTCTTTTCCAAGACCTTCACACCAGTGGAGAGAAATTATTCCATTGGGGACAGGGAGTTACTAGCCATGAAGTTGGCCTTTTCCGAGTGGAGACATCTCCTGGAGGGGCTCGTTTTCCCTTTCAAGTTTTTACTGACCACAAAAACTTGGTTTATTTACAGACTGCCCAGCGGCTAAATTCTCGCCAGGCCAGATGGTCCTTGTTTTTCTCCCGGTTCCATTTCACCCTCCATTTCCTCTCCAGTGAGAAAACATTCATGCCGACGCTCTGTCTCGCTCCGTGGTGTCCTCTGAAGAGGTGGAGGAGGAGCCTCGGCTGATTGTCCCCACAGAGAGCCTAAGAACGTGGCCTGGTTTCGCTTGAGTCTGTGCCTCCGGGCAAGACTTTTGTGCCCACCAATTTGCGACCGGAGGTACTCTCTTGGGCACATTCGTCCGGGGTGGGTGGACATTTTGGGACAAAGAGGACATCTGAGTTGCTGACGAGGACATACTGGTGGCCACATATGGTCCGTGACGTCAGGGAATAAGTTCAGGCGTGCGTCTCCTGCGCCAAGAATAAGTCCCCTCGACAATGGCCAGCTTGGCTACTTTTCCCTCTACCGGTGGCAGACAGGCCTTGGGAGATGTTCGGGATGGATTTTGTGGTGGGTTTACCCAAGTCTCGGGGCTGCACCATCATCTGGGTGATAACCGACCACTTCTCCAAAATGGTACACTTGGTGCCGTTACCACGGTTACCGTCTGCACAGGCCTTGGCAGCATTATTCATTAGGCATATTTTCCGCCTACACGGTATGCCAGACAAAATTGTCAGTGATCGAGGTCCCCAGTTTGCGTCTCGGTTCTGGAGAGAGCTGTGTCGTTTACTCAGCATTGAGTTGAATCTCTCCTCTGCATACCATCCTGAGACGAATGGGTTTGTAGAGAGGGCCAACCAGACCTTGGTCACATACTTGCGACATTTTGTCTCTGCCAGGCAGGATGACTGGGCATCCTTGCTACCGAGGGCTGAGTTCGCTCAAATAATGCTGTGGCTGACTCCACCGGACAGACCCCATTCCTCCTGAACTACGGTCAGCATCTGCGGGTACCAGTGCCCATGCCCGTGTCTTCTGCCGATTCCAGGGTGACAGACTGGGCTGTGGAGGCACGGGACATTTGGGACCGCACCCAGGATGCCATTCAGGCCTCCTAAGAGAGGATGAGGTCTTCGGCCGATGCCCATCGGCGCCCCGCTCCTACATTTGCTCCGGGTGACCTAGTGTGGCTCTCTGCCCGAAACATCAGGCTACGTGTAGAGTCCACCAAGTTGGCACCTCACTTTTTGGTCCCTTTAAAGTTCTTGAGCAGGTGAACCCGGTGGTTTACCGCCTAGCCCTTCCGCCTCACCTTGGTATCACAGACACCTTTCATGTGTCCCTCCTGAAACCTGTGGCCATTTCCCGGTTTTCCGAGTCATGGACGTCGGGTTCATCTACCGACGATCATGAGGTGAACGCCATTGTTGGGTGCAAGGTGGTACGAGGCAAAAAATTTTATTTGGTGGATTGGAGGGGTTATGGGCCTGAGGATAGGTCCTGGGAGCCTGCCGAGCATGTTTACGCTCCGCAGCCTTTGAGCGCAGCGAGGCCCAAAGAAAGGGGGGCCCTAGGAGGGGGTAATGTTAGGGTTTGAGTTCCCGCTGCTGCACAAGGGGAGTCTCGAACCAGTCCCGCTGCGGTCCCCCATCCATCTCCGGCCACAGTGGAGCCTGCTCAGCAAAGACGTTGGTCCCAGCGTCTCACCCGGTCTAATACTTTGCAGAGACTTGCTGCTGCCTTTTCAGGTTCTGCTATTGTAGCCAGTACTGGTCAGCGGCGAGCAGACGTCTTTAGGTCTAAGTCCTTTGTTGCTTCATCTGAGCATGTCCTGGGCAAGATCTCCCATTGGAGATCAGGGGTCACATGCTCAGATACAGCTGCCACTCCTATTGGTCCTTCAGGAAGGTCCTCTGGCTGTTGATGTTCTGAAGCAGCTTCCCATTGGTCCTTCCTGGAAGGTCTTTTTCTCGTGGCTACTATAAAATGGTGGCATGGCTGGGCCGCCATGCGCTAGTATCAAATCTGTTCCTCCGGTGAGGAGATTGTATGCACGTGTTCAGGGCTTGGCTGAAAACGCCATTAGAATACCGGCTACTCCGGTGAGGAGATTATTGCTTGTGTTCTGACTGCATGATCACAGACTGCTATCCGCACAGCAGTTAATTGTGTACCTGGACCCAGTAGGGTTCTCAGCGACTCTGTGACGCAACAGGGTTCGCTGTAAAACGCTAGTCAGCGCCCTAGTTATTTACTTTGTGGCTCACTGAAGTTAAGTGAGTTCGCACTTTTCGTCATATAGCGCTGTGGCATTCCCGCTAGTGGCTCTGTGGATTAATAGAGTTCGCACTAACTGCCACAGCGCGCTACGGCACTTATTTTAGCGACTCTGCGGGATAACAGAGTTCGCTACTTACGCCATCTTGCTAGCAGCAGGCTCTGCCTGCACGTTGGACCCCGGGCTGCAAACGCACCTCTCTACATCTTATATTTGGTGCGTTCCGCAGACCCTAACAGTGTATGTGTGTAAATTTGGGACATGTAGGTGTTAAATTGGTAAATTTGTTGAAAAAAAATGCGTGGGCTTCCACGGTATTTTCTCCGCCAGAGAGGGAAAGCCAGTGACTGAGGACAGATATTCAAAGCCTAGAGAGGGACCATTGTTTTTGGGCACCCCCTGGCTACAAACATCTGGCCCCAGCCATCCCAGAAAAGGCACATCTATTAGATGCCCCTTTTCTGGCACTTAGCCTCTCTATTCCCATTGCCTTCAGGGGTGGCTTATGAGTTAATAAGGGGTTAATGTCACCTTGCTATTGAGAGGTGACATTAATCGAGATAATAATGGAGAGGTGTCAATAACACAACTATCAATTATTAATCCTATAGTAGTAAAGGGTTAAAAAAGACACACACACATTAAGAAAAAATTATTTTAATGAAATAATTACACAAAGTTTTTGACCAAATTTATTATGCTGCCAATCCAACTGAATCCCTTGCTCTCCTGTAACAAAAAAAAATAAAAAGCAACAATATCCATACCTCTCCGCCGTTCAGTCAGGTCCCCCGCTGCAATCCATCACAAGGGGTTAGCTAGTTTACAACAGGGACCGGTGCTAATGCAACCGGCCCGGCTGTCAACCACTGAAGAATGAATTAAATCATGTCTGCGCAGGTTCCCCACCTGACCGGAGATGAACTGATTAGTGTGGGAAAGTTTCTGAACTTTTTCCTTAGTAGACCCCCTAAGGAACTTATCTATATGTGTGGTGAGGACTTTGAACACTTAAGTGGTTCACAGAAGTTTTAGTCCCCAATTTTTTATTTTCCCAAGAGTAACAGGAGAAATTGGACAGCAAAAGTTGTTGTCCAATTTGTCCTGAGTATGCTGATACCCCATATGTAGGAGAAAACTACTGTATGGGCACACGTTGGGGCTCGGAAGGGAAGTAGTGACGTTTTGTAATGCAGACTTTGATGGAATGGTCTGTGTGCATCATGACGCATTTGGAGAGCCCCTGATGTGCCCTAAACAGTGAAAACCCCCTACAAGTGACCCCAATTTGGAAACTAGACCCCCCCCAAGGAACTTATCTAGATATGCGTTGAGCACTTTGAACCCCCTAGTGCTTCACAGAAGTTTATAACGCCCAGGCGTGAAAATTAAAAAAATCATATTTTTTCTACAAACATGATCTTTTAGACCACAATTTTTTATTTTCCCAAGGGTATCAGGAGAAACTGGACAGCAAAAGTGGTTGTTCAATTTGTCCTGAGTACGCTAATACCCCATATGTGGGAGAAAACTACTGTATGGGCGCACGTTGGGCTTGGAAGGGAAGCAGTGATGTTTTGGAATGCAGACTTTGATGGAATGGTCTGCGGGCGTCATGTCGCATTTGGAGAGCCCCTGATGTGCCTAAACAATGGAAACCCCCACAAGTGACCCCCATTTTGGAAGCTAGACCTCCCAAAGGAACTTATCTAGATGTATGGGGAGAACTTTGAACCCCCAAGTGCTTCACAGAAGTTTATAATATAGAGCCATAAAAATAAAAAATCATATTTTTTTTCACAAAAATGATATTTTTGCCCCCAATTTTTTATTTTCCCAAGGGTAACAGAAGAAACTGGACCCCAAGAGTTATTATGCAATTTGTCCTGAGTACGCTGATACCCCATATGTGGGGTAAACCACTGTTTGGGCGCATGGCAGAGCTCGGAAGGGAAGGAGCACCGTTTGACTTTTTCAAAGCAGAATTGGTTGGAATTGAGATCAGACACCATGTCACGTTTGGATATCCCCTGATGAGCCTAAACAGTGGAAACCCCCCAATTCTAACTCCAACCCTAACCCCAAGACATCCCTAACCCTAATCCCAACCCTTACCATAACCCTAACCACAAACCTAACCCTAACACACCCCTAACCCCAACGGGAAAATGGAAATAAATTTATATTTTTTAATTTTCTTATTTTTCACTAACTAAGGGGGTGATAAAGGGGGGTTTGATTTACTATTTATAGCGGGTTTTTATGATTGGCAGCTGTCACATGCTAAAAGACTTTTTATTGCAAAAAATAGTTTTTGCATCACCACATTTTGAGAGCTATAATTTTTCTATATTTTGACCCACAGAGTCATGTGAAGTCTTATTTTTTGCAGGAAGAGTTGACGTTTTTATTGGTACCATTTTTGGGCACATGACATTTTTTGATCACTTTTTATTACGATTTTTAGGAGGGCTTTTTATTACGATTTTTGGGAGGCAAAATGAACAAAAGCCAGCAATTCATGAATTTCTTTTGGGGGTGTTTATACCGTTCCGCTATGTGGTAAAATTGATAAAGTAGTTTTATTCTTCGGGTCAGTACGATTACAGCGATACCTCATTTGTATCAATTTTTTATGCTTTGGCGCTTTTATACAATAAAAACAATTTTATATAAAAAATAATTATTTTTGCATCTCTTTATTTTGCGAGCTATAATTTGTTATTTTTTCGCTGTTTATGCTGTATGCCGGCTCATTTTTTGCGGGACAAGATGACGTTTTCAGCGATACCATGTTTATTTATATCTGTCTTTTTGATTGCGTGTTATTCCACTTTTTGTTCGGTGGTATGATGATAAAGCATTGTTTTTTTGCCTTGTTTTTTTTTTAAAGGGTTCACTAAAGGGGTTAACTAGTGGGACAGTTTTATAGGGCGGGTTGTTACTGACGCGGCGATACAAAATATGTGTACTTTTATTGTTTTTTTAATTTACATAATAGTGTGTTTATTGGGGAAATATTTTTTTTAAATTTATTTAGGGACTTTTTTAAAAATATTTTTACACATGTTATTTATTTATTTTTTTACATTTTTACATTGTCCCATAGTGGGACATTACTATATAATGTCAGATCGCTGATCTGACAGTTTGCAGAGCACTCTGTCAGATAAGTGATCTTACAGGCAGTGCAGGAGGCTTCTCAGCACCTGATCTCAGCAGGCACTGAAAAGCCACCTCCCTGCAGGACCCGAAGGACCCTGTGGCCATCTTGGATCCGGGGATGCAGGGAGGAGGCCCTCTGAACAACACGATCACATCATGTTGCTCTGAGGGTCTCAGGGAAGCATTCAAGGAGCCCCCTCCCTGCGCGATGCTTCCCTATCCCACCGGAACACTGCGATCATGTTTGATCACAGTGTCCCGGGGTTAAAGTGGCGGGAGCGGTCCGTGACCGCTCCTTGCACATAGTGCCGGGTGTCAGCTGTGAAAATCAGCTGACACCCGGCCGCTATCGACTATGACGTACAATCCCGTCACTGGGACTTAAGGCCCAGGTCACATGGATGGGATAGTATGTCATATGGTAGAAAGGGGTTAATGTGTGTGTCTTTTTTAACCCTTTACTACTATAGGATTAATAATGGATAGTTGTGTTATTGACACCTCTCCATTATTAACCCGGATTAATGTCACCTTTCAATAGCAAGGGGACATAACCCCTTATTAACCCATGAGCCACCGCTAAAGTCAATGGGAATAGAGAGGCTAAGTGCCCGAAAAGGCACATCTATTAGATGTGCCTTTTCTGGGGTGGCTGTTACGATGTAGCCAGGGGGTGCCCAAAAACAATGGTCCTTCTCTAGGCTATGAATAACTGTCCTCAGTCACTGGCTTTCCCTCTCTGGCGGAGAAAATATTGCGGGAGCCCACGCATTTTTTTTCAACAAATTTACCCGTTAATTTAACACCTACATGTCCCAAATTTTACACACATACACTAATCTAATTATTAGTCAAAAACATATATAAAACTAAATGAAATGAAATGGTTTACTGTATGTAAACCATATGTCATTTCATGTTATATTCTGTAATGATTTTGCAGAAGCTAGCAATTGATTTAGCGGCTATTATGCTATGTAGAACTCTATGAACTACAAATATATATATATATGTTTGTCAATGACATGTATATATTGTAACATTTCCAGGGGATATAGCTCTGGGATCGCCGTCCGGGTAGACGGAGTGGCACGGAAACAGTTCATTCACAGACAGCAGTTCTGGTAAAAACTGGCCGCAACCAGTTTTATTAAAGTCCACAGCAAACAGAACATAAGCAAAACCAAATCATAAACATAAGCCCTGGGCTTGTCCAGCCACTTACTATACTTAGATAGATTTCCCTCTCTATCCGGGACCAGACTCTAACAGCCTGTCCCCAAAACAACACATATGTTCAGCATTTACCAGCATGGAGTTTCACAGAGTCTCCTCCTTGTGTCTGAAGGCATATCCAACGTCCAGACTTGAGAGAGCTCCCCTCCTATTCAGCAGCTATCCGCATGGATTCTCACAGAGACTACTCCTGTGTCCGGGGTACATCGAGCACCCAGACTGAGACAGCTCATACTCCTGGAGACTCCTTCTTGTGCCTGGACTCCTTGTCCAGACTAAGCGAGCTCTCTGTCTGTGTTCGCAGACACCTACTTCTGGTCTCCTAATTAACAGCTGAGTGGTTTCAGGCCTGAGCTGCAAGTGTGTACTGAATGTAAGGTGTAGTGACCTTTCTCTACCACTAGGTTTACAAAGCCATACATTTCCCTTATACCAGTCAGCAAAGTATCTAGGTGAAATGTACACCCCATTCAACACACATACTCTCACTGTCTCACATATCCCCCCCTCTTCTCCAGACCGGAGGGCTGGTCATCCAGACCAGAGGGCTGGTCAACAATCCAAAAGAGACAGTGAACTCTGGACCAGTCATGGCCCTCATCAGCTTCATCTTCACTGCTGTCATCTGTATCTTCACCTGAGCCATAGCCAACATCAGCTTTCTCTTCATCTGAAGCATCCGCACTACCCTGTACCCTCCCAGGCCTATGCTCTCTGCGGGCCTCGGGTATCCTGCACGGTTTCATCTTGACCTTAGGGCCGGGCTCAGTTTCGATATAGTGCCTGGCCAGAGAAGTACGACCCGGCACATCAGAACACTTCTGATGACTCTTCCTCAGAACCTCACGTACCTCCTGTCCTTGGTGCACTGACCATGTGTCACCAACTATCACAGAAGGTATAGGGGGTTTTTCACTTTTCTCTAGTTCCCCTTGAACCCTCTTTAGCACATCTATTTTCTTGAATATCGGTTGACTCATAAAGTCTATTTCACAGACCTTAAGCTCCTCTGCCATGGTCTCTGACCATTTTAAGCTACACTGTTCAAATGATTGGCACTGTAGAAGGAGCTGATCGTTTTTCTTTTGCAGTACACATAATTCATCCGCTAAGTCTCCAGCTGAATTGTAATGTTCTACCGTGACAACAGCATTCTTATATAGAGCCTTAGACTTATTGAGCAGCATTTGCTCTTGCAACGAAGAGATTCCCTGTATCCTTCCTTTTACTTCATTGACCTTCTCACGAAGATGCTCATGGCTTTCATCACACTCCTTCATCACAGTTTGGAGTTTTTTCTGAGAAGTCATCAATTCATCTGGTACCTGTTGGACGTCTTTTATGTCTTCGGCCCCTTCTTCAGGCTCTTCTGGTAGAACATGCTCAGAAGCCCTACCGTCAGTCTTACATTCTACCTCTTCAGTCACATCATTATGGTCTCCAATATTTCCATTTATTCCGGCTTTCAAGTTCTCCTTGATAGCTGCATCTGTATACTCAGAACCCGCCGGACTCTTCTCTTCCACCACGTTCTGCATCCCATCTGAGCTCCCGTGTGTCTGCAGCGGCAACGGAGTGACACATCGCTTTTCCCATTTGTTGGGACGTGGCTCCGATGTAGACTCCATGAAAGTGCGCTTGAGCTCACCAACGCCAGCCTGATGTCTCAAAATCTCATCTTGTGACTTATCCAGATCCTTGGTGTCACTCGGGAACACCGCTGGGGCTCCGGACGCCGAACTTCCAGCCTGAGCTTCACGAGTTGCAGCTACTGATCCAAACCGTAACCCGTCCACGCCGCTGTCTTCGGCAGAAACAGATTCCTGGACAGAGTCAGTCCCCATATCTTCAGTCTTGTTCCTCACAGCTTCACTTGAGACCTCAGCTTCTGATGAGGCATCTGGCTTGGTGACTACCACTTCTATGGCTCCTTCCACCTCTGCAGCATCTCCCTCAGAGTCCCTGGCATGATGCAGATCCACACCACACGTCGACAACTTCCCACTTCCAACAGCCTCCACTTGTGCTGTGTTCAGTCTCAGAGTCCTGCCTTCAAAGCTCAGCTCTCCTCCTTTCACCTTAGTCTTCGCCAGGGAACCGGCCAACTGTAAAACATCTTCAGATGCCATCTTCTGTCCGGCTGTAAGGTCAGCATCAGCTTTCTTCTCAGGACTCTCAACCTCCTCTGCTACCATGCCTTCCTCATTTGTACTGGTTGCTTTATTGTCATCAGATGATTCACTATCACTACCACTATCCCTGTCTGACCCCTTTTTCTCAGCCACATCCGGCTCACTTTCAGGGTTATACAATTCATTCTCATTCTCATCCTGCTCACTTTCAGGGTTATACAATTCATTCTCATTCACATCCTGCTCACTGTCAGGGTTATACAATTCATTCTCATTCACATCTTGATCTGGAACCTTAGTTAACATGTCATCCACAACATTAACTTCACCATCTGGTCCCTGGTTTCCCTCAGGTGGTCCCTCAAGTATGTGACTATGTGACAACCTCAGCACTATACTTCTATATAGCTCAGGTACTAGGAGCTGGCTCACGACCTCTCCCTGGACTTCAGTGTCCCTACACAACAGGTTAGTGTTTATGGCAACATGAGGAAACCTCTCCTCAGAGCCAGGCTCTTGGGAAACCTCATTTGGAACAATTATATTTTCCTGTGCCGTTTTAAGAGAGGGGTCTCGCCACTGCTCACTCTCAAAATTGTCACAGGACACAGGTAAGTCAGGGACACTCGGTTCCCGAGAACCACCATCCTCGTCTCCCAACATCACCTGCAAAGGAATTTCATCACTATCACAGTCATCATTATTATCAATATCATTATCATGATTATGATCAGTATCATCATCACTATCATGATCATCATCATTATTATTATCAGCATCAGCATCATTATCATGGTCATCATCATTATCATGATCATCATCATCATTATCATTATCATCATCATCATCATCATTATCACATAAGTTTAACGGCCCACTAGCATTGTGTTCCGCCCCTCGGGACTGCGCACCCTCAATAGGAGCTTCATCACACTGTCCATCAGAAACATTTTTCCCTCAGAGATCCTTAGACCGGGGAAAGTCATTACCCAATATGACGGGGGGCACCAGGTTCTTCACTACCCCCACTTCACATGAAACCTCCCCGCGTTTGGGGATCAAGTCCACGACAGTCTCTGGGTAGACTTTGGTGTCTCCATGGACGCACACCACACTCAGGTGTTTATCAGGGATAAAGTCCCTATCAATCAGGCTGTCCCATACGGAAGTCACTGGACTCTCTGAGTCCAAGAGGGCCTGTGCTGGGCAGTCATTTACAACCACCGGGGACCCCTGTGGTCCAGTCTCTTCGGCTGAGGTGGACACACACACAGGCTCTGTGCAGGGAGAGAGGGATCCGCCAACATCACAACACATAGGCTCCCCCTCTATTGGACAGTTGGCTGCAATTTCACGACATCTCCAACACTGTCCATCACACTCTCCCACCCACACGACCCCAACAGCTGGAATGCTCTTACCGGGAGAGTTCGGCGTCCAGGAACTCTGAAGTGACGACCTCTCAGACGGCTGGTCACGGAGGCAGTCTTTGGTGGCGAAGGCCCTCTCCATCAGGCTGACCAGACGATTGGCGTCCTGGTGGTCTCCTTGTCCGACCTCTGGCTGTACCTCAGGAGGACGTGCTTGGGTGTAGCGGTCCACTATCACCTTTTCAACTCCATAATCAGGTTTGCTGACTGCAGACTCCCAACTGCATCTCCAGTCATGAACTCCCCTGGTACAGGCTGTCACCGTAACACCCAGCCGGGTAAGAATCTCCGCTTTCAGCTTGGCATAGTCTTGGCTGTCCTGCTCGCTAAGGTCAGCATAGGCCCTTTGGGGTTCTCCAATCAGATAGGGTGCGACCATCATGGCCCATTCAGATAGGGGCAGATTCTCCTTCTCTGCCAGTCCCTCAAACCTAGTGAGATATACCTCCACATCATCACGAGGTGTCATCTTTTTCAGGGACCGTCTTACCCCTTCTTTACAGCGGACAATGCAGGTGACTTTGCAACATTACTTTGGGACGATGCGCTGCAAGTCTTTTGTAGTGCTGCAACCTGCTCAAAAAACAACCGGTTATTCTCCTGCTGCTGCTGCAGGAATTGCTCCTGGGCCTGCTGCATGCGCTGCTGGTGCTGCAGGCGCTGCCGCTCCATGCTCTGCTGCATGCTCCGCTGGGCCTGGACCAGGTACTCAACGAGCTCCTCCATACTGCCGGACTTATCTGTCTCAACCACGGCAGTCTTATGTTGCACATTAACTTGCGCCATTTGTTCAAACAGCGCCTCCATGCTGTCATCCATGCTGTCAGACTTCTCTGTCTCAACAACGGCAGTCTTCACTCAAGACATACACACTCCACAGTCTTTTCCACAGAAAATTCAGCTTTGCTGTGCAGACACTTTTTTTTTTTCTTTGCAAAGTCTATTAGGGCTACTGTCTCTTTAAGACTGCTCCAACAGACTTTTTCCTTTGCTGCTGCACACTCCACAGTCTTTTCCACAACAAGTTCAGCTTTGCTGTGCAGACACTTTTTTTTTTTTTTTTTCTCTGACACACTTTTTTTTTTTTTTTTCTCTGCTGCTGCTTCAACAGACTTCACCTTTATTGCTGTCTCTCGCCACTGTGCTGCACGCACATTCTAGCACCAATTGTAACATTTCCAGGGGATATAGCTCTGGGATCGCCGTCCGGGTAGACGGAGTGGCACGGAAACAGTTCATTCACAGACAGCAGTTCTGGTAAAAACTGGCCGCAACCAGTTTTATTAAAGTCCACAGCAAACAGAACATAAGCAAAACCAAATCATAAACATAAGCCCTGGGCTTGTCCAGCCACTTACTATACTTAGATAGATTTCCCTCTCTATCCGGGACCAGACTCTAATAGCCTGTCCCCAAAACAACACATATGTTCAGCATTTACCAGCATGGAGTTTCACAGAGTCTCCTCCTTGTGTCTGAAGGCATATCCAACGTCCAGACTTGAGAGAGCTCCCCTCCTATTCAGCAGCTATCCGCATGGATTCTCACAGAGACTACTCCTGTGTCCGGGGTACATCGAGCACCCAGACTGAGACAGCTCATACTCCTGGAGACTCCTTCTTGTGCCTGGACTCCTTGTCCAGACTAAGCGAGCTCTCTGTCTGTGTTCGCAGACACCTACTTCTGGTCTCCTAATTAACAGCTGAGTGGTTTCAGGCCTGAGCTGCAAGTGTGTACTGAATGTAAGGTGTAGTGACCTTTCTCTACCACTAGGTTTACAAAGCCATACATTTCCCTTATACCAGTCAGCAAAGTATCTAGGTGAAATGTACACCCCATTCAACACACATACTCTCACTGTCTCACATAATATTTATATATATATGTATTCTATGTGTATATAATCTATTCTTTTGATTCTTTATTAAACATGTCAGTGTGATTTTACAGTATACCGCACTGAATATCCGGCTTTTCTAAAGGACACCGGTGTGCATTTCTTGCAAGTCACACGTGTGATCCGTGTGTAATCCCCATTTTTCTCGCCCCCATAGACTTGCATTGGCGTATTACGGGCGTAATACGGTGACAATGGCAGCATGCTGCGATTTTCTCAGCCCGTATAATACGGCCGAGAAAAAAATGGGCTGATGGGAGCTGCCCCATAGATTAACATTGGTCCGAGTTCTATGCGATTTTTTCTCGCATAGCACTCGTCCGTATTTCTCGCTAGTGTGACTCAGGCCTTACTGTTCAACCATGCTTCCACAGAATTTAAAAAAAAAATTCTTTGGAAAGAGCTGAAACATGCCGTCTGGAAAAGGCAATCTTCAAACACGAGACAACTGGAGCAGTTTGCTCTTGAGGAGTGGGCCAAAATACCTGTCGAGCGGTGCAGAAGTCTCATTGACAGTTACAGGAATTGTTTGATTGCAGTGATTACCTCAAAAGGTTTTGCAGCAAAATATTAAGTTAAGGGTACCATCATTTCTGTCCAGGCCTATTTCATGAGTTTTATTTTTTTTAAAATTCTGTGGAAGTGTGGTTCAAAAGCAATGTCTGACTTTTCATTTGTTCATTATCATAGTTTTTTTAGTTATTATTACTTTTGTCAGATTCAAGTTATTTCTGTAACCATTGTGGGTTTTTCAGTCATTAAACGAGGGGTAACAACAATTTTGACCAAATGTGTAAGCCCCCTACGCGACCTGCAAGACAAGAAAAATTCCTTTATTATATTCACCTGTGGGGTGGTCAGGTCCGAGGAATGTCGCTGTTCTTGGACCGGTGCCTTCCATCTTCTTGCGATGCCATCCTCCTTTTTGCTTCGTGTTGATGATGTGTCCCACTCCCTACGTCATTCACAGAATCTTCCTGGCACCGCACTTCTGCGCAGGCATACTTATCTGCCCTATTGAGAGCAGAGCAAAGTACAGCAGTGTGTAGGCGCCGGGAAAGGTCAGAGAGCCCCGACTCATGTGCACTGCAGTACTGTACTCTGCCCAAGTCAGGGCAGAGAAGTACGCCTGCGCAGGAGTGCAATGTCGGCGAGACTGTGTGGATGACATAGGGATACTGTAATGCTGCTGCAGTGCAGTATAGTGCAACCTCCACCATGGGATGCTGGTGAGGGAAGAGAGGTTGCACAAACACCGCGTAGCAACACTGAGCTGCAGTACAGTGTAACAGGTAATGAAAGAGTGGTCAAACAAGCCAAGTCATACACTGTCAGGAGTAGAAGTACCAAAGGTCACAGCAAAGCACTAAGTCAGAGACAAGCCGGAAGTCAGAGCTTAATGGGAACGTGGTATCCAAAACGTGAGATGTAAGACGTAGTCGGGGTACAAGCCAGAGAGTCAGAACCAGTCGGGGAATGTGGTATCAGGAACGGAAAACAAGAGACGGAGTTCAGAGATCCGGCTGAGTCATACACTGTACGGGAAGTCAGAGGCAGAAGGATCACAAGGGTATACGGGTCAGATGCTCTAGCCTGGAAGCATGAACTATAGCTGATGCTGACTGCAGAGGACTGAAATAGCCCAGCCAGCTCCAAGACGATGGAGAGAGGATTAACCCCCACATGACCAGTTCAGAGAGAAGATAGCAGAAAAAAAACCCCGGACTGGATCATGACAGTACCCCCCTCTCAATGGGGGGCCACCAGACCCCCATGCTTCCCTAGACAACGAGCGTGAAAGGCCCGGACCAACCGATCCGCATGGACTGAGTGGTCCTCAGGACCGTAACCTGAAGTGAATGGTGGAGCATACGAGAATTCACCACCCTTTCCACCTCATACTTGGCCGGCCATCCACCACAACAGGCGGCGGGTGCAAGGGAGACTCACCTGAGCAAAGCCCCGACGGCTTCAGAAGCGTCCTATGGAATACTTTGGGGATCCGCAACGACGGAGGCAAACGCACGCGAAAAGCCACAGGATTGACCACCTCTAAAAATAATAAACTTGGGACCCAACTTAGCAGAGGGAATCCTCAATATAATATTTTTGGTGGATAACCATACCTTATCCCCCAACTGGTAAGGCAGCCCCACAGAACGTCGTTTATCCGCAAAAAATTTATACTTGCCCTGAGCCTTCCCAATGTTTCTCTGAACCTCCCTCCAGATCTTCCCCAACCGCAGAAAGGCCGAATCAGCCCCTGGACACCCGGAATCCAGCCGGGAAAACTCACCAAAGTGAGGGTGAAACCCATAGTTGCAGAAGAACGGGGAAGTACTAGTGGACTGATTGACACGATTATTGAAAGCAAATTCCACCATGGGTATCGCAGAGCACCAATCATCCTGTCTAGTGTAGGGATTCGCTCTGGTAGGCTGAGGCTGGGCACGCAGTAATGAGGCAACGCACAGGCATTATGTCCAAAAATCACTATTTTACTGTCTCTTTAAATCAGGTAACAAAGCATAACAAAACATAAATGCATTCCATCCTGGATAATCACTGATTCCAGACTCACACTTGCATGGGACGGGCTTAACTAAGCGGCTGCAAGCCAGCAGGGACCGCCAGGTGCCATTCCCGGGTGGTCTGGACTCGCTTCTGCTGCACCGACACACTGTAACAAAACAGTCCTTTCCAGGCTGACTCCAGCCAAACTCAATAGAACCGCATGGTTCTCAGTGTGAGACCGTCACAGGCTCTGCACACACATGTGTCCTGTCCGGGTGCTATACCCCAGTCCAACACCCTGGCTACCAAGCTCCAAGTCTCACCACGTGCTTCCAGGAATCTTCCAACACCGGCAGACCTTCCAGGAACCTTCCAGGCAGCCCTGTGCAGGACACACTCTTCACTCGTCTCAGCCAGACTCCCTTGAGACAGACATCAGAGACATTTCCCAGCCTCCACCACGTTCTCCTCTCATGTGCACAGCACTGGCTTTTACAGGTGTAACCCCACCCACAGATGAGATCAGGATCACATGGTTATGACCTCATCACAGGTCCTTTACCACAACACACTATTATATATAGGTTTTATCCCAGGTATTCAAACACATACCCCTTGAGTGGGTTTGTAGGTGACTGGACCCACCTAGCTCTCCTAGTCACCTGGAAGCCTCCCAATACATAGCACAACTCTCAGCAGTAGATCTGCTGAACAAACATATACAGGCTTCCATCACAGAGCCACCCATCTCTGCGATACATACCGTCCATCCATGACATGTCTCCATGCATATCCCGAGGGCCATACACAGCGCCCCCTAGCTGCATCAGGTGTCACTACACCACATACCTCCCCCCTCTGTTCAAACTTGAGGGGTTGAACACTTGTTATTCGACCAGAGACCCTTCTCGGTCATCTGTGCCAGTCACACCGTCTCTCTAAGTCGGGCCCTGCCACTGATCTCCTTTTTAGGCGTCCGTCCTCCGACTCTGTCACATTTGTTGTTGACGCCCCCCTGTCAGACCACCCGCATCCCCAGTGGTCAGTACAGTTTCGCAATTCTCTTGCACCACTACGTCCTGTCTGGTCTGTGTCCTTTTCATTTTTCCCACTATAGGTTCTACTACTTAGGTCACTCATCACTGAGCTAACTGAGGCATCACTACTTCTACCTCTTCTCCTCTCAATACCACAGGTTGAAGGTGGAGGCCATCTTCTTTCTATTTCCTGCCGGTTTCTGTTGATCTGGTCCCTCTCAAGTTGTAACTGCTCTACTTCTCTCAGGTAGGACACACGATACTCCAGGAGCATCCGGATATTCTCAAGGCTCTCCTGGGATCCGACAACGAGGAAAGGAACCATCCCATCTTTAGCCACTACCTGGACTTCGTCATCAGCCGGAATCCTGACTCTCGTCACCCCGGACTTATTCACCATCTCCTGCATTATTTTCCCGAGTCTTCCGATGAACTTCTTCACCAGACCTCTGGGCACTTGAATGATGTCTTCCATCAAGCCAATCTGATTTTGAGCCTTTCTTGCTTGCTCCAGACGTCGAGCGGCTTCTTTATTTCTCAACAGGATCACCTGTTTCGTGCAGAGACAATGTAGGTGCATGTCCCTCAGGATAGCCACTCGCTTCATCGTGACTTCCCTAGTCGACAGTATGACCAACTGTTTCATCTCTGGCACCCAGTTCACACTGCATGCTTCTACTGCCTTCCTAAAGGCCTCATGCACCTCCTCAATGGCACACACTTCTCGCCTGTCTTCGGGTATCTCTATTACACACTTGAAAACGGACCCGTCACCTTCTTGGACAGACTGTTGTACCTCCTCGTCCTGGGCTTTAGTACGGTTTTCCAAGACCTCGATCTCTTTTGTGTGGCCATCTGCATGGCACTTCCCCTGCTGGATTTCTTCTCCGTAGATTTCTGGAGCTGGACACCAGTCTCCTCCTGTATCTTGAGCATACGGAGAACTTTATCTCGCTCCTCTGCCAAACAGCGACACTCCTCCTCCCTCTGGAGAAGCTCCTGCTGATGCTTCTCCTGGGCCTCTCTGAGCAATTCCATATCTTTCCATAGGGCCTTGTTCATACTATGACACTCTGACAGATGATCTCTGAGCTTAAAGACTTCCTTCTCCAGCTCCTCCATTCTGTGCTCAACTATTTGTCTCAGGACCCCTTCTTGCTCAACTGCCTCTTTATCAAGGACAGTCACCTGACCGGTACCTGACCCTGGCTCTTCCACATCATTTCTCTTCTTAGAGGATGTAGCCTGTCCCGCCTTTCCGCGGCCCTGCGGCGAGAGGAAGAATGGCCATTTTTACTCGGCTCCACCTTACTGCACTCGGTTTCCCTCGCAGTCGAGTCACAGTCTGTACAGGAGTCACTCTCGGGGCCCCTCCCGTCACCCTCTAACTGGGTGTCCGTTTTAGAGGTCATATCTACCACCTTGTCATGGGTTCTGTTGTCATACATTTCAGAGGACATCAGGTCAGCAAGTCGGGTAGACGCATCCCCTCCTCCTGTGTCACCGTCCAACTCGTCAGCCTTGGGATGTGTCACCATACTAATACACCTCGCCCCAACCGTACAGATCCCTCCATTCAGTGGCTGTAGAGGACCTCCCCCTTCCCACAATTCTGAGAACAGCCTAGAGTCACGGCCTATAACTACAGGACAAGCTAAGTTTGGAACTAAAGCTGCCTTAAGGGTATCACAGTTCATAACCGTCTCTAGTATCACACAGACCTCTACATAGTCTCTAGTGGACCCATGGATGCAGGTTACCTTGATCTTTCTTGTGGATATAAAGTCATTGTGTGCAGTCCTCACTAGGGTCACCGAACTTCCTGAATCGACCAGTCCGTGTACCTCCTCCTCACCATTCATTAGCAGGTCACACACACGAAGCCTCTCACCTGGAGGATAATTCGATTGACAGACTGGACATACATAACACGATTGTCCCTGGCAACCATCGGAAGTCGCCTCCCCTTTTCTGTTGGGATACTCCACCCCCTTTTTACCTCCCATTCCTGCTGGTGGGTTACCGCCCCTTTTTGACCACCACCCCACTCTGGGATACACCCTGTGGACTCCCCCACAGTTTTCTTAGGCACAATCCCCACAGTGCAGTTTTATTTCTTTTGGGCTGTTACTGGCCCTTTAAGAGTCTGTGTGACCTTGTTCACACTGTCAAATTACCACACCAGCTCCTGCTGATACTGCCGCCGCTTCCGTTACAGCCACAAACCTCCAGCACCTCCAGATACTGATCATAAGCTGCTGTGACTGTTACTGCAGCTCCTGCAGAACCTCTTGCTGCAAGTCACTGTAGCTCCTGCTACCACAAGACTCTGCACGCTGCGCTGTCTTGCCGCTTGTCACCTTCGTGACCCCACGAGTCACAGCCAGCCGCTTGTCCCCTTCGCAACCCCACCGGGTTACAGCCAGCCGCTTGTCACCTTCGCATTTGTTATGCAGAGTAAAAAAACATCCACAAAAAAAAACAGCCTGACCTCACTGCGTATGCCCGCATTCGAGCACCAATTGTAGGGATTCGCTCTGGTAGGCTGAGGCTGGGCACGCAGTAATGAGGCAATGCACAGGCATTATGTCCAAAAATCACTATTTTACTGTCTCTTTAAATCAGGTAACAAAGCATAACAAAACATAAATGCATTCCATCCTGGATAATCACTGATTCCAGACTCACCCTTGCATGGGACGGGCTTAACTAAGCGGCTGCAAGCCAGCAGGGACAGCCAGGTGCCATTCCCGGGTGGTCTGGACTCGCTTCTGCTGCACCAACACACTGTAACAAAACAGTCCTTTCCAGGCTGACTCCAGCCAAACTCAATAGAACCGCATGGTTCTCAGTGTGAGACCGGCACAGGCTCTGCACACACGTGTCCTGTCCGGGTGCTATACCCCAGTCCAACGCCCTGGCTACCAAGCTCCAAGTCTCACCACGTGCTTCCAGGAATCTTCCAACACCGGCAGACCTTCCAGGAACCTTCCAGGCAGCCCTGTGCAGGACACACTCTTCACTCGTCTCAGCCAGACTCCCTTGAGACAGACATCAGAGACATTTCCCAGCCTCCACCACGTTCTCCTCTCATGTGCACAGCACTGGCTTTTACAGGTGTAACCCCACCCACAGATGAGATCAGGATCACATGGTTATGACCTCATCACAGGTCCTTTACCACAACACACTATTATATATAGGTTTTATTCCAGGTATTCAAACACATACCCCTTGAGTGGGTTTGTAGGTGACTGGACCCACCCAGCTCTCCTAGTCACCTGGAAGCCTCCCAATACATAGCACAACTCTCAGCAGTAGATCTGCTGAACAAACATATCAGGCTTCCATCACAGAGCCACCCATCTCTGCGATACATACCGTCCATCCATGACATGTCTCCATGCATATCCCGAGGGCCATACACAGCGCCCCCTAGCTGCATCAGGTGTCACTACACCACACTAGACATAGCAAGACACCACAATATCTGCTCCAAAGACTGATTGGTCCTTTCAGTCTGACTGTTGGTCTCAGGATGGTAGGCCGATGAAAAGATCAGACTGATATCCAGCCTTTTACAAAAGTCCCTCCAGAATTTTGCCACAAGTTGCACCCCTCTATCAGACACCACACTGACATGCACGCCATGCAATCGGACCACATGCTCAATGAATAGCTTTTATAGAGTCTCAGCATTAGGGAGGCCCGCCAAAGGTACAAAATGCACCTGTTTACTGAACCTATCATCAACTACCCAGATCATAGGTTCAGATGGATGCAGAACAACAGGACCAGCAGGGAGCAACGGAACCTCTCGCTGTGCAACACCTCTCTCCTACAGCCTCCCATCCATATTGATATCCTGAGTCATAGCTTCCTCCAAAGAGCTGGGAGGTGGATGTAGAGCCAGAGCGTCCTTCAGGCAATCCGACAGTCCACTCCTGAACTGACATCTCAGCGCGGAGTCATCCCAGGACACCTCAGTGGACCATCAATGGAACTTGGAGCTGTACCACTCGGCTGAGCGCTTTTCATGACCCAGACCCATAATAGTGTCCTCTGCCAACCTGACACGGTCCGGTTCATCATAGATAAGTCCTAGGGCCTCAAAGAACCTATCTATCGACATCCGCTCAGGGGCAGAAGGGGGCAACGAGAAAGCCCAAGATTGGGGACCCTCCCTAAGTAAGGAGATAACAATCTCTACCCGCTGAGTCTCATTCCTAGACGAATGAGGTCTAAGGGAAAAAAATTATTTACAACTCTCCCTGAAAGAATGAAACTTACCTTTTTCGCCAGAAAAAGTATCAGGGAGCTTAACTGAGGGTTCAGGAGAGTGCAAAACAACATCCACTGAATCACCAGGTCAACTAACAGCATGAGCAGTGGTTTCCTGCACGGTCTTAACAGTCTCCGTCAGATTTTTTTTTTAAAGGGAGTATGAGACATTCAAGGGCCCGATGTTCCACTGAAAAATCCCACATCCTCTATGTCAAACTGGACACTTGAGTCACCAAGTTATAAAGTGGATCCATTAGTGATAAAGGTATATCTGAAGTATACCTTTTTTTTTTTTTTCACTAATGCTCTACACTATATAACATATACTTTATATGTTTATATGAGCTCAGATTATACATATACAGTACAGACCAAAAGTTTGGACACACCTTCTCATTCAAAGATTTTTCTGTATTTTCATGGCTATGAAAATTGTAGAATCACACTGAAGGCATCAAAACTATGAATTAACACATGTGGAATTATACATTACACTTTACAAAAAAATTGTGAAACAACTGAAAATATGTCTTATATTCTAGGTTCTTCAAAGTAGCCACCTTTTGCTTTGATTACTGCTTTTCACACAGAAAAGGTGAACGGATGGACTCTACATGCCTGGCTCCCACCGTGAAGCATGAAGGAGGTGGTCTGATGATGTGGGGGTGCTTTGCTAGTGACACTGTTGGGGATTTATTCAAAATTGTAGGCATAGTGAACCAGAATGGCTACTACAGCATCTTGCAGCAGCATGTTATTCCATCCGGTTTGCATTTAGTTGGACCATCATTTATTTTTCAACAGGACAATGACCCCAAACACACCTCCAGACTGTGTAAGGGCTATTTGACCAAGAAGGAGAGTGTTGGGGTGCTACGCCAGATGACCTGGCATCCACAGTCACCAGACCTGAACCCAATCAAGATGGTTTGGGATGAGCTGGACCGCTCACCGCTTCAATTTTGAATAAATCCCCAACAGTGTCACCAGCAAAGCACCCCCACACCATCACACCACCTCCTCCATGCTTCACGGTGGGAACTAGGCATGTAGAGTCCAGCCGTTCACCTTTTCTGCGTGCAAAGCAGTAATCAAAGCAAAAGGTGGCTACTTTGAAGAACCTAGAATATAAGACATATTTTCAGTTGTTTCACACTTTTTTGTAAAGTGTAATGTATAATTCCACATGTGTTAATTTATAGTTTTGATGCCTTCAGTGTGATTCTACAATTTTCATAGTCATGAAAATACAGAAGAACCTTTGAATGAGAAGGTGTGTCCAAACTTTTGGTCTGTACTGTATGTATGTGTTCAATATTAGTTTCTATATTTGACAAACTAAGTGGGTCTGTCTTTTAATCTTGCTGCTGGAGACCTATTGTGTTTTGTGCCCAGGTTCTCCTCACACTTTCTTATAAAGTGGATCCATGACCAGAGAAACAAAAATGCAAAATCCCCTTTAAATGTGTGGTCAGCTATAATGTAATGCTTCTGCAGTGCAGTATAGTGCAACCTCCACCAGGGGGTGCTGGTGAGGGAAGAGAGGTTGCACAAACACCGCGTAGCAACACTGAGCAGCAGCACAGGTGTAACAGGTAACGAAAGAGTGGTCAAACCAGCGGAGTCATACACTGTCAGAAGTAGAAGTACCAAAGGTCACAGCAAAGCATGAAGTCAGAGACAAGCCAGAAGTCAGAGCCTAACGGGAACGTGGTATCCACGTGAATAGTTAGGAGATCGCTTAGTCATTCTCCTCCAGGCTCTCCACGGTCCGTGGCACAGTGGTTCCACCAAAAACATCAGGTGGAAGTGCGCTACTGGGATCTAGAGTTCTAGGATGACCGGGCTGTATCAAGTGTCGGCCATTCTTAGCCCAGGGACTTTCCAGCTGGAGTGACCCCCAGTTATGCATGTACACAACTCATTCCCCAGGTCGGCACTCTGGAGATTTGTGACGCCTCCAGAGCCTACATTATTGTCACTTCCATCGGGTAGCGTTTGCCATAAACCTGAGGGTCAGGTGTCTGCAGAGGTGAACTCTGGTGGATTGAGGCGTCCTCACCATATGTAGTTTTCTGGTGAGGTCCGATGTTGAGGGTCCAGAGGCCCCTCATTGAAAGGGGGGTATCCATTTTTAGATTTGTGGCAGATCTGGTTCCATTGAGTTAAACCTTTTATCCTTTCAGGCCAGCGGGGGTTAAATGTCATTTTCTTTCCGCTGGCAAGCTGGTGTAATTGTATTGCTGCTTGATTAGCTGATGTGAGCGGTGACCACCCCCACCATCATTTAAAAGGTCACCTGATGCATCAGCTGACTGTCGGTGTTAGAGCAATCTGCAGTGAGCAAGCTGGAGTAAGGAGCTTTCTGGGTGCAGTGGTCATTCTGCTGAGTTCGCTTATCTGGTGCCTTTATTCTACTGTGTGGTGATTTGCAACAAAGATAGCTAAGTGTGGTGTTTTTGTTACCTTGTCCCTTTGGTGTCTGTCTCTTCCCATGTGTTTATTATCTGCAGAGGTGAGGCTAGTGCTCCTTGCCGGCCAGTGCACTAGTCAGGGCAGTTATAGGGGACAACTAGGGATGAGGTTTCCTGGTGGCAGGAGGAAGGACCCGCATAGGGCGTTAAGGGAGTGCAGGGACAGGCTCAGGTTTGCGCTCAGGTGGTGACCATCCCTCATTCCTTATTGGTTGGGCCTTCCTCCCCCCAACTCCATCCCCGTTGTATGTTGTGCCATTAGCTGATTGGACCATCCGTTGGGTTGTGTCACACCGTGACAGTCACTCCATAACATTGGGCCTGCTTTGGGTGTGTGTGCTGCTGTTGGGACTATGGACAACTCTTGACTCCTCTGGTCCGCCGTGCCTAGTGTGGCTATGATTCCCTGCAACGGGAGACCACAAGAGTGTATAAAAACAAGTTCAAGCTTACTGTTCGTTTTAGTCATCAACAAAGCACAGCAGGTGATGCACAGATCTTTTTTTGGGTGACAGAGCAGTGTCATGTCTTCAACAAACATTTTCAGCTTACAGTTGAAGAAACTTCTCACTAGCAGAGTTAGGGACTTGTAAGCTTCTTAAACAGCTATGACACTTTAGCTGCTTTTTTCCTGTGCTCACTATCTTCAGTCCACTTTTCAGGAACCATGTAAATTAATAGCCTGTGACTAACTTCTTTACTGTATGTGCCCCCAGCCTTGCTGCATTGTCTTTTCTTGGACTCACAGCTCCCAGGACTTGGCTGACACTTTCCATTCCTGGAGGCCTGTGCAGACGCACACAAAGTTGCTGGACCAAAGTTCCCTTCCCCAACTCACCTGCTAGAGGTATTCCACCGTCACCACTCGAACTCCTTTCTTTACTAGTTTTCCTTCTGTGTGTGCTTCTCTGTTCTCCTCTCTCACACACACACACACACACACACACACACACACACACACACACACACACACACACACACACACACACACTCTCTAGTGGGGATCTCTTAGACCAGAGGGGTGTCCTTTCTTCCGAACCACTTACTAACTGAACACTACTTCCTGTTCCTCACACTAACCAGAGATTCCCAAATCTCCTCCTCACAATGGGCTGGCCTTAACTCTTGCACAGTCTGTTCCATTGCTGATGGCAAAAGTTAACTTTTCAACTAGTTTTAGACAGTGACATCTTGTGACGGTGAGTTAGTACTGCAACATACAGTGAACTTAATAATTGTTATCACAAGGAAACTTTTACACCTGGCACAAGTCCCATACCCCTGCGGGGTCCCCGTTGGGACTCCCGCTCTGTGCTGGCCTCACGCCGTTCTGCCGCAGCTTCTGTTCCTGCCCTCCACTCTGCTTCCTGGCGAGCTGTCGGCAGGTCCCTGGGGAGAGTGCTTGGGTCGCGCACTCCTGGTCTCTTGAAAAGACAGTGCGCATTTTTCAAAAAATGTCTTTAACCAATGGCGTGATACTGATTACTATTTCTGGCCCCTCCACCATAGGGAGGGCGCCGGAGCAACAAGTATTTTCTGTTGCTAGCTTCCGGTTCAGCTGTTACTGTGCCTGTGTTTCTGCAGCGTTCTGCCAAGTGCTCCACTCACACTGTTTGTCTCCGCAGACTATCAGTTACCTGTTACCCAGCTGTCCAGGACAACGTCCGTATGGTCTGCGCCAATTCCTTCCCGTTCCGCTACTCAGCCATCTGTATTTCTGGACAACACCAGTGTCAGCCGATACCCGTGTACCCGGAACCAGCCGGTCAGCTCCATCGTACCTGTTAAACCTGTTTACCCGTTCGTCCCGCTGGGACAGCTGCCACGTGTCCAGGGTCTAACTGGAGATATTCCATTCTGACCCTGTTCGAGGGGACTTACTACGGGTGTCTGGGGCTCACTTAGTCACGCCCCCTTCAGAGCCCCCGGTCCGTGGTCTCAAGGTTCCACAAATATTGAAATAAAAAACCAATGTGAACTTCACCACCTGAGCCTCCGCATCCATTCGTTACAGATTGCTCCGACCATGGAACCTGCTGGATCCCAGGGACCTCCGGCTGTGGAGCTACAGTTCAGACCAAAAGTTTGGACACACCTTCTCATTCAAAGATTTTTCTGTATTTTCATGACTATAAAAATTGTACATTCAAACTGAAGGCATCAAAACTATGAATTAGCACATGTGGAATTATATACTTAACTAAAAAGTGTGAAACAACTGAAAATATGTCTTATATTCTAGGTTCTTCAAAGTAGCCATCTTTTGCTTTGATTACTGCTTTGCACAGGGTGGCCACCTTCTGGGAAGGTCTGTCACTAAGAGTAAAGGATGAGCTGGCGGGACAGGAAATGCCTACACCCTGGACGACCTGATAACCTTGGCAACCCGGATTGACCTGCGGTTTCAGGAACGCGACAGGGAGACCAGACGGGAGAAGAGGTCCTACCACCCGGTTCCTAGTTCTCCAAGACCTGCGGCCCCCTCGACTTCGTCCTCATCTCCAGAGGCTATGGAGGTGGATCAAATAAGATTGGCCAACCGCCGCCAGGAGCGCGTCATCTGGAGGGGAGCTGTTTCTACTGTGGCAGTCCCAAGCATCTGATTCATGCCTGTCTGAAGAGGTCAGAAAACTTCAGTGCCTAGGGTCCGTAGGAGAGGCTACTCTAGGTAAGACACATCTCACTCCATATCTGCAAATAACGGTCTCCATGTTCTCTGGCGCAATAAAATTTTTTGAACTCTGTTTCCTGGACTCTGGAGCCACCGAGAATTTAATCCAGCAGGCGGTTGTGGACCATTACCAGATACCGCTCCAGCATCTTCCAGACCCGTTGTGGGTGATTTCCGTGGATGGCAAACCCATGACCGAACCCATCCAGCTCCAGACTGAGCCGGTGGAGCTGCGGGTAGGTCTAACGCATTCAGAAAGAATCTGTCTTTATGTGTTGGCTGGTTTGTCTCAACCCTTGCTTTTAGTCTACTCTGGCTCCGGAAGCATGAACCAGTTCTAAATTGGAAGACATGAGAGGTTCTGCGCTGATGGGATTCCTGCTCTGATCGATGTATCATTCCTGTTCAACCTGTTCAGCCTCCAGTCCAGCCAACTGCCCTGCCAGGTCTACCTTCCTCTTACTGGGCCTTCTCTGATGTCTTCGGGAAAAAGGAAGCAGAGAGACTACCCCCGCACAGGTCATATGACTGTCCAATTGACCTGCTCCCTGGAACATCCATCTCCTGCTCGGGGGCGAATTTATCCTCTTTCTCAAGCAGAGAGGATTTATCCGGAAATCATTTTCACAAGCAGGGGCAGGATTCTTCTTTGTGAAGAAAAAAGACGGATCCCTACGGCCCTGTATCGATTACACGATTATAGGGTCCTGAACCAGATCACGGTAAAGAACAGGTATCCATTACCTCTAATTTCAGAGCTGTTTGACAATCTCAGAGTGGCCAAGATCTTCACCAAACTGGATCTCAGAGGAGCCTACAATCTAATCCGTATACAAGAGGGAGATGAGTGGAAAACAGCTTTCAACACCCGGGATGGACACTATGAATGTGCTGTTCAGCCTAAGCAATGCACCTGTAGTTTTTCAGGAATTCGTAAATGACATTTTCAGAAACCTGATCTATACATGCGTTGTTGTCTACCTGGACGACATCTTGATCATCTCTGCAGATTTAGCCTCACACCAGAGGCAAGTTCGTCAGGTCTTGCAACGACTCAGGGAGAACAGCCTGTATGCTAAATTTGAAAAATGCCTCTTTGAACAATCCTCTCTGCCTTTCCTCGGTTATATAGTTTCATCCACAGGACTAAAGATGGATCCGGAGAAGTTGACCGCCATTCTCAAGTGGCCTTGCCCATCCAGGCTGAAAGTCATCCAACGGTTCCTGGGGTTCGCCAACTACTACCGTCTATTCATTCCACACTTTTCCACCTGAGTGGCACCATCTCGGCTTTGACCCTGAAATGCGTAAACACCAAGGATTGTACTTCTGAGGCAGAGGAGGCTTTTGTTTCCCTAAAGGAGGCCTTTGCTTCCGCACCTGTTCTCCATCTGTCGGACTTGGATAAGCAATTCTTTCTGGAGGTAGACGCTTCCTCCATAGGTGCTGGAGCGGTTCTTACCCAGAAGTCATCTACCGGTCGTATGTTCTCCTGTGGGTTTTTTTCGAAGGTGTTTTCCCACCGCCGAAAGGAACTATTCCGTAGGAGATCGAGAGTTGTTGGCTATCAAGTTGGCACTTCAAGAATGGAGACACCTCCTCGAGAGAGCTGTCCACCAGGTTGTCATATTCACTGACCATAAAAACCTCGCATATCTCCAATCCGCACAGAGGTTGAATCCCTGTCAGGCCCACTGGACCTTGTTTTTTGCCCGATTTAATTTTGTTCTTCATTTCCGTCCGGCAGACAAGAATAGTTAAAGCTGGTGCACTTTTCAGAGCCTTTCTGCCTCCTGATGCTGAGGAAGAACCTCAACACATCACTGAGCCATCAAGGTTAGTGTCAGTAGTCTCTGTTAACCTTGCTCAGCTTCCCCCAGAAAGACTCTCGTGACTACTTTGGACCGAAAGCGTGTCCTCTGGTGGGGTCATTTTTCCAAGTTGGCCAGTCACGCCGGTCAGAGAAAGACCCTGCAACTTATTTCTCGTTATTATTGGTGGCCCACCATGGGCAAGGAAATCCAAGAGTATGTCGCTGCCTGCCCTTCGTGTGCCTGTAACAAGACTGCTAGACGTTTGCCAGCTGGGCAGCTTCTGCCTCTCCCGGTTCCTTCGGCTCCCTGGCAGCACATCGCGATGGATTTCATTACTGATCTTCCCATTTCTTCCGGCTGCTCCGTTGTCTGGGTTGTGGTGGATCGTTTTTCAAAGATGGCTCATTTTGTTCCATTACCCAGTCTCCCGTCCGCCCCAGAGCTTGCTGATTACTTTATACAGCACATCTTTCATCTCCATGGGTTTCCTCTCCACATAGTGTCCGATAGAGGCGTCCAGTTCTCTTCAAGGTTCTAGCGAGCGGTCTGTAAGCTAGTGAAGGTAGAATTGGATTTTTCCTCTTCCTACCACCCGCAATCCAATGGTCAGGTGGAGAGGACCAATCAAATCTTGTCCAGATTCCTGCGCCACTTTGTCAACGTTCACCATGATGACTGGGTCAAGTTGCTGCCTTGGGCAGAATTCTTGAGCAATAACTAAGTGAGCGAATCATGAGGAAAATCTCCATTTCGGGTGGTGTTTGGACTTCAACCCGGAATTCCGCTCCCTATCTCTGGACCTTCTGGAGTTCCTGCAGCTGATTCCTTTGCGGGGATTTTTGCGAAAGTGTGGAGTGACACCAAAGTCGCCTTGGAGGAGGCTTCACGGCGTATGAAGAGACATGCGGACAAAAGACGCCTGAAAGCTCCTGCTTTTCTACCCGGAGATAAAGTATGACTGTCCTCCAAGTATATCCGCCTGAAGGTGCCCTCCTACAAACTGGGTCCTCCCTTCATTGGACCCTTTGAAGTCCTGAAACAAATCAATGCGGTTTCTTACAAGTTAAAATTACCTGCCTCTTTACGTGTGCCTAACTCTTTCCATGTTTCCCTCCTCAAACCCGCAGTTTTGAGTTCGTTCTTTAAAGACCCGGGTACCACTCCTGACCCCATCAGTGAGGATGATGTCTTTGAGGTAGAACATATCTTGGTCACTAAGAAGGTAAAGGGTAAGACCTATTATCTGGTGGACTGGAGGGGCTTTGGTCCTGAGGAGAGGTCATGGGATCCTAAAGAGAACATCTAGGCTCCTCTCCTACTAAAGAGATTCAACGCAGGCTTGAAAAAGAGGGGCATACTGTTACACCTGGCCCCCGTCCTGGTCCCATACCTCTGCGGGGTCCTCGTCGGGACTCCCGCTCTGTGCCGGCCTCATGCCGTCCTACTGTAGCTTCTGCTCCTGCCCTCCCATCTGCTTCCTGGCACGCTGTCGGCAGTTCCCCGGGAGAGTGCTTAGGTCACACGCGCGCGCTCCCAGTCTTTTAAAGAGACAGCGCGCATTTTTCAAAAAATGTCTTTGACTAATTACGTGGTACTGATTACTATTTCTGGCCCCTCCTCCAAAGGGAGGGCACCAGAGCAACATGTATCTTGTGTTGCTGGCTTCCCGTTCCACTGTTATTGTGCCTGTGTTTCTGCAGTGTTCTGCCAAGTGCTCCGCTTACACTGTTTGTCTCTGCAGACTATCAGTTACCTGTTACCCGGCTGTCCAGGACGACATCTGTACGGTCTACGCCAATTCCATCCCGTTCCGCTACTCAGCCATCTGAACCTCTGGACAACGCCAGGGTCAGTCGATACCCGTGTACCCGGAACCCGCCGGTCAGCTCCATCATACCTGTTAAACCTGTTAACCTGTTGGTCCCGCTGGGACTGCTGCCACGTGTCCGAGGTCTAACTGGAGGTAGCACCTGTGTCCCCCAGACATTCCATTCTGACCCTGTTCGAGGGGACTTACTATGGGTCACTTAGTCACGCCCCCTTCGGAGCTCCCCGGACCGTGGTCTCGAGGTTCCACAAATATTGAAATAAAAAACGAATGTGAACTTTACCACCTTTGCCTCCGCTTCCATTGGTTACAGAAACATATTAGGAAAAAAACATTACTCACATTCTATAGTACAGCAGCATTGATGTCTACAGGGGGACACAGCAGCTGGTCTATCTCCTTACACTTCGCTAAAACATAGTCCACTTACCTCCACCCCTTTTCAGGCCATGACTTTGACTTTTCCATGCATTCTCTTCAACTTTTTCACAATATCTGGTATCACGCACAAGAAAGCTTTCTAAATCTGTGCATATTTTCTGGGAGCCCATGCTTTTGGCCATGGGGACAAGTCATTATCTCCTTGCTGCTAGCATATCTGCTTACCTTTACTTGATATTCTACCTGGCATGTGAAACTATGTCGAGCATATTCTACAAAATGGATATTTCCATTAAGAAATGTAAATTGCATTTAAATTGTGATTTAACCCTTAACATTGCCTTAACCCTTAGGTATTTATTGAGTCAAAACCCAAGATGTATGATCGTGCCCCTCGTTCTCTTGTTGTCACTGTGGGCAGCACTCAGGAAAATGTGGGCCCCGGATCCTATGACCTAATTTTTGACAAAGTGCACAAACCAGGTTAGTCATAGCATAAGGAATGTTCATAGGAGGTAATTGGGGGTGGGATGTGCACATATCGTAGCTGCGGCACCTTCATATTCCTTGGTTCTACTGAACTGGTCTACGATCACCGTATGGATATGTGGTTTTATAAAATTGAGCTCATTAGAACAACGGGGGAGAAGGGCTCCAGGTCTGAGTGATACTGACCAAGTTGGAACGATTGCCACATCATTTATTTGGTACTGCTTAGTTCCAGCTATAAGTAATGAAAATGCTGAACTTTACATGATTATTATAAAGTATAATACATAAAACTTACAAAGTAGATGACTGAGTTATTTATTTATTGTGTTCCTATATAATTCTGTAATGTTCCAGTCATGGGCATTGTCATATTCTTCCCTTTTTACCTTTGTGCTATTTAGTTGGATATGCCCCCTTTTTATCAACGACGAGCCGAGACTTCACTTTTAATGCCCCGCAGACTATTTCCGCTGCGCCTGGACCAGGACACTATGACATTTTTAATTTAAAGGTAAAATTAACATTGAAGTAGACATTATTCAAATGAGAACAGAATTAAATGGAAACTTTGAAGACAATGAGTGCACAAGTCGGTGTCACACCACTTAAATTACGTTTTTGATGTCTTGTTATTACTAGTGAAGATCGAGTATGCTCGTTACTCGGTTTTTCCCGTGCATGCTCGGTGTTCTCTGAGTATTTTGGCGTGCTCGGAGATTTAGTTTGTGTTGCCGCAGCTGCATGATTTTCAGCTGCTAGACAGCCTGAATACATGTAGGGATCTCCTAACAAACAGGCAATCCCCACATGTACTCAGGCTGTCAAGCAGCCACAAATCATGCAGCTGCGGTGACACAAACTAAACCTCCGAGCTCGACCAAATACTCGGAGAACACCCGAGCATGCTCGGGAAAACCCGAGTAACGAGCATACTCGATCATCACTAGGTATTACCAGTATGGTGTGGTTTAGAAACTAAATGTGATTGATTTTCCAGCTTCGTCCTTGTGGCTTAGGAGAGCTGAGCTTGTACTTATGGAATCAGGCATATACTCTATGTTTTGTAGCAAATTTACTAATGCTGTCTAATATTTAGACTGCCCGTTTCTGCTTGAGCACATATCCTTATCAAGAAAGTCAGAAAAAAAATGCCTAAAACACATAGTAAATCTAGGTCAATGTACTGTACATGCAAGGCACTGTTCAACTCCTCCACTTGGACCTCCACCTCCTGGTTCAAGATTATTTTTTATTATTATTTATATGTTATTTTAAGTACCTTTCTTGTTCACATTTGTTTGCAGGGCAATTTTTCTTCTTTTACCCCCATTTTGCTTTCTTTTGCAGCCCCATAGCTCTTACTACGACAATTTACAGCCATTTTACAGCACCAAAGTTCAGGTCCCCATTGACTTATGTGTGGTCCTGGTCTGGGGTCAAGTTCAGGTACCCAAACCAAACTTTGGGCACAAGTTCAGCCAGACCCACCAAACCCGAACTTCCACGGGTCCTCTTAGCCTTAATAGTTACCACTGTTTCTACTGCCTATATGGCGTTAGTATATTTTGGAGTGCGGGAAAAAAAAACATAAAAAGAGGTTTTTTGGCTTCCTATAAAATGTTTAGCTTTTTTTGTAAATGCATTGAATTTTCAATGTTAGGTAAATGCATGTCACATGGTGTAAAGGATGGGGGATTTATTGACAACTTACAATCCTCCTGAAAATGTGCAGCTGTAATAGAACACCTAAACCCCTTTCAGAGTGCAGCTAGCAGCATTAGGGGGGTCAGGCATCAAAAGGCTGTGAGTGACAGATTCCACACCTTGAGCCAGCTAATCTCAGAACAAAAGGCTTGCTTGCCATATGGATAACATACGATACGATACACTTTATTGATCCGGGGGGGGGGGAAATTACAGTATTACAGCAGCAATACAAACAGCAGTACATAAAATATTAGGACACAAATCTTGCACAGGTATACCAACATTACATAATAAATAAAAGTGTGTAGTTCAGGTGTATATAAGACAATGTTAATTGACATTAGTACACCAGCCATCAGTCATTATTTTTTACCACCCTTAGTCTAAACTGCTTTGTTGAGTAAGCTATGATTCCATAAGAGTTATGGAGATACTATATGTCCTAGCCGTACATTGTGTATATTTCCGAGATCCCCAAAACACGGTAAACACCCACCTGGGTCTTGATAAGGAGAACATAATTTTACCTTTATACAAGTCACTAGTGCGACCACACTTAGAAAACTGTGTACAGTTCTGGTCTCCAGTGTATAAGAAAGACATAGCTGAACTAAAGCGGGTGCAGAGATGAGCGACCAAGGTTATTAGAGCACTGGGGGGTTTGCAATACCAAGACAGGTTATTACACTTGAGGTTATTTAGTTTGGAAAAACGAAGGTTAGGGGTGATCTTATAATGTATAAATACATGAGAGGACAGTGCAAAGAACTTTCTAATGATCTTTTTACTCTTAAGCCCCCGTCACACTAAGCGAGATCACTAGCGAAATCGCTGAAGCGTCACCGATTTTGTGACGCAACAGCGACCTAGCCAGCGATCTCACTTAGTGTGACACGCAGTGACGACCAGCCCCCCTGCTGGGTATCGCTGATCGTCGTCGAATGGCCTGGACCATTTTTTCATCGTTGGTGTCCCTCTGGCCAGTGCGCATGGCTGCGTGTGACAGCGGGAGACCAACGATCAGCGAGCTCCCATCGAGTACAGCAGAAGCTGGGAGCTGGTATCTAGGGTACACATCGGATAACTAAGCGTGGCGCAGCACTTAGTTACCCGATGTGTACACTGGATACCAGCGTGCTCGCTGGTCCTGATTGCTGGTGAGTCTGCCCATGTGACTGCTCACCAGCGATCAGCTAACGATGTCCCAGCGATCCCATCCACGTCAGATCGTTGGTGGGATCGCTGGGACATTGAAGAGTGTGAAGGGACCCTTAGACCTGAGACAGGGACAAGGGGGCATCCTCTACGTCTGGAGGAAAGAAGGTTTAATCATAATCACAGACGCAGATTCTTAACTGTAAGAGCAGTGAGACTATGGAACTCTCTGCCGTTTGATGTAGTAATTCACTACTAAAATTTAAGAATGGACTGGATGCCTTTCTTGAAAAGTATAATTTTACAGGTTATTTATACTAGATTCCTTGATAGGGCGTTGATCCAGGGAGCTAGTCTGATTGCCGTATGTGGAGTCGGGAAGGAATTTTTTCCCCCAATGTGGAGCTTAGTGTTTGCCGCATGTTTTTTTTTTTTTGCCTTCCTCTTGATCAACATGTTAGGCTATGTGTTGAACTATATGAACTTAAAGTCTCCCTTTAACCTTAAATACTATGTTACTATGTTACTATGTTACCAGAGGTTTGGAGATACATAGAACAGCAGTAGAAACCAGATAGCAAAGCTGTGATTGGTCTTAACATGTAGCAGAGGCTTGGCCAGATCTGATGGTGTCAAAACCGCCTCTCTAGGATCGTCCATTAGAGTTATGACTCATCTTAGGTTTTGGAGTTTTTAGCTGCCAGAGGCAAGGGTAGGGATTTAGGTTCAGCCCAGAGGGCAGAAAGGGAGTGATCCAAAGGGATTGAATGCTCGTGAGCAGCATGGCCCATTGCTCTTTCTCTGGGGAAGTCACGATGACATATTGTGTGGGGGAGAAGTAGGGGACCTCAAGTCTCTCACATGGCTGCACCTCCCCGGAAAGCCAAGCCTTTCATCTACTGGCAACTGACCCATATATTCTGCTTATATCTTTTGTCCTAACACTATCGTATTTGCATACCTGACCATTGTATATGTATAACCATCGGCTATGTAGTGTATTGTCTAGTGTGCCCTTAAGGGGATTAAATATATAATTTAACCTTGGGCTGCTCTTTTATCTCGATCCATGAATACACACGTCTGTTTCTCTGTTTAAGTTTCCATGCTACCGGGGCTGATTTCTGTCCCGTTATAATACCGTTAACGGACCAGGCTTATATCTAATGAGGAACTGGTGGCAGTCCTCCCGGGCTGGCAACACTGCTTCACTGGTGCTAGTAAAAGGGGCCTCTCAGCCTGTCAGGGTTGTGAGCAAGTGTGGTGCCACGTCAGTGACTGCATGGGCCACATCCTCTCAATCCCCGTGCCTCCCTGGTGTCTGTGTAAGACTGTACCAAGCTGACCTTACGTGTCCGCAGGGGTGCGGAATGTCACGTTGGTGATAATGGGGAGACCGCATTATGTAATCCGTCTGACAAAATAGTGACGTCAGGCGAGTGGTGAGGAATGGGTCCATCACATGTGGTGGCAGCGGTGGGAGTCTGTGTGATCTCTCCGGTGTCATCCTTCACACATGGTTTATAGTCTTTAAAGGGAACCTGTCATGTAATTAATCTGCAGTTGCCACACTGAGAGCCTGCTGCCAAGAGGAAATTCATTTTATTCTTCCCAGCAGCCTCTAGCCTTCATTCTTAGAGGCACGGCCAGTGCAGTTATATTCACTGCTCAGTGCTCAATGAGCGACTGTTGTAACCATGCCCCCATAATTGACCAAGAGCCTGCTCTACAGTGCATCAGTACAGAGTCAGCTGTCAGTCAGCGCCAGGGGTCTGGTAACAGCCACCGCTCACCTCATAATGAGCGGTAACTGAAACTGTGCCTCTGTGACTAAAAGCCAGAGACCATCAAATGTAAGAAAGAACAGCATTCTATCTGGGTGATTATGAAGAATTCAAAGCATTATTCTGCCATGATGCAACGTTTCAACCCAAATGGGTCTTTATAAAGACCCATTTGGGTTGAAACGTTGCATCATGGCGGTTTAAAGCTTTGAATTCTTCATAATCACCCAGATAGAATGCTGTTCTGGGTGGTTTTAAAGCTTTGAATTCTTCATAATCACCCGAATAGAATGCTGTTCTTTCTTACATTCGATGGTTTGCTTTCCAATTGGGTCATTGGACTTTGAACATGCATTCAATTGCTGTGCTGCTGGCTATTATCTTTTAGGCCGGCGTCACACTGGCGACATAATCGGACGACTGCAATGCGATGAAAAATCGTATTGCAGTCGGACCTATGTTAATCTATGGAGCAGCTCCCAGTATCCGTTATTTTGTGGTCCGTTTTAAACGTCCGTGTACAATCGCAGCATGCTGCGATTGTCACCGATTGTGGGTCGACAATCGCCAATGCAATTCTATGGGAGCGATGAAAAATCGGATTACAAACGGACCACACTGTGTGACTTGCGATGAAATCGCATCGGTGTCCTTTAGAAAAGCCGGCAATTCATCCCCGGCTATACTGTAAAATCACACTGACAGCTTTAATAAAGACTAGAAAGAATAGGTATACACACATAGAATACATATATATATATATATATATATATATATATATATGTAATTGTGACATGTATATATATACATATATTTATATTTCCTAGACTTCTACATACTGTAATAGCCGCAAATTAAATTGCCGGCTTCTGTGAAATCACAGAAGCCGACATGAAATGATACATTGTTTCCACACAGTTAACCATGTCATTTCCTGTATTTTGATATTTGTTTAGAACTTACAATTACATGAGTGTATTTGTGCAAAATTTCAGACATGTAGGGGTTAATTAAAGGTGTAATTTCGTTGAAAAAAAATGCGTGGGCTCCCGCTGTATTTTCTCCACCAGACAGACAAAGCAAAGCGAGTGGGGGCAGATAATAATAGCCTAGGGAGGGTACATTTTTTGTGCCCCCCCTGGCTACTAACATCTGCCCCCAGACACCCCAGAAAGGGCAAATCTATAATTAGATTCGCCCTTTCTGGCACTTTGCCCGTCTATTCCCATTGCCCTGTAGCGGTGGCGAATGGGTTAATAATCTCACCTTACTGTCACCTTAGTATTGAAAGGTGACCTTAAGGCAGGTAAATAATTGAGAGCTGTCAATTAGACAACTATCAATTATTAATCCTATTGAAGTAAATAAAAAAAACACACACACACTTTAAGAATAAATAATTTTAATGAAATAAAAACACATTTTTTTGACCATATTTTATTTTACACTTAATCCGTGCGAAGCCATTGATCTCCTAAAATAAAGAAAAAAAAATAAAACAACATTATTCTTACCTATTCCGCCGATCTGTCACGTCCCACGCTGTAATCCTTCACAAAGGGTTAACTAGCTTTGAGCCAAGCAGTGCAAGTAATCCTGCATGCTCAGCTCAAAGCTCCTGAATGAATAAGTTCCTCTCCTGGCGACAGGAGAGGATGTGTTTAATGAATGAAGCTTAATTGATTGTGTCCACTTTCCCTTTAGGTCAGGTCACTAAAGTTAAATTGCCAATAAATCAATTAAGCTCCATTCATGAATCTATTCCTCTCCTTTCGCTGGGAGAGTAACTGATTCATTCAGGGGAATACAGGTCTGAGACTGCATTATTAGCTCTCTGCGACCTGTAACCTGTTAACCCTTTCTGATGGATTACAGCGTGGGACCTGACTGTACTTCGGATTGGTAAGAATCATTTTGCTTTTTTATTTTATTTTTATTACAGCAAATGGTTTTAGCAGGAAAATAAAATATTGTCAAAAACTGTGTGATTATTTCATTAAACTTCTTTTTTATTAAAGTGTGTGTGTTTGATTTTTCTATCATACAATAGGATTAATAATTGATAGTTGTCTAATTGACAGCTCTCAATTATTAACCTGCCATAAGGTCACCTTTCAATACTAAGGTGACATTAAGGTGAGATTATTAACCCATTCGCCACCGCTACAGGGCAATGGGAATAGACAGTCAAAGTGCCAGAAAGGGCGAATCTAATTATAGATTTGCCCTTTCTGGGGTGTCTGGGGGCAGATGTTAGTAGCCAGGGGGGGCACAAAAAATGTACCCTCCCTAGGCTGTTATTATCTGCCCCCACTCGCTTGCTTTGTCTGTCTGGTGGAGAAAATACAGCGGGAGCCCACGCATTTTTTTCAACGAAATTACATCTTTAATTAACCCCTACATGTCTGAAATTTTGCACAAATACACTCATGTAATTGTAAGTTCTAAACAAATATCAAAATACAGGAAATTACATGGTTAACTGTGTGGAAACAATGTATCATTTCATGTCGGCTTCTGTGATTTCACAGAAGCCGGCAATTGAATTAGCGGCTATAACAGTATGTAGAAGTCTAGGAACTATAAATATATGTATATATACATGTCACAATGACATGTATATATATATATATATATGTGTTCTATGTGTATATATCTATTCTTTTTTTTGTGATTGAAATACTATTCTTTTGGATCCATTATATGTCAGTTTTGCAAGCCTGCGAGAAAATCTCGCAAGTCGGATGAAAATCGGATGTTACAAGGTACACACACATGCGACTAAATCGCATCTTTGAAGGAAAATCGGATGCCAGAAGGATGTGTGATGTTTGCATTTTAATCCGACAATCGACCGTCTAAAACGGACCGATTTTTTGTGGTTGTGTGTGACGCCGGCCTAACTCTAAAAGACAGAGACTGCCGGAGGAAGACTGCTGGAGAAAGTAATTTCCTGCCAGCATATGTGCTGTCAATGCGGGCACCGGGCTGCTTCAGAACGCTATTAACCTGCAGATTAACCTGAAGGTAGACTCAAGTCTAACAAGTTCAACTTATAGCCAAATATGTTGATACAGAGAAAAGTTTGGCATTATTTTGTGCATTTTTCACTAAGATGAAAACATTTTCACAGGAAATGGTGTGGCAATATGCGATGTTCTCAAATAGTCCTAATATCATAGATCATTGCAGCTGTCTCACACAATGCATAGTTACTTCTTTGCAAATCAGCCTAAATGTGACCATACATCTTAGATGTCAGTCATCAGCGATTTCTCCTGCCACTCCCCACCTGTACACATACATTCTCAGCTCACTGTTCTTAAGACTCTTATATTAATTAGATGAAAGAAATCAAAACCCATCATTTCAATTTCAATTTGTTGGATTTCAATGGTGGGTGCTTTTTGTTTTCAGGGAAAATAAACCACTGCAAGAGGTGTCAGACAGTGGATTTCTCCTCCCCTCCTTGCGTAGAAAACTTGAACTCTCAGTCGAACCCAGTGCTCAAGTGTATGAGGAGATTTGGATAAATAGCTATTTTCTGAGTGAACCTTTAGCTTTTGGCTGAAAGCTTTCTCATGTATATGGCCACTAGAGATGAGCGACTTTTCCTTTTTCCTGGTCGAGTCGGGTTTTGTGAAACCCGACTTTCTCAAAAGTCGAGTCGAACGAAGTTGGCCGACTAACAGAAATGGTCGGGTTGGAGTTGAAAATCCGACCCCAATGCAAGTCAATGGGGAATAAAAGTTGGCAGGGAGTGGAGAACAGTAAACACACCTACAGTGCCCATCTTCAGAGCCGGCGGGCGGCTCAGCCAAGGAGCGGTGCCGCGCGGCTTTGAGCGGTGCGGGATTCAAATCCCCCGCCAAAGCCGCGCCGGCACCGCTCATTGGCTGAGTCACCCTTCTGGCTCAGCCAATGAGCGGCGCGGGATTCAAATCCCCCGCCAAAGCGGTGCGGCACCGCTTATTGGCAGAGCTGGCGGGCGGCTCAGCCAATGAGCGGTGCCGGCTCGGCTTTGGCGGGATATTTGAATCCCATGCCGCTCAAAGCTGCGCGGCACCGCTGCATATGTCATCTCATTGCCCACAGTGTACGTCCTTGCTCATTGGTGAAAAAAAGGCGCCTGCAAGCAGTCTGGGAAATCCAACTTGGGTGCTCGGGTCGACGACTGCTCGGCTGACTGCACGCTATGGTCAGGTTTCGGCCAACGAAACCCAACTTTGGCTAAAATCGGCGACTTTTGAATCTGACCGACCTGTTTCGCTCAACTCTAATGGCCACCATTAGACAATTCTAGCAGCAGATCATCTTTAGTTAAAGAATTTTACATGTGAAAATCCAACATGCCTTACCCATCTTTCCTTTAACATTTTCGATTAGAAAAGTCCCGTGGCTCCCATACTCATTACATGGTCATCAGAATCATAGGTTTAGATGACATTAGATGACATTCATTTGATGTGTGAGGACCTATGTGTAAGGATTAGCACGAAAGCAGTTTTTTGGTCTCAACATGTTGCACCATTGTTGCAACCAGAAGTGGGGTAGCAGAGTTGATTTCTTCTACATTTTCTTGGTTTTCTTAAAGAGGTTATTCTCTGGGACTTCTGTATTTTTTTTCTTGTGAGGCTAGGAATTTAGAGGCAGGTAGGTGCTTACAACTTGCCCGTTGCCAATCTCTGCCAGCTCAAAATGGCCACAGACCAATTCTGCGGGCGATTCTATAGCTTCTGTTGACGTAATCTAGACAGAGCAATTTCTTCTCATCTGCTCTGCTTTGTCGATGTCATCCTGATTAAAAACTGGCTCCCCACTGCCTAACTGCAGGAAGTCGCCTGCATGACATCAGCAGTGACGCCCCGTCAACAGAGCAGACCCGAAGAAGAGCTGCTCTGCTGACGTGAGGTCAAATAAAGCAGTAAAATCATTGTCTGTGGCCAAATAACCTCATTAATTATAGTATATGAGGAGTTTATAAAACAGTACCTATCACCAATTTGGGGCCTCCATTTTTTATTTTTAAAAAAGTGGGCAACATCAGAATGGTACATTTTATTAATAACCCGCATGAACAAAAGAGTTCCCAAGTGTTCCTAATGGCCTCTTAAAGGATCTGACATTCTAGCAAAAGTCAACTCTGAACTTCTCGCTATGTATGCCTGGATACTTCAACACGCAAGTTGGCAGAATGTCGGGTCCAATAAGGAGGCAATATGGACACTTAGAAACTCTACTATTTTTAGGATACCCACCTATTGGACATTTATGGCTGATATGGTGCATAGCTAACATCATTATGTATGATTTTGGGTTCATGGTTGTAGTTAAAGGTTATTGAGGGCCAGTTCATGGTGTGACCCAATGCTACTATATGCTGGCTATGTAATATACTGTGTGTAGGTAATTCACTGATAATATGAAATAATTTACCGTTTGTTTAGATTGCAGGAGTAGAATTGCAACTTGTATTTTTTTATCGCTTTCTGGTAGAAATGTGCACATTTTCTAGGCTAATACAACATTTCAGTTTTCCGCTCTAGTATATATCGCCCAATTATATTATTTTATTACATCCACTTTTTAAGAAGGAAAAATATTTACATTTATAGTGTTGTGCAACCTCGTCACATTTACAAATGAGACAATTAGGCTGCCAGCAAGTTCTTTAAAAGTGCTCGGTTGCGTTATATTGAATATATTATTCCGAGTAGCATATTTATTTTAACAATTACAAGCTTGGTTGCAGCTTGCTATTAACTATCCTGTTTCATTTGGATGCCTCGGTGCAGCTGTTCCAGCTGGCGTCTGTGTTTTGTTATCCCTGTGTTACGCTACAACAATCATGGGTATTATTTTTTAGGAAAAGGTAAAAGGAGGACAAACTATCCAGAACAAAGAAAAACGTTTTCAAGAGCCTGTCTCCTCTGTGCCTGGACCTGGAACATATGACTTGCAGTTTGGGAAGTGTATGGACGGGACAACGAGGATCTCTCCAAAACCTGAAAAAGTACATAGTTGTTTTTATTGCTATTTGGTCATCTGATGGACTAATTATAAAGTGATAATGTTGCGTGTTCAAGAACAGAAGACACACATAGATCATTATCGCCTGGTAAAGATGGTGAAAGGTGGGAGTGTGCGCTCACCTTTTGGTGTTGTGTGAAGGCAAAACACCCGTAGATGCGTGTAACTGCTCCTGTGGCTCCATGGCTGGAACAGAAAAACTTCTTTCAGATGAATAATAGTAGAATAGGATGATATGACGTTGGACAAACTGTGCTAAGGTAAAGGAGAAGCCTTTATTGTTCCAAAATGTTTTTTTATTGTCCTAACGCATTTCGGTGTCTTTCTCAAGGCAAAATTGATTTGTTTTATCCTTGAGAAAATTGCCAGTCTGGCTCTGAAATGCGTTGGAATAATAAAGAAACATTTTGGGGCACATAATGCTTCTCATTAACTGCACAGCAGCCCGTTCAATGTGATCTTGTTCTCGTCTGCTAATGTCAGGTCTTCTGCTCTTTTCACATTCCGGTGTTTTTTATGGCAAAAAAGAGGAGCCATCAAAATTTTGAGAACCTCAATGGGCACTTATCTGGCCCCATCATAATGCATTAGATCCCAACAGATCCTTATGGATCCTATTAGAAGCCTGATTTAACCAAGCTCTCATGGTTGTATTATTTCCAGTAGCCATGATGCACATGTGAACGCAGCCTAAATTACATATTTTTATTATGTAGATTGAATTACATTTCAAGGCTGAGCATTTATCAGAAGAAGATAAGTTTTCTAGGAAGAGGAAAAAAAAGGTAATATTAGAAATGTGTTTTTTTTCTGGGAGAGTTATAGACACTTGAAGTCAACAGCAGTTCTCCTTGGAAGATTTGCAGTAAGCAATATTCATATGCTGAACACTAGTATTTGCTGAGGCAGAAGATTCATAAACTTCCTGACAGCTAAATATGATATAAAAAGTGAATTCAAACAACAAATAAAAAGCATTTATTCTTCATGTTCTCCTTCAATTAGAGGTTGACTTTAAAAGTAACTTTTTTCCAAATAGCTAGTAAGTCAGAAACTTAACCAATTTCATTATGCTTTATTTAGCTTTTGAATATTGCTTGTCTAGGAGAAAGATAAAATAATTAAAAAAAATCATTTGGTTATTGTGCAGCCGCCTAGGGTGGTCCAAACGACACAACCAGACCTCTGCAATGGACTCGAAACCTGTCCAGAATAAACATTACTTTGGTAAGCGCCTTAGGCAGACAGAACTGTACAAAGTTGGCACATATTAGGCCTTGTTCACATCACGCTAAAAGCAATTGAAGTATACCTTTGATTTAGGCCTCTTTCACACTTCAGTCGTTTGGCGTCAATTAAAATCCGCCAAAGTGTGAAATTAGCGGATCAGTCAAAAAAGTGTAAAAACGGATCCGTTTTCAGACGGATCCGTCATGATCTTTTCAACCCGGAAAATGCAGGTACGCATGTCTGGCACGGAGGAGAGAGAGAGAGAGAGAGACCCCGGACAGTGTTGTCAGCATTTTGTATGGTTTTCTATGGAAGCGACTGATCCGCTGGCGGATTCCGTCAAAGACGGATGGCAGCGGATCCGCCACCCATAGGCGACCATTATACAAAATGGCGGATGCTGCGGATCCGCCATAGTCTGCCATTTTTGCGGACAGAAAAAACGTTGCATTGGCCGTTTTCCAAAAACGACGGACGCCAAATTTTTGGCGGATCCGTCAAAAAACGGACCTAAAGGACGACCATCCGTCAAAATCCGTCACTATTGCAAGTCAATGGAAAAAAGCTGATTCGCCAAAAAAAAAAAATGGCGGGTCCGCTTTTTTCACACTTTGGCGGATTTTGACTGACGTCGCACGACTGAAGTGTGAAAGCCTCCTTAGTCTGCAACGTATCATGCTGTGTAGGCATGGTAGAGTCTGTTGCCTAAATGGAAAATTGCACCCAGCCCCCTCCCCTCCTATTAAATATAATATAAGATAGTTCTTAATGACATTGACTGTATATGTTGGGCAGTTTCCTGCTGCAGTATAAATTTGGAGTCAATCAGATGCCTCCCTGATGTCACTACATGATGGATAAGTATCTATCTGTATTTCATTGACGACACCATTAATCCTGAACAAATCTACAACTTCATTTGCTGAAATACGGTGGCAAACTTGCAAGGAACTTCCCCAATGCTTCACAATTGCCTACAGTCAAAAACTGTTACAACCAAATATTTCAGTTTTACTCATCAGTCCAGAGCACCTACTGCCATTTTTCTGCACCCCAGTTCCTATGCAAAGCTGAGTCACCTGGCCTTGTTTCCATGTCAAAGTATGGTAATTGGCTGCAGTTCTTCCATGAAGACCACTTTAGGTCTGACTTCTCTAAACAGTAAGGCCGGAGTCACACTAGCGAGAAATACAGACGAGTGCAATGCGAGAAAAAGTCACATTGCACTTGGACCAATGTTAATCAATGGGGCAGCTCCCAGCATCCGATTTTTTCTCGTCCGTTTTAAACATGCGAGAGAAATCGCAGCATGCTGCTATTTGCACCGTATTACGGCGGAGACTCGCCAATGCAAGTCTATAGGTGCGTGAAAACATCGTATTACACACGGACCACACGTGTGACTTGCAAGAAAAACGCACTGGTGTCCTTTAGAAAAGCCGGCAATTCATCCTCGACTATACTGTAAAATCACACTGACAGGTTTAATAAAGAATGGAAAGAATAGATATATACACATAGAATACATAAATCATTGTGACATATATATATATATATATATATATATACATATATATATATATATACATATATTTATAGTTCATACATTTCTACATAGTATAATAGCCGCTAATTCAATTGCCGGCTTCTGTAAAATCATTACAGAACCCGACATGAAATGACACATGGTTTACATACAGTAAACCATTTCATTTCATGTAGTTTGATATATGGTTTTGATTAACAATTATATGAGTGTATGTGTGCAAAATTTCATACATGTAGGTGTTAATTTAATGTGTAATTTAGTTGTAAAAAAATGCTTGGGCTCCCGTGGTATTTTCTCTGTCAGACAGGGAACGCCAGTGACTGAAGACAGATAATAATAGCCTAGGGAGGGAGCATTGTTTTTGTGCCCCCCTGGCTACTAACATCTGCCCCCAGCCACCCCAGAAAAGGCACATCTATTATTAGATGCACCTTTTCTGACACTTAGCCCGTCTATTCCCATTGCCTTTAGCGGTGGCTAATGGGTTAATAATGGGTTAAGGCCACCTTACTATTGGAAGGTGACATTAAGCCGAGTTAATAATGGAGAGTTGTCAATAAGACAACTCTCCATTATTAATCCTATTGTATTAAATGGTTAAAAAAGCACACACATTAATTTAAAATTATTTTAATGAAATAAATACACATAGTTTTTGACCATAATTTATTGTACTGGTAATCCATCTGAATCCCTTGTTCTCCTGTAATTAAAATAAAATAATAAAGCAACAATATCCATACCTCTCCGGCGTTCAGTCAGGTCCCAAGCTGCAATCCATCTGAAGGGGTTAACAGGTTTACAGCAGAGACCGATGCTAATGCTACCAGCGGCTTGTCAACATGTAGTTTGTGTTCTCTCCAGGATGTGCATGGAGGCATATGAAGGTGATAGGTGTGCATGGCAGTTACAGGGCGTAGCTGTGACTGCAATGCAGACTGATAATCAAAGTAAGTGTTAGTCTTGGACACGTTAGTGTCCAAGACGGAGGTAGGGAAAACCTGCTCTGGATGTTATGTTTGAAACAGATTGCAGTATGATAGTGTTGCAGTCTGTTCCATTCCGAACCCAGGTTTTCCATGTGGCTGAAAGCGTACACAGGGGTGCTGCCGTCCACGGTGACTGGTCTCGGATGTGGATGTCCTGTGCCCAGAGGTAAACAGGTGAATATGGTGCCCGGCTGCGATCCAGAGGATATCCTGGACTGTGTACGGCTGTGGTAAAGAGACTGTGATACAGCGGTGCAGGACACCCACGGGAACTAGTCATAGAAAGACTGGCTTGTGTAGTGCCTGCTACATGTAAGCTGTGTGTAAGAGACATTGGCACAGCGTGCAATCACCCATGGAATCTGGACAAGGTGAAGTCCAGCATGTTTAGGGACTGTGATACAAAGCCGTGCCCTATGTAGTGCTATGAACAGGTGTGAATTGAACACTGACAATATGCACTGAAGTTATATGCATTGAAGTTATATGAAATTGTGTGGATTGGAATCTTTCTGTGGAAGGTAACACATTAAAGAAACTTTTATGTTTGAACTTTGTGGGTCACTGCCTCATCACTGCGTACGGTGCTACCGCTGCCTTACATATGGTTGTAGAATGTGGGCAGTGTGAACTGAAGCATACCCCAGAGAGGCGCTGCAGATTCAGCAGTCACAGCAAGAGGTTCTGCAGCAGCAGAAAGAGACGCTTCAGTTTCAGCAGTCGCAGCAAGAGGTTCTGCAGCAGCTGGTGCAGCAGTTGCAGCAGGAGCAACAAGAGGTGCTGCAGCGAAAGCTACCAGAGCTTTAGCAGTTTAAAAAGGAGACCCCTAAGATGAGGGGCGATCAGCAGAGTCATGAAGAGGCCCCAAAGGCAGATCATTGGGTTTATCAGTGGTCCTATGTAGAGTCTTGGCCCGCCAGGTCTCAGGCAAAGGACTTGTTGCAGTTGATGGAGGAGTGACTCCATCCTGAGTTTTTTCCCAGATCAAGATGATGGCGAGAGTTGTGGCTGATCGGATGGTGTGGGCTCTGCCTCCGCCATGCAGCATTGGGTCGGGCAAAGGGACCAGGTGTAAGGTTCTATGTATATATTCCTGAAACTCAGTTTGTTCGTCAGCCATTTTACTTTCTGTCTTGCTGCAGCTATCTTGCCCTCAGTCAAAATGGAGTTTCCAGCTTGCATGTTCCCGCCCTGATTCTCTCCTTTGCTTCTTAAGCAGCCACATCTGAGCAATCAGTCTTCAGAATCTAGCCTGCAGTGAACCTGTGACTTGACTCCTGTAAGCCTTGGACCTTGTACTCCAGCTATTCCTACTGAGGAACTCTGAAGCACTTGTGGACTCTGAACCCTGCTCTTTGAAAGACCCACGTTTGCATGGACTTACGGTAACAGAGAAGAAGATCCTGAATCTGTATTGGAGAGTGATTGCTGAGCTTGGATTACTCTGGCCTGCTGTGTTTCCTGTTTCTGTGTCTGCAAACTGTGTGACTATTTCTGCCAACTTGTATGAAGTAATACAGGACTTTTCTATATCAAACCTGTGACTCCTGTGTTTTCATCGCACCCAAGCACAAGACGCTATATGAACTGTACTACATACATTACAAGATTCTGAAGCCAAAACGTTAGTGTCTGCTGGGTCTGGAAGGCTGTGTCTGCTGTACTGTGGATATCAGACGTCCGGTTGTACTTTCTGTGATGACAGTGGTTGTGACTTCTCACAACCATTCCAGGTGAGCAATTCCCTTAAGTTTTTTCTTTTTGCAGTGTTACCACAGGTAAACACTATTGTTTTTTTTTTTCTCTCCTCTTCTTCCAGTAATCCTGTCTTAAAAGATCTGGAAAATGGAGGCCCGCATAAAGGAACTTTGCGGCGTGACTGATAATATCCTTGCAGATTTGCAGAATATAAAGACCCGTTTTACAAATCTACAGGACCTCAATAATCACAATTTGCAAGTGGTTGGACAGACTACCCAGGATTTGCGAGCCAGGATTGAGGTTCTAGAGGGGCGAGTCCAGGCTCCTGCCGTAGCCCCGAGTGCTGGGATTCCCAAGTTGCCCCCTTTTCGTTTTGGCGGTGAACGTGAGAAATTCAGGGGATTTATTAATCAATGCAATTTTTTTTTTCTGCACATGCTTCACAATTTCCCACTGAACGATCTAAAGTGCTTACTATAATTATGTTGCTTACCAACAAGGCTTTAATGTGGGCAAACCCTCTGATTGAGACTGAGGATGATTGTTTGAATCACCTTGATGATTTTATTTCAGCCATGGGGCAGGTGTTTGATGACCCCAATCGAGGTGCAACAGCTGAAGCAGCCATGTTAGCTTTGCGCCAAGGTAAGCACTCGGTAGCTGAATATGCCTTGGATTTCAGGAGATGGGCCCTTGATACCACCTGGGACAGTTCCGCCAAAAAATCTATTTTTCGAAAGGGGTTATCTCCACTGATTAAGGATGAACTTGCTCGTGCCGACCCTCCCACTGCGTTAGGTGACTTTATTAACTACTGCATCCGTATTGATACTCGTCTGACTGAACGCAGGCAAGAGAGATGGTTCGAAAGCAATCGTACTAACCTTTTCCTACCTTCCTCTCCAGCTAAGGAACCTTTGAGTAGGATTACACGGGAACCTGAACCTGAACCCATGCAGGTAGACTCTTTACAACGACGGGTTAGTGATGCACGCAAGGAACATCGTTTTAAGGAGAATCTATGTTTCTATTGTGGTAAGTCAGGGCACTTCATTATAAACTGCCCCAGCCGTTCTCGTAAGACTACTGCAGCACTCATTCATTGTGAGTGTTGCGAGAGGGGATCTGTCAGGTCCGAGCCTCAGGCTCCAGAGAGATCTGCAGCAACAGATCTTGATTTCTCGGACTTAAACTCCGTTACCTCTGAGGACGTTGACTGTGTAAACGCTGCCATTTTTCAAGTTTCCTCAGCGGTGTCCCAGCTGAGTTGTAAGAAAAACAATTCTCATTGCTTTCTTTCCATCAAACTCTGGGTTGACTCAGCTTGGGTGTCTAGCTCTGCTATGATCGACTCAGGGGCAAGTGGAAATTTTATGGATGTCTCCTTTGCTCTGAAACAGGGAATACGTTCAGTGAAGACTGCTACTCCAGTACAGATGGAAACTGTGGATGGCTCCCTGCTGACCTCTGGACCAGTGGATCAGGAAACAGAGCCTTTGAGGGTTCTTATGGGTAAAGATCATCAAGAGAAACTGTCCTTTATGCTTATCTCTTCTCCCCACTTTCCCATTATTCTAGGACTACCATGGCTGCAGGCTCAGAATCCTACCATTAACTGGGAGACCAAGGAATTACACTTTCCAGAGAAACAGATGAGTCCAAAAGTTTCAGCTTGCTCTGTTCCTAAAGGAATCATGTCAGTCCCTGAACTACCAGCTGTATACCAGGACTATGTGGATTTATGTGACAAGAAGAACGCTGACCATCTTCCTCCTCACCGTCCATATGATTGTCCAATTGAATTATTGCCTGGAGCAGAGATACCTTTTGGTAAGATCTACCCCCTGGCGGGGCCCGAGCTAAAGGCTTTAAAGGATTACATAGATGAAAATCTAGCCAAGGGCTTCATACGCCCCTCTTCATCTCCTGCAGGTGCACCCATCTTCTTTGTAAAGAAGAAAGATGGATCTCTGAGACCATGCGTAGACTATAGGGAACTCAATAAGGTTACTATTAGAAACCGTTATCCATTGCCTTTAATCCCTGAGTTATTGGAGAGAGTGCGACATGCCAAAATTTTTTCTAAACTAGATCTTCGTGGGGCCTATAACTTAGTCCGTATTAGACCTGGGGATGAATGGAAGACTGCATTCAGGTCACGCTATGGACACTTTGAATATCTAGTTATGCCTTTTGGTCTGAGTACCGCCCCAGCCACTTTCCAACACTTGGTGAATGACATCTTCAGGGATCTCCTAGATACATTCGTAATAATTTATTTGGATTATATTCTAATTTTTTCTAACTCCACAGAGGAACATCATGGACATGTGAGAATGGTCTTGGAACGTCTAAGACAAAATCATTTTTACATCAAACTTGAAAAGTGTGAATTCCATAGGACCGAAATTCAATTTCTGGGGTATGTACTGTCTACACAAGGAATTAGTATGGATGGAAGCAAAACCCAAGCCATCAAGGATTGGCCAAGTCCTAGAAATGTGAAGGAGGTACAGCGCTTCATCGGGTTTGCCAACTTCTATAGACGTTTCATTAGAAATTTCTCTGAGGTAGTGTCACCTATCACTCAACTTACCCGGAAAGAGTCTAGGTTTTCCTGGACTCCCCAAGCCCAGGAAGCATTTTCCCGTCTAAAAGATAAATTTACCACTGCACCTATCCTAGTACATCCCAACCCCGAGCTTGCCTTCATAATAGAGGTGGATGCTTCAGACTGTGCCGTTGGAGCTATACTCTCTCAGAGAACAGGTGAGAAGAATGTCTTGCATCCCTGTGCCTTCTTTTCCCAGCAGTTGTCTTCGGCTGAGAGGAACTACGATGTGGGCAATAGAGAGTTGTTGGCCATTATTGCCACCTTCAAAGAATGGAGACACCTTCTTCAGGGAGCTGCACAGCAAATAGTCGTCCTGACAGACCATCGTAACCTTGAGTTTATCAGGTCGGCTAAGTGCCTGACTCCTCGCCAGGCTCGCTGGAATCTTTTCTTAAACCAATTTAATTTTATCATCTCTTATAGACCAGGATCGCGCAATGGAAAGGCTGATGCACTCTCTAGGATTTACTCAGCAGAGACACGTCCAATTACTCCTCCTAAGACTATTCTTCCTGACTCTAGATTCCTAGGAGTAATTCTTAATCAAGACCTACTTAAGGACATCAAGGAAGCATACCATGCGGATTCCTTTTTGGCACAACCCCCAAGGGACGTAAGTCTTGTCTTTAAGAATGGTGTGTGGATTCAGGGACAACGTCTGTATATTCCTGAAACAGTCAGATTAAGAGTATTGCAACTCATTCACGATTCCAAGATAGCTGGGCATAGAGGAATTCTAAAGACACAGGAATTTCTTTCTCGTTTCTTTTGGTGGCCCACTTGCAGGAAGGATGTTTTGAATTATGTCACTTCATGTGAGGTCTGTGCAAGATGCAAAACACCTTGCTCCTCACCAACTGGTCTGTTACAGCCTCTTCCCACCCCGTCCCGCCCGTGGGGATCCATTTCTATGGACTTCATTGTGGAGTTACCAACCTCTCAGGGGAAGAACACCATTCTAGTGGTGGTTGACCGTCTAACAAAGGCAGCTCATTTTATCCCTTGTGTCGGCTTACCCACTGCAAAACAGACATCAGATTTGATGATTAAAGATGTGTTTCGCTTACATGGAGTACCGGATGAGGTTATTTCTGATCGAGGGGTACAATTCACTTCTAGGTTTTGGCAAAATTTCTGTGCAGCATTGGACATTAAAGTAAACCTTTCTTCTGCTTTTCATCCCCAGACTAATGGACAGACCGAACGAACCAATCAAACCCTGGAGCAGTATCTCCGCTGCTTTATCTGCCACCTACAGGATGATTGGGTGGATCTACTTCCATTAGCTGAGTTCTCGTATAACAACTCTCAGAGTGCCTCCACTAAACAGTCTCCTTTTTACTCTAATCTAGGTTATCATCCTAACATTCTCCAACGATTTCCCATAGAAACGCCTTTACCAGCAGTGGCTGAAAGAATCACGTCTTTACAGAAGAATATGGATCTTCTAAAGGAAAATCTGGAATCGGCTCAAGAAAGGTACAAGAAAGCAGCAGATAAATTTCGTAAACCTGCACCAGCTTTCAAGGTAGGAGACTTGGTCTGGCTGTCAACCAGAAATCTTAAGTTAAGGATTCCATCGTCTAAGTTGGGACATAAGTACATTGGACCCTATAAAATCAGTAAAATTATAAGTGCCGTTGCTTGTCGTCTTCAACTGCCCAGAACTATGAGAATCCACCCTGTCTTTCATGTATCCCTACTAAAGGCTGCGACACCCAATACGTTTACTGGACGTTCCTCTCCTTGCCCTGACCCAGTGCTAGTCGATGGTCAGGAAGAATTTGTGGTGGAAAGGATTTTAGATTCCAGGTTGTATAGAAATCAGTTACAATATCTGATTAAATGGCAGGGCTACCCAGTGGAGGACAACTCATGGGAACCGGTCAATAACGTTAATGCTCCTCGCTTGCTCCGTCAGTTTCATCAGAGGTACCCACACAAGCCTGGTCTGAGGTCATCCGGAGGTTGTCCTTAAGGGGGGAGTAATGTAAGGTTCTATGTATTGTAGCCTTCCGGGGGGGTTTAGCTCTAGGATCGCTGTCTGGGTAGACAGAATGGCACGGAAACAGTTCATTCAGACAGCAGTTTGGTGAAAACTGGCCGCAACCAGTTTTATTAAAGTCCACAGCACACAGATAAAAACAAAGCATAAACAAAAGACCTGGGCTTGTCTAGCCTCTAATTACACTTAGATAGATGGCCCTCTCTATCCGGGACCCAGACTCTACCAGTCTGTGCCCAAAACAACACATATGATATATGTTACCAGTATGGAGTTTCACAGACACTCCTCCTTGTGTCTGAAGGCACCTTTGAGAGAGATCCACTCCTATTCAGCCGCTATTCACATGGACCCGCACCGAGACCACTCCTGTGTCCGGGGTCCTTCCTGCACCCAGACTGAGATAGCTCACACTCCTCTGGAGACTGCTTCCTTGTGCCAGGACACCTCCCTGTGTCCGGGCTAAAGACAGCTCCCACACTCTTGGAGACACCTTCTGTGCCTGGACCCCTTGTCCAGACTGAATGAGCTCTCTGACTGTGCTCCCAAGCACCTACTTCTGGCTTCCTAATCAACACCTGAGTGGATTCAGGTCTGAGCTGCAAGCGTGTACTGAATGGCAGGTGTAGTGACCTTTCTTTACCACCAGGTTTACAAAGCCACACATTTCGCTCATACCAGTCAGCAAGGTACTTAGGTGAAATATACACCTCATTCACCACATATTCCTTCACTGTCTCACAGTATATATTCCTGAAACTCAGTTTGTTCGTCAGCCATTTTACTTTCTGTCTTGCTGCAGCTATCTTGCCCTCAGTCAAAATGGAGTTTCCAGCTTGCATGTTCCCGCCCTGATTCTCTCCTTTGCTTCTTAAGCAGCCACAGCTGAGCAATCAGTGCTTCAGAATCTAGCCTGCAGTGAACCTGTGACTTGACTCCTGTAAGCCTTGGACCTTGTACTCAGCTATTCCTACTGAGGAACTCTGAAGCACTTGTGGACTCTGAACCCTGCTCTTTGAAAGACCCACGTTTGCATGGACTTACGGTAACAGAGAAGAAGATCCTGAATCTGTATTGGAGAGTGATTGCTGAGCTTGGATTACTCTGGCCTGCTGTGTTTCCTGTTTCTGTGTCTGCAAACTGTGTGACTATTTCTGCCAACTTGTATGAAGTAATACAGGACTTTTCTATATCAAACCTGTGACTCCTGTGTTTTCATCGCACCCAAGCACAAGACGCTATATGAACTGTACTACATACATTACACCAGGGTAAGTTGAACCTGCTGATAGGATTGTATGAGCGGCATAAACCCCCTCAGGACGTTGTACCAGTGCCCGGGCATGGGACTATTAATTGTTCTGTGACATCTGAGCCCATGGAATGCGGGAAAATTCGCTAAAAATCTTTGTGTGCCCAGCCGGTCTGTACCACCACTATGGGCACTGCCGACAGCATGCAAAAACTGTGCCAGGTGCTTGTGAATGGGTGTCACACAGAGGCTCTCCTGGACTCAGAGAGCAGAGTGACTTTGGTCCATAGGTCCCTTGTTGCCGGGGACATACTCAAAGGACGGAAAGTGGAGGTGATGGGTATCCATGGGGAAATCCGGGAGTACCCGCCCACTGAGGTCAAATTTTCTACACCATGTGGGGACTTTAAACATGTGGTGGGAGTGGTAAAGACCCTTCCATATGGGACTGTGATGAGGAGAGATTTGCAACTGTTCTGGTCCCTATGGGAGACCAGGGTCAACCCTCTCACGGTAAAGGTTGTGTGCCGGGCATAGAACCCGAAGAAGTTGAGATACCTGCCATAGGGGTCGCCAACCTAGGGACAGAGTATAATCCCGATAGGCTCCCCCTAGAGGTATTGGCAGGGGAGGCTGGAAAAGGTGTTTTACTCGCAGAACCAAAAGATGTTGAGATATCTGCCACAGGGGATCACCAACTTAGGGACAGAGTGTAACCCCGATAGGCTTCCCCTAGAGGTTGTGGCAGTAAAGGACATGGAGACTCCACTGAACCCAGAGCTGGAAATGGCCCCTGGTAAGTTTGGGACAACTCAGTTCCAGAGTCCCACACAGAGAAACTGGTGTACGTAAAAATGGCAGGTTTGAAAAGAACGCCGGGAAGAACCGTGAGTGGGTGGTCATGGAGGCAACTGGGGACATACGCATGAGGAACCCTCTGGCTCTGGCCAAGGATGTGGCTGGGGGTCAGAGTAAAATAGATAGAGCGCTCGCTAGACAGCAGTGTCTGGAGGCTCAGGTTCGGGTGCGAAGTAATAAAGATGGATGATCGGAGTTGCCGGCAAGGACCGCGGCGTTTCAGCGTGATATAGTCACCGAGGCACGGGAAAGGGTACCGAAGAAACGGTACCAGGGGCCTGAAGGCAAGTACTTAGGGGACAGGATGAGATACGGGGTTACTGAACCCAAACTAAATAAGGTCGAGACCACCCAAAATCGGCCCAAATCTTCGGTTAAACGTGAAAGTGTGCATGGCAACGAAGAACGGCGAGGTGGGTGGACCAGTAATGAAGTATGGAGGAGAAATGCAAAGAGGAGGGATGCATGCGCCGATCGATGGTTCCAGGCCCTAATTTGGTTTCTTAGTGCAGTGTCAGGTGGGGATGTCACAGGGGCATGCAGATGCCCTGACTCGTGCCCATGTAGGGTGTCAAGTGTTCAATCCCACAGGTTTGAACAGGGGAGGGGATATGTGAGGCAGTGACCCCTGTTACAGCTAGGGGGCGCTGTGTGTTCTCCCCAGGATGTGCATGGAGGGGTATGAAGGTCATAGATGTGCATGGCAGTCACGGGCGTAGCTGTGACTGCAATGCAGACTGATAATAAAAGTATGTGTTAGTCTTGGACATGTTAGTGTCCAAGACGGAGGTAGGGAAAACCTGCTCTGGATGTTGTGTATGAAACAGATTGCAGTATGATAGTGTTGCAGTCTGTTCCATTCCGGACCCAGGTTTTCCATGTGGCTGAAAGCCACATGTTTCTGTGATAAAAGCCATGCAGGAAAGGGTTAAGGGAGTCTTAGTGAGTCTGAGGAGTCTCAGGTGTGTCAGTGCCAGAGTGAATTAGTGCTTGTTACTGTGCAGAGCAGTTGGTGTTGCAGAGCACAGGACAGAGTGGAGCCAATAGGCCTGGCACCCACAGCGTACACAGGGGTGCTGCCGTCCACGGTGACTGGTCTCGGATGTGGATGTCCTGTGCCCGGAGGTGAACTGGAGGTGGATATCCTGTGCCCTAATAAAGGACCAGCGTGTTTAACGGAGGCAAACAGGTGGATATGGTGCCCGGAGGATATCGTGGATTGTGTACGGCTGTGTGAGTAAAGAGACTGTGATACAGCGGTGCAGGACACCCACGGGAACTAGTCATAGAAAGACTGGTGTGTGTATTGTCTGCTACATGTAAGCTGTGTGTAAGAGACATTGGCACGGTGTGCAGTTGCCCATGGAAACTGAACAAGGTGAAGTCCAGCATGTTTAGGAACTGTGGTACAAAGCCGTGCACTATGTAGTGCTATGAACGGGTGTGAATTGAACACTAACAATATGCACTGAAGCAGTAGCATAGCTACCGGGGGGCAGAGGGTGCCATCGCCCCGGGCCCCGTATTCTGAGGGGGCCCACCCGGAGCTATTCTACTGTAGCTTTATTGGCGAGCACAGCACGCCGATGCAGTTACAGTCATGGCCAAAAGTTTTGAGAATGACACAAATATTATATTTTCACATGATCTGCTGCCTTCTGGTTTTTATGTGTGTTTGACAGATGTTTTTATCACAGACAGAAATATAATAATTGCAAACATATGAGTAACAAAAGCTTATATTGACAGTTAGAATGAGTTAATGCAGCAAGTCAATATTTGCAGTGTTGACCCTTCTTCTTCAGGACCTCTGCAATTCTCCCTGGCATGCTCTCAATCAACTTCTGGACCAAATTCTGACTGATAGCAGTCTATTCTTGCACAATCAATGATTTCATTTTGTCAGAATTTTTAGGTTTTTGTTTGTCCACCCGTCTCTTGATGATTGACCACAAGTTCTCAATGGGATTAAGATCTGAGGAGTTTCCAGGCCATGGACCCAAAATCTCTATGTTTTGTTCCCTGAGCCATTTAGTTATCACCTTTGCTTTATGGCAAGGTGCTCCATCATGCTGGAAAAGGCATTGTTGATCGCCAAACTGCTCTTGGAGGGTTGGGAGAAGTTGCTCTTGGAGGACATTCTGGTACCATTCTTTATTCATGGCTGTGTTTTTAGGCAAGACTGTGAGAGAGCCGATTCCCTTGGCTGAGAAGCAACCCCACACATGAATGGTTTCAGGATGCTTAACAGTTGGCATGAGACAAGACTGGTGGTAGCGCTCACCTTGTCTTCTCCGAATGAGGCGTTTTCCTGATGTCCCAAACAATCGAAAAGGGGATTCATCAGAGAAAATAACTTTACCCCAGTCCTCAGTAGTCCACTGTCTGTACCTTTTGCAGAATATCAGTCTGTCTATGATGTTTTTTCTGGAGAGAAGTGACATCTTTGCTGCCCTCCTTGAGACCAGGCCTTGCTCCAAGAGTCTCCGCCTCACAGTGCGTGCAGATGCACTCACACCTGCCTGCTGCCATTCCTGAGCAAGCTCTGCACTGCTGGTAGCCCGATCCCGCAGCTGAAACACTTTTAAGAGACGGTCCTGGCGCTTGCTGGTCTTTCTTGGGCGCCCTGAAGCCTTTTTGGCAACAATGGAACCTCTCTACTTGAAGTTCTTGATGATGCGATAGATTGTTAACTGAGGTGCAATCTTTCTAGCTGCGATACTCTTCCCTGTTAGGCCATTTTTGTGCATTGCAATGATGACTGCACGTGTTTCTTTAGAGATAACCATGGTTAACAGAAGAGAAACAATGATGCCAAGCACCAGCCTCCTTTTAAAGTGTCCAGTGGTGTCATTCTTACTTAATCATGACAGATTGATCTTCAGCCATGTCCTCATCAACACCCACACCTGTGTTAATGGAGCAATCACTGAAAAGAGGTTAGCTGGTCCTTTTAAGGCAGGGCTGCAATGATGTTGAAATGTGTTTTGGGGGATAAAGTTCATTTTCTAGCCAAATATTGACTTTGCAAGTAATTGCTGTTAAGCTGATCACTCTTTATAACATTCTGGACTATATGCAAATTGCCATTAGAAAAAGTGAAGCAGTAGACTTTGTAAAAATTAATATTTGTGTCATTCTCAAAACTTTTGGCCATGACTGTACATTCTGCGGCAGAGCAGGGAGAATCGATCTCTGGGGCCCCTGAGCATGTGGGGGGGCCCTGTGCCAGCAGTGGGCCCCCCGCCCGTCATCGCAGGTTCAGCTGTAACGGCTAGATGCTGATACAGCTGACCACATTGATGAGAGAAGGCGCAAGCGCTCCCTCTCCCATCATTCCCCCTGTCAGCGTCTGACGTCGCCGACACTGACAGCGGGCGCGATGATGTCACTGCTTGATCGGGAGCTCGGAGCAGCGCAGGAACCAGGAGGAAGAGAGGTGAGTATATATTTATTTATTTTTTTACAGGCTGCCTATGGAGGTTTTAGAGGCTGCTGCCTATGGGGAGGCTGCATTATGTTGTAGAGGCTGCCTATGGGGGTTTTAGAGGCTGCCTATGGCGGTTATAGAGGCTGCTGCCTATGGGGGGGCTGCATTATGTTATAGAGGCTGCCTATGGGGGGGGCTGCATTATGTTATAGAGGCTGCCTATGGAAGGCTGCATTGTTATAGAGGCTGCCTATGGGGGGCTGCATTATGTTATAGAGGCTGCCTATGGGGGGCTGCATTATGTTATAGAGGCTACCTATGGGGGGCTGCATTATGCTATAGAGGCTGCTTATGGGGGGCACCATTATGCTATAGAGGCTGCCTATGGGGGGTGCATTGTATTATACAGGCTGCCTATGGCGGTGCATTATGTTATACAGGCTTCATTACACTATAGAGTCTGCCTATGGGAAGTGCATTAAGCTGTAGAGTCTGTCTATAGGTGTGCATTATATTAGGGGCAGCATTATATTAGAGAGTCTGCCTATGGGGGGTTCATTATATTAGGGGCTGCATTACACTATAGAGTCTGCCTATAGGGATGCATTATTCTATATAGTCTGCCTATGGGAAGTGCATAATACTGTAGAGCATGCCTATGAGGCGTGCATGATACTATGGAGTCTGCCTATGGGGAGTACAGTATACTATATGGAAACCTATGGGGAGTGCATTATACTGTATTGAGGACGATCTGGTGTATTATGCTATATGGAGGCTATCTAGGGGGCCATCATACAGTGTGGAGATTACAGTGGTGGGGCCATCATACAGTGTTGGGGCCATTAAATAGTTTGGGGGATATTAAGTGGTCAGTATATATACAGTGAGGGGAATTAGACTGTGTATAAGAGAGTATCATACTGTGTATAGGTGAGCTGTACAGGGGGAGACTCGGGACATTGGTAAATGTAAAGTGGGCACTTATAGGGGAACACAGGTTACTGTGACTGTCAAAAGGGGCACACAGGGCAATATTACTTTCTAGGGGACAAAATGTGGGCACTGTTTTCTAGGCCTGGGCACTTGCACCCGGCATTACTATATTCTAGAGGGTTGCTTTAGAATTTAGAGGGCACACAGAACCACCCAGTAGGTGCAGTAATAGGGACATATACGGCAGCAGTAGCTCAGTATTGGGGTATCAGCAGGATGAGGGGTTTGTGCAGGTTGGGGATAGATGGTGATGGGGCTAGAATATGAGAAGTGAAATGTGTCTTTCTTGTAATCTCTGCAGATGAGTCCAGGCTGGAAGAAGTCGTCTTGTCGGTCTGGGCCAGATGAAAAAGACATGAAAAGTGAACGATTCCATCAGAAAGAACGTTAGCTGTAAGTCACCATCTGTAACTCTGCTGTAATCTCTTATATGTTCCGTAGGACTGGTATTTACCACTGACCATTAGTGTTGAGCATTCCGATACCGCAAATATCGGGTATCGGCCGATATTCGCGGTATCGGAATTCCGATTCAGAGTTCGGATACTTTTTGCATATCGTATACCGGAATCGGAAGTTTCCAGTAAAGTATATGGGGAGTTCCTGTGTCACAGAAGGAAGTACATATAGAGTGCTGTCAGTGGGAGAACCAAAATAGGAATCTTGTGGGTATGATACCTTTTAATGGCTAACAAAATATAGTGAAAGATATTACAACGCAAGCTTTCGAGACTGCTTACGTCTCTTCATCAGGCTGGTATAACAAAATATTTGAAGAAACACAATTATATACAGTGAAAACACAGGCATGGTGTGATGCATGGACATTTAAATAAACAAACACTGAGCTTAAGCCCCCGTCTCACACAGCGATCTCGCTAGCGAGATGGCTGCTGAGTCACTAGTTTTGTGACGCAGCACCGAGCTCACCAGCGATATCGCTGTGTGTGACATTCAGCGACGATCAGCCCCCTGCTGGGTATCGCTGATCGTCGCTGAATGTCCTGGACATTTTTTGATCGCTGGTCTCCCGCTGGCAGGCACGCATCAGGGTGCTGGTATCCAACGTACACTGCGGGTAACTAAGCGATGTTACACGCAGTGTCGCTGTGCTGATCGCTGCCTGAGCTGCCTGTTTGGCAGCTCAGCAGCGATCATGTAGCGATACACCAGTGATCCTGATCGTTGTCGGGATCGCTGGTGTATCGCTATGTGAGACCCGGGCTTAAAAGAGAGAATCCTTAATTAGGTAAGATTAGATAAGTGGTGTGAAAGTTTTATGGACCCCATATGCATGTGAGATCAAAGGACTGGTGGTGTCTTCATTGTTTTTGGAGGAAGTTGCTCAGATTTGGTAGTGTGCCATAAATCCTCCTGACAAATTGAGTCCTGTGTGAACAGAATCAAAGATGGTAATGAATTTATATTCCCAAACCCTGCAATGTTTTTGTGATTGGAAATTGCCTTTCAAAATGACAACTTTCATATTGTCTATGTTGTGTCCTGGACCACAGAAATGTTTAGCCACAGGTAGATGTTTTTTTTGTCTGTAATCGTATGACGATGAGACCTCATCCTTGCTCTCAGTCTCTGTCCTGTTTCTCCAACATAGAGGCCACCCACAGGACATATATTGCACTTATCTAATCTTACCTAATTAAGGATTCTCTCTTTAAGCTCAGTGTTTGTTTATTTAAATGTCCATGTATCACACCATGCCTGTGTTTTCACTGTATATAATTGTGTTTCTTCAAATATTTTGTTATACCAGCCTGATGAAGAGACGTAAGCAGTTTCGAAAGCTTGCCCTGTAATATCTTTCACTATATTTTGTTAGCCATTAAAAGATATCATACCCACAAGATTCCTATTTTGCTTCTCCCACTGAGAGCACTCTATATGTTTTTTTCTACTGGCTAACACGGTACCAAACCAATTTTTTTTCGTTTACTTAGAAGGAAGTACGTGACAGTGTCGGTCGGGGCTGTCAGGAGTCAGTCAGCACTTACCTTACAGAGGATCCCCGGTGGTCATGTCGTGGATGGATTTCTCTCTGCGACTGCCGGCCGTTACCCTCTCCCTGGCGGTCATGTGCAGCTTCTCACGATAAGTGCACGTGACTGCCTGGTACTGGGTAATCTCGGCCAGTTGTACTCTCGCGACAGCTGGCCGTGAGAAATCCAGTCGACGTCACGTGACCGCCGGGGAATCTCCACCTGTAAGCTGCTCTGCTGTGTCTGGATGTCAGGCTGAGCCTGACATCCAGATGTAGCAGAGCTGGACTCGTCGTGGGACCCTCGTTATCTTGGACTACGTCGGACAGGGAGTATTTGTGTTGGTTTGTTATTTTTGTTTTTTTACAGGAGATCGATGGCGTCGCAGGATGAGGGTGCAATAAAAAATAATGAAAACTGTGTTGTGTATTATTTCATTAAAATACTTTATTCTGGCTGTGTCTTTTTTTTAACATTTTCAAACTTTATGATTAATAATAGATCGGTGTCTTATTGACGCCTCTCCATTATTGACCGGGCTTATTGTCACTGTTCAATCAAAGGTGACATTAACCCCTTATTACCCCATATCCCACCGCTACAGGGAGTGGGAAGAGCCCGGTAAAGTGCCACAATTGGCGCATCTTTGGATGCGCCAATTGTGGGGCTGCTGCAGCCTGGTATTTTTAGGCTGTTGAGGGCCAAAATCCATGGGCCTTGACAGTCTTTTAATACCAGGCCGCAGCAGTCTGCTTTTTACTTGGCTGGTTAACAAAAATATAACAAAAATAGGGGGACCCCACGCCATTTTTTTTTCGAGGGGTTCCCCTATTATTTTTAACCAACCAAGATAAGCAGACTGCTGTGGCCTGGTATTATCAGGCTTGCAAGGTTCATGGATATTGGATCCTTAACAGCCTGAAATACCAGGCCTCAGCAGTCTGCTTCATCTGGCTGGTTAACAAAAATAGGGGGGACCCCACGACATTTATTTTTTCGAGGGGATCCCCTATATCCCCTATATATATTATAGAAAAATGTTGCTTTATTATTTTATTTTTATTACAGGAGAACAAGGGCTTCGCAAGGAATGGCAGTAAAATAAAAGATGGTCAAAAACTGTGTGATTATTTCATTAAAATGATTTTTAATTAAAGTGTGTGTGTTTTATTTTTATTTCATACAATAGGATTAATAATTGATAGTTGTCTAATTGACAGCTCTCAATTATTAACCTGGCTTAAAGTCACCTTCCAATAACAAGATGGCTTTAACCCATTATTTAACCCATTCGCCACGGCTACAGGGCAATGGCAATAGACGGGCTATATGCCAGAAATGGCGAATCTAATTATAGCTTTGCCTTTTAAGGGTAGCTGGGGGCAGACGTTAGCAGCCAGGGGGGGCACTAAATAAATGCACCCTCCCTAGGCTATTATTATCTGCCCCCACTCACTGGCTTTCTCTGTCTGGTTGAGAAAATAGCGCGGTAGCCCACACATTTTTTTTCAACAAATTTACACCTCATATATATATACACTCATGTCATTGTGACACATATATATATATATATTTATAGTTCATACACTTCTACATAGTATAATAGCCGCTAATTCAATTGCCGGCTTTTCTGAAATTACAGACCCGACTTGAAATGACACATGGTTTACATACAGTTAACCATGTCATTTCATGTAGTTTGATATATGGTTTTCACTAACAATTACATGAGTGTATGTGTGCAAAATTTCAGACATGTAGGGGTTAATTAAAGGTGTAAATTCGTTGAAAAAAAATGTGTGGGCTCCCCCACTATTTTCTCAACCAGACAGACAAAGCCAGCGAGTGGGGGCAGATAATAATAGCCCAGAGAGGGACCATTATTTTTGGGCCCCCCCTGGCTACTAACATCTGCCCCCAGCCACCCCAGAAAAGGCAAATCTATAATTAGATTCGCCCTTTCTGGCACTTAGCCTGTCTATTCCCATTGCCCTGTAACAGTGGCGAATGGGTTAATAATGGGTTAAAGCCACCTTGCTATTGGAAGGTAACTTTAAGCCAGGTTAATAATTGAGAGCTGTCAATTAGACAGCTCTCAATTATTAATCCTATTGTATGAAATAAAAATAAAACACACACACTTTAATTAAAAATCATTTTAATGAAATAATCACACAGTTTTTGACCATCTTTTATTTTACTGCCATTCCATGCAAAGCCCTTGTTCTCCTGTAATAAAAATAAAATAATAAAGCAACATTATTCTTACCTATCCGGTGTTCAGTCAGGTCCCCCGATGTAATCCTTCTGAAAGGGTTAATGTTTACTGCAGGTACCGCAGCTAATGCTGCCTGCCTCGCAGTAAACCCCGGAATGAATCATCTCTTCTCCCAGCTGACAGGAGAGGAAGTGATTAGTGTGGGACGCTTAATTGATTGCTTCCCACTTTCACTTCAGGTCAGCCGGGGACACCGCAAAGCATCAGTGACGTCACAGGGAGTCCCGGCTGACCTGAAGTGAAAGTGGGAAGCAATCAATGAAGCTTACCACAGTAATTAGTTCGTCTCCTGTCGCCGGAGAGGAACTCATTCATTCGGGAGCTTACAGCTGAGCAGGCAGCATTAGCTGCGCTGCTTGGCTGAAAGCTAGTTAACCCTTTGTGAAGGATTACAGCGTGGGACCTAACAGAGCGGCGGATAGGTAAGAATAATGTTGTTTTATTATTTTTTCTTTATTACAGGAGAGCAAGGGCTTCACAAGGATTAACAGTTAAATAAACGATGGTCAAAAAAATTGTGTTTATTTCATTAAAATTATTTATTCTTCATGTGTGTGTGTGTTTTTTATTTCCTTCAATAGGATTAATAATTGATAGTTGACAAATTGACAACTTTCAATTATTAACCTGGCTTAAAGTCACCTTTCAATAGCAATGTGGCTTTAACCCATTATTAACCCATTCGCCACCTCTACAGGGCAATGGGAATAGACCGGCAAAGTGCCAGAAAGGGCGCATCTGATTATAGATTTGCCTTTTCTGGGGTGGCTGGGGGCAGATGTTAGTAGCCAGGGGGGTACAAAATAAATGCACCCTCCCTCGGCTATTATTATCTGCCCCCACTCGCTGGCTTTGTCTGTCTGGTTGAGAAAATAGTGCGGGAGCCCACACATTTTTTTTCAACTAATTTACACCTTTAATTAACCCCTACATGTCTGAAATTTTGCACACATACACTCATGTAATTGTTAGTGAAAACCATATATCAAACTACATGAAATGACATGGTTAACTGTATGTAAACCATGTGTCATTTCATGTCAGGTGGTTCTGTAATGTCACAAAAGCCGGCAATTGAATTAGCGGCTATTTTACTATGTAGAAGTGCATGAACTATAAATATATGTATATTATATATATATATATATATATACATGTCCCAATGACATGTATATATATATATATATATATATAATATACAGTACAGACCAAAAGTTTGGACACACCTTCTCATTCAAAGATTTTTCTGTATTTTCATGACTATGAAAATTGTAGAATCACACTGAAGGCATCAAAACTATGAATTAACACATGTGGAATTATACATTACACTTTACAAAAAAGTGTGAAACAACTGAAAATATGTCTTATATTCTAGGTTCTTCAAAGTAGCCACCTTTTGCTTTGATTACTACATTGCACGCAGAAATGATGAACGGATGGACTCTACATGCCTGGTTCCCACCGTGAAGCATGGAGGAGGTGGTGTGATGGTGTGGGGGTGCTTTGCTGGTGACACTGTTGGGGATTTATTCAAAATTGAAGCGGTGAGCGCTCCAGCTCACCTCAAACCATCTCGATTGGGTTCAGGTCTAGTGACTGTGGAGGCCAGGTCATCTGGCGTAGCACCCCATCACTCTCCTTCTTGGTCAAATAGCCCTTACACAGTCTGGAGGTGTGTTTGGGGTCATAGTCCTGTTGAAAAATAAATGATGGTCCAACTAAACGCAGATCGGATGGAATAGCATGCCGCTGCAAGATGCTGTGGAAGCCATGCTGTTTCAGTATGCCTTCAATTTTGAATAAATCCCCAACAGTGTCACCAGCAAAGCACCCCCACACCATCACACCACCTCCTCCATGCTTCACGGTGGGAACCAGGCATGTAGTGTCCATCCGTTCACTTTTTCTGCGCCAAAGCAATAATCAAAGCAAAAGGTGGCTACTTTGAAGAACCTAGAATATAAGACATATTTTCAGTTGTTTCACAGTTTTTTGTAAAGTGTATTGTATAATTCCACATGTGTTACTTCATAGTTTTGATGCCTTCAGTGTGATTCTACAATTTTCATAGTCATGAAAATACAGAAAAATCTTTGAATGAGAAGGTGTGTCCAAACTTTTGGTCTGTACTGTATGTATTCTATGTGTGTATATTTAGTGTTTACAAGGAAAGAAAGGGTTTATTTTAATTCCGATATTTCTGTCCCATTGACTTGCATTGGTTTCCGGTATCGGAATCGGCGATACCCGATACTTTTTGGGTATCGGTCCAATCCAGTCCGATCCGATATTTCATGATATTGGAAAGTATCGCTCAACACTACTGACCATATGGCGGTAATATCCATGTTGGTCTTTATGTAGATATTATTTTCAGTAACAACGCAGTCATCTGCTGAGGTTCTCCTCCACTATTAGGGTGAGTCACCCAGTTGTTACCTGGTTAGGGGCCCACTCAGAAGTTTCGCCCCCCCTGATCCAAAAACCTAGCTACGCCTCTACATTGAAGTTATATGCATTGAAGTTATATGAAAGTGTGTAGATTGGACCTTTTCTGTGTGAAGGTTACACATTAAAGAGACTTTTATGTTTGAACTTTGTGGGTCACTGCCTCATCACTGTGCACGGTACTACCGCTGCCTTACAATATATATAAATTATGTGAGACAGTGAAGGGGTGCGTACTGGACGGGGTGTATATCTCGCCCAGGTTTCTTAGCTGGGTCGCATAAGGAATATAGGAGTGAAGGTAGGATGGCAGTACGACGTTCACTCCACTTCCCATCCAGTACAGGTTTGCAGCTCAACCCTGACTGCACTCAGCTGTCTAATCAAGCAGCCAGAAGTAGGTGGCTGAGTTACACAGACAGAGCTCTCAGTCTGGATCTGACTTCAGACGCTGTTGGAGTCTCCTGCAAGCCCATCTCTGGTAATTACAATATATGTGTTGTTGTGGCCAGACTGCTAGAGCCTAGTTCACAGTATTGAGGGAACTAACTGTGTTTAGTTAGCAGCCTGCCAGGCTTAGGACTTTTGTTTATGATTTGGTTTATGTTTTGTTGCTGTGGACTTAAATAAAACTGGTTGCGGCCAGTTTGCACCAGTACTGCTGTCTGGACTCTTTATGCCACTCCGTCTACCCAAGACGGCGATCCCAGAGCTATATACCCCCTGAACTGGTTACAATTGGTGCTCGAATGCGGGCATCACAGTGGCTAAAGCAGCAGCAAAGGAAAAGTCTGTCAAAGCAGCCTTAAAGAGACAGTAGCCCTAATAGTGTCTGCACAAAAAAAAAAAAAAAAGCTGAACTTGCTGTGGAAAAGACTTTGGAGTGTGCATGGTGCATGTCCTGGGTAAAGGCTGCCATTACAGACAAGTCTGACAGCATGGAGGCGCTGCTTAAACATATGGTGCAAGCTAGTGTGCAACAGCAGGAGACTAACCGATTGCTAATGGAGCAGGTTGCAGCACTACGCCAGGCTCTTAGCACCTCGTCCCAGAGTGATGACGCAAGGTCACCTGCGTTGTCCGCTGTAAAGAAGGCAGTAAAACAGACCCTGCAGAAAATGAGGCCTCATGATGATGTGGAGGCATATCTCGCTATATTTGAAAGACTGGCAGAGAAGGAGAATCTGCCACCATCTGAATGGGCCATGGTGGTCGCACCCTATCTGACTGGGGAACAGCAAAAGGCCTATTTTGACCTTAGCGAGCAGGACAGCAGAGACTATGCCAAGCTAAAAGCAGAGATTCTTGCCCGCCTGGGGGTTACGGTTGCAGTCCGTGCCAGGAGAGTCCATAACTGGAGATACAGTTGGGATAAGCCTGCTCGCTCACAAATGTATGACCTGATTTATCTGGTAAAGAAGTGGCTGGAGCCTGACGTCAGCAACCCTGCCCAAATGGTCGAAAAAGTTGTGATGGACCGGTACATCTGGGCCCTTCCTCCTGAGGTGCAGCACTGGGTCAGACAGGGAGACCCCAAAGATGCCAATCAACTGGTCAGCCTGATAGAGAGGTACTTCGCCACCAAAGACTACCTCCGTGCCCAGCCGTCCGAGCGGTCGTCATTTCAGAGTTCCCGGCCTCCGACACCTCCCGGTAAGAGAGTTCCAGCTGTTGGGGTCAGGGGGACTTCTGATAGACCAGGTCAGTCCCGAGGGGACATGTGTGAGGCAATGGCTGATGCTTCCCTGTTGGAAGTCCCCAGGCCTAGAAAGGTCTCCACGTGTGAACCACCAGACCTGAGACAGTGTTGGAGATGCCGTGAAAGGGGTCATATTTCAGCCAACTGTCCACTAGTGGGGGAACCTATGGACTGTGATGCTGGAAGGTCCCTCTCTTTCTTCGCGGAACCCGTGTGCGTGGCCACCCCAGCCGAGGAGACTGGCCCACAGGTGTCCCAGGTGGTTATAAATGGCTGCCCAGTACAAGCCCTCCTAGACTCAGGGAGTCGAGTGACTCTGGTACAAGCCAGCCTGGTTGATAGGGACTTCATCCACAATAAACACCTGAGCGTGGGGTGCATCCATGGAGACGCCAAAGTCTACCCGGTGATTTCCGTGGACTTGGTCACAAAACTCAGGGAGGTCTCGTATGAAGTGGGGGTAGTGAAGAACCTGATGCACCCAGTCATATTGGGTCGTGACTTTCCCCTGTTTTGGGGTCTCTGGAAAAAAAAGGTTCTACCGGACAGTGTGATGAAGCTCCTACTGAGGTTGCGCGGTCCATAGGGGCAGAACACAATGCTAATGTGTTGTTGAATTTATGTGATGATAATGATGAATTTCCTTTGCAGGTGATGTTGGGGAAAGAGGATAGTGGTTCTCTGGACCAGAATGTCCCTGACCTACCTGTGTCCCATGACCATGTTGGGAGTAAGCAGTTGCGAGACCCCACTCTTAAAAATGCCAGGGAAAGTATAACTGTTCTGAATGAGATCCCACAAGAGCCCGGCTCTGATAAACGATTTCCCCATGTTGCTATGAACAACAACCTGCTATATAGGGCCACTAAGTTGTGCCATTGGTTAAGGATCACCTGCAGAGAGCCCAAACAGCTCAAAGCAGAATATATAATCGGTCAGTAAAAGTTAGGACTTTCAAGCCCTGGAGGGACAGAGAGTCATTGTTGGCCTCGGGTAAATTAGAGAAAGGGTTAAGACCACCTATACCTCCTGGGATAGTCGGTGAGACGTTGTCAGTACACCAAAAACAAGAAGTATGGGAATTTCTGCAGAAAAATCAGCAGAGGTTTTCAGACTTGCCCGGCCGGACTTCTCTAGTGAAGCACCATTTCTCAGTAGAGCATAGGCCTGGGAAGTTACAGGATAATGCCGATGCCTTGTCCAGAGTTCACTGTCTCTTTGGAGTTGTTAACCAGCCCTCCGGTCTGGAGAAGAGGGGGGGAATATGTGAGACAGTGAAGGGGTGCGTACTGGACGGGGTGTATATCTCGCCCAGGTTTCTTAGCTGGGTCGCATAAGGAATATAGGAGTGAAGGTAGGATGGCAGTACGACGTTCACTCCACTCCCCATCCAGTACAGGTTTGCAGCTCAAACCTGACTGCACTCAGCTGTCTAATCAAGCAGCCAGAAGTAGGTGGCTGAGTTACACAGACAGAGCTCTCAGTCTGGATCTGACTTCAGACGCTGTTGGAGTCTCCTGCAAGCCCATCTCTGGTAATTACAATATATGTGATGTTGTGGCCAGGCTGCTAGAGCCTAGTTCATAGTAGTGAGGGAACTAACTGTGTTTAGTTAGCAGCCTGCCAGGCTTAGGACTTTTGTTTATGATTTGGTTTATGTTTTGTTGCTGTTGACTTAAATAAAACTGGTTACGGCCAGTTTGCACCAGTACTGCTGTCTGTGTTATGAATGTTTTAGAAATGAATTCTGAGCAGAAGCTCCCTCTGGTGGTTACAAACGGTACTGAACCATTCAATGAGGATTGGCAATCAGGAATCACGGACTGGCTGGATATAAGGGAGGTTTCCCCCCATCATGGTTGCCGGTGATCAATTGTTCTTGTCTCAACGTTGTTTCCTGGTTCACTTGGAAGCTTGCTGAGTCTGCCCTCTTCTCCTGCTCTCAGATAAGATATTTTCTGTTTTTTGTTTTTGTGCTTGCCATTTGCAATTTTCTCTGCATTTCTGTGAGGTTGGCCAGGTTCCCCTCCTCGGGGGGCTTGGGCGCCTCTCGGTTCCTCTGGAGCCACTGTTGTTTGTTCATTTGCCTTTTCCAGTTTTTTCTGTGGCTGCGGCTTAGTTTTGTTACACCAGAGAACTAATTTAGGTGGTAGAGGTCGTGTGATCTCAGGTGTTTTTGCAATTAGTAGCGTTGTTTTTTTTTTTAGGGTTTTTTTTGGATTGCAGTAAGTATCCTTCCTATCCTTTTCTGTCCAGGTAGATTGGGCCCCAGCGTTTGCTCATACTATTTTCTGTCTGTGTCTGTATTTCCTCTTGTCTAACCGCCATTACATGTTTGGGGGCTTCCTATGTTCTTTGGGGATCTGCTCCGGGGCAGATAGCTTTCCTCTTTCTATCTTTAGGTGTAGTTAGCCTCTCAGGCTGTGACGAGTCGTCTAGGACCAGCGTAGGAACGCTCCACGGCTGCCTTTAGTTGTGGTGGTTAGTCAGGGTACTGCAATCCAGTAGATCCCAACCTCTCTGGTGTATTGCCGTTTTTGCCTGCTCTCCTCAGCTACCAAAACATAACAGTATCACCGGCCCAAACTGAAAATTATATGGTACTCACAGAAGGGAAAAATAGTGTGGAAAGAAAAAAGTTGTCAGAGTTGTCAGAGATTTTTTTTTTTTTTCTGTTTGTTGCATTTTTTTCCCCTCTTTTTCTCTGGGTGCTGAGGAGGATTTTTTTTCTCTCAATGGAGTTTGCACAGTTGTCTGGCCGTATGGATCAGCTTGCCACTGAAGTTTGGAGTATTGCTACCTATCTTGCAGGGTTGCCGGTTGTGGAACCTAGGATCGCCATGCTAGATTTGCTTTTGGGGGATCGAGCTAAATTTCTGAATTTCAAAAATAACTAAGTTGTTTTTTGCCTTAAAACCTAAGTCCTCAGGGAACGCAGCACAGTAGGTTCAAATTGTCATCTCTCTCTCCTGCGCGGCGATCCTCAGGATTGGGCTTTTTCCCTGACACGTGGGGACCCTCTTTTGAGTAATGTTGATGCATTTTTTCTGGCTCTGGGGTTATTGTACGATGAATCTAATGTCACTAATCAAGCTGAAAAAACCTTGTTGGCATTAAATCAGGGGCTTGAGGACGCTGAGTTGTACTGTCAGAAATTCCGAAAGTGGGCAGTTCTGACCAAATGAAATGATGATGCTTTGGCAGCCCTTTTTCGGAAGGGTCTGTCAGAGAATGTAAAAGATGTTATGGTGGGTTTCCCTGCTCCCTCTGATCTCAATGATTCTATGTCATTGGCGATTCAAATTGACAGACGTTTGCCTGAGCGTAGAGGTATGCGTGGAATGGTGTTGCCTTGTGAACCAGCTTCTGAACCCATGCAGTGTGATAGAGTGGCTTCTGGGGCACAGCGTCATGAGTTTTGAAAACGCAATGGGTTATGTTTCTACTGTGGTGATGCCTCTCATGCTATTTCAGTCTGCCCTAAGCGGGGAAGACGTTTTGCACGCTCAGTTGTCTTGGGTAGTGTTCAGACTAAATTTCTGTTGACTGTTACCCTTATTTGCTCCCTGTCCACATTTTCTGCTCAGGCTTTTGTTGATTCGGGAGCAGCTATTAACCTGATGGATTTTGATTTTGCTAAACGTTGTGGGTTTCCCTTGATACCCCTACGGAAGTCTATTCCCCTACTGGGGATTGATTCTACCCCTTTGACTGAGAATAAACCCCAGTTCTCTACTCAGGTGATAATGAGGGTTGAACCTGGTCATCAGGAGAGTTGCAAATTTTTGGTGCTGTATAATCTGCATGACATTATTGTACTAGGTTTCCCTTGGTTGCAGTCTCATAATCCTGTTTTGGATTGGAAATCTGTGTCTGTAACCAGTTGGGGCTGCCAATGTGTTAATGCCAACACTCCTGTTTTTTCTGCCTCTCCCCAGGCTCAAGATGTGCCTGACTTTTTGACTGATTTTTCTGATGTGTTTAGCGAAAGTAAATCTGCATCCTTGCCCCCCCATAGGAGCTATGACTGCGCTATTGAATTAGTGCCTGGTAGTAAATTCCCTAAAGGTCGCCTTTTTAACTTGTCTGTACCTGAACATGACGCTATGCGGTCTTATATCAAGGAGTCATTGGAGAAGGGTCATATCAGACCATCCTCTTCACCCTTGGGTGCCGGTTTTTCTTTGTGGCCAAAAAGGATGGTTCATTAAGGCCGTGTATTGATTATCGTCTCTTGAACAATATCACTGTGAAATATCAATATCCGTTACCCTTGATTTCTGACCTTTTTTCCAGGGTGAAAAGTGCTACTTGGTTTACCAAGCTTGACCTAAGGGGGCGTATAACCTTATTCGCACTAAGCACGGGGATGAATGGAAAACGGCGTTTAATACCCCAGAGGGGCATTTTGAGTACCTAATGATGCCCTTTGGGCTTACTAATGCTCCTTCCGTCTTCCAGTCCTTCATGAATGACATTTTCAGGGATTTTGTGGATAAATTTCTGATTGTTTATTTGGATGATATCTTGATTTTTTCCAATGACTGGGACTCTCATGTGAAACATGTTCGGACTGTGTTCCAGATTTTGAGAGAGAATGCTCTGTATGTGAAGGGATCAAAGTGTCTTTTTGGCATACAGAGGATCTAATTTCTGGGATTCATTTTGTCTCCATCTGTTATTGAAATGGACCCGGTCAAGGTTCAGGCCATCTGTGATTGGGTCCAACCTACTTCATTAAAGGCTCTTCAGAGATTCTTGGGTTTTGCCAATTTTTATCGTAAATTTATTGGTAATTTCTCTGTTATTGTTAAACCATTGACCGATTTGACCAAAATGGGTTCTGATGTGGTGAATTGGCCTCCTGAGGCAGTCTCTGCATTTCAGGAACTTAAACAGAGATTCACTTCTGCTCCTGTTCTACGGCAGCCTGATGTTTCTCTGCCATTTCAGGTGGAGGTTGATGCCTCTGAAATTGGGGCAGGTGCCGTTTTGTCCCAAAGAGATCCTGAGACCTCTAAAAGTAACCCTTGTGCTTTTTTTCTCTCGAAAATTTTCTCCAACTGAACGTAATTATGACGTGGGTAATCAGGAGTTATTGCCCATGAAGTGGGCTTTTGAAGAGTGGAGACATTGGCTGGAGGGAGCCAAACATCAGGTGGTGGTCCTCACGGACCATAAGAATCTGGTTTATCTGGAATCAGCCAAGCGACTTAATCCTAGACAGGCCAGGTGGGCCTTGTTTTTCACACATTTTAATTTTGTGGTTTCCTTTCTTCCTGGCACTAAGAATGTTAAGGCGGATGCCCTCTCGAGGAGTTTCCTTGCGGACTCTCCTGAGTTATCTGATCCTGCTGTTATTTTGAAAGAGGGTGTAGTTCTTTCCGCCATCTCGCCCAATTTGAGACTGGCTCTGGAGGGGTGTCAGGAGGATAAACTCGAGCGCTGCCCTGTTGGGAAATTGTTTGTCCCAGACCAGTGGAAGAAGAGTGTGATGTCTGAGATTCATTGTTCCGCGTTGGCCGGTCATCCCGGAATTTTTGGTACCAGAGACTTGGTGAGTCGGTCCTTTTGGTGGCCTACTTTGTCTCGTGACGTCAGGGAATTTGTGCAGTCCTTCGGGACTTGCTCTCGCTCCAAGCCTTGCTCTCGCTCTAGTGGTTTGTTGATGCCATTGCCTGTGCCCAAGAGACCATGGACCCATATCTCTATGGATTTTATTTCCGACCTCCCTGTTTCTCAGAGGGTGACCATTATCTGGGTGATTTGTGATAGGTTTTCCAAAATGATACATCTTGTGCCATTACCTAAGTTGCCTTCCTCCTCCGAATTGGTGCCTTTGTTCCTTCAGCACGTGGTTCGGTTACACGGCATTCCTGAGAACATTGTGTCTGACAGAGGAGTCCAGTTTGTTTCCAGATTTTGGAGGACTTTTTGTTCTAAACTTGGTGTTCAATTGTCTTTCTCCTCGGCTTTTCATCCTCAGACCAATGGACAAACTGAGAGAACAAACCAGACATTGGAGACTTATCTGAGATGCTTTGTGTCTGCTGATCAAGATGACTGGGTCTCTTTTTTGCCTTTGGTGAGTTTGCTCTTAATAATAGGGCTAGCTCTGCCACTTTGATGTCTCCATTTTTCTGCAATTTTGGGTTTCACCCTCGATTTTCTTCGGGACAGACGGAGGCTTCTGTCTGTCCAGGTGTTGACTCTGTTGTGGAACGTATGCAGCAGATTTGGGACCAGGTAGTGGAGAGGTTGTCCCTCTCTCAGGAGAAGGCCCAGCGGTTTGCCAACTGTCATAGGACTGATGGTCCTCGGTTTAAAGTGGGGGACTTGGTCTGGTTGTCCTCAAGAAATATCCCTATGAGAGTTGCATCTCCTAAGTTTAAGCCTAGGTTCATTGGACCTTATAAGATCATGGAGATTCTTAATCCTGTTTCCTTTCGTTTATTTCTTCCAGGGACATTTAAGATCCATAAGTGTTCCACAAGTCCTTATTGAAGAGGTTTGTCGAGCCAGTGGTTCCTATGGCTGCGCCCCCTGACCCTGTTTTGGTTGAGGGCAATCTGGAGTGTGTGGTTGAGAAAATATTGGATTCTCATTTTTCTGGACGGAAACTCCAGTATTTGGTTAAGTGGAGAGGTTATGGTCAGGAGGACAATTCTTGGGTGTTTGCTTCGGACATCCATGCTAGGAGACTGATCCGTGCGTATCACAGAGCTCATCCTGACCGACCTGGTTGCACAAATGAGGGTTTCGGTGACCCCTCCTCAAGGGGGGGTACTGTTATGAATGTTTTAGAAATGAATTCTGAGCAGAAGCTCCCTCTGGTGGTTACAAACGGTACTGAACCATTCAATGAGGATTGGCAATCAGGAATCACGGACTGGCTGCATATAAGGGAGGTTTCCCCCATCATGGTTGCCGGTGATCAATTTTTCTTGTCTCAACGTTGTTTCCTGGTTCACTTGGAAGCTTGCTGAGTCTTGCCTCTTCTCCTGCTCTCAGATAAGATATTTTCTGTTTTTTGTTTTTGTGCTTGCCATTTGCAATTTTCTCTGCATTTCTGTGAGGTTGGCCAGGTTTCCCTCCTCGGGGGGCTTGGGCGCCTCTCGGTTCCTCTGGAGCCACTGTTGTTTGTTCATTTGCCTTTTCCAGTTTTTTCTGTGGCTGTGGCTTAGTTTTGTTACACCAGAGAACTAATTTAGGTGGTAGAGGTCGTGTGATCTCAGGTGTTTTTGCAATTAGTAGCGTTGTTTTTTTTTTTAGGGTTTTTTTTGGATTGCAGTAAGTATCCTTCCTATCCTTTTCTGTCCAGGTAGATTGGGCCCCAGCATTTGCTCATACTATTTTCTGTCTGTGTCTGTATTTCCTCTTGTCTAACCGCCATTACATGTTTGGGGGCTTCCTATGTTCTTTGGGGATCTGCTCCGGGGCAGATAGCTTTCCTCTTTCTATCTTTAGGTGTAGTTAGCCTCTCAGGCTGTGACGAGGCGTCTAGGACCAGCGTAGGAACGCTCCACGGCTGCCTTTAGTTGTGGTGGTTAGTCAGGGTACTGCAATCCAGTAGATCCCAACCTCTCTGGTGTATTGCCGTTTTTGCCTGCTCTCCTCAGCTACCAAAACATAACATGTCTGGACTCTTTATGCCACTCCGTCTACCCGAGATGGCGATCCCAGAGCTATATACCCCTGAACTGGTTACAATATATATATATACAGTATATTGGTTTGGGTGGGGTATCTCAGGAGGATAGACAAGCCTGACTATCATGTTGTAAGTCATCTGAGGCTGTGGATATGCTTGGAAGATTCTCCCTTTATGCAATCATACAGAATCAGATGTTCCAGCTCACACAATGATGTAGACAGAAAAAAGATCCATCCTAGAAGCCAACCCTCAACTTTACACCCTATACAGAATCAGATATAATCTCAGGCCCATCTATCACCCTATATTTTAGGACTCCTAAATACTCTGTACAGAATGAGACACAATTGTGGTCTGCATGTAAAGGTTTGTTGGATGCAGTAAACAACAGGAGGCAGAGAAGGGGTTAACAAGGATTTACTCAGAAAACAATTTCAGAATAAGTGTTCAGGGAAAACCTCCACACAGGGAGGTGACTAAGCAGATAAAGTACTATACTCTCATCAACAGCTATACAATAAACAGCATGAGAGGGGGGGAAATGAAAGTAATGACTTATAGATTGGAGTCTTTGGTGGGGAACGGTTGAAATAACTCCCGACGGCGTCTCAATCCGTGTACAAAGTCTCTGGTTCTGCTGCGTAGGAACAAAATGCACTGTTTCCTGACCGTGCCAAAGTATCCAGTAGTATAGGAGGTATAGTATTCGTCAAACTCAATCTGACAGGTCGTCACGCCCCCTATCATTTAATCCGTCTCCCTGTCAGATTGATCCAGGTCGTCACGCCCCTGGCTGAACTTTGCTCAGGCTGGGAAATCTGGTCTGCTGGATTTGTGAATTTCAATCAAAGTGATTTATTCGTCTCTATTGTGGTGGATTTGTGAATTTCATTGTGAATTTCAATCAAAGTGATTTATTCATCTCTATTTATATTTTATTCAGTGACTTTGATTAGTCTGTGGAGTTTTTAGTGTATTAAAGAGCAAATCTTGATTTTATTCTTTTTTGTGGGTAGATGCTTTTAAGGACCCAGTAAATGTATAAGGAGTTCTAGTTAAATACAGACTTCTGTATATAACTAGTATATAATGATTTTTAGTGAATTAAAGAGTGAATCTTGATCTTTTTTGTGGTGTGAGAAACTTTTAAGGACCCAGTAAATGCATGTAAAACACTATTGTGGTGGAATTTGGAATTATGACGCTCAACTTATAGTTTTATTCAGTATATATATTTTTAGCTTGGCAGTGTATCTACACTTATACCAGGACTGGGAAGAATGTACTTTTGTTACAGATCGGTAAGCTATTACTATGCTGTGTATCTAAGGCTTGGGTTGTATTGAGAGGTGCATATTTTTCTATTTACTAGCTAACATGGTACATATATATACATCTTTACTGGCACATAGAAATGTAGTACAACAGTGTTGACATGAATTGTCAGAATGAGTGAAGGTCGATGCTACGGTAATTCAGGCAAACAGTAAATAGTATTGCATTGTGTATAGTCAGTGGGATCTTTTAAAACCAACACATTTATGTGTATTCTGATAGCAGTGCCCATAGAATGAGTGAAGGTCGATGCTATTGTGACATGTTAGAAGCCACATATACTAAATAGCCCTGTATTGTGTCATGATCTGTAAGTACAATGAGAGAAGGTCGCATGCATTCATGAATTCATTTGTCTCTATTTACCTGTAAATGTGTGTAAAGGGGAAAGTCATGGCGAGATTGAAATAAATTGAAAAAGGACGCTTTTGCAGTATAAAATACAAATTTTATTAAGGTCTAAAATACATTATCATGGATAAAAATCCAAAAGAGTGGGATATACAGCATGCAGAAAAATAGCCAAATGCAGACAGGTATGAACTACATTCAAATCAATATATAATAGTGCACATCTCCATATCTTATATGTTATAACGATAATAGACTAATCCGTGGCTAAACAATAATAACCTACATATATTTGTCCATATATATGCAGTCTATGTAACTCACAATATCCCCCAATAGGCAGACATATATGCACTATATATAGGATTATAAGTATCTCAATGAAGCATGTATATCAATAAAGTAACTTCCCCATCACAGATGCTAATATAATGATGTTAGCATGCAAGTGCAAGGCTCACAATACATACTGTGCGTGCATATGAAGTCAATTAGCACATCCATATGAGGAGCTATATTAAAAAAGCAGTTGTGTATAGTTGGCTCACAATACATACTGTGCGTGCATATGAAGTCAATTAGCACATCCATATGAGGAGCTATATTAAAAAAGCAGTTGTGTATAGTTGGTCAATCAAATATTAGTTATGCGTTCGCTACCACTGTCAACCATAGCAGCTCTCATGATGCTAGCTATTCTGATCAGCTTATCATATCAACCATGAAGCCTCTTTTAACCCCTTCACAATAATGTACAGAGAGTTTTTATGTTTTAATACTGATAGACATATTGTGAACGGACATATAGGGTCCATGTGAGATACCATATTTTTCAAATATTAGTTAAGCGTATATTTCAACATTTTGCTCCTTCACAGATTTATTTACATTATTTTTTTATTTTGCTTAAGGATCGTGTACAGAGGAGTTTTTATGTTTTAATACTGATAGACATATTGTGAACGGACATATAGGGTCCATGTGAGACATGCCTGGACAAGTCCGGGAATGTCTGGGCATGCCTGGACAAGTCCTGGTCACGGGACAGCCGTGGAAAAAACAATACTGAAATTCAAAAACTATGTGCTGGCCGTTAACACGCGCACAGTCATCTAGAAAATATTGAGCGAGTTGCTTCACAAACCCTCTCAAGGCATGTTGAATGTTAACGTTCCCGCTATGAGCTACACACATGACCAACTGTATAGCCTGGGATGCGTAGCGTTCTTGCAGCGCAAGCCTATTTTTAAAGACGCTAAGCCCCATCAGATATAAAAGACAGGCATGTTGAGACGTGTCCCGGCCTATTTTGGTACATACCCACTCCTATGCAGCGATATTGAGTACCGTTCAACAAAAATCAGGTACAAACTTTTTAACATACCTGTGTTTCGGACCCTCAGACCATGCCAGAAGCACTCTGTGCCATGTACTCTAACTCATAATATTCGATTTTGATCAGCATTCAACAAAAAATTGGGTGCTAACTTTTTAGCATACCTGTGTTTCTATAACGAATACACGGACCCCTACAGCGCATCCCAATAGTGTAGTTTAATGTAGGGGGCAAACAGATTATCGCTGGTGCTTGGAAAATACCACATTTCATAGATGGTGCTGATCCGCTGAATCATTTTTAAACATTTCACGCCACTCATGCACCCACAGCACACTTATGCTGTACCAGCACCGCTGCAGCTAGCGCTTTTTAGCTAAAAAAGACCCTTATTTGCATCATTTTCATTATAGTACGACTGGTACATACCACATCCTATGCAACGATACTGAGTAGCGTTCAACAAAAATCAGGTACAAACTTTTTAACATACCTGTGTTTCGGGCGCTCATGCCATACCAGAAGCACTCTGTGCCATGTACCATAGCCCATAATAATCGATCTTGATCAGTATTCAACAAAAAATTGGGTGCAAACTTTTTTAGCATAGCTGTGTTTCTGACTCTAATGTCGTACCAGAAAGACCTATTTTGGCACAGGCCTACACCTATGCAACGGTTTTGACCACTACTCAACAAAAATGGCTACAAACTTTTTAACATATCTGTGTTTCGGACTATCATGTCATAGCAGAAGCACCCTGTGCCATGTACTCTAGACCATAATATTCGTTTTTGATCACCATTCAACAAAAAATTGCGGCATGTTGAGACGTGTCCCGGCCTATTTTGGCACATGACAAATGTTTCTGACTCTCATGTCATACCAGAAGCACCCTGTGCCATGTACTCTAGACCATAATATTCGTTTTTGATCACCATTCAACAAAAAATTGAGGCATGTTGAGACGTGTCCCGGCCTATTTTGGCACATGACAAATGTTTCTGACTCTCATGTCATACCAGAAGCACCCTGTGCCATGTACTCTAGACCATAATATTTCACATCGGGTATGGGAACTACATAGCTTTGTTTTCTCAGGTATTTAAAAAGTGGGTGCTAACTTTTTAGCATACCTGTGTTTCTATAGCGAATACACGGACCCCTACAGCGCATCCCTATAGTGTAGTTTAATGTAGGGGCAAACAGATTATCGCTGGTGCTTGGAAAATACCACATTTCATAGATGGTGCTGATCCGCTGAATCATTTTTAAACATTTCACGCCACTCATGCACCCACAGCACACTTATGCTGTACCAGCATCGCTGCAGCTAGCGCTTTTTAGCTAAAAAAGACCCTTATTTGCGTCATTTTCATTATAGTACGACTGGTACATACCCACTCCTATGCAGCGATATTGAGTACCGTTCAACAAAAATCAGGTACAAACTTTTTAACATACCTGTGTTTCGGGCGCTCATGCCATACCAGAAGCACTCTGTGCCATGTACCATAGCCCATAATAATCGATCTTGATCAGTATTCAACAAAAAATTGGGTGCAAACTTTTTTAGCATAGCTGTGTTTCTGACTCCCATGTCGTACCAGAAAGACCTATTTTGGCACAGGCCTACACCTATGCAACGGTTTTGACCACTACTCAACAAAAATGGCTACAAACTTTTTAACATATCTGTGTTTCGGACTATCATGTCATAGCAGAAGCACCCTGTGCCATGTACTCTAGACCATAATATTCGTTTTTGATCACCATTCAACAAAAAATTGCGGCATGTTGAGACGTGTCCCGGCCTATTTTGGCACATGACAAATGTTTCTGACTCTCATGTCATACCAGAAGCACCCTGTGCCATGTACTCTAGACCATAATATTTCACAACGGGTATGGGAACTACATAGCTTTGTTTTCTCAGGTATTTAAAAAAGTGTGGAAAACTGAAAATCCCGCGGCCTGTGGTAATTTAGTGAGAACCATATAGACAAATCGGGTATCGTCACACACGAGACCACGACACCTCGGGCTATCACATTTACCACTAGTTTTCAAAAATCAGCTCCTTAACAATAAAGTAAGAATCGTAGCGTCCTGCATTGTGGTCTATAAATGTATAGTTTGAAAATTTACCGTTGCTAAAGAACAGTAAAAAGTCGTGCGTACAACTATCACCCCAAAACTCTCACCACTATCACAAACACTATTGCCTACAGAGGCGCCCCGCGAGAATTTCCGTATGTGTGTATCAAGATGCTCCCTGCTATGACCGAATGTTTGCTCGTGGATGCTGGCATTTCCAGTGACATCATAGTTGTGTAAATGCGCTGGGGCACGTGTATCAATCCCCTAGGGTGTAATGCGTGATCATTTTAATTAATTTTCAATTCATAACCACACGTTCTCAGGCAGACAGGTTTATTTCACAGAAGTTGACTGTACAGTTGCATAATCTTTGTTTAAAATCATACATTTGCATAATTTTGTTTAAAATCGCACAGCTCTGCAATAATGTCGGGTGTTGGACATGCACTTATCAGTCTTTCATACGTGTCGCAGAAAGATTTTAGTCTGTTCTGCGAGAGTTTATTATGCACGTACTGTGCAGACATGTCAAGAAACATTTTGGTGTGTTCACCAGTCCATACGGGTGTTGGTGTGTAAGGCGATCGACCATCATCCTTCTGCTTCTTACTTACACGCCGGCGCGATACCGAGCGTTTCTTTGACGGTAATGCATCGGCTGAATTGGCAGCTGCTGCTTCCGCGTTGCTATTTGCAGATTCTGTAGCTTGACACAGACGTATATTCTTAAGCCGACTACTCTCAGCATTCCCGGGGTGCTCGGTTGGCGCGTCGTTTTCTTCACGATCTGCGACACACCCGTGTGAAAGAGGCTTCGTTCTCACCTCCGTTCTGTTCTCAAATCCATAATTGCGCTGATGCAAAACTCGCGAATGACGATCCTCCGTAACTAAAGAAAAGATACGTGGTGTAGTTAACCGCTAAGTGGGGGAGATATAGGAAGAGCTACATGAGCCACATGGCTCTGATTCAACGCGATATTTGTAAAGCTACTAGTACCGATTATCTGTGAAACCGATGCATGATTGTTTGTATAAGTACACTATAGAGCGGCCTAGACATATATACTTACAAGTATGCCCCGGGTGCTGATCTACAGAGAATGCTGAATTAACAGACATCTCGCTGCTCGGACGCTGCCGTATGGGGCTGTTTTCTCCCTCAAACTGCAACCTCACGGGCGATACTTTAGCAGCTGTAAATAAAATATAACATACATGAATGCGCACAACACATTCACAAAGCTAACTTGACACAGGTAAATAAAACTAGTTACCGCAGAAATTTTTATCTGCGTGTATAACTACACTATAGAACTGCGTAGACATATATGCTTACAAGTATGAGACGTGTAGTGTAGTTCAGAGATTGGTGTTATGTTACGGTAGCTGAGGAGTGCAGGTAAAAAAGGAAATACACCAGAGCAGTTGGAATCTATGAGATTGCAGTACCCTGACTAACCACCGCAACTAGAGGCAGCCGTGGAGCGTTCCTACGATGGTCCTAGACGCCTCGTCACAGCCTGAGAAACTAACTACACCTAAAGATAGAAATAGGAAAGCTATCTGCCCCGGAGCAGAACCCCAAAGATAATAGAAAGCCCCCAAACATGTAATGGCGGTTAGACAAGAGGAAATACTGACACAGAAAGAAAATAGTATGAGCAAACGCTGGGGCCCAAACTATCTAAATAGAAAAGGACAGGAAGGGTACTTACTGCAATCCCAGAAAACCCTGAAAAACACCAACTCTACTAATTTCAAAATCACCTGAGATCACACGACCTCTACCACCTAAATTAGTTCTCTGGTGTAACAAAAACAGCAGCCACTGAAAAAACTGCAAAAAGCAAAAGTACAAAACACAGTGGCTGGACTAAACTGAGAGGGCAAAAGCCCCCGGAGGGGACCCAGAAGGCCCCCAAGAAGTGCAGGACAAAATGCAAAAATATAGCAAAAACACAAAATAAGAAATTGTCTTATCTGACAGCAGGAGATGCAGACACGACACAGCAGGCTACAAGGGAAACTGGAAAGAAGGATTCAGACCAGAACAATTGATCACCGGCAACCCTGATGGGAAAATAATTCCCTTAAATAAGACCAATCAGTAACACCTGATTCCCAATCCTCACTAGTACCGCTTGTAACCACCAGAGGGAGCCTCTGCTCAGAACTCATCTCAAACCCATTCACAACAGTACCCCCCCTTGAGGAGGGGTCACCGAACCCTCATTTGAGCAACCAGGTCGGTCAGGATGAGTTCTATGATACGCACGGATAAGTCTCCTAGCATGGATGTCCGAAGCAAACACCCAAGAATTATCTTCCTGACCATAACCTCTCCATTTAACCAAATACTGGAGTCTTCGTCTAGAAAAACGAGAATCCAATATTTTCTCAACCACATACTCCAGATTGCCCTCAACCAAAACAGGGTCAGGAGGCACAGCAGCAGGAACCACTGGCTCAACAAACCTCTTCAACAAGGACTTGTGGAACACGTTATGGATCTTAAATGTCCCTGGAAGAAGCAAACGAAAAGAAACAGGATTAATAATCTCCATGATCTTATAAGGTCCAATGAACCTAGGCTTAAATTTAGGAGATGCTACTCTCATAGGAATATTCTTTGAGGACAACCAGACCAAGTCCCCCACTTTAAACCGAGGACCATCAGTCCTATGCCGGTTAGCAAACCGCTGGGCCTTCTCCTGAGAGAGGGACAACCTCTCCACTACCTGGTCCCAAATCTGCTGCATACGCTCAACAACAGAGTCAACACCTGGACAGACAGAAGCCTCCGTCTGTCCTGAAGAAAATCGAGGGTGAAACCCAGAATTACAGAAAAACGGAGACATCAAAGTGGCAGAGCTAGCCCTATTATTAAGAGCAAACTCAGCCAAAGGCAAAAAAGAGACCCAGTCATCCTGATCAGCAGACACAAATCATCTTAGATAAGTCTCCAATGTCTGGTTTGTTCTCTCAGTTTGACCATTGGTCTGAGGATGAAATGCCGAGGAGAAAGACAATTGAACACCCAGTTTAGAACAAAAAGTCCTCCAAAATCTGGAAACAAACTGGACTCCTCTGTCAGACACAATGTTCTCAGGAATGCCGTGTAAACGAACCACGTGCTGAAGGAACAACGGCACCAATTCAGAGGAGGAAGGCAGCTTAGGTAATGGCACAAGATGTATCATTTTGGAAAACCTATCACAAATTACCCAGATGGCGGTCATTCTCTGAGAAACAGGAAGATCGGAAATGAAATCCATAGAGATATGGGTCCATGGTCTCTTGGGCACAGGCAATGGCATCAACAAACCACTAGAGCGAGAGCAAGGCTTGGAGCGAGAGCAAGTCCCGCAGGACTGCACAAATTCCCTGACATCGCGAGACAAGGTAGGCCACCAAAAGGACCGACTAACCAAGTCTCTGGTACCAAAAATTCCGGGATGCCCAGCCAATGCGGAACAATGAATCTCAGACATCACACTCTTTTTCCATTGGTCCGGGACAAACAATTTTCCAACAGGGCAGCGCTCGGGCCTATCCTCCTGACACCCCTCCAGAGCAAGTCTCAAATTAGGCGAGATGGCGGAAAGAACTACACCCTCCTTCAAAATAACAGAGGATCAGATAGCTCAGGAGAGTCCGCAAGGAAACTCCTCGAGAGGGCATCCGCCTTAACATTCTTAGTGCCAGGAAGAAAGGAAACCACAAAATTAAAACGTGTGAAAAACAAGGCCCACCTGGCCTGTCTAGGATTGAGTCGCTTGGCAGATTCCAGATAGACCAGATTCTTATGGTCCGTAAGGACCACCACCTGATGTTTGGCTCCCTCCAGCCAATGTCTCCACTCTTCAAAAGCCCACTTCATGGCCAATAACTCCCGATTACCCACGTCATAATTACGTTCAGTAGGAGAAAATTTTCGAGAGAAAAAGGCACAAGGGTTACTTTTAGAGGTCTCTGGATCTTTTTGGGACAAAACGGCACCTGCCCCAATTTCAGAGGCATCAACCTCCACCTGAAATGGCAGAGAAACATCAGGCTGCCGTAGAACAGGAGCAGAAGTGAATCTCTGCTTAAGTTCCTGAAACGCAGAGACTGCCTCAGGAGGCCAATTCACCACATCAGAACCCTTTCTGGTCAAATCAGTTAATGGTTTAACAATAACAGAGAAATTACCAATAAATTTACGATAAAAATTGGCAAAACCCAAAAATCTCTGAAGAGCCTTTAATGAAGTAGGTTGGACCCAATCACAGATGGCCTGAACCTTGACCGGGTCCATTTCAATAACAGATGGGGACAAAATGAATCCCAGAAATGAGATCTTCTGTACGCCAAAAAGACACTTTGATCCCTTCACATACAGAGCATTCTCTCTCAAAATCTGGAATACAGTTCGAACATGTTTCACATGAGAGTCCCAGTCATTAGAAAAAATCAAGATATCATCCAAATAAACAATCAGAAACTTGTCCACAAAATCCTGAAAATGTCATTCATGAAGGACTGGAAGACGGAAGGAGCATTAGTGAGCCCAAAGGGCATCACAAGGTACTCAAAATGCCCTTCAGGGGTGTTAAATGCCGTCTTCCATTCATCCCCGTGCTTAATGCGAATAAGGTTATACGCCCCCCTGAGGTCAAGCTTGGTAAACCAAGTAGCGTTTTTCACCCTGGAAAACAGGTCAGAAATCAAGGGTAACGGGTATTGATATTTCACAGTAATATTGTTCAAGAGACGATAATCAATACACGGCCTTAATGAACCATCTTTTTTGGCCACAAAGAAAAAACCGGCACCTAAGGGTGAAGAGGATGGTCTGATATGACCCTTCTCCAATGATTCCTTGATATAAGACCGCATAGCGTCATGTTCAGGTACAGACAAGTTAAAAAGGCGACCCTTAGGGAATTTACTACCTGGCACTAATTCAATAGCGCAGTCATAGCTCCTATGGGGAGGTAAGGATGCAGATTTACTTTCGCTAAACACATCAGAAAAATCAAACAAAAAGTCAGGAACATCCTCAGCCTGGGGGGAGGCAGAAAAAACAGGAGTGTTGGTATTAACACATTGGCAGCCCCAACTGGTTACAGACACAGATTTCCAATCCAAAACAGGATTATGAGACTGTAACCAAGGGAAACCCAGCACGATAATGTCATGCAGATTATATAGAACCAAAAATTTGCAGCACTCCTGGTGATCAGGTTCAACCCTCATTATCACCTGAGTAGAAAACTGGGGTTTATTCTCAGCCAAAGGGGTAGAATCGATCCCCAGTAGGGGAATAGAATAGACTTCTGTAGGGGTATCAAGGGAAATCCACAACGTTTAGCAAAATCATAATCCATCAGGTTAATAGCTGCTCCAGAATCAACGAAAGCCTGAGCAGAAAATGAGGACAGAGAGCATATCAGAGTGACAGTTAATAAAAACTTAGTCTGAACACTACCCAAGACAACTGAGCGTGCAAAACGTCTTCCCCGCTTAGGGCAGACTGAAATAGCATGAGAGGCATCACCACAGTAGAAACATAACCCATTGCGCTTTCGAAACTCATGACGCTGTGCCCCAGACACCACTCCATCACACTGCATGGGCTCAGCAGCTGGTCACAAGGCAACACCACTCCACGCATACTTCTCCGCTCACGCAAACGTCTGTCAATTTGAATCGCTAATGACATAGAATCATTGAGACCAGAGGGGACAGGGAATCCCACCATAACATCCTTTACATTATCGACAGACCCTTCCGGAAAAGGGCCGCCAAAGCGTCGTCATTCCATTTGGTCAGGACTGCCCACCTACGGAATCTCTGACAGTATAACTCAGCGTCATCAAGCCCCTGATTTAATGCCAACAAGGCTTTTTCAGCTTGATCAGTGACATTAGGCTCATCGTACAATAACCCAAAGCCTGAAAAAATGCATTAACATCACTCAAAACAGGATCCCCAGGTGTGAGGGAAAAAGCCCAATCCTGAGGATCGCCGCGCAGGAGAGAGATGACAATTTGAACCTGCTGCGCTGCGTTTCCTGAGGACTTAGATTTTAAGGCAAGAAAACAATTTACAATTATTTTTGAAATTCTGAAACTTAGCTCGATCCCCTGAAAAACAAATCTGGCATGGGGATCCTAGGTTCCACAACAGGCAACCTAGCAAGATATGCAGCAATACTCCGAACCTCAGTGGCAAGCTGATCCACACGGCCAGACAACTGTGCAAACTCCATTGGGAGAAAAGATCCTCCCCAGCACCCAGAGATACAGAGGGAAAAAAAAAAAAAAAAAAATGCAACAAACAGAAAAATATCTCTGACAACTTTTCTTCCTTCAAAATATTTTTTCCCTTCTGTGAGTACCATACAATTTTTATGGCCGGTGATACTGTTATGTTACGGTAGCTGAGGAGTGCAGGTAAAAAAGGAAATACACCAGAGCAGTTGGAATCTATGAGATTGCAGTACCCTGACTAACCACCGCAACTAGAGGCAGCCGTGGAGCGTTCCTACGTGGTCCTAGACGCCTCGTCACAGCCTGAGAAACTAACTACACCTAAAGATAGAAATAGGAAAGCTATCTGCCCCGGAGCAGAACCCCAAAGATAATAGAAAGCCCCCAAACATGTAATGGCGGTTAGACAAGAGGAAATACTGACACAGAAAGAAAATAGTATGAGCAAACGCTGGGGCCCAAACTATCTAAATAGAAAAGGACAGGAAGGGTACTTACTGCAATCCCAGAAAACCCTGAAAAACACCAACTCTACTAATTTCAAAATCACCTGAGATCACACGACCTCTACCACCTAAATTAGTTCTCTGGTGTAACAAAAACAGCAGCCACTGAAAAAACTGCAAAAAGCAAAAGTACAAAACACAGTGGCTGGACTAAACTGAGAGGGCAAAAGCCCCCGGAGGGGACCCAGAAGGCCCCCACAGAAGTGCAGGACAAAATGCAAAAATATAGCAAAAACACAAAATAAGAAATTGTCTTATCTGACAGCAGGAGATGCAGACACGACACAGCAGGCTACAAGGGAAACTGGAAAGAAGGATTCAGACCAGAACAATTGATCACCGGCAACCCTGATGGGAAAATGATTCCCTTAAATAAGACCAATCAGTAACACCTGATTCCCAATCCTCACTAGTACCGCTTGTAACCACCAGAGGGAGCCTCTGCTCAGAACTCATCTCAAACCCATTCACAACAGATTGGTGAATTAAACGGTGTGGAGGTGCTCGGACGTTTTCGTATGGGTGTGTTTTCTTTTTCAAGCTGCAGCCTCCTGCTCGTTAGTTTAACATCTGTAAATAAAATATAACTATTACTCGCCACAGAGATGATATCTACGCGGGCCACACGCACAAAGCTAAATTCGCAAAGCTATCGTAACGTGCGTAAATAAAATATATCCCCTAGTTATTGGTGGCGTCACAGGGTACAGAGGGTACAAACACATATCACCCTGGGTTCATGGACCCGCTACCTTTTCTATTCCAGAGCCGTGTGCTTAGCGAATCACCCCATCTTTTAGGAGCGTTGGGAGGATTATAGTCCGGTTCTACGAACTCGACATCTGAATCCTGGGGATCCTCCACGATCTCAACATCGGAATCGCGATGCTCGAGCGGCTCAGTCGCCACAGGGTTACCAACCGTCCAGTCCGCTACAGCTGTATCTGTATGAGAAAATGTTTATATTATTAAAACATGTCTAGCTAACGACCCAGTCAGCTAAAATAAAATTAACTGTATGGATTTTAACGGCAGTCTATATTAATTATTAATATTAATAGTAGACGTTTAAAATTTACAGCTACCACGTTTACCCGTCTAGATACATAGGTTTAAAACATATGATATAGCTATAGGTTTCTTGCCTGTGACAGACTGGTGAGAGCTTGAAGCTCGTCGCCCGCTAGCAGAGTTGCCTTCCTCTAACAGGTTCTGCGTAATGAACCGGTTCTCGTAGGAGTAGTCTGAATGGACTCCCTCTTCTTAAATAAGAATGAAATATATCGTTTATATATACAAAGCGCAGACTCAGACAGCCCGACACAATACGACGTACACTATATACGGTGTAAAATTTACCCGATTGTTCTGGTGAAAGCAAAGCAGAATATTGAACGCGAGAATATCTGGACTCCATCTTGAATAAAAAGGGTCCGCTATTAAATTAAAGCAAATAAAGATCAAGTATGAAAACACGACTAAGCTGTTCATGCAAATACTACACAAACTTAAATATAATTGAAACAAACGTGGATATTCACGAGACATAAAAATACGCACTTTAGCTCTAAAGATCAAGTATGAAAACACGACTAAGCTGTTCATGCAAATACTACACAAACTTAAATATAATTGAAACAAACGTGGATATTCACGAGACATAAAAATACGCACTTTAGTTCTAAAGATCAACTATGAAAACACGCTTAACCTATTCATGCAAATACTACACAAACTTAAATATAATTGAAACAAAAGACATAAAAATACGCACTTTAGCTCTAAAGATCAACTATGAAAACACTGGTAACCTATTCATGCAAACACTACACAAACTTAAATATAGCTGAAACAAAAGACATAAAAAGAAACCTATAGCTATATCATATGTTTTAAACCTATGTATCTAGACGGGTAAACGTGGTAGCTGTAAATTTATAACGTCTACTATTAATATTAATAATTAATATAGACTGCCGTTAAAATCCATACAGTTAATTTTATTTTAGCTGACTGGGTCGTTAGCTAGACATGTTTTAATAATATAAACATTTTCTCATACAGATACAGCTGTAGCGGACTGGACGGTTGGTAACCCTGTGGCGACTGAGCCGCTCGAGCATCGCGATTCCGATGTTGAGATCGTGGAGGATCCCCAGGATTCAGATGTCGAGTTCGTAGAACCGGACTATAATCCTCCCAACGCTCCTAAAAGATGGGGTGATTCGCTAAGCACACGGCTCTGGAATAGAAAAGGTAGCGGGTCCATGAACCCAGGGTGATATGTGTTTGTACCCTCTGTACCCTGTGACGCCACCAATAACTAGGGGATATATTTTATTTACGCACGTTACGATAGCTTTGCGAATTTAGCTTTGTGCGTGTGGCCCGCGTAGATATCATCTCTGTGGCGAGTAATAGTTATATTTTATTTACAGATGTTAAACTAACGAGCAGGAGGCTGCAGCTTGAAAAAGAAAACACACCCATACGAAAACGTCCGAGCACCTCCACACCGTTTAATTCACCAATCTCTGAACTACACTACACGTCTCATACTTGTAAGCATATATGTCTACGCAGTTCTATAGTGTAGTTATACACGCAGATAAAAATTTCTGCGGTAACTAGTTTTATTTACCTGTGTCAAGTTAGCTTTGTGAATGTGTTGTGTGCATTCATGTATGTTATATTTTATTTACAGCTGCTAAAGTATCGCCCGTGAGGTTGCAGTTTGAGGGAGAAAACAGCCCCATACGGCAGCGTCCGAGCAGCGAGATGTCTGTTAATTCAGCATTCTCTGTAGATCAGCACCCGGGGCATACTTGTAAGTATATATGTCTAGGCCGCTCTATAGTGTACTTATACAAACAATCATGCATCGGTTTCACAGATAATCGGTGCTAGTAGCTTTACAAATATCGCGTTGAATCAGAGCCATGTGGCTCATGTAGCTCTTCCTATATCTCCCCCACTTAGCGGTTAACTACACCACGTATCTTTTCTTTAGTTACGGAGGATCGTCATTCGCGAGTTTTGCATCAGCGCAATTATGGATTTGAGAACAGAACGGAGGTGAGAACGGAGCCTCTTTCACACGGGTGTGTCGCAGATCGTGAAGAAAACGACGCGCCAACCGAGCACCCCGGGAATGCTGAGAGTAGTCGGCTTAAGAATATACGTCTGTGTCAAGCTACAGAATCTGCAAATAGCAACGCGGAAGCAGCAGCTGCCAATTCAGCCGATGCATTACCGTCAAAGAAACGCTCGGTATCGCGCCGGCGTGTAAGTAAGAAGCAGAAGGATGATGGTCGATCGCCTTACACACCAACACCCGTATGGACTGGTGAACACACCAAAATGTTTCTTGACATGTCTGCACAGTACGTGCATAATAAACTCTCGCAGAACAGACTAAAATCTTTCTGCGACACGTATGAAAGACTGATAAGTGCATGTCCAACACCCGACATTATTGCAGAGCTGTGCGATTTTAAACAAAATTATGCAAATGTATGATTTTAAACAAAGATTATGCAACTGTACAGTCAACTTCTGTGAAATAAACCTGTCTGCCTGAGAACGTGTGGTTATGAATTGAAAATTAATTAAAATGATCACGCATTACACCCTAGGGGATTGATACACGTGCCCCAGCGCATTTACACAACTATGATGTCACTGGAAATGCCAGCATCCACGAGCAAACATTCGGTCATAGCAGGGAGCATCTTGATACACACATACGGAAATTCTCGCGGGGCGCCTCTGTAGGCAATAGTGTTTGTGATTGTGGTGAGAGTTTTGGGGGTGATAGTTGTACGCACGACTTTTTACTGTTCTTTAGCAACGGTAAATTTTCAAACTATACATTTATAGACCACAATGCAGGACGCTACGATTCTTACTTTATTGTTAAGGAGCTGATTTTTGAAAACTAGTGGTAAATGTGATAGCCCGAGGTGTCGTGGTCTCGTGTGTGACGATACCCGATTTGTCTATATGGTTCTCACTAAATTACCACAGGCCGCGGGATTTTCAGTTTTCCACACTTTTTTAAATACCTGAGAAAACAAAGCTATGTAGTTCCCATACCCGTTGTGAAATATTATGGTCTAGAGTACATGGCACAGGGTGCTTCTGGTATGACATGAGAGTCAGAAACATTTGTCATGTGCCAAAATAGGCCGGGACACGTCTCAACATGCCGCAATTTTTTGTTGAATGGTGATCAAAAACGAATATTATGGTCTAGAGTACATGGCACAGGGTGCTTCTGCTATGACATGATAGTCCGAAACACAGATATGTTAAAAAGTTTGTAGCCATTTTTGTTGAGTAGTGGTCAAAACCGTTGCATAGGTGTAGGCCTGTGCCAAAATAGGTCTTTCTGGTACGACATGGGAGTCAGAAACACAGCTATGCTAAAAAAGTTTGCACCCAATTTTTTGTTGAATACTGATCAAGATCGATTATTATGGGCTATGGTACATGGCACAGAGTGCTTCTGGTATGGCATGAGCGCCCGAAACACAGGTATGTTAAAAAGTTTGTACCTGATTTTTGTTGAACGGTACTCAATATCGCTGCATAGGAGTGGGTATGTACCAGTCGTACTATAATGAAAATGACGCAAATAAGGGTCTTTTTTAGCTAAAAAGCGCTAGCTGCAGCGATGCTGGTACAGCATAAGTGTGCTGTGGGTGCATGAGTGGCGTGAAATGTTTAAAAATGATTCAGCGGATCAGCACCATCTATGAAATGTGGTATTTTCCAAGCACCAGCGATAATCTGTTTGCCCCCTACATTAAACTACACTATAGGGATGCGCTGTAGGGGTCCGTGTATTCGCTATAGAAACACAGGTATGCTAAAAAGTTAGCACCCACTTTTTAAATACCTGAGAAAACAAAGCTATGTAGTTCCCATACCCGATGTGAAATATTATGGTCTAGAGTACATGGCACAGGGTGCTTCTGGTATGACATGAGAGTCAGAAACATTTGTCATGTGCCAAAATAGGCCGGGACACGTCTCAACATGCCTCAATTTTTTGTTGAATGGTGATCAAAAACGAATATTATGGTCTAGAGTACATGGCACAGGGTGCTTCTGGTATGACATGAGAGTCAGAAACATTTGTCATGTGCCAAAATAGGCCGGGACACGTCTCAACATGCCGCAATTTTTTGTTGAATGGTGATCAAAAACGAATATTATGGTCTAGAGTACATGGCACAGGGTGCTTCTGCTATGACATGATAGTCCGAAACACAGATATGTTAAAAAGTTTGTAGCCATTTTTGTTGAGTAGTGGTCAAAACCGTTGCATAGGTGTAGGCCTGTGCCAAAATAGGTCTTTCTGGTATGACATGGAGTCAGAAACACAGCTATGCTAAAAAAGTTTGCACCCAATTTTTTGTTGAATACTGATCAAGATCGATTATTATGGGCTATGGTACATGGCACAGAGTGCTTCTGGTATGGCATGAGCGCCCGAAACACAGGTATGTTAAAAAGTTTGTACCTGATTTTTGTTGAACGCTACTCAGTATCGTTGCATAGGAGTGGGTATGTACCAGTCGTACTATAATGAAAATGATGCAAATAAGGGTCTTTTTTAGCTAAAAAGCGCTAGCTGCAGTGGTGCTGGTACAGCATAAGTGTGCTGTGGGTGCATGAGTGGCGTGAAATGTTTAAAAATGATTCAGCGGATCAGCACCATCTATGAAATGTGGTATTTTCCAAGCACCAGCGATAATCTGTTTGCCCCCTACATTAAACTACACTATTGGGATGCGCTGTAGGGGTCCGTGTATTCGTTATAGAAACACAGGTATGCTAAAAAGTTAGCACCCAATTTTTTGTTGAATGCTGATCAAAATCGAATATTATGAGTTAGAGTACATGGCACAGAGTGCTTCTGGCATGGTCTGAGGGTCCGAAACACAGGTATGTTAAAAAGTTTGTACCTGATTTTTGTTGAACGGTACTCAATATCGCTGCATAGGAGTGGGTATGTACCAAAATAGGCCGGGACACGTCTCAACATGCCTGTCTTTTATATCTGATGGGGCTTAGCGTCTTTAAAAATAGGCTTGCGCTGCAAGAACGCTACGCATCCCAGGCTATACAGTTGGTCATGTGTGTAGCTCATAGCGGGAACGTTAACATTCAACATGCCTTGAGAGGGTTTGTGAAGCAACTCGCTCAATATTTTCTAGATGACTGTGCGCGTGTTAACGGCCAGCACATAGTTTTTGAATTTCAGTATTGTTTTTTCCACGGCTGTCCCGTGACCAGGACTTGTCCAGGCATGCCCAGACATGCCCGGACTTGTCCAGGCATGTCTCACATGGACCCTATATGTCCGTTCACAATATGTCTATCAGTATTAAAACATAAAAACTCCTCTGTACACGATCCTTAAGCAAAATAAAAAAATAATGTAAAATAAATCTGTGAAGGAGCAAAATGTTGAAATATACGCTTAACTAATATTTGAAAAATATGGTATCTCACATTGACCCTATATGTCCGTTCACAATATGTCTATCAGTATTAAAACATAAAAACTCCTCTGTACATTATTGTGAAGGGGTTAAAAGAGGCTTCATGGTTGATATGATAAGCTGATCAGAATAGCTAGCATCATGAGAGCTGCTATGGTTGACAGTGGTAGCGAACGCATAACTAATATTTGATTGGCCAACTATACACAACTGCTTTTTTAATATAGCTCCTCATATGGATGTGCTAATTGACTTCATATGCACGCACAGTATGTATTGTGAGCCCTGCACTTGCATGCTAACATCATTATATTAGCATCTGTGATTAGCTAACATCATGAGAGCTGCTATGGTTGACAGTGGTAGCGAACGCATAACTAATATTTGATTGACCAACTATACACAACTGCTTTTTTAATATAGCTCCTCATATGGATGTGCTAATTGACTTCATATGCACGCACAGTATGTATTGTGAGCCAACTATACACAACTGCTTTTTTAATATAGCTCCTCATATGGATGTGCTAATTGACTTCATATGCACGCACAGTATGTATTGTGAGCCTTGCACTTGCATGCTAACATCATTATATTAGCATCTGTGATGGGGAAGTTACTTTATTGATATACATGCTTCATTGAGATACTTATAATCCTATATATAGTGCATATATGTCTGCCTATTGGGGGATATTGTGAGTTACATAGACTGCATATATATGGACAAATATATGTAGGTTATTATTGTTTAGCCACGGATTAGTCTATTATCGTTATAACATATAAGATATGGAGATGTGCACTATTATATATTGATTTGAATGTAGTTCATACCTGTCTGCATTTGGCTATTTTTCTGCATGCTGTATATCCCACTCTTTTGGATTTTTATCCATGATAATGTATTTTAGACCTTAATAAAATTTGTATTTTATACTGCAAAAGCGTCCTTTTTCAATTTATTTCAATCTCGCCATGACTTTCCCCTTTACACACATTTACAGGTAAATAGAGACAAATGAATTCATGAATGCATGCGACCTTCTCTCATTGTACTTACAGATCATGACACAATACAGGGCTATTTAGTATATGTGGCTTCTAACATGTCACAATAGCATCGACCTTCACTCATTCTATGGGCACTGCTATCAGAATACACATAAATGTGTTGGTTTTAAAAGATCCCACTGACTATACACAATGCAATACTATTTACTGTTTGCCTGAATTACCGTAGCATCGACCTTCACTCATTCTGACAATTCATGTCAACACTGTTGTACTACATTTCTATGTGCCAGTAAAGATGTATATCTATGTACCATGTTAGCTAGTAAATAGAAAAATATGCACCTCTCAATACAACCCAAGCCTTAGATACACAGCATAGTAATAGCTTACCGATCTGTAACAAAAGTACATTCTTCCCAGTCCTGGTATAAGTGTAGATACACTGCCAAGCTAAAAATATATATACTGAATAAAACTATAAGTTGAGCGTCATAATTCCAAATTCCACCACAATAGTGTTTTACATGCATTTACTGGGTCCTTAAAAGTTTCTCACCACAAAAAAGATCAAGATTCACTCTTTAATTCACTAAAAATCATTATATACTAGTTATATACAGAAGTCTGTATTTAACTAGAACTCCTTATACATTTACTGGGTCCTTAAAAGCATCTACCCACAAAAAAGAATAAAATCAAGATTTGCTCTTTAATACACTAAAAACTCCACAGACTAATCAAAGTCACTGAATAAAATATAAATAGAGATGAATAAATCACTTTGATTGAAATTCACAATGAAATTCACAAATCCACCACAATAGAGACGAATAAATCACTTTGATTGAAATTCACAAATCCAGCAGACCAGATTTCCCAGCCTGAGCAAAGTTCAGCCAGGGGGCGTGACGACCTGGATCAATCTGACAGGGAGACGGATTAAATGATAGGGGGCGTGACGACCTGTCAGATTGAGTTTGACGAATACTATACCTCCTATACTACTGTATCCTGCTCTGTTGGCCTTGGGTCCGCTTAAGAAAGAATACAGTTCTTTCTGCTGGTTCCTCGGAAGTGACGCAGTACAACGGGAGCAAAAAGCCGTGCAGGCAGTAGGAGTGACTAGGCCTCGCACAGGATAATAAGGTTCAGGAAAAGACGGGACATCTGCTGTACTGTATGCTAGGGGCCGAGTTCGTGGAGAGACACCCGGTAGTGACTGCAGGAGTCGGTCAGTCTGTAAAGAGCTGGAGTCAGTGGCGTTAGCACTCGGAGTTGAGGAGAGGGAGTCAACCTTCGTTCTGCTCTGTCATAGTCTTCGCGCCAAGTCTGAGTCTTTCCCGCGTTCCCCCCCCTTTTAAATCTCCCACACCCCTTTCTGTCAGGTGCTCAGGCTCTCCCCACACAGAGAAGTCACCCCCCTGCAACAGTAATGACGGCCCCGATAGTTCCGGCTCCAGAGCGCATCTCGGACCGATGACACTGTTCCTGTTCACCTCCTTACATGCATACAACAGCTACACAAAATGCATAAATGCTAGTATTTATTCCCCTTATTATGGTGACTTCTTTACCTAGGATCCCCTGCTATAATATTAACTTTCAGTGGGGACTTTCGAAAAACCTGTAAGATCCATCACACAGATTGAGCCAACAGTGTGATCTCGATCTCTGCCCCTAGTGTGATCCAACAGTGGTGTTCTCACTACCCACTCAAAGTGGTATCTACCAATGGGTTTCACTTTAACTCCCACAATGTTATTTAACAATGGGGTTCCTTTTACCCCCACAATATCATCTACCAGTGAGCTTCCCGTCGTTTCATCTAGCAGTGGGTTCCACTCGCTCCTTGCTATGTCATTTAGAAGTAAAGTACCTCTGCTACAGTTGTGGGTGAGGACCATTGAGAAGCAGGTCAAGTTGTTGTTGTTGGAAATTTTCAGTACAGTTGAAAAAGTTAGGAGCTGGAACTGGAGAAGAAGCACCTGGATGATTTCCTGCTGAAATCAGTATTGTCACAAGGTAGTCTCTGTCCCTATATCCTGCTTGATTCACTGTCTACAAATATGAACAACTGGTCACTGCTGCACTGGACATATGTCTGTCTGTAGTGTGCCCCCATTTGGGCTGAAATGCTCTGGTGGTTGAGTGGAGGGACCTGTCCTGTTGATTTTCAGTGTGATTGGTGTTGGCTTTTTCCTCCTAGCTGGACTGCAAGGAGTGCATAAGCAAAGTACATTGCTGATTAGGCCCCAACTGCAATGTAACAAATATACACCAGATACGAGTTTTAGGTTAAATGGGTTGGCCACAGCTTAATTAAACAACATACATAAAAAACAACCTCTCTCCATGCCCCCTTATTCTTAACTTTAAACTACTCTTCTTACTGACTGAAAACCAACCTGCTGGTATACAGTGGTCTTTGCATACAAAACCTAACCGGGCATGGAAGATAGTCGCCCTGCTATGGCAATTTTTATATACATATGTATAAACTGTGTGTGTGTGTGTGTGTGTGTATATATATATATATATACACAGTACAGACCAAAAGTTTGTACACACCTTCTCATTTAAAGATTTTTCTGTATTTTCATGACTATGAAAATTGTACATTCACACTGAAGGCATTAAAACTATGAATTAACACATGTGGTATTATAGACTTAACAAAAAAGTGTGTAACTACTGAAATTATGTCATATTCTAGGTTCTTCAAATTAGCCACCTTTTGCTTTGATGACTGATTTGCACACTCTTGGCATTCTCTTGATGAGCTTCAAGAGGTAGTCACCTGAAATGGTTTTCACCATGGTGTGCCCTGTCAGGTTTAATAAGTGGGATTTCTGGCCTTATAAATGGGGTTGGGACTATCAGTCGTGTTGTGCAGAAGTCTGGTGGATACACAGCTGATAGTCCTACTGAATAGTCTGTTAGAATTTGTATTATGGCAAGAAAAAAACAGCTAAGTAAAGAAAAACGAGTGGCCATCATTACTTTAAGAAATGAAGGTCAGTCAGTCCGAAAAATTGGGAAAACTTTGAAAGTGTCCCCAAGTGCAGTTGCAAAAACCATCAAGCGCTACAAAGAAACTGGCTCACATGAGGACCGCCCCAGGAAAGGAAGACCAAGAGTCACCTCTGCTTCTGAGGATAAGTTTATCCGAGTCACCAGCCTCAGAAATCGCAGGTTTACAGCAGCTCAGATTAGAGACCAGGTCAATGCCACACAGAGTTCTAGCAGCAGACACATCTCTACAACAACTGTTAAGAGGAGACTTTGTGCAGCAGGCCTTCATGGTAAAATAGCTGCTAGGAAACCACTGCTAAGGACAGGCAACAAGCAGAAGAGACTTGTTTGGGCTAAAGAACACAAAGGATGGACATTAGACCAGTGGAAATCTACTTTGGTCTGATGAGTCCAAATTTGAGATCTTTGGTTCCAACCACCGTGTCTTTGTGCGACGCAGAAAAGGTGAACGGATGGACTCTACATGCCTGGTTCCCACCATGAAGCATGGAGGAGGTGTGATGGTGTGGAGGTGCTGTCAAGATCCCGTCTGGGTTGGAGCCGATGTTACTGCAAACACTAGGGGAAGCAGAGGCAGGTAGCGTAGTCAGGTGGCAGCCGGAGGTCGGTACACAGGAGAGCGGTGTTTGTAGCAATGGATCAGGCGGATAACGTAGTCAGGTGGCAGCCGGAGGTCGGTACACAGGAAAGGCAGTTCGGTAGCAGAGGAGCAGGCAGATAACGTAGTCAGGTGGCAGCCGGAGGTCGGTACACAGGAGAGCGGTGTTTGTAGCAATGGATCAGGCGGATAACGTAGTCAGAAGGCAGGCCGAGGTCGGTTCACAGGAGAGCGGTGTTTGTAGCAATGGATCAGGCGGAGAGCGTAGTCAGAAGGGCAGGCCGAGGTCAGTTCACAGGAGAGCAGTGTTTGTAGCAATGGATCAGCAGGAAACGCTTGACTAAAGGCTTGGAGCACAATAATCTCGCAATGACACACCCACAGGGCCAGGTTTATATAGGGTGTGTAATTGGCAATCAGAGGCCCAATCAAGAGAGCACTAGGTGTAGCCAATCAGGAAGAACAGTCAATGGTATCTGGGTTCAGCAAGGAACTTTGCAGCCAGCAGAATAGCTCAGATGGTAGAGCTGCTGGCCAGTGGACAAGAGGTACTGGGTTCGACTCCTGACAGGTGCTTTGCTGGTGACACTGTTGGGGATTTATTCAAAATCGAAGGCATACTGAACCAGCATGGCTACCATAGCATCTTGCAGCGGCATGCTATTCCATCCGGTTTGCGTTTAGTTGGACCATCATTTATTTTTCAACAGGACAATGACCCCAAACACACCTCCAGGGCTATTTGACCAAGAAGGAGAGTGATGGGGTGCTACGCCAGATGACTTGGCCTCCACAGTCACCAGACCTGAACCCAATCGAGATAGTTTGGGGTGAGGTGGACTGCAGAGTGAAGGCAAAAGGGCCAACAAGTGCTAAGCATCTCTGGGAACTCCTTCAAGATTGTTGGAAGACCATTTCGGGTGACTACCACTTGAAGCTCATCAAGAGAAAGCCAAGAGTTTGTAAAGCAGTCATCAAAACAAAAGGTGGCTACTTTGAAGAACCTAGAATATAAGACATATTTTCAGTTGTTTCACACTTTTTTGTTAAGTATATAATTCCACATGTGTTAATTCATAGTTTTGATGCCTTCAGTGTGAATGTACAATTTTCATAGACATGAAAATAAAGAAAAATCTTTAAATGAGAAGGTGTGTCCAAATTTTTGGTCTGTACTGTATGTATATATATATATATATATACAGGTACAGGTTCAGGTACCTTGTATTATGTTCTCACCCGCTTTATACATTTTTAATAGCCCTTTGTGTCTGTACTGTTACATACTTTGGCTGTTAACTGGTACATGCAGAATTACATGTACACCCGATTCGAACACTATGGCTGGTCTGAATAATGAAAGCAATTGTTACCATCTACCTTTCATGTCTCCCCTTTTTCCTCATAGATTGTAAGCTTGCGAGCAGGGCCCTCATTCCTCTTGGTATCTACTTTGATCTGTGTTTATTGTTATGCTGTAATGTCTATTGTCTGTACAAGTCCCCTCTATAATGTAAAGTGCTGCGGAATATGTTGGTGCTATAGAAATAAAATTATTATATATACATATTCCCAAAAAATTGTTAAGACTGCCGACTGTAGTTTGACATCTCTGTACCCCTTCTTTTAACAAAGAACCTCCACACTCCCATCCCCTGGTGTAGCCCTTATACTTCCTTTTACTTTTTATTAACCCTTACCAACTTCCTTACAGTTAGAATCATAGAATCATAGAATCATAGAATGGTAGAGTTGGAAGGGACCTCCTGGGCCTTCTGGTCCAACCCCCTGCTCAAAGCAGGATTCTCTAAATCATCCCAGACAGATGTCTATCCAGCCTCTGTTTGAAGACTTCCATTGAAGGAGAACTCACCACCTCTTGTGGCAGCCTGTTCACTCATTGATCACCCTAACTGTCAAAAAGTTTTTTCTAATATCTAATCTGTGTCTCCTCCCATTCAGTTTCATCCCATTGCTTCTAGTCTTTCCTTGTGCAAATGAGAATAGAGTCCCATTGCTTACATTATATCAGAGCAGTTTTTCTATTTCCTTTTCTGTATGTAAGAAATATTACAAATGCAAAGGCTGTAACATTTCTTTCCCGATTCATTATATGTAAGCATATTAGCTGTGATGCTGATAGACACCATAGAGAGCCAAACTGCTGTGCTACAGTGCTTTAGTGCTAAATCATGTTGTAGAAAGAGATGCCTGGGTGTATCCGAGCTCCTCGATTAATAATGTAAATGTTGATCACAATTATTGAATTCTTCTTGACAAATTATAATATTGTATATTCTTGGCAAGAGCTTGTGTAATTTAATTTTGGCGAACATTAATCAACCTACTTGTCAGATGTTAATCTGTAGCTTTAAACTATAGTGCTAAACTAAATTACCATGTCATTCTATCTTAGATTAGGTTTACTTGTATATAGCTGAGTGACCTGCAAAAATTCACCGCAACATGTCAGTTTTTGACAAAATTACTGTAACGAATGGAAGCAGAGGCAGAGATGGTGAAGTTCACATTCGTCTTTTATTTTAGAAGTGAACTTCGAGACCGCGGTACGGGGGGCTCCGAAGGGGGTGTAACTAGTGAGCCCCGGGTACCCGTAGTAAGGCCCCTCGAACAGGACCAGAATGGAATACCCGGAGGACACAGGTGCTACCTCCAGTTAGACCCCGGACACGTGGCAGCTGTCCCAGAGGGACCAAAAGGGGTAACAGATATGATATAAGAAACCATGGAGTGGTAGACGCAGGTGAGGATGGTTCTGGTTCCGGGTAGATGGTAGCAGGCTGGCTCCAGTAACCTTGTCACAGTCCACGGATACGGATGGCGGAATGGGATGACACTTGCACAAGTGATAGCAGAGTTTGTTGGGGAAAGCTGGATACCACTGATCTGTGGAGACAAATAGAATGAGCGAAGCACAGAGACTGCTAACGCAGCGCAGACAGATCAGAGTCAGAACCGGCTGTAGCAATGGTAGAAACACATTGCTCCAGCACTCCCCCTATGGTGGAGTGGCCAGATATAGTAATCAGTGTGCTGCCATTGGTTGATTGACATTTTCAAAAAATGAACGCTGTCCCTTTAAGAGAGATGGTGAGGACGGCCTTGCGTCCTAAGCATTCTTCCTAGAGGGCTGCTGGCAGCATGCCAGGAACTGGGGGAGGAAGCAGGACGCTGGGAAGCAGAGGGAGCAGGAGACTCCAGCCAGTGCACAGGCTGCTGCAAAGGGACATCTTGCAGAGCAGAAGGTGAGTGACCAGGACGGGGTGCAGAGCCAGCATGGGGACCGAGTGTAACAATTACCCATACAAGTCTATGGATTGATGAAAATCACAGACAGCAAATGGATGGCATCAGCATGCTGTCCATGACTAACATTTCTATAGATAGGAGAAGCTTTGTAATTTATTTTTTATTTTTTGATCATTGAAAATCATTGATGCCAAAAAAACAGTTGCAAAAATGAATTTTCGACTAAATTCATGGATTTGGGGAAAAACAATTGTCCCCAAAGGTGGATAGCCCCCATCATAAAGAATTATACAGCCATTCTTACATGGGTTTTCACATTATATACAGCTTTCTTGTCAAGGCCACAAGATCTATTTATCAGTATATGCAGTTTGTATTGTAAAATCTGGTGACAGATCCGTGTCAAGGGTGTCTATGCTGAATTAATGAATTTTCTTTTATGTGTAAATTAAAATAAGCAATTGCCTTGTCTCACACAGGTAGCAAAAAGCCATCTCAAAAAGCAGCAAAATGCTGGGGTCCCATCCATTCCAACACCAGGACAAGCTTTTGGTTATGAGGAAACTGCAGATGGTTTCCTTATTAGACAAAGTCCACCTGCCATGGACAATACCCTGGGACCTGCTTTCTACAATCCTGGAAATGTAAGTAGATATCATTAATTGCTAGGTGAAAAGTGTGTATACGGCGGCTAAAAGTTCTTTACACCTTTTTTTTGCTTTGTTACTTCTGCTGAGCAGTTCCACTGTTGGCTTGGAAATGAAGAATAACATATTTATTAATGTACTGACTTTTATATTCTTGATACAAAAAAACGTGTTTGGGTGAGAAGAATAGACAAATTGCAGCCCCCTAAGTGCCTAAAAACAATATTATAGTCTTTAAAGGGTGCACAATTTTATGCACTCGTCTGATAGAAGACTAATATGGCTTTAGATTGTGTATCCTCAAAAATCCTTCTGGGATACTTTTCAGTATACAGGGCTTGCAGCTTGCCTCGGGTGGATCCAAGTGAAAGAGCCAGTTTCAGGCTCACACAGGATGAGTAAATCAAGAAAGGCACATCCAGCCCTTGAATGGCAGCGCTTCCCAGGACTCACATCCAAAGATGATATTTCATAATTTTTTATTTGATAAGTTAAAATAGAGGAGATACAACGCTTTTCGGATACAGTATATATCCTTCATCAGGTATCATAAAAACACAGTACAAATCCTAATAGTATAAAATTCAGTTACACTTATATATAGTGGCAAACCTTTTATCCCAGTCTCAGACACTTGATTTAGGGTGTGGACCAAGTTCAGGAATACACCCACTGATTGATCCAACCTTGGCAACATAGATGCAAGAAGAAAAAAAAAACAAAACCAAAACCAAAAAAAAAAAACAACGTTCAAACTCTCTCTATGATATCATTCAATCCATTTGGATATAATGTTCCCAAACGATATATCCAAAACGTTTCTTTCCGGTTTAAAAGAGCCTTCCTATTTGCAACACCAGAGGGTATCTGTTCCCCCGGAGTTACTTTTATGTTGAAAATTTTGTTATGTTTAATTAGCAGATGCCTTGAGAGACTATGTTTTAAAAACCCATTTTTTGCTCTATTTCTGTGACCATTAATGCGGGACCGCAGTGTCTGCACAGTGCGTCCCACATATTGCAAACCGCAACTGCATGTGATGACATATACAACATAATCACTGCTACATGTGAGTCTTTGTAAGATCTCAAAGACCTCACCAGTATTATTACATTTGATAGTTTTAGCCCCGTGATCTAGGATCCCACAGGTACAACATTTTTTGGAGGTGCATTTAAAAACTCCGGTTCCTTGAAAAACACCACTTGAGATTTGATCCTTACTTTTTTTAATGTTTTTTCCTTTTGAATGCAACTGTTTTTTTTAATTTACTGAGGGCCACCAAGTTTTTCAAAGTTTTCCCCCTTCTATATGTAATCCCTGGTTTATCAGGGAGATATTTCCCAAAACAGGGTCACGTTTCAAGATATACCAATATTTTGAAAGCACAGTTCTTATGACTTTATTTCCCCTATTGAATGTTGTCGCAAAATTCAATTTCCAGCGATCATCACTTTTTTCTTTACAGCACATTTAATAAAAGGAGCTCAATAATAACACCTGGGGGATCACCTTTACATCACAATTTAATAAAGAAAAAATAGTGTTTCTTGATCTAGAGATCAGCCATAGAGGGAAAAAAATTATTACAAAAACCCACTTCAAAAAGGTGGATTCAAATGGCTTTTTAGATTTCAACAGTACACATTACAAGAAGTGGAAGGTTAATATACCCCACAGCCAATTTTTTCGTATAAGAAAGAATTGTACGAGAGAATCTGATTATGTAGCTCAGTCTAAAATTCTAAAAAGAAAATTTAAGGAAAACAGTTACCCAAAAAATTTGATAAATGGTGCATATAGGGATAACAAAATAAAAACATCGGAGGAATGTTTAAAAGGAAAAAATAGGAAGGGGGATAATTTGACTATTGGTAAAGAAAAAAGAGCCTAAATACAAAGACCAGCAGGGACCAGACTAATGGTGCCACAGCAGGGGGACGTTGAAGCGGTGAGCATGCTTTCATTTCGCAACTCAGTTCTTATTCAGTATATTTGTGTAAATCAAGGAAAACCCCTTTAAGACCTCGTATATAGGAAATCTTTATCCATTATCTCTGTATGGCTCTTATTTTTTATAGAGGTGACTTGCATTATATGCTGTTTATGGAGATGTGAAGCATAAGGAAGCGCCATATGGCAGCACATGAACTGCCAACACCATTGTATTGAGACATGGGTCGTTCTTGTATAATATACTGTGGATAAAACTTGTTATATCTGTTATTACAGAATATGCATCTTTATTGTAATATGCTGACATTATTTAGATTGAATTAGCTTTCTATCACAGAGGCCTAGGTTTATTTTTGCAGTTGCCATCGATCTCCGTTATAAAGTAGTAATTGCACGACTTCTGTTTCTGCACAGTGTGTGCTTGATTATGATTGACCATACACATAGTGTGAACAACCTGGCGCTATTGGCAAAGATGCAGAGTTATTGTTTGCCATACTGTCTTAGCTCCATAGAGATTTACAGTATTCTCAAGTGTTGTGTGATAATGATCCAGATCCATGGAGATTTTTATTTCAGAAGTGAACTCGTACATTAATCAATGTATAATTCCATCTATTTAAAACAGAAAACTCATTTGCGCTGCCATAGAGCGCTCTGAAGCACAACATGGTAATGATAATGGTGATAATAGTTTCCTGACCTAATTTTGTTAAAATGCATTTACACTGGAATAAATATATTAAACTTATGTAGTTCATTTGCATTTAATTCAACAGGTCTAAATGACCAATTACCTGACAAGATACTGACTCGTTCAATATAAATGGAAGAGACTAAAGGGCCGAGTCATCATTGAATTTGCATTTTGTTCTTTTTTAGAGCTCTTTGACATTTGTGTTTTTTATGGTTATCAATGTGTTTATCCTATTCTGGAAGTTTTTGCCTAATTGATTGTTTGCGACTTTTTAAATAGTTGCTAATTTTTTGTGCATATGTAATCCACTACCCCCTGTTGTGTATTTTTTTTTCTATTTTTTTTGCACACTTGAAGACTAATGTGGCATTTTAAAGTATTGTTCAGGATAAAACTCTAGGGTTAAGTTCCCACATTGAGTTTTTGGTGAATTTGGTGAATTTTTAACGCTACATATCTTCACTGCACATAAAATGCAGTGCCTTATAGTTCCAAAGTGGATGAGATTTATATAAATGTAATGCCCAATGTACTTTTTTCATGCTGCTGTGCTGTCACAACTTTAAGAGGTCACACAATCAAAAAGGGTGCCTTGGAAAGTCTTGGCAGAAGCCACTCTGGAAGATTCCAGAGGTACCCCAACTTCACCCTGTAACCTCTGTACAGGGATCTACAGTAGTCTTACAATGGGGTCAAGTAGATTGCTTCCACGGAAAGGCTGCCATCCGAAGGAGTAAACCAGAGGTAGGAAGGATCGCCAAGCAGGGTCAGAGCCAAGAGGTCACATCTGGAACAAAATCTTAAAACAAGAGGATGGTCAAATTTCACACTGAGGTCTGAAAAAAGGAGGAATCAGAAAACTAAATGACTGACAGTAGAAGTCAGAGACCCAGGTGTTATGAATGTGCTGGAGATGGTTTCTGAGCAGAGGCTCCCTCTGGTGGTTGCAGACAGTACTGAACCTTACAGCGAGGAATGGCAATCTGGGATCACGGACTGGACTGATATAAGGGAGGTTCCCTCCCATGATGGTCACCGGTGATCAATTGTTCTTGTCTCAATTGTGGTTCCTGGTTCATTTGGAAGTCTGCTGGAGTCTTGCATGCATCTGCTGCTTTCAGATAAGATATTTTCTGCTTTTCTTTTTGCATAATTTTCTGCACTTTTGTGGAGGTCAGCCGGGTCCCCTCCTGGGGCCTGTGCTCCTCTCAGTTTATCTGTAGCCACTGTTGTTTGTTCATTTGCTTTTTCCTGTTTTTTCAGTGGCTGCGGCTTGGTTTTGTTACACCAGAGATCTGATTTAGGTGGTGGAGATCGTGTGATCTAAGGTGTTTTTGCAATCAGAAGAGTTGGTATTTTTTAGGGTTTTTTGTTGGATTGCAGTCAGAATTCTTTCCTGTACTTTTCTGTCTAGACAGATTGGGCCCCAGCGTTTGCTTATTCTATTTTCTGTCTGTGTCCGTGCTTCTTCTTGTCTAACCGCCATTACATGTTTGGGGGCTTCCTATTTTCTTTGGGGATCTGCTCCGGGGCAGATAGCTTTCATCTTTCTGCCTTTAGGTGTAGTTATCTCTCAGGCTGTGACAAGGCGTCTAGGATCAACGTAGGAACGCTCCACGGCTACCTCTAATTGTGTGGTTAGTTCAGGTTACTGCAATCCAATAGGTTCCAGCCTCTCTGGTGTATTGCCGTTTTTGCTTTTTCTCCTCAGCTACCGAAACATAACAGTATCACCGGCCCAAACTGAAAATTATATGGTACTCACAGAAGGGAAAAATAGTGTGGACAGAAAAAAAAAAAGTCAGAGTTGTCAGAGATTTTTTTTTCTGTTTGTTACATTTTTTCCCTCTTTTTCTCTGGGTGCTGAGGAGGATTTTTTTTTCTCTCAATGGAGTTTGCACAGTTGTCTGGCCGTGTGGATCAGCTTGCCACTGAGGTTCGGAGTATTGCTACCTATCTTGCTGGGTTGCCGGTTGTGGAACCTAGGCTTCCCATGCCAGATTTGTTTTTGGGGGATCGGGCTAAATTTCTGAATTTCAAAAATAACTGTAAGTTGTTTTCTGCCTTAAAACCTAAGTCCTCGGGGAGCGCAGCACAGCAGGTTCAAATTGTCATCTCTCTCCTGCGCGGCGACCCTCAGGATTGGGCTTTTTCCCTGACAACTGGGGATCCTGTTTTGAATGATATTGATGTATTTTTTCTGGCTCTGGGGTTATTGTATGATGAACCTAATGTCACTGATCAAGCTGAAAAAACCTTGTTGGCATTAAATCAGGGTCTTGAAGAAGCTAAGTTGTACTGTCAGAAATTCCGAAAGTGGGCAGTCCTGACCAAATGGAATGATGATGCTTTGGCAGCCCTTTTTCAGAAGGGGCTGTCAGATAATGTAAAGGATGTTATGGTGGGATTCCATGTCCCCTCTGGTCTCAATGATTCTATGTCATTGACTATTCAAATTGACAGACGTTTGCGTGAGCGCAGAGGTATGCGTGAGATAGTGTTGCCTTGTGAGCCAGCTCCTGGGCCCATGCAGTGTGATGGAGTGACTTCTGGGGCTCAGCGTCATGAGTTTCGAAAGCGCAATGGGTTATGTTTCTACTGTGGTGATGCCTCTCATGCTCTTTCCGTCTGCCCTAAGCAGGGAAGACGTTTTGCACGCTCAGTTGTCTTGGGTAGTGTTCAGACTAAATTTCTGTTGACTGTTACCCTGATTTGCTCCCTGTCCACATTTTCTGCTCAGGGTTTTGTTGATTCAGGAGCAGCTATTAACCTGATGGATTTTGACTTTGCCAAACGTTGTAGGTTTCCCATGATACCCCTGCGGAAGTCTATTCCCCTACTGGGCATTGATTCTACCCCTTTGGCGGAGAATAAACCCCAGTTTTCTACTCAGGTGATAATGAGGGTTGAACCAGATCATCAGGAGAGTTGCAAATTTCTGGTGCTGCATAATCTGCATGACATTATTGTACTAGGTTTCCCTTGGTTACAGTCTCATAATCCTGTTTTGGATTGGAAATCTGTGTCTGTGACCAGTTGGGACTGCCAATGTGTTAATACTGACACTCCTGTTTTTTCTGCCTCTCCCCAGTCTCAGGATGTTCCTGACTTTTTGACTGATTTTTCGGATGTATTTAGTGAAAGTAAATCTGCATCCTTGCCCCCTCACAGGAGCTATGATTGCGCTATTGAATTAGTGCCTGGTGGTAAATTTCCTAAAGGTCGCCTTTTTAACTTGTCTGTACCTGAACACGATGCTCTGCGATCTTATATCAAGGAGTCATTGGAGAAGGGTCATATCAGACCATCCTCTTCACCCTTGGGCGCCGTTTTTTTCTTTGTGGCCAAAAAGGATGGTTCATTGAGGCGGTGTATTGATTATCGTCTCGTGAATAAGATCACTGTGAAGTATCAATATCCGTTACTCTTGATTTCTGACCTGTTTTCCAGAGTGAAAAGTGCTAGTTGGTCTACCAAGCTTGACCTCAGGGGGCATATTGTTAGAACTCTCCTGTTAGGTTTTTTCTATCTTGCTGGTCACATGACCTTTTTTGCCATTTAATCCTGCTCTGCCCTTCTGGCTTTGCTGGACTTCATTGTAATTTCTACTCTTAAGCTAGCCAGGTGCTTTGTTACCTTACTCAATTAGTTTTGCTTGGTCTTCGGACCTCTATGTTCTATGTTGTTTGTTTGTCTTCTACTGCTACAACTTCTGTTAGGAGGTGTCCATCTTTTCTCCCAGTCCCTAGTTCTTGTAGGGATCCCTCCCTCGCATCTATAGGTCTTCGTACAGACTAGCTGAGGACTTTAGCGGGTCTGATCGCAGGATCTAGCTTTAGTTCTATCGTAGGGACAGATTTCCCTTCTTTCCTTAGTGCTTTTAGCAGAACATAACAGTAAGTCCAGCCGAAAAATATCTCTAAGGAAAGATTTCCAGTTTCCATCATGGTGTCGGTTCAGGACTTGGCTCAACGCCTGCAGGGACTCTCTCTGGAGGTGGCTGAGCTCCAGCAACACATGGGTAGCTGTTCTGGAGCACATTTCGTGGAGCCAAAGGTACGTTTGCCTGATTTATTTTTTGGTGAACAAGATTTTTTTTCTTTTAAAAATGCTTGCTTGTTGTATTTTCGTTTGAGACCTAGATCCTCTGGTGATGAATCGCAGCGCATAGGGTTCATAATGTCACTTTTGCGCAAAGAACCTCAGGAATGGGCCTTTTCTCTGCAACCTAGTGATCCATGCTTTAGATCAGTGGATAGTTTTTTTTCTGCTTTGGGGTTATTGTATGACGATCCTGATCGTGTTTCATCAGCTGAGACAGAATTGAGACGTTTGAGACAGGGATCAGGTAATGTGGAAAAATATTGTACTCACTTCCGACGGTGGTCTACTCAGGTGGGGTGGAACGATTCAGCTTTGAAAAGTTTGTTTCTTGCAGGGCTAGGTGAAAGGGTTAAAGATTTGCTGATTGCTTATCCCACACCTGGTAACTTGCAGGAGGCTATGCAATTAGCTATACGGGTGGATAGGAGACTGCGTGCAAGGGTTAATGAGAGTAAATCCTCTGCCATGTCAGCTCCAAGTCTTGAGAGGGTCTGTACTGACATTGGAGAGCCGATGGAGATTGGAGCGATGGCACCCCGCTCTCAGGAAAAAGACCACAGGTTTTTCTGAAGGTTTGTGCTTTTATTGCGGCAAATCTGACCATTTCATTAAGAACTGTGTGCTTCGTATGAACAAAGAAAAAAAAAAAGAGGTCAGTTCCGCCAGTATAGCCTGTTTAAACACTAAGGGTGTCTTTCTTTCTGCCTCTACTGCTGCTCAGGAAGAATTAATGGAATTTCGGGTATTGTCGATTGTGGTTCTACTCTGAATGTGATTGATGGGGGATTCTTGGAAAAACTTAAATTAAAACCCAAACCTTTGTCTTCCCCTATTGCCATGTTTTCTGTTGATGGCTCTCCCTTGAAGAATGTTACTCACAAGGTCTGTGAATTTCCCCTCACTATTAATGGTGTTCACCAAGAGAATTTGGATTTGGTAGTATTGAATAATTTGCCTTCTCAGGTGGTTTTGGGGTTACCCTGGTTAAAATTGCACAATCCTGTACTGGATTGGTCTACCAATGAAATTAAGTCCTGGAGCCCTAAGTGTTATGACAAGTGTTGTAACGGGCGTATTGCTGCTGTGGATAAAGGGTAATTACCTGTACCTATTCAGGATTTTTGGAAAGTTTTTTCTGAGAAGGAATCGCAGATTTTACCTCCCCATAGAGACTATGATTGTACTATTGAATTTGTCCCTGGAGCGACTCTTCCTAAAAGTCGTTTATTTAATCTTACAATTCCTGAGAGAAAGGCTTTGGAGGAATACATACAGACAAGCTTGGCGCCGGTCACATTAGGCCTTCCAAGTCTCCTGTGGCTGTTGGATTTTTTTTTTGTTAATTAAAAGGACGGCGGTTTACGTCCTTGTCTGGACTTTCGTGAGATTAATAAAATTACTGTACGCAATCCTTACCCACTGCCATTGATTCCTGATTTGTTTAACCAGTTAGCGGGGGCCAAGTGGTTCTCTAAAATTGATCTTCGGGGGGCATACAATTTGTTGCGCATGAAGGAGGGTGACGAATGGAAGACTGCTTTTAACACTCCTGTGGGTCATTTTGAGAATCTGGTTATGCCTTTTGGTCTTATCAATGCTCCTGCATTTTTTCAGAATCTTATTAATGACATCCTTAGACCTTTGATCGGCAAAAATGTGGTTGTGTATTTGGATGACATTTTGATTTATTCGCCGGATCTGGAGTCTCATTGGCGGAGCGTTCGTGAGGTATTACAGTTGTTGATTGACAATTCCCTTTTTGCTAAGCTGGAGAAATGTGAGTTCGCTGTACAGAGAATTAGTTTTTTGGGCTACATTATCTCCAGCGAAAGTTTTGAGATGGACCCGGTGAAAGTTCAAGCTGTGCAGGAATGGCCTAGGCCTATTGGTTTGAAATCGTTACAGAGGTTTTTGGGTTTCGCCAATTATTATAGAAAATTCATTAAAATTTTTCTATTATTGTCAAACCACTGACCGATCTCACCAGGAAAGGTGCTAATGCGGTTCAGTGGACTACTGAGGCCATTGAAGCTTTTGTGTTTCTAAAGGAGAGGTTCAGCTCTGCTCCCATCCTTATGCAGCCTGATGTGATTAAACCGTTTTTGGTTGAGGTTGATGCTTCTTCTGTGGGGGTCGGCGTGGTGTTGTCTCAGGAAAACAGGGATGAAGTACATCCCTGTGCCTTTTTTTCAAAAAAATTTTCTGAGACTGAACTGAATTACGATATTGGCAATCGAGAACTGTTTGCTATTAAACTCGCATTTGAACACTGGCGTCATCTCTTAGAAGGTGCTGAATTTCCCGTTCAGGTTTTCACTGATCATAAAAATCTGATCTATCTTGATGCTGCCAAACGCTTGAATGCCCGTCAGGCTAGGTGGGCACTGTTTTTCTCGCGGTTTAATTTTTCCGTTACTTACATCCCAGGTACTAAGAATGTTAAAGCCGATGCTTTGTTTCACAGCTTTTCTCCGATGGTTGGTGCTGAGGAGGAGGAGGAGAACATTTTACAAGAAGGGGTTGTGATTGCTGCTTTGGACTCTGTGTTGGAAAATGAGATTCTTAAAGCACAGGAGAATGACCCATCTAACACTCCCCATGGGAGGTTGTTTGTGCCTGGGACCTTTAGGAGAGATTTGTTTGTTGAGTGTCTTGAGTCTCGGTTGGCAGGTCATCCTGGAATCTCTGAGACCAAGAGACTTGTGGGTCGCAGTTTTTGGTGGCCTGGATGGCAGAAGGAAGTCATTAAGTGGGTGCGTCAATGCACTGTGTGTGCTAGATCTAAGTCTTCACTTACTCCTGCTGCGGGGTTGCTTTGCCCACTGGAGATCCCTAGTGCACCTTGGACACATTTGGCTATGGACTTTATTACTGACCTTCCCCCTCTGGGGGTTTCACTGTCAACTGGGTGGTCGTGGACCGTTTTAGCATGATGTGTCACTTGGTTCCTTTCATCAAACTGTCCTGCGCTAAGACTCTCGCTAAGGCCTTTGTCAAGGAAATTGTCAGACTACATGGCGTTCCTACTGACATTGTTTCTGATAGGGGACCTCAGTTCGATGGCTCGTTTTGGCGCGCCTTTTGTGACAGGTTGGGAGTTCATTTGTCGTTTTCATCTGGATATCATCCTGAGTCTAATGGCCAGACAGAAAGGAAAAACCAGGATGTTGAGCAGTTCTTGCGTTGTTTTGTGGCAGACAATCAAGAGGGGTGGTCTGAGTTTCTGCCACTTGCTGAATTTGCTCTTAACAACCATACATCCTCTTCTGCTGGTTGTTCGCCTTTTTTTGTTGTACTGGGAGACATCCGTCGTTTGGGTCATTCTCCAAATTGGTATCGGCCGTGCCTGAAGAGGAGAATTTTTCCGGTGATTTGGAGAGAGTTTGGACGGATGTGCGTGGTAATCTTCAGGAGGCTAACAGAAAATCTAAAAGGTACTTTGATAGGAAACGGCAAGAGGTTTTGTTTGCTATTGGTGACATGGTTTGGTTGTCCTCTAAGAATCTGCGGTTGGGAATTCCTTCTAAAAAATTGGGTCCCAAGTTTGTAGGGCCCTTTAAGGTGCTTCAGGTTGTTAACCAGTCGGCTGTTAGGTTGGTGAATTAGCCTCCTGAGGCAGTTTCTGCGTTTCAGGAACTTAAGCTGAGATTCACTTCTGCTCCTGTTCTACGGCAGCCTGATGTTTCTCTACCGTTCAGATGGAGGTTGATGCCTCTGAAATTGGGGCAGGTGCCGTTTTGTCCCAAAGAGATCCAGAGACCTCTATGAGTAACCCTTGTGCCTGTAACGGGTCTGGGAGGCGGAACCTCTGAGCTTTATTATACAAGGAGGCTTTCCTTGTAAAGGAGCGGGTGGCGCCCGGGGAGACGGACAGGAAGTCACGGCAAGTGACAGGGACAGTCTCTGGGTAGACGGGCAGGTAGTCACGGTAAGTGACCGGGGCAGTCTCTGGAGGGACAGGCAGGTAGTCACGGCAAGTGACCGGGGCAGTCTCTGGAGGGACAGGCAGGTAGTCACGGCAAGTGACCGGGGCAGTCTCTGGAGGGACAGGCAGGTAGTCACGGCAAGTGACCGGGGCAGTCTCTGGAGGGACAGGCAGGTAGTCACGGCAAGTGACCGGGGCAGTCTCTGGACAAACAGGCGGGTAGTCACGGCAAGTGACCGGGGCAGTCTCTGGGTAGACAGGCAGGTAGTCACGGCAAGTGACCGGGGCAGTCTCTGGATAAACAGGCAAGCAAGGGGCCGGGGCAGTCTCTGAATGGACAGGTATATACGACCTGAGATGGTGGAGCCTCCCGGTAGGCTAGCAGGCAGATGACAGATGAGCGCCCCCAAGTGAGCAGGCGAGAGTCTCTGGAATAGCCGATGGACACCGCAGGTGATGACCGAACCTCCAGGTAGGCTTGCAGGCAGATGGCAGATGAGCGCCCCCAAGTGAGCAGGCGAGAGTCTCTGGAATAGCCGATGGACACCGCAGGTGATGGCCGAACCTCCAGGTAGGCTTGCAGGCAGATGGCTGATGAGCGCCCCCAAGTGAGCAGGCGAGAGTCTCTGGAATTGCCGATGGTCACCGCATGTGACGGCCGAACCTCCAGGCAGGCTTGCGGGCAGGTAGCAGACAGGAAACTGGCAGGAAACAGGCAGGTAACTGGTAACGGACCCTGAGGGCTGAAGCAGAGTTAAACAGTGCAACAACAACATTGCTCGGGCACCTCCATTAAGGAGGAGGTGCTTTATATAAGGTGGAGTCCACCGGCATTGGCCGGGGACCTTTTTTGAAAGATGCGCGCGGCCCCTTTAAGAGCGGGGGCGTGCACGCGCGCGCGCCCTAAGCCCAGTGGCAGGGAAGGAGCGCGCAGCCCCAGCAGGGCGGAAGGAGGACGCTGTGTGAGGGTAAGGGGAGCGACGTCCCTGCCTGGCAGAGGACGCTGGCGCAGGGGAACAGCGTCCCTGCCGGCAGAGGACGCCGGCGCTACAGTACCCCCCTTTAGGCCCCCCTTTTTTAGGCCAGAATGAAATTTAGCTAGGATGAGAGGGGCATGGATGTTCTCCCGAGGCTCCCACGTTCTCTCCTCAGGACCAAACCCCTTCCAATCCACCAGAAAGTAGGTCTTTCTTCCTACCCTTTTGGTGGCCATAATGTTCTCTACTTCAAATTCGTCTTCAGCAGACACTGGAGCAGGAGGTGTACCTGTAGACTTGACAAAAGAGTTAAGTACCACCGGTTTGAGGAGAGATACATGGAAGGAGTTAGGAATCCGCAAATTGGCCGGGAGTTTCAATTTATAGGACACCGGGTTGATTTGACTGATGATCTCAAAAGGACGATGAACCGAGGGCCTAACTTGTAGGAAGGAATCTTGAGCCGGACATACTTGGACGAAAGCCAGACCTTATCCCCAGGACGGAATTGAGGAGGATCCAGACGTTTTTTGTCAGCATGTTTCTTCATGCGCTCGGATGACAGAATGAGTGCGGACCGGGTACTCTCCCATAAGGAGGAAAACTCGTTAACCAGAGACTCCGCAGCTGGATTGTCCACAGAGATGGAGACAGGAACAGGGATCCGAGGGTGTTGACCGAAGACTACAAAAAACGGAGATTTGGAGGAAGATTCGCTCTCGTGATTGTTGTAAGAGAATTGGCCCAAGGCAGGAGATCCACTCAGTCAGAATGGTGGGCATTAACGAAGTGCCGGAGATAACTGGTCAGATTCTGATTGATTCGCTCGACTTGTCCATTGGACTGCGGGTGGTAAGCGGAGGAGAAATCCAAGGTGACGTCTAGCAACTTACAAGTGGCTCTCCAGAAACGTGAGGTGAACTGTACCCCACGATCCGACACAATGTGACGAGGCAGACCATGAAGACGGAAGATGTGGCGGATAAAGTCTTTAGCCAACTCGGGTGCAGACGGAAGCCCTGGCAGGGGAATGAAGTGAGCCATCTTGGAAAATCGGTCAACAACCACCCAAATGACCGTACAACCGGCAGAGACGGGCAGATCTGTTATGAAGTCCATGGCTATATGCTGCCAGGGGGCAGCGGGTACAGGAAGCGGAAGAAGACGGCCGGCAGGCAGGTGTCTCGGAACTTTGTTGCGGGCACAGGAGACACAGGCAGAAACAAAGTCTATTACGTCCTTGTGCAGGGTAGGCCACCAGTAATGCCGAGTAATGAGCTGGAGGGTCTTTCTCTGACCAGCGTGGCCAGCTAGTTTAGACGAATGACCCCAGTGTAGGATTCTCTTCCGATCGGTTACTGATACGAACGTCTTACCAGGAGGGAGACGATTTAGACTCACGGGAGCCACCTGCATCACTCTGGTGGGATCGATGATATGTTTAGGTTCCTCCTCGAGATCCGACACCAGGAAGGACCGGGACAAGGCGTCCGCCTTGATGTTCTTGTCAGCCGGGCGAAAATGTAAAAGAAAATCAAAGCGGGCAAAAAACAAGGACCACCGGGCTTGGCGAGGGTTAAGTCTCTGGGCATGCTGGAGGTAAGCCAGATTCTTGTGGTCAGTGTAAATGATTACCGGATGAAGAGCCCCCTCGAGTAGGTAACGCCACTCCTCCAATGCCAGCTTGATGGCCAATAACTCCTATGGAGTAATTGCGCTCAGAAGAGGAGAAGAGTTTGGAGAAGAAGCCGCAAGATACCATCCTCCCGGATGAAGATTTTTGAGTAAGTACCGCTCCGGCTCCAGAAGAAGAAGCGTCCACCTCCAGGAAGAACTGCTTGTTGCCGTCCGGACGATGCAGCACTGGAGCGGAAGAGAAGGCCTGTTTTAAAGAAAGAAAGGCCTCCTCTGCTTCGGGCGTCCACTGTTTGGGATTAGCATCCTTGCGGGTGAGCGCGGAGATTGGAGCAGTCCGGGAAGAGAAGTGCGGTATGAAAAGGCGGTAATAATTGGCGAATCCCAGGAACCGCTGAATGGCCTTCAACCCCTCCGGTCGGGGCCATTTCTCGATGGCAGACAGTTTCTCCTGATACATTCGTAGGCCTGTCTGAGAAATGATGTAGCCCAAAAACGGAAGCGAGGTCTGCTCAAATAGACACTTCTCATATTTGGCGAAGAGGTGATTCTGCCTGAGCCTGAGCAGAACCTGACGAACATCCCTCCGGTGAGACTGGAGATCCGGAGAGAAGACCAAGATGTCGTCTAGGTACACCACAACGCAGGAGTAGAGAAGGTCCCGAAAGATGTCATTGACCAACTCCTGAAAGACTGCTGGAGCATTACAGAGACCAAAGGGCATCACCAAATACTCGTAGTGGCCGTCCCGGGTGTTGAATGCCGTCTTCCATTCATCTCCCCGACGGATACGGACTAGGTTATATGCCCCACGAAGATCCAGTTTGGTGAAGATTCTAGCCCCCCTCAGACGATCAAACAATTCTGGAATGAGCGGAAGAGGGTACTTATTCTTCACCGTGATCAAATTTAGGCCTCTGTAGTCAATACAGGGACGGAGAAAGCCGTCTTTCTTTTTTACGAAGAAGAACCTGCTCCCGCTGGGGAGGTGGATTTCCGGATGAATCCCTTGGCCAAATTCTCCTCGATATATTCGGACATCGACCTGGTCTCAGCAGCAGACAATGGGTAAATACGCCCACGGGGAGGCGTAGTACCGGGTAGCAGGTCGATCGGGCAATCATACGGTCTGTGAGGGGGTAATGTCTCTGCTTCCTTTTTATTAAAGACATCAGCGAATGACCAATATGGAATCGGGAGCCCTGGTAGATTAGTTGGTGTAGGAGAAGGATGGACGGGATGAACAGGAACCAAACACGTTTTATGACAGTCCTGTCCCCAGCGAAGGATCTCTCCAGTCTGCCAGTCGAGCACGGGTGCATGCTTTTGGAGCCAAGGCAGACCTAGTAAGAAAGCGTGAGAGAGTCCAGGCAGAACATGAAACGAGATGCTCTCAGAGTGCAACATTCCCACCTGCAGGGTTATGGCTTCAGTGATAAGTTGGATGGGACGTGGTAGGAGACCCCCATCCACAGCAGCAACAGATACTGGTTCAACCAGAGGTTTGGTAGGAATGCGATATTTTTCTACTAGAGCCTGTGAAACAAGAATCAAGTTGGGCTAGTTCGAAGTAACGGTTCTCACCGAGGAGAATTGAGACAGACAGCAGCAGAGATGAAGAGGATTTATTTTTGTCTAGGTGGACCTCTCCGAGCGAACCTAGACACAGGCGTTTCCCGACCTCTCTGGGCAGGTACGGATCCGGTGCTCCTTACTGCCACAGTAGAAGCAACTCCCCTCGGCACGGCGTAAGTCCTGACGGGCTTTGACCATCTTGGTCTGGTCGACTTGCATAGGCTCAGAAGAGTGTGCCTGAGGAGAAACGGAAGGAGTTACAGGTCTCTGAAAAGATGGAGCTAGACGAGGAAACCTTCTCTCACGGGTGACCTCCTTAGCGCGCTCCTGGAACCGTAGATCAATTCGATTGGCAAGAGTTATTAGGTCATCGAGAGAGGTTGGAATGTCCCGACCGGCAAGTTCATCTTTAATACGGCCGGACAGACCCCCCAGAAGACAGATATCAGAGCGTCATTATCCCAAGCCAGCTCCGAGGCAAGGGTACGGAACCGTATGGCATATTGACCCACGGTGAGACTTCCCTGACGGAGACGCAGCAGAGATGATGCAGAGGAGGCCTTCCATCCGGGTTCGTCGAATACCTTCCGGAAGGCTGAGAGAAAAGCAGACAGGTCAGACACCAGAGGATCTTCTCTCTCCCAAAGAGGATTTAGCCAGGCCAGGGCCTCTCCGGTGAGATGGGACATGATGAAGGCAATTTTGGCCCGGTCGGAGTTAAACTGGTGTGCCAGGAGTTCAAAATGCAGGGTGCACTGGTTAATGAAACCCCGAGCCAGAGCAGGGTCGCCTCCAAACCGAGGAGGAGCTGAAAGTCGAGGTCCAGGAACGGAAACCACAGAATTGGTAAGCAGCGGAACTGCCGGATTGCGAGTCATGGCGCCCGCGGTGGTTGCTGGTGAAGTAGTCAGGGTGTCCAGGCGGGAATTAACATTCCGCAGGTGACCCAGGATGGACTCCTGTTGAGACCTCTGACGAGACAGTTCATGACACAGGTCAGAGAGCGAGGGAGTTTGGGTGCCACCGGGTTCCATGGCCCGAGCAAACTGTAACGGGTCTGGGAGGCGGAACCTCTGAGCTTTATTATACAAGGAGGCTTTCCTTGTAAAGGAGCGGGTGCGCCCGGGGAGACGGACAGGAAATCATGGCAAGTGACAGGGACAGTCTCTGGGTAGACGGGCAGGTAGTCACGGCAAGTGACCGGGGCAGTCTCTGGAGGGACAGGCAGGTAGTCACGGCAAGTGACCGGGGCAGTCTCTGGAGGGACAGGCAGGTAGTCACGGCAAGTGACCGGGGCAGTCTCTGGAGGGACAGGCAGGTAGTCACGGCAAGTGACCGGGGCAGTCTCTGGAGGGACAGGCAGGTAGTCACGGCAAGTGACCGGGGCAGTCTCTGGAGGGACAGGCAGGTAGTCACGGCAAGTGACCGGGGCAGTCTCTGGACAAACAGGCGGGTAGTCACGGCAAGTGACCGGGGCAGTCTCTGGGTAGACAGGCAGGTAGTCACGGCAAGTGACCGGGGCAGTCTCTGGATGAACAGGCAAGCAAGGGGCCGGGGCAGTCTCTGAATGGACAGGTATATACGACCTGAGATGGTGGAGCCTCCCGGTAGGCTAGCAGGCAGATGACAGATGAGCGCCCCCAAGTGAGCAGGCGAGAGTCTCTGGAATAGCCGATGGACACCGCAGGTGATGGCCGAACCTCCAGGTAGGCTTGCAGGCAGATGGCAGATGAGCGCCCCCAAGTGAGCAGGCGAGAGTCTCTGGAATAGCCGATGGACACCGCAGGTGATGGCCGAACCTCCAGGTAGGCTTGCAGGCAGATGGCTGATGAGCGCCCCCAAGTGAGCAGGCGAGAGTCTCTGGAATTGCCGATGGTCACCGCATGTGACGGCCGAACCTCCAGGCAGGCTTGCGGGCAGGTAGCAGACAGGAAACTGGCAGGAAACAGGCAGGTAACTGGTAACGGACCCTGAGGGCTGAAGCAGAGTTAAACAGTGCAACAACAACATTGCCGGGCGCCTCCATTAAGGAGGAGGTGCTTTATATAAGGTGGAGTCCACCGGCATTGGCCGGGGACCTTTTTTGAAAGATGCGCGCGGCCCCTTTAAGAGCGGGGGCGTGCACGCGCGCGCGCCCTAAGCCCAGTGGCAGGGAAGGAGCGCGCAGCCCCAGCAGGGCGGAAGGAGGACGCTGTGTGAGGGTAAGGGGAGCGACGTCCCTGCCTGGCAGAGGACGCTGGCGCAGGGGAACAGCGTCCCTGCCCGGCAGAGGACGCCGGCGCTACAGTGCCTTTTTCTCTCGAAAATTTTCTCCAACTGAACGTAATTATGACGTGGGTAATCGGGAGTTATTGGCCATGAAGTGGGCCTTTGAAGAGTGGAAACATTGGCTGGAAGGAGCCAAACATCAGGTGGTGGTCCTCACGGGCCATAAGAACCTGGTTTATCTGGAATCAGCCAAGCGACTTAATCCTAGACAGGCCAGGTGGGCCTTGTTTTTCACACGTTTTAATTTTGTGGTTTCCTTTCTTCCTGGCACTAAGAATGTTAAGGCGGATGCCCTCTCGAGGAGTTTCCTTGCGGACTCTCCTGAGTTATCTGATCCTACTGTTATTTTGAAAGAGGGTGTAGTTCTTTCCGCCATCTCGCCCAATTTGAGACTGGCTCTGGAGGGGTGTCAGGAGGATAAACCTGAGCGCTGCCCTATTGGGAAATTGTTTGTCCCAGACCAGTGGAAGAAGAGTGTGATGTCTGAGATTCATTGTTCCGCGTTGGCTGGTCATCCTGGGATTTTTGGTACCAGAGACTTGGTGAGTCAGTCCTTTTGGTGGCCTACTTTGTCTCGTGATGTCAGGGAATTTGTGCAGTCCTGTGGGACTTGCTCTCGTTCCAAGCCTTGCTCTCGCTCTAGTGGTTTGTTAATGCCATTACCTGTGCCCAAGAGGCCATGGACCCATATTTCTATGGATTTTATTTCCGACCTCCCTGTTTCTCAGAAAATGACCGTTATCTGGGTAATCTGTGATAGGTTTTCCAAGATGATACATCTTGTGCCATTACCTAAGTTACCTTCCTCCTCCGAATTGGTGCCTTTGTTCCTTCAGCACGTGGTTCGGTTACATGGCATTCCGGAGAACATTGTGTCTGACAGAGGAGTCCAGTTTGTTTCCAGATTTTGGAGGACATTTTGTTCTAAACTTGGTGTTCAATTATCTTTCTCTTCTGCATTTCATCCTCAGACCAATGGACAAACCGAGAGAACAAACCAGACCTTGGAGACTTATTTGAGATGTTTTGTGTCTGCTGATCAAGATGGCTGGGTCTCTTTTTTGCCTTTGGCTGAGTTTGCTCTTAACAATAGGGCTAGCTCTGCCACCTTGATGTCTCCATTTTTCTGCAATTCTGGGTTTAACTGTCATGTGTGCATTGCCACGAAGATCGTCGCGGTTGCACATTTTGACTTCTCACAGCTGAGCTGCTGTTTCTTTGTGTTTGGCAGCTAGGGAGTTAATTCTGTCTGTGCTCGGTGCTGGGACTGGGTGCAGTTTCTCCCGGCTGCAATTGATTATTTGTTGATTGGTTTCCTTTAAATTCCTGGTTGTCTGCTTGGGGAGTTGCCAGTGAAACCTTCATGCAGACCACAGATAGGAATGAATCTGTATAGACTTTAGTTGTGAGCTCCTTAGTTGTTCTAAGCTCAACTTGGTTAGAGTTTATTTCCCAGACCATTTATGTTCCTTTGGTGTTTGAGTGTGTATGCAAGCGAGTGTTATCCTGTCTGTCTTATATGTCTAATCTGTGTATTTAGCTAAGATCAGCCCATATCCCTTTGGTGGTAGTCAGGATCCTTCTTAGGACTGATTACAGGGTTCAGGGTCTGATAGGAGACAGGGTTAGGTTGGTGACTTGGACCTCTGAACCATTATCAGTACCTCCAAGGTGAGGGATTAGTTAGGACCCCAGTTTAGGGTCAGGTTAGATCCCGGTCCACCTCTTTCCTGTTTCAGCTCATCAAGTCCTCAAGATTAACCCTGAGTTCAGCAGATATCGTGTCAGGTAAATCTATTCTATACTTACATGCTGATGTTGCTATACTAGTTGTTGTATAGAGTGTTGTTCCTGTATTAATAGTTTACTGACATTGTATACATATCATTAGACAGCGTGACATTAACCCTCGATTTTTCTTCGGGACAGGCGGAGGCTTCTGTCTGTCCGGGTGTTGACTCTGTTGTGGAGCGTATGCAGCAGATTTGGGACCAGGTAGTGGAGAGGTTGTCTCTCTCTCAGGAGAAGGCCCAACGGTTTGCCAACCGGCATAGGACTGATGGTCCTCGGTTTAAAGTGGGGGACTTGGTTTGGTTGTCCTCAAGAAATATCCCTATGAGGGTTGCATCTCCAAAGTTTAAGCCTAGGTTCATTGGACCTTATAAGATCATGGAGATTCTTAATCCTGTTTCCTTCCGTTTGCTTCTTCCAGGGACATTTAAGATCTATAACGTGTTCCACAAGTCCTTATTGAAGAGGTTTGTTGAGCCAGTGGTTCCTATGGCTGCGCCTCCTGACCCTGTTTTGGTTGAGGGCAATCTGGAGTATGTGGTTGAGAAAATATTGGATTCTCGTTTTTCTAGACAGAAACTCCAGTATTTGGTTAAGTGGAGAGGTTATGGTCAGGAGGACAATTCTTGGGTGGTTGCTTCGGACATCTATGCTAGGAGACTGATCCGTGCCTATCACCGAGCTCATCCTGATCAGCCTGGTTGCACAAGTGAGGGTTCGGTGACCCCTCCTCAAGGGGGGGTACTGTTATGAATGTGCTAGAGATGGTTTCTGAGCACAGCTACCTCTAGTTGTGTGGTTAGTTCAGGTTACTGAAATCCAATAGGTTCCAGCCTCTCTGGTGTACTGTCGTTTTTGCTTTTTCTCCTCAGCTACCGAAACATAACACCCAGGGCTTTAAATAGCATACAGCTCCACCCAAGGCTCTCAGAAAGGAGTAATCAAAAACCCAGACAATTTACTCCATAGTTCCCTGATCTAGCTGCATCAAAAATCCCAGAAATTAAACCGAACCAATGCTGTAATGCAGCACCAAGAACAAAGGAGCTGTGCCGCCTAGTGGCAGAGGCAGGTACAAAAGGGACAGGAAGTACACTGGGATCATCTATCAAACATATAATTTTTATTGTAGAAACACAATAAGTACAACGACAATGAATAAAATCAATTAAAAAGCCAAACTGCTAAACATCTAGTCAGTTGTACCCAGAATAAGGTAATAACCTGCCCTACTCTGCCAGAAGATATAACAAATTGCAAGGTACCTTACATGATAAACCGGTCACTTTACCATAAACATATTATATAGTGCTCAGCATAAAGGAATACACCCCCTTTGAAAAGTAAGATTTTCATCCATTCCTCACTTAACACAATAACAATTTCAAAAATATGACAAGACTGAGTTTCATAGGATATTTTTTAACCCATTACATGAGTTACATTACATGTACGTTACATTACATGGACCCATCAGAAAAGATAAAAAAAAAAACCACACCATTAGGGTATGTGCACACGTTGCGAATTGTGCTGCGGATCCGCAGCGGATTTGGCCCTACGGATCCGCTGCAGATCCGCAAGTAATGTACAGTACAATGTTAAGCAATGGAAAATAAAAACCGCTGTGTACATGCTGTGGATTTTTGTGCGCGAATTTGAATCCACAGGATGTCAATTGTCTGTGCGGAATCCGCAGCGGTTTTACACCTGCTCCATTATGGAAAACTGCAGGTGTAAAACCAGAGGGGAAATCCGCACAAAAACATTTTACCTGCAGATTTAGCAAAATACGCGTGGAAAAATCCGCAATTGAATCCGCAACGTGTGCACTCACCCTTACACTTACCTTCCTCCGCTCCCTTGCAGCGTCCTACTCCATTGCCAGCAGCTGCTTATTGCTTGTAAGCAGCGCATGGCAGTGACGTCATGCGCTGCTCACAAGCAGAGCACAGCTGCCGGAATACTCACCAGAACTGTTCATCACGGAGAGCAGCGAGTATTCATTCCTCTTCAGTAGAGCGCAGTGTCAGCCACCGGCTTTCTGCTGCTACCAGCAGTCACGTGTGCTGATACTTATAAGAAATGAATATTCAGAATATTCATTTCTCTTAAGTGTCGGCACATGTGACCGCCGGCAGCAGCAGGAAGCCGGTGGCTGACACTGTGCGATACTGAAGAGGAATGAATACTCACCGCGATCTCCGATGAACAGTCCCGGTGAGTATTCCGGCAGCTGTCCTTTGGCTTGCAAGCAGCACATTACGTCCCTGCCATGCGCTGCTTACATGCATTAAGCAGCTGCTGGCACCAGAGCAGGGCACTGCGAGGGAGCGGAGGAAGGTAAGTGTAATGTTTTTTTTTAAAATCTTTTCTGATGGGGCCATGTGTGCCAGGAACGGGATGGGGCTAATCATACCAGAATAAGGATGGGGCCAATCATTTCAGGAATGGGATGGGGCCAATCATACCAGAATAAGGATGGGACCAATCATACCAGCAACAGGATGGGGCCAATCATACCAGGTTGCCAGAAAGAAATGAATATTCATTGCCCTCCACGCCCATGGGCGTGGAATGCAGTGCATATTCATTTCTCTTTAGCAGCGGGCACAGGAGTTAGCTGGAGCCGCTGGCTCCTGCCTCTATGACCCACTGCTCCACCGAAACTGCTCCCCCATCTCCCCACCACAGCCAGAGCCGGTACATTTGGACTATAAGATGCACCTCCCATTTTCCTCCACATTTTGGGAGGAAAAAAAGTGCATCTTATAGTCTGAAAAATACGGTAATCAAATGGCGTCTAACATCAATATCTCAATATATCACCCACAGAATGGAATAAAGATTCAATACAGAAGCAAAGATGATAAAATAAATATATCATGATCTTTACCTATAGCCAGGGTTTGTTCACCTACATTCTCCTTGAGACTGACAGAGCTCTGTCCAGTTCATAAGCTATGGGAGAAGTTTTTGCACTACACTGGAGGGAAAATATACTTAGCAGCTTTTTTCTTACAGCAATACATGAATTGACAGGGTATACATCTAGCAAACCCTTTATTCACTAGTCTGAGGTTTTCGAGAAGGTTTGGAGTTGTTTTGAGAACTCACATCAGATCAGATCAGATTTAGTGCTGGATCTATCTTGCTGTTCCAAAGAGTCAGGAAAACTTCTCATGTAAGAAGTGATTGAAAAAGTAGATTTGCAGGGGTATGTGCACTGTACAATAAAGGCAAAGCAAGGTGACTGGAAGCCTTTTAGCCTGGTGAGAAGAAAAAAAATCCATGTGGATTTCATCCCAAAAGGAGTACTGCTACTCTCTCAGTAATGAGGAAAGCCCCTCTGCTACCTTCTGTGACATACCATTATGATGTTATTAAAGCCCCCCCATACACAATAGATACCTGGTGATGGTTTGAAAAAATTTTGACCGACAACTGTTCTCCATACACAAGAGCGCATGCTCTACTGATCACTCCTGTATTCTCAATGAGAGAGCTGCTGCCAGACCTCGCTGGCTGCTTAGCTCATCAAGAACATGCCAGATCCTTCTCTCCCTCAACATAATATGTCAAGGGAAAGTTGGGATACCCTAAACACATTAGACTGTGGCCAAGCCCCCTGATATCGGTAGGCTTGGCTGACATTAGCCTAATGTTCATGGGGATCTATGGAATCCAAAAGCAGCAAAATTCTGCCAATATGCAGTTTTAAACCCAATCAAACTGATAACTTTTGTTTTTCTTCCACCCCTTCTTTCTGGATTCATAACTTTTTTAGTCATAGAAGACCTTGTTTTTTGTGGGAGGACTTGCTGTTTTTAAATTACACAATTTACAATTTATTTTATGATACAATGTATTGAAAAAAGGGAAAACAATCTAAATGGGAAGAAATGTTGAAGAAAAAGTGCAATTTTGCCATATTGTTTGGTTTTTATTTTCACTGCATTCATTAAATGGCAAAAAATCACCTGGAAACCTGATTGTCCAGGTCAGTGCAATTACAGCGATACCAAACTTGCATAGTTTTTTCCCATATAAATATTGAAAATGTTTTTTTAAGTTTCTAAAAAAAATTGTTGATTTGTGTCTCAATTTCTGAGACCTGGAACATTTTTTTGTTGACACTGCTTTGTGAAAGCTAGTGATTTTATTCATACCATTTTTGGGTACATACAACGTTTTGATGGCTTTTTTTTGTTTTGTTTTTTTCATGGAGGTGTAGTGACCAAAGACCCACAATTCTGAAGTTTCAAAAGGCTAGACTTTTACGAAAGCAACAATATAAAATATATTCCTAGATTATTTATTCTTTAGGTTTAGTTTCATAGGTTTAAACCTATGATCTTTTGATTGCTTATTCTATAAACTGCAATACCACAGTGCTGTAGTGGCCTCTTCTAGTCTGGCAGGTATTGCATGTCAGCTCCAATTGAAGAGAATATGAGCTGATATGCAATAACCAGCCAGTTAACAGCATACAGCGCTGTACTGGTCCACTTTGTACACTGCTTACATCCAGGTGCTGCCAGAGATGATAACAGCCAGACCTCCACCCATTGTAGTATATGGTATACACAGAAGTGATAACAGTGTAAATTATTGTCTCCTATGAAGCCCAGCCTGTCACTGGCCTTTCCAAGAGTATCAAGATGGCAGTCATATTGGCCTTTCGCCTGCAATATTATAACCATTTGTACACTGTGATTGCGTCGCAGGGGGGTGATGGAAGTCAGGGACCTCTCCATTTAAATACCTCTGTTAGAGATTGCTGCCAAATGCTTCAGATCTCCCTTATTGAAGTGAATAGGAACTGCAGTCCCTGACAGCCTCCACTCAGCAGTTTAATAGCTGTATTGTTCTGCTCCGTACACTATTCACATCCAGGTGCCAGCGGAAGAAATAACAGCTGATTTTCGGAGGTGATAACAGTCGCATACCCCCAACTGTCCCAGATTTAGGATGATTTTCCTGAATTTGGGGAGCTGTCTAACTGTCCTGTGAGGTTGGGGGTTTCTCAATGACACAGATGCAGGTGAACATATCAATGGAGCAGGAAACAATCATATGCCTAGTCCACTGTTTAGTCTATATAAAGACTAAAGGCCCTGCATGGACTTTGATTCATGTGACATTCCCAAGTTATGTGACTAGGCAGTGCAGATGAGGAACAGGACACACAGGCAAAGTGAATGTTTTTTTCATGCAGCAGAGCTGTGTGTGTATTGATATAGCAGAGCTGTGTATGTGTTTTGATGCAGAACTATGTGTGTTTATGTGTGCTGATGTAGTAGGGTTGTGTGTGTACACAATGTGCGGGCATCATGCTCTTTGGGGGGGTTTTGTAGGGCTGGGTCTGTGGAAGACATCATATCGTATATGGGGAATGTTCTTTGAATGCATCACACTGTGTGGCAACTGTGGGGGCAAGTGCTGGGAGCCCACTTGCCTTAGTGGACATGGCGCACTATGGGAGCCTAGTGCCAGCGCCCATGAGTGGGTGGCCCCCGTTTGCTCAGGGCCCTGGTACTTTCTATTACTTACCTCCCCCCCATTCTTGCACTACTATGTCTTCCGCATCTTCTGACTGATGTTTTAGGTCAGAGGACGTGATGACGTCACTAGTGTATGCCCTCTGCCTGAGCAGATGATGACGCTGAGAAGTCCGGAGCAGAGCAGTGGGCCGCGAGGCGAGGTGAGTGTTTCTTATTTTTTTTTTTAATATTTGAAGCATTTTAAGGGGCCCATTATAATTGGAGCATTATATGGGGCCCATCATATACTGAAGCATCATATGGTGCCCATCATATAATGGAGCATCATGTGGTGCCCATCATATAGTGGAGCATCATATGTGGCCCATCATATACTGGAGCATCATATGGGGCCCATCATATGCTGGAGCATCATATGGGGCCCATTATATATGGAGCATTATATGGGGCCCATCATATACTGGAGCATTATATGGGGCCCATTATATATGAAGCAATATATGGGGCCCATCATATACTGGAGCATTATATGGGGCCCATCATGTACATTAGCATTATATGGAGCCCATCATATACTGTATGGAGCATTATATGGGGCTCATTATACTGTATGGAACATTATATGGGATCCATTATTCTGCATAAAGCAATAGATGGTGCTTATTATTCTGTATGGAGCATTATATAGGGCTCATTAAATGGTATGGAGCAATATATGGGGCTCATTATACTGTATGGAGCACTATATGGGTCTCATATTGTATGAAGCATTATTTTGGATCCATTATTCTGCATGAAGCAATACACGGGGCTTATTATTCTGTATGGAACATTACATAGGGCTCATTCAGTATGGAGCAGCATATAAGGACATTATACTGTATGGAGCAATATATGGGGCTCTGTTGTGAATGTGCTAAAAATGGTTTCTGAGCAGAGGCTCCCTCTGGTGGTTACTGACAGTACTGAACCTTTCAGCGAGGAGTGGCAATCTGGGATCACGGATTGGTCTGATATAAGGGAGCTTCTGTCCCATGATGGTTGCCGGTGATCAATTGTTCTTGTCTCAATTGTGGTTCCTGGTTCATTTGGAAGCTTGCTGAGTCTTGCCTGCATCTTCTGCTATCAGATAAGATATTTTCTGCTTTTATTTTTGTGCTTGCTTTTTGCATTGTTCCCTGCACTTCTGTGGAGGTCAGCCAGGTCCTCTCCGGGGGCTTGTGATCCTCTCAGTTTATCTGGAGCCACTGTTGTTTGTTCATTTGCTTTTTCCTGTTTTTTCAGGCTTAGTTTTGTTACACCAGAGAACTGATTTAGGTGGTAGAGGTCGTGTGATCTCAGGTGTTTTTTGCAATCAGTAGTGTTGGTTTTTTTTAGGGATTTTTTGGATTGCAGTGAGTATCCTTTCCTGTACTTTTCTGTCTAGACAGATTGGGCCCCAGCGTTTGCTCATTCTATTTTCTGTCTGTGTCCGTGCTTCCTCTTGTCTAACCACCATTACATGTTTGGGGGCTTCCTATTTTCTTTGGGGATCTGCTCCGGGGCAGATAACTACATCTAAAGGCAGAAAGATGAAAGCTATCTTTCAGGCTGTGACAAGGCGTCTAGGATCAACATAGGAACGCTCCACGGCTACCTCTAGTTATTATTATTATTATTAATATTTATTTCTATAGCACCATTGATTCCATGGTGCTGTACATGAGAAGGGGTTACATACAAATTACAGGTATCACTTACAGTAAACAAACTAACAATGACAGACTGATACAGAGGGGAGAGGACCCTGCCCTTTCGGGCTTACATTCTACAGGATTGTGAGGCAGGAGACAGTAGGTCGGGGGGTTGCAGCAGTTCCGGTGTTGGTTGAGGCAATAACTCCGGTAGTGGTGAGGAGGCAGCAGGGTCATTGCAGGCTGTAGGCTTTCCTGAAGAGATGGGTTTTCAGGTTCCGTCTGAAGGATCTGAATGAGTTTGATAGTCGGATGTGTTGGGGCAAAGAATTCCAGAGGATGGGGGATATTCGGGAGAAGTCTTGGAGGCGGTTGGGTGAGGAGCGAATAAGTGTGGAGGAGAGAAGGATGTCTTGGGAGGATCGGAGATTACGTGAGGGAAGATATCGGGAGATTAGTTCAGAGATATATGGAGGAGACAGATTATAGATGGCCTTGTAGGTCAGTATTAGTAATTTGAACTGGATACGCTGAGGGAATGGGAGCCAGTGAAGAGATTTGCAGAGGGGAGAAGCGGAGGAGTAGCGAGGAGAGAGGTGAATTAGTCGTGCAGCAGAGTTAAGGATGGACTGGAGAGGTGCGAGGGTGTTAGCAGGGAGGCCAGAGAAAAGGGTGTTGCAGTAGTCGAGGCGGGAGATGATGAGGGCGTGCACAATCATTTTAGTAGATTGAGGGTTGAGGAAAGGACGGATTCTTGAAATATTTTTGAGCTGAAGGCGACAGGAGGTAGAAAGAGCTTGGATGTGCGGTTTGAAGGACAGGGCAGAGTCAAGGGTTACTCCGAGGCAGCGGACTTCTGGTACGGGGGAAAGCGTGATGTCGTTAATTGTGGTAGATAGGTCAGGTAAGGAAGATCTGTGGGATGGGGGAAAGATTATGAGTTCAGATTTGTCCACATTGAGTTTGAGGAAGCGGGAGGAGAAGAAGGAGGATATGGCTGATAGACACTCCGGGATTCTGGATAGCAGAGAAGTGATGTCTGGGCCAGAGAGGTAGATCTGAGTGTCATCAGCGTAAAGGTGGTACTGGAATCCGTGGGACTTTATGAGTTGCCCAGGCCAAGTGTATAGATTGAGAAGAGTAGGGGTCCTAGAACAGAGCCTTGGGGAACTCCAACAGAGAGAGGGTGGGACGAGGAGGTAGTGTGGGAGTGGGAGACGCTGAATGTGCGGTTGGAAAGGTATGAGGAGATCCAAGATAGGGCGAGGTCTTTGACGCCAAAGGAGGAAAGAATCTGTAGTAGAAGGCAGTGGTCAACTGTGTCAAAAGCAGAGGACAGGTCAAGAAGCAGGAGTATAGAGTATTGTCCGTTTGCTTTGGCTGTAAGTAGGTCATTAGTAATTTTGGTCAGGGCTGTCTCAGTGGAGTGATGGGGGCGGAAACCAGATTGTAGAGTGTCAAAGAGCAAGTTAGAAGAGAAGTGGTAGGAAAGCTCAGCGTGGACATGCAGCTCCAGGAGTTTGGAAGCGAATGGGAGCAGCGATATTGGGCGATAGCTGGACATAGCGGTTGGGTCGAGGGTTGGCTTTTTAAGGATAGGCGTGATTGTGGCATGCTTGAAAGCAGAAGGGAAGGTACCGGAAGTTAGTGATAGGTTGAAGAGGTGGGTTAGGGATGGAATAATAGTGGTGGTGAGGTTGGGGAGGAGGTGGGTTGGGATGGGGTCAAGTGCACAGGTTGTGAGGTGCGATTTGGAGAGAAGACAATTAAGCTCCCCTTCAGTTATATTGGAGAGGGAGGTTATGGGGTTAGGGCATTGGTCTGGTATACAAAGTGGTTGAGGTGGTTGAACAATGAAGACTTGCCTTGTTTGGTCGATCTTATTTTTGAAGTGTGTGGCAAAGTCCTCAGCAGAGATGAGGGAGGTAGGAGGGGGCAGTGGTGGGCGGAGGAGGGAGTTAAAAGTTTTGAATAACTGTTTGGGGTTGTAGGATAGGGAAGATACGAGGGTTGTGAAGTAGGCCTGTTTAGCAGAGGTGAGGGCAGATTTGAAAGAGAGTGTTGCTTGTTTGAATGCAGTGAAGTCGTCTTGCGAATTTGTTTTTTTCCAGCGCCGCTCTGTAATCCTGGACACTTGCCGGAGCTTTTTAGTGGTGTTATTGTGCCAGGGTTGTCTGTTGGTACGTCGCACTCTGCCATGAACGAGAGGGGCGACCGTGTCAATAGCCAATGTGAGAGTGGCATTGTAGAAAGCAGTGGCACTGTCTGTATCGTGGAGTGAGGATATTGATGCCAGTGAAAGAATAGAGTCAGAGAGTGTGTGGATGTCTAGGTGTGCAAGGTGTCTGCGGGGGTGCACGTGTTGCTGGACATGGGTGACAGGAGAGGAGGACAGGGATGAGAAAGTGAGTAGATGGTGGTCGGATAGAGGGAGAGGGGAGGTGGTGAAGTTAGATAGAGAGCAGAGGCGGGTGAAGACCAAGTCTAATGTATGACCATCCGTGTGGGTGGCTGAGGAGGACCACTGAGTAAGTCCAAAGGATGAAGTAAGGGACAGAAGTTTGGAGGCTGCTGACTGAAGGGTATCAGTGGGGATGTTGAAGTCACCCATGATGATGGTGGGGATGTCAGTGGAGAGAAAGTGAAGAAGCCAGGTAGTGAATTGGTCGATGAAGGCAGTGGTCGGGCCTGGAGGTCGGTATATGACGGCCACTTGGAGGTTGGAGGGAGAGTAGATGCGGACAGAGTGGACTTCAAAGGAAGGGAGGATTAGGGAGGGAAGAGGTGGGATTGTGTTAAAGTTGCAGTTAGAGGAAAGGAGAACACCCACTCCTCCACCATGTCTGTTTCCAGGGCGAGGAGTGTGGGTGAATTGGAGGCCACCGTAACATAGCGCAGCAGGGGAGGCGGTGTCAGAGGGTGTCAGCCATGTTTCTGTGAGGGCGAGGAAAGCAAGATTGCGAGAGAGAAAGAGGTCATGAATCACATGAAGCTTATTGCAGATGGAGCGGGCATTCCAGAGTGCTCCAGAGAGAGGGAGCAGGGGGGTGGGTGTCAATGGCACAGGTTTTACGTTGGAAAGATTGCGGTAGTTCCTATTAGATAGGGAGCGGTAGGAAGGAGTACTAATGGTGGGTATGAACTGTGGAGGTCCAGGATTGGGAGATATGTCACCAGCAGTGAGGAGGAGCAGAGAAAGGGAGAGCAGGTGGGAGAAGGAGAGAGGGAAGCTTGTTTTGTGTTTTATTAGGACAGATTTGAGGTTGAGGAGCAGGTCAGCAGAGGAGGATAGGTGGGGAGGAAGGAGGTAAGGGGAGATGATTATTTGATTAGAGGGTGCTGGGGTTTGGGGATAGCGAAGGAGAGAGAGGATTAAAGGAGCAAACACTGTGAAGGCATATGTAAACATGGTGAAAGAGTAAGATGGGTAATTAGAAAAGCCAGGTACAAGTAATTAGAAGTGCTTACTCAGCAGACATACCCAAAAGAGACATAGTGTGGGGTCCTGACTCCTGCCGTGACTAACTGCCGTTGAAATAACTGCAGCTTCTCTGTACTTTTGCTGCAGTGGTACTTCTGCTGCAGTTGCGTGCCTGACCCCACACGCGTGCCCCCTTAGACTGCTACTGAATATATAGGACTGAGTAGAGGATCAGGTGGGAGGAGTTATGGTAGCTGCTTTGGGATAAATTAGCAGCTGCCCAGCACACCAGGGGAGGATAGACAATCAAAGGCACAGGGCCTGGCTGCATCCATATGCTGGTAACACCTTGCACCTGAGTTGTGTGGTTAGTTCAGGTTACTGCAATCCAATAGGTTCCAGCCTCTCTGGTGTATTGCCGTTTTTGCTTACTCTCCTCTGCTACCAAATCATAACAGGGCTCATTATTTTGTATGGAGCAATATATGGAGCTCATTATTCTGTATGGAGCACTATGTGGTGCAAATAATACTGTATGGAGGACTATAGTGTCTGGTTTCTGAGCTATTGTAGAATTTACAATAGATATCACTCATGTAATATAAGAAGCATTTGAAATCTTTAGCATTGTACTATACCTATATTTATCTGCGCATCATGAATTGTGGTATGTGATAAAGGGGCCCACTGAGACTCTTTAACCCCGGGCCCATGAAAACCTGGAGCAGGCCCTGTGTGGGGGCATTTTACTGTGTATGAGGGGCTGTAGGGTCATCATAGTTTCTGTGAGGGCTATGGAAAATGTGTACTGTGTGTGAAGAAATGTACTGTATTATGGAGTCATACTGTATAGGTTGCACTATGAGTTAAAACATTGGCTTCATTAGAAGAAGATATTGGTTTTGGCACATATAAAGAACTGGTTATGATACTAACTTTGCGGAAAATAAAAATTTCTGCAGTATGTGTCCTTCTTTCTTATTTTTCATAGTTGATAGGTATGCTGATAGGGATGGAAAAAAGTAGTATTGTGATGGAGGTTGCTTCATTGGTAAGCTTGTACTTCCACACCTCAGAGGAACACATACGTTCTAGGATTTACATCTACTTGAATAATCTTTGACGTTTTGAGGCATTAAAATCCTTTTTTTAACAATATCATATTTACATTATTTTACTATTTTTATTACATAGAAGCCATGACTTATTTACACCCTTATCTACCTACTGATAGCCGACACTTCATTGCTGTGCGGAGAAGTTTAGTGTGCGTCACTGTGGTAAATTTCCAGCTCTGCAGTAAGCATTATCAATAATTGTTCATCAGGAAAGCAGGCAGCTCAGCAGCTCATTCTCATTATGGTAATTTGAAATATGCATGAAATATGTTTTATGCAGAATAACTTATTCGGGAAAACTTTACTCAACATTCATAAAAAATTAAGAGAAAATACATTCATTAGAGTTAAGATGCGGGCTGAGTGCTGACACTTTTTATTTGTTAATCTGTCTCTGTGGAATTTTAGACTTCTATGTTGTTGCAGTCTTTTATATGTTTTATTTATTTCAGATTTTCTGTTTTATCTGTCTCTTGATTTGTTTCATTACTGTTTTTGGCTTCTTTGTAGTGTTTCAGTACTCAAAATCACATCTGAAAGTCAGTTTGACCATCCCTAAATGTGTCTAGCCGTAGAAAATGCTCCTTTTTAGGGTACACGACATCTGTTCCATTTTTTAGCTATTTTTTGATGAAATAAGGCATTTTAGAGTGTGATTATGTTTAAAAATAGGGGGGTAATAAAGACGCCATCTGTTCAGTTTTTTTTTTTAGATCAAAGTCACTGCTGTTATTAATTGCTGACGTTTAAAGGCATAAGATGGAGATGAGAATCTCGTATTGTCTGATATCTACTCCCAGTCAGCCATGGAATTGGCCATGCAGCGTCATTTCATTATTCAGCCACTCTACATATTTTATGACATTGCAAAAATAGCAATTCTATAATTTATTACAATTATTGAAAAAATATTATTATTGGAACTTAAAGCCATGAAAATGTCCAGTAACTTGTATCCTTATTACAGACCCGTCAGTAAGGACTTGATCACAGAAACATTTGGAAACAGGTTTTTTGGCTTAAAACAATTAATGACACATTCACAAACGCTGCTCATACTGTTTTCTTTCTCTGTAGGCATGGGTTCTCATTTTTGTAAAATATGCAGATGAAGTACGGACCAAAAATAAACCTACGTGAGCGCAGCCGTGGGCTATGAGTGCATGATTTGCCTCGTGCACTGGTTCAGCGTTCTAGGCTTCGAAAGGAAATTAGAAAGTACAATTTTTTGAACATATGAGGTTTGGTCCAGCAGGAGGCAGCAGTGCTCTATAGAATAACACACGTAGCCTCCGAAATGAATATTATTAAATAAGTGTACATTTTTGATCATTGATTGTGATTATAAGTATTATTGGAACATTAGCTAAGTATCAAACTTTATGTATTAAAATGGAAAAGTAAAATCTAACAAAATAATGTAGCTAATACCATAATTTATTAATTACTGATTAACCACACAATAGCAGCTGTCAATATGAAGAAGTTATAACAACTAAGTCCTTCAATTATTTGAATGGGCAACATTTAATGCCACATTTATCCTGCTGCGGGGCTGCACCGCTTCTGATCAGCAGTAAAATCATTACCGCTGGTCAGACAGCCACAGTTCCCATGCTGTTAAAAGACAGCGTGAGCGCGTAACTATGATCAGAGGTATAAAGTTTACCTCCAGTCACTGGTGTCAGCTGATGGGACTACTGCTCCCTGACAATACAAAGATGACATCAATCCCACAAATATGAACCCCACTTGCCACCGCTACAGGGCAAGTGGGAAGAGCCGTGCAAAGCGCCAGAATTGGCGCATCTAATAGATGTGCCTTTTCTGGGGCGGCTGTGAGCTGCTATTTTTAGGCTGGGAGATGCCAATATCCATGTATATTCATGTATCCATGATTAGTAGCCCCCAGCTGTCTGCTTTAGCTTGGCTGGTTGTCAAAATTGGGGAGGGGTATCCCACTCCATTTAATTATTTATTTAAATAATAAAAAAACAGCGTGGGACCTGTCTATTCTTCATAACCAGCCTTGCTGAAGCTGACAGTTGAGGGTTTCAGGCCCAGCTGTGAGTTTTGCTTGGCTGGTTATCAAAATTTAGGGGGAACCCACACCATTTTTTTATTATTTATTTACAGTGCAGGCACCGGCTGATGAATACTCCCATCAGCCACTCCTGCTCTCACTGTTATTAGCAGCAGCAGGCATCAGCTGATGGGAGCAGTAGTCACTTCAGCTAAAACCAGTAACCGAAGGTGAACTTTATACCTCCGATCACAGCTGCACGTTCACGCTGTCATCTGACAGCATGAGAACCGCTCAGTCTGACCGACAATGATGATTTTACCGCCAATCAAAAGCAGTGTTTACCACGCTGTCATGCACATGACAGCTCGACAAACACCCGGTGTTCGGGGGGAACCCAAACATTAACATGGACTTCCTGGTGAAGTCCATGTTCGGTGTCCGTGTCTGAAGAGTAGGTGTTCGGTACAGATGCCCAACTTTACTGTTCGGGTTTGCCCATCTCTAAACATAACCCAATGCCCGCTTGTGCAGATCTGTCCTGGGCCTCATCAGAGCTGTGAGTCCCATCCTAGCATGACGATGCTAGGAAATTGAGCACTTGCAATGGTGTTAAGAACTCAGGGACCAGACGGATGAGGTTGAGGATCGGAAGGTTTGAAGAGAAAAGCGATATGGTGAGTATAAGTATTTTAATAATTTTTTACATCTTAAGTTATGCGTTTGGAGAGCATTCAATTCGTGAAGAATAATGATAGTTATTAGCGCAAATTACATCAAATATGGAGATGTCCATGACTATTGTAACGAATGGAAGCGGAGGCAGAGGTGGTGAAGTTCACATTCGTTTTTATTTTTTAATGTGGAACCTCGAGACCGCGGTCCGGGGGGCTCCGAAGGGGGCGTAACTAGTGAGCCCCGGGTACCCGTAGTAAGGCCCCTCGAACAGGACCAGAATGGAATACCCGGAGGACACAGGTGCTACCTCCAGTTAGACCCCGGACACGTGGCAGCTGTCCCAGAGGGACCAAAAGGGTAACAGGTATTTACAGAGTCCGTGGAGGGTTCTTGACGGAGAAGGGTAAGGTCCTGGTCCAGAATGGATGGTAGTAGGCTGGCTCCAGTGACCTTGTCACGATCCACGGGTACGGATGGCTGATGGCGGAACGGGATGACACTTGCGCCAGTAATAGCCGAGATTGTCCAGGTTAGCCAGATATGGGTTAGCAATGATCTGAGGAGACAAACAGTATCAGCGAAGCACAGAGACTGCAGACACAGCGCAGACAGATCAGGAACAGAACCGGATGTAGCAATGATAGAACACGTTGCTCCGGCACTCCCCTAATGGTGGAGTGACCAGATATAGTACTGAGTGCGCAGCCATTGGTTAATTAGCTATTACAAAAAATGCACGCTGCCCCTTTAAGAGAGACGGTGGGCGCGGCCTCGCGTCCTAAGCAGACTATCTGGAGGCCTGCCAGCAGCGTGCCAGGAAGTGGAGGAGGACACAGGACGCCGACGAGCAGCTGGGGCAGGTGAGTGAGCAGAACGGAGTGCAGAGCCAGCGCTGGGACCGAGTTTAACAGTATCCCCCTCTTTACTCCCCCTCTTTTTCAAGCCTGCGTGAAATCTTTTAAGAAGAAGAGGAGCCTGGATGTTCTCTTTAGGCTCCCAAGATCTCTCCTCAGGACCAAAACCCTTCCAGTCCACCAGGTAATAGATCCTACCTCTTACTCTCTTAGAGGCCAAGATATGTTTTACCTCAAAAACATCATCCTCAGAGACCGGATCAGGAGTGGTACCCGAGTCCTTAAAGAAGGAGCTTAACACTACTGGTTTGAGGAGGGAAACATGAAAGGAGTTAGGTACTCGTAGAGAATTAGGCAATTTCAGTTTATAAGAGACCGGGTTGATTTGTCTCAAGACTTCAAAGGGACCAATGAAACGGGGACCCAATTTGTACGATGGTAACTTCAGACGGATGTACTTGGAGGAGAGCCATACCTTGTCGCCTGGACGAAAGATGGGAGCCTCCAAACGTCTTTTGTCTGCATGCGTTTTCATACGTTGAAAAGCTTTCTCCAAAGCCGACCTGGTCTCTCTCCAAATGTCCGAGAAATTCTTAGACAAGGTATCGACTGCCGGAACATCAGACAATCCCGAGACAGGAAGAGGAATTCCGGGTTGCAGTCCAAACACAATCTGAAAGGGAGACTTTCCAGAAGATTCACTTACTTGGTTGTTGTAGGAGAATTCCGCCCAGGGCAGTAATTCTACCCAGTCATTATGATGAGCGTTGACGAAGTGACGCAGGTATCCAGCCAGGATTTGATTGATCCTCTCCACTTGCCCATTAGACTGGGGATGATATGCAGAAGAAAAATCTAGTTCAATTTTTACCATTTTACAGAGTCCTCTCCAGAATTTAGAGGTGAACTGGACGCCCCTGTCGGACACGATGTGGAGAGGAAATCCATGTAGACAGAAGATGTGCTGAATGAAGTGAGTGGCCAGTTCTGGAGCAGACGGGAGGCCAGATAGCGGAACGAAGTGGGCCATTTTAGAGAAGCGGTCCACCACAACCCATACCACTGAGCAGCCAGAAGAAATGGGAAGATCCGTGATGAAATCCATTGCGATGTGCTGCCAGGGAGCAGACGGAATCGGAAGAGGCAGAAGCCTGCCGGCTGGTAGATGTTTTGTTACGGGCACATGAAGGACAGGCTGCGACGAACTCCTGGATATCCTTGCCCATGGTAGGCCACCAGTAATAACGGGAGATGAGTTGCTGCGTCTTTCTCTGACCAGCATGGCCAGCCAACTTAGAAGAATGACCCCAGCGCAGAACACGACTACGATCAGAGGCGGACACAAAAGTCTTCCCAGGAGGAAGCCGGGCCAGATCAGTGGAGGCAACAGAGACTAACTTAGAAGGTTCAATAATGTGCTGAGGTTCCTCCTCCAGTTCAGGAGGCAAGAAGGCTCTAGAGAGTGCGTCTGCCTTGATGTTCTTGTCAGCTGGACGGAAATGAAGTACAAAATTGAAACGGGCAAAAAATAATGCCCAACGGGCCTGACGGGGATTCGGTCTTAAAGCAGATTGGAGATAGGCAAGGTTTTTATGGTCGGTGAATATGATTACCTGGTGATGAGCTCCTTCAAGAAGATGTCTCCATTCTTGCAGAGCCAATTTGATGGCCAACAGTTCGCGATCACCGACAGAGTAGTTCCTTTCTGCAGGAGAAAAAACCTTGGAAAAAAAACCACACGAGATCATCCGCCCGGTAGACGACTTCTGGGTCAGAACTGCTCCTGCACCTATGGAAGAAGCGTCAACTTCAAGAAAAAATTGCTCACTTGAATTAGGACGATGGAGACGGGTGCGGAAGCGAAGGCTTTTTTGAGAGAAACATAGGCCTCTTCTGCCTCAGAGGACCATTCCTTAGAGTTTACACCTTTCCGGGTTAAGGCTGTGATTGAAGCCACTCGGGTGGAAAAGTGTGGAATAAATTGCCGGTAGTAATTGGCGAACCCGAGGAACCTTTGTATGGCTTTTAGCCCAGACGGACGAGGCCAGTTGAGAACTGCAGACAACTTCTCCGGATCCATCTTTAATCCTGTGGAAGATACAATGTACCAAGGAAAGGCAAAGAAGACTGCTCAAAGAGGCATTTCTCATATTTGGCATATAGCCTGTTCTCTCTCAGTCTTTGTAAGACCAGGCGTACTTGCCTCCGGTGTGACGTCAAGTCAGCAGAAAAAATCTAAATATCGTCCAGGTAAACCACGACACAAGTATAGAGCAAGTCCCTGAAAATGTCATTAACAAATTCCTGAAAAACCGCAGGTGCATTGCTTAGGCCGAATGGCATTACCAGGTATTCATAGTGGCCGTCACGGGTGTTGAAGGCTGTTTTCCATTCGTCCCCCTCTCTGACTCGGATCAGGTTGTAGGCCCTCTGAGGTCCAATTTGGTGAAGATCTTGGCCCCTCGGAGACGATCAAACAGCTCTGAAATAAGAGGTAATGGATACCTGTTTTTTACCGTGATTTGATTTAGACCCCGATAGTCAATGCAGGGCCGCAAGAATCCATCCTTTTTCTTCACAAAGAAGAATCCAGCTCCTGCCGGTGACGATGACTTTCGGATAAATCCTCTAGCCAGATTCTCTTGGATGTAGTCCGACATGGCCTGAGTCTCTGCCTGTGAAAGGGGATAAACTCTCCCACGAGGAGGAGATGCTCCTGGAAGAAGCTCTATCTGACAGTCATACGACCTGTGTGGAGGTAGTCTCTCAGCCTCCTTTTTCCCAAAGACGTCAGAGAAGGACCAATAGACGGAAGGCAACCCTGGCAGGGTATCAGGCTGGACTGGAGGCTAAACAGGTTGGATCCGGCTTAAGCAACGATTCATGCAGGTATCTCCCCAACGCAGAACTTCTCCAGTTTTCCAATTAAGGACTGGTTCATGCATCTGGAGCCAAGGTAAACCTAAAAGCATGGGATGGGATAAACCGGGATATACATAAAATCGCATTCGTTCAGTATGCATTAGACCTACCCGGAGTTCCACCAACTCGGTTTGAAACTGGACGGGCTCGGTCAGCGGTTTGCCATCCACGGCGGACACCTGTAACGGATCAGGAAGACGCTGGACTGGTAAGCAGTAATGATCCACAACCGCCTGCTGGATGAAGTTCCCTGCAGCTCCAGAATCCAGTAGACAATGTTCGGAGAATTTTATTGCTCCATAGGACACGGAGACTGAGATGTGTAAAGAGGGAGAGGACTGTTCTCTACCTAGGTTGGCCCCTCCTACCGGACCTAGGCACTGGAGTTTCCCGACTTTTTAGGACAGAAATGGATCAAATATTCAGAACTACCGCAGTAGTAACAACTTCCCTCCTTGCGACGTGCCTCCCGGCGGCGGGTGGCCAAACTTACATGGTCCACCTCCATGGCCTCGGAGGCGGAGGGCGAAGTACATGTTTTGTACAAACTAGAGTCCAGGTGATAGGACCTTTTGTCCTGCTTGATCTCCATGGAGTGCTCCTGAAAACGCAGGTCAATTCGGGTTGCCAAGGATATTAGCTCTTCCAAGAGGGTAGGTCTGTCCCTTCCCGCCAGCTCATCCTTGATTCTTCCGGATAGGCCTTCCCAGAAGTTAGCAATCAGGGCCTCATTGTTCCACGATAATTCAGACGAGAGGGTGCGGAATTTAACAGCATACTGAGCTACCGTGAGAGTACCTTGGCGCAGGCGGAACAGAGCTAAGGCAGTCGAAGTGGTGCGACCAGGTTCATCGAAAGTCCTGCGAAAAGCCTCTAGGAAAGATTGAAGATCGTTAACCAGCGGATCCCCTCTCTCCCATAGCGGGTTTAGCCAGGCGAGGGCCTCTCCTCCCAGGTGTGACATGATGAAGCCCACCTTGGCTCGGTCAGAAGCAAACATATGCCCCAAGATTTCGAAGTGTAGAGTGCACTGATTGAGGAAACCCCGACACTGAGTAGGGTCACCCTGGAAATGGGTAGGAGCCGCCAGATGGGGACCTTGACTTGCCATGAGAACTGGTACCTGATTATTGATAGAAGAGTCAGGTGCAGACGAGGACCCTAAGGAATCCATGCGGGTAGACAAGCTGCGTAGATAAGTCGTGATCTTGTCCTGTTGAACTCCCAAACGGGTCACCTCCTGGCACAGATCCGTGGTCGGAGATCTCTGGGATCCAGCGGGTTCCATGGCTGGAGCAATCTGTAACGAATGGAAGCGGAGGCAGAGGTGGTGAAGTTCACATTCGTTTTTATTTTTTAATGTGGAACCTCGAGACCGCGGTCCGGGGGGCTCCGAAGGAGGCGTAACTAGTGAGCCCCGGGTACCCGTAGTAAGGCCCCTCGAACAGGACCAGAATGGAATACCCGGAGGACACAGGTGCTACCTCCAGTTAGACCCCGGACACGTGGCAGCTGTCCCAGAGGGACCAAAGGGGTAACAGGTATTTACAGAGTCCGTGGAGGGTTCTTGACGGAGAAGGGTAAGGTCCTGGTCCAGAACGGATGGTAGTAGGCTGGCTCCAGTGACCTTGTCACGATCCACGGGTACGGATGGCTGATGGCGGAACGGGATGACACTTGCGCCAGTAATAGCCGAGATTGTCCAGGTTAGCCAAATACGGGTTAGCAATGATCTGAGAAGACAAACAGTATCAGCGAAGCACAGAGACTGCAGACGCAGCGCAGACAGATCAGGAACAGAACCGGATGTAGCAATGATAGAACACGTTGCTCCGGCACTCCCCTAATGGTGGAGTGACCAGATATAGTACTGAGTGCGCAGCCATTGGTTAATTAGCTATTTCAAAAAATGCACGCTGCCCCTTTAAGGGAGACGGTGGGCGCGGCCTCGCGTCCTAAGCAGACTATCTGGAGGCCTGCCAGCAGCGTGCCAGGAAGTGGAGGAGGACACAGGACGCCGACGAGCAGCTGGGGCAGGTGAGTGAGCAGAACGGAGTGCAGAGCCAGCGCTGGGACCGAGTGTAACAACTATGCTCAATGTTTGTCACCAGGTCAAAAATCTTCAGTTTTGGCTTTTCTTTAATTCCCACTGCTCAAGTATATACACTGCTCAAAACACAAAAAGGGAACACTAAAATAACACATCCTAGATCTGAATGAATGAAATATTCTCATTGAATACTTTGTTCTGTACGAAGTTGAATGTGCTGACAACAAAATCACACAAAATCATCAGTGGAAATCAAATTTATTAACCAATGGAGGCCTGGATTTGGAGTCACCCACAAAATTAAAGTGGAATGTAATGTCCTTAAAACAAGTCAAAATGATGCTCAGTAGCGTGTGTGGCCTCCATGTGACCTCCCTGTGCCTGTATGACCTCCCTAAAATGCCTGGCATGCTCCTGATGAGGCGGTGGACGGTCTCCTGAGGGATCTCCTCCCGGACCTGGACAGTCTGTGGTGCAACGTGACGTTGGTGGATGGAGCGAGACATGATGTCCCAGATGTGCTCAATCGGATTCCGGCCTGGGGAACGGGCAGACCAGACTATGGAGTACTGCAGGAATTAAGTACAGTCATAGATAGACCATTATTTTTAATCTTTAAAGATTCCATAATAACGGGGTCTGAACCACAGGACTGGCGTATAGCAAATGTGGTGCCAATATTCAAAAAGGGGGCAAAAACTGAACCTGGAAATTATAGGCCAGTGAGCTTAACATCTACTGTGGGTAAAATCCTGGAGGGTTTTTTAAGGGATACTATATTGGAGTATCTGAGGCTGAATAACCTCATGACACAGTATCAGCATGGGTTTACGAGGGACCGTTCTTGTCAGACTAATCTGATAAGCTTTTATGAAGGGGTAAATTCAGGACTGGACCAAGGGAATGCAGTGGACGTGGTGTTCATGGACTTCTCAAAAGCTTTTGATACAGTGCCACACAAAAGGTTGATACATAAAATGAGAACAATGGGGATAGGGGAAAATATGTGTAAGTGGGTTAAGAACTGGCTCATGGATAGAAAACAAAGGGTGGTTATTAACGGAGCACACTCGGACTGGGTCACGGTTAGCAGTGGGGTACCACAGGGGTCAGTATTGGGGCCGCTTCTCTTTAACATATTTATTAATGACCTTGTAGGGGGCATACAGAGTAGTATTTCAATATTTGCAGATGACACTAAACTCTGCAGGGTAATAAATACAGAGGAGGACAATTTTATATTACAGGAGGATTTATGTAAACTAGAAGCTTGGGCTGATAAATGGCAAATGAGCTTTAATGGGGATAAATGTAAGGTCATGCACTTGGGTAGAACAAACAAGATGTATAATTATGTGCTTAATTGTAAAACACTTGGCAAAACTGTCACTGAAAAAGACCTGGGTTTATGGTTGGACGACAAACTCACATTTAGTGGCCAATGTCAGGCAGCTGCTGCCAAGGCAAATAAAATAATGGGATGCATTAAAAGAGGCATAGATGCTCATGAGGAGAACATAATTTTACCTCTATACAAGTCACTGGTGCGACCACACTTAGAATACTGTGTGCAGTTCTGGTCTCCGGTGTATAAGAAAGACATAGCTGAACTGGAGCAGGTGCAGAGAAGAGCGACCAAGGTTATTAGAGTACTGGGGGGTCTGCAATACCAAGACAGGTTATTACACTTGGGGTTATTTAGTTTGGAAAAACGAAGGCTTAGGGGTGATCTTATTACAATGTGTAAATATATGAGGGGACAGTACAAAGACCTTTCTAATGATCTTTTTACTCTTAGACCTGTGACGGGGATAAGGGGGCATCCTCTACGTCTGGAGGAAAGAAGGTTTAGCTATAATCACAGACGCAGATTCTTTACTGTAAGAGCAGTGAGACTATGGAACTCTCTGCTGTCTAATGTTGTAATGAGTGATTCCTTACTAAAATTTAAGACGGGACTGGATGCCTTTCTTGAAAAGTATAATATTACAGGCTATATTCACTAGTTTCCTAGATACTGCGTTGATCCAGGGAGTTAGTCTGATTGCCGTATGTGGAGTCGGGAAGGAATTTTTTTCCCCAATGTGAAGCTTACTGTTTACCACTTGGGTTTTTTTTTTGCCCTCCTCTGGATCAACATGTTAGGGCAGGTTAGGATAGGATATGGGTTGAACTAGATGGACCTAAAGACTTCCTTCAACCTTAATAACTATAGCTTCAATGCCTTCAACTTTTGTAGGAACTGACACACTCCAGCCACATGAGGTCTGGCATTGTCCGGCATTAGGAGGAACCCAGGGCCAACCGCACCAGCATATGGTCTCACAAGGGGTCTGAGGATCTCATCTCGGTACCTAATGGCAGTCAAGCTACCTCTGGCAAGCACATGGTGGGCTGCGTGGCCCTCCATAGAAATACCACCCCACACTATTACTGACCCACTGCCAAACCGGTCATGCTGAAGGATGTTGCAGGCAGCAGATCGCTCTCCATGGCATCTCCAGACTCTGTCACGTCTGTCACATGTGCTCAGTGTGAACCGTTTGTGCAGACACATGCACATTTGTGGCCTGCTGGAGGTCATTTTGAAGGGCTCTGGCAGTGCTCCTCCTGTTCCTCCTTGCACAAAGGCAGAGGTAGAGGTCCTCTTGCTCGGGTGTTGCCCTCCTACGGCCCCCTTCACGTCTCCTGGTAGCGCCTCCAGCCTCTGGACACTACGCTGACAGACACAGCAAACCTTCTTGCCACAGCTCGCATTAATGTGCCATCCTGGAGGAGCTGCACTACCTGAGCCACTTGTGTGGGTTGTAGAGTCCATCTCATGCTACCACGAGTGTGAAAGCACAACCAACTTTCAAAAGTGACCAAAACAGCAGCCAGATAGCATTGGTAGTGATGTGGTCTGTGGTCCCCACCTGCAGAACCACTTCTTTATTGAGTGTGTCTTGATAATTGCCAATAATTTCCATCTGTTGTCTATTCCATTTGCACAACAGCATGTGAAATTGATTGTCAATCAGTGTTGCTTCCTAAGTGGACAGTTTGATTTCACAGAAGTTTGATTTACTTGGAGTTATGTTCTGTTGTTTAAGTGTTCCCTTTATTTTTTTGAGCAGTGTATATATTTTTTTTCTAATTTGTGATTCAGATCCAGAACTAGCAGACTTTTTTTATTTAGTGACAATTTTTATGGTCTTTACCAAGGAGGTGTAACTCACAGAGTAATATTACAGAACACCCTAGAGACATGCCCAAGAGAAACCTGAGAGAAATGTTCTCTTAGTAAAGAGCATAAAAATTAGCATCAAAGAAAAATGTCCATATCTCTGGAACTGTATGGCGGATTGAAAAAAGCAAACAAATTCTGAAATACTCAGGGGATCAGTGGTAATAAAATAAGAGAAAAGACTGACCCCTTTGACCTGGTGACAGGTCGTGTTTACCTTCACAAGAAAGCATGATATGTAACCAAACTGGTTTATAATTCTCTGGGCAGCTTGTGACTTTCTCATTTCACCTTGTTTAACCCTGAATTTTAATGAGATCAAGTAATAAACTGTTGATCAGTAACCTTTGCAGGAGGCCTTTATCCAGACTGAGCAATAATCTTGCATAAATTTAAACAAATGACTATGACTATAAGCAACACAACAAAAGTATAAAGGTCTGTGTCAAAGAGATCTTACAGTCTGAAAATAAAAGCTGGAGGAAACAGCATTTGTGCCTGAAATAAAAAGCAAAATAATATATTCTCATTAAGTTTAAAGCAGCATTCCAACATTCTTTACCTATACAGTGCAGCATAGGCTTATATAAAAATAATGTAGAAGTTTTTGTTTATGCTTCATTTTAAAGAGGACCTTTCACCAATTTTTTCATGTTGGGTTGTACACTGCGTGTTATAGTGGCTGCAGTACAGATTAAAACCTTTTTTTGTTAGCAAAGTATTTGGCATCTAATGAGCTAACTTTTAGTTAAATCCAAGTGGATGTTATCAGATATTTTTCTCTGGTGGCATGTACAGCTTCTCTCTGTACCAGTTTCGATCTGAAATTGCCCACTTGGACTTAAACGTTAACTCATTAGGTGTCAAATTATTTTGATTGCTAATAGCTCTGCAATGAGGAGATGAAATTTAAAAAAAAAAAGTTTTATTTTGCTTTACAGTCACAAATGCCTCGTGTATCCAGTTCAACATAAAAAAATTTGGTGAAAAGTCCTCGTTAATGTACCATTTCTCTATTAAAAAATACAGACTTAGTTAATTTCAATAATAACAATAATTACATCAGAGAGGTACAAAATTGACTGCATTTACATAGGTTTAGTGGTCCCCAACTCTTGGATGCAAGTGATATGTGGTTTGCGAGACAGTGCTGTATGGCTCGTGGCTATCTGTAAACTTGTAACATTAGCAATGGCTGTAGCAGACCACCACAAGCAGAGCGAAGTGGAGAAGGATTAAAACAAGCCAAGAAATGACCGTAAAGTAAAAGAGCTGAGGTTGCCTCCTCCTCCTTGCTGGTAACATAATTCACAAGTTTCTGCCTACTCCTGCTCCCCATTTGTTTCACACCATCTTCCTCAAAGCTGCTTCTTGGTCACTTCCCTGCTACCTGCTCCCAACTGCATACTCCTCTATTCTTAGGTATGAGTATGTACAGTGGGAAAAAAGTATTTTGTCAGCCAACAATTGTGCAAGTTCTCACACTTAAAAATGTGACGGACACACAGATTGTGTCCAGAGAATGAACACCTGTGGAAGTGAGTGGGGAGACAGCAATAACTAATAGAAGTGTATGACTGCTGCTGAGAACACCCTGCACTAAACAGGACCTGAGACACGTGATCACAGGGGGAGTGGCCGGAGAAGGAGCTAAGCTCCGTGCAAGGAAGGTAGAGAGAGTAATCAGACAAGCTGGGTTCAATAACCAGTGGGCAATGCAGTATCCAAGGGTACAGACTGAAGAATGGTCAAATACAAGCCAAAGTCAGAAACCGGACAAGAATGCAGTAACCAAGGGCAGAGACAAGGAGGGCAGTCAGAGGGCAAGCCAGAGATCAGAACCAGAGAAATAGTAGAGGTACAGAATCAGAGCACAGACACAAAACGAGGGACAAGCCGGATCATACACTGGACAAGCGCACGGGAACAAATGGTATACACAGGTATAGCAAGGTCAGGTGCTCAGCCGAGGACAGAACTATCACTGACAAAACCCCAACAGGAGAGCGTGTTAATATAGCCCTTCCCAGACCAAAAGGAGGCCAGCAAAGTTAACTCCACAGAGCCCAGGATTGGGAAAGGAATTCCGTCCAGAGCCATGACAGAACCCCCCTCTCAACGGGGGCCACCGGACCCCCAGGCTTCTCAGGATGTCTGATATGAAACGCTCGAACCAACTGATCAGCATGTACAGAACAAGCCGGCACCCATGACCGATCCTCCAAACCATACCCCTTCCAGTGAACAAGATACTGCAAAGTACCACGCACCCTCCGAGAATCCACAATGCGTCCCACCTCGTACTCCATGTGGCCATCAACTAGTACCAGGGGAGCAGCAGACAAAGACCCCTCATCCACAGTTCTCAAAGGCTTTGAAAGAGATTTGTGAAACACATTGGAAATCTTAAAGGAGTCTGGGAGGCGCGACCTAAAGGCAACTGGATTAACAATCTCAACAATTTCATATGGGCCAAAAAACTTAGGACCCAGCTTAGCAGAGGGAACCTTAAGTTTAATGTTTCGAGTCAACAACCACACCTTCTGCCCAACCTGGAAAGTAGGACCAGACACTCGCTTCTTATCTGCAAAAAGTTAGTACTTTATCTGTGCCTTGATACTGTTTTGTCGAACCTCGGTATACAACTCCTTTGGATGCTGCGCAGCCCCCTCAGCCCCAGGACAACCAGAGTCCAAACAAGAGAACTTACCAAAATGTAGATTAAACCCATAATTGGCAAGAAAAGGTGACATGCCAACAGGCTGGCTAACACAACTATTAAAAGCGAACTCTGCTAAAGGCAAAGCATCGCATCAATCCTCTTGTTGAGTGGAGGCTAGACATCGTAAAATTTGTTCCAGAGACTGATTTGTACGTTCAGTCTGGCCATTTGACTCAGGATGATATGCAGAGTAAAAGGACAAAGAAACACCCAACTTCTTATAAAACGCCCTCCAGAACTTAGCAACAAATTGGACACCTCTGTCAGACAGCACACCACATTCAACGGCACGCCATGCAAACGCACCACATGTTGCACAAACAACCAGGACAATGTCTCAGCAGAAGGTAGCAACCTGTCCACTATCACCCACACAACTGTATTACCCCGGAAAGGAGGGATATTGGTGATAAAATCCATGGACAGATGTGTCCATGGTCTATCAGGAATTGAAAAATGCACCAATTCCCCAGCTGGCTGGCAATGAGGACTCTTAGTAAGAGCATAAGTTCCACATGCAGACACAAACTTTCTGACATCAGCAATCAGTGAGGGACACCAAAATACCCTAGCCACAGCCCCACAAGTGGCCGATATCCCAGGATGCCCACTCAAAACAGACTCAAGGAACTCCCGAAGGAGTTTTAAATGAAATTGTTCAGGGACAAACAATTTTCCAACTGGTTTAGACCTAGGAGCAAGAGATTGGGCCTCCATGATCTCCCGCTCCAATTCAGATGAGATATCAGCTACAACCACCCCAGGTTGAAGAATGGAGGATGGAGGCTCGGGATGGGACACAGGGTCAAAACTTCAGGATAATGCATCGGCCTTAACGTTTTTTGAACCAGGACAAAATGTAATGGAAAAATGAAACCGGGAAAAAAAAGTGACCACTAGGCCTGCCTAGGAGTCAATCTTTTGGCAGACTCGATATAGGCTATACTTTTATGATCAGTAATCACAGTGATGGGATGAGCCACACCCTCCAAAACATGACTCCATTCTTCTAAAGCCAACTTAACTGCAAGAAGCTCTCTATTACCCACATCATAATTTCTCTTGAAAGAGAGAGAACTTCTTGGAAAAGAAGGCGCATTGTTTAAAATTGGTAAGAGTGGTGGGACCCTGTGACAAGACTGCCCCCACCTCCACTTCTGAAGTGTCGACCTCCACGATAAAAGGTCTGGATGGATCCAGTTGCACCAGCACCGGGGCAAACATAAAACACCTCTTTAAGGTTAAAAAAGGTTCCACAGCAGACATTGACCAATTTTTTACATCCGCACCCATAAGTGTTAGATTAGTAAGGGGTTTAACAACCTGTGAAAATCCCTTGATAAATTTCCGGTAATAATTTGCGAACCCCAGAAAGCGCTGTAACCCCTTCAAGTCTCAAGGCTGAACCCAATCGACGATAGCCTGGACCTTCTTGAGGTCCATGCAAAAACCCTCCTTAGATATAATAAACCCCAAGAATGACAATTCCTGCACAAAAAATGAACATTTTTCTAACTTAGCAAAAAGTTGATTCTCTCTAAGTCTCTGGAGAATGGTACGCAAATGCCCCACTTGAGCTTGTTTGTTTGAGGAGTAAATCAAGATGTCATCTAGGTATAGAACTGCAAAGCGACCGATGAGGTCTGAAAACACAAAATTTATAACATTTTGAAAGACGGCTGGAGCATTTGTCAACCCAAGAAGCATAACCAGATTTTCAAAATGACCCTCGGACGTGAGAAACGCCATCTTCAACTCGTCTCCCTCTTGTACCCTAATAAGGTTATAGGCTCCCAGTAAATCGAATTTAGAAAACCATTTTGCCCCGGACAACTGGTTACACAAATCGGAAATAACAGGGAGCGGGTACGTGTTTCTCACCATGATCTTATTGAGTTCCTGAAAGTCGAGGCAAGGGTGAAGACCACCATCTTTCTTTTTAACAAAGAAAAACCCGGCTGCCACCGGAGAAACAGAAGGACAAACATGCCCCTTATGGAGGCTCTCAGTAATATACTCGTTCGTGGCAACCCGTTCAGGACCTGAAAGGTTAAACAACTGGGCCTTGGGAAATTTAGCACCCGGAATCAAATCAATGGCGCAATCAAAAGGACGATGTGGTGGTAAAAACTCAGCCTCGCTTTCGGAGAACACGTCTTTTGAAATCCTTTTGGTACTCCGGAATACCCTCCTGACTGACAGACGAAATAGACACAGAATTACAGCATTGTTTAACATAATTGGATCACCATTGGACAATTTCTCTGGTCTCCCAATTAATAACAGGATTATGACTTTGTAACCACGGAAAACCCAGAACCAGCCCCGCAGGTAATTTGTCCAAAACAAAGCAAGTAATATGCTCCATATGAGAAGAGCCCACCTTAAGCAAGAACATTTCCGAGACATGGGTGATTCCCACTTGGTGAGGGGAGTGGAGTCAATGGCCACAACCTTTAGTGGTGTCTCGAGCTTAACTGTCCCTATCTTACAGAGAGTAACAAAATTAGAGTCAATCAAATTAGTGGTTGAACCACAATCCACAAAAGCTATAGTAGGGAATAGATTACCATCTGCCCAAGTTCCACCTGGAGCAGAATTTTAGATATTGAGGAAAAGTGTACCTGAGGGTCTGGGCAACCTCCTCGACTGTTACCCAGACCTAAACGTTTCCCGACACCTTGAAGGACAGAGGGTAAGAGGGTCAGTCCTTTCTCCAGTGTCCCGGAGGCCCACAGTAGAAGCAAAGTTTATTTTCCTTGAAGCTTATCCTCTCCTTTTCCTTAAAGGACACAGCTCCCACCTCCATGGGTTCCACAGATGATGAGGAATCAACCATGACGGGATACAAGGGGGTCTCCTGCTGCATCACTCCTCTAGCATGGAGTAGATGGTCCATGCGGACGGCATGTGTCATGGCTTCCTCGAGATTGTCCGGCGGAGAATGTAACGCCAAAGCATCTTTAAGGTGTTCAGACATACCTCGGCAGAACAATCCCCTGAGGGCTGAATCATTCCAAGACACCTCTGCGGCCCACTGCCTAAACTCTGAACAGTACCACTCGTCCGAGTGCTTCCCCTGGGACAGACTCATAACCATATCCTCAGCCAGTCGCACATGATGAGGTTCATCATAGATTTGCCCAAGGACGTCAAAGAACCGATCCACAGACATTCTTTCTGGAACCATGGGGGAAGAGAGAAAGCCTAAGCCTGCGGAGGATCCCTTAATAAAGAGATGACAACCCCCACCCTTTGACCCTCGTCCCCCGAAGAATGGGGTCACAAAGAAAACAATAACTTACACCCCTCTTTAAAGGCCTGAATTTTTTTCTTATCCCCAGAGAAGGTATCAGGTAACTTAACTGAAGGTTCAGGAGAAAATAATGAAACATCACTAGCTCCCCCACCCTGAGCCCCAGAGAGACGAGCACCCCTAATGACATCGCCAACCTCCCTCTGAACCTGCTAAGCTCCATGCAAGGCAGATAGAGAGAGTAGTCAGACAAGCCGGGTTCAATAGCCAGCGGGCAACGCAGTATCCAAGGGCACAGACTGAAGAATGGTCAAATACAAGCCGAAGTCAGAAACCGGACAAGAACGCAGTAACCAAGGGCAGAGACAAGGATGGCAGTCAGAGGGCAAGCCAGAGATCAAAACCAGAGAAATAGCAGAGGTACAGAATCAGAGCGCAGACACAAAACTAAGGACAAGCTGGATCACACACTGGACAAGCACAAACTGGAAGAAACGGTATACACAGGTATAGCAAGGTCAGCTGCTCAGCCGAGGACAGAACTATCACTGACAAAACCCCAACAGGAGAGCGAGTTAACATAGCTGTCCACAGACCAAAAGGAGGCCAGCAAAGTTAACTCCATAGAGCCCAGGACGGGGAAAGGAATTCCCATCGAGAGCCATGACAAAAAAGATGAGAGAGGCCTGTAATTGACATCATAGGCAGACCACAACTATGAGAGTCAAAATGAGAAAACAAATACAGAAAATCACCTTGTCTGATTTGGCAAGATTTATTTTGCAAATTATGGTGGAAAATAAGTATTTGGTCACCTAAAAACATGCAAGATTTCTGGTTCTCACAGACCTGTAACTTCTTCTTTAAGAGGCTCCTCTGTCCTCCACTCATTACCTGTAGTAATGGCACCTGTTTGAACTTGTTCTCAGTATAAAAGACACCTTTCCACAACCTCAAACAGTCACAGCCAAACTCCACTATGGTGAAGAACAAAGAGCTGTTGAAGGACACCAGAAACAAAATTGTAGCCCTGCACCAGGCTGGGAAGACTGAATCTGCAATGCAATGCACAGTACACACACATATGACAAACAATTGATCACTCAAATTTGCATTCTTCCATATTTTCCTCCAGCAAAATTTATTAGAGGAACTCAGTGTTAGAACTCTCCTGTTAGTTTTTTTTTTATCTTGCTGGTCACATGACCTTTGTGGCCTATTTAATCCGGCTCCACCCTTCTGGCTTTGCTGGACTTCATTGTAACTTATACTCTTAAGCTAGCCTGGTGCTTTGTTACCTACTCAGACAGTTTTTGCTTGGTCTTTTGACCTCTATGTTCTATGTTCTTTGTTTTGCCTTTTGCTGCTACAACTTCTGTTAGGAGGTGTCCATCTTTTCTCCCAGTCCCTAGTCCTTGTAGGGATCCCTCCCTCACATCTATAGGTCTTCGTTCAGACTAGCTGAGGACTTTAACGGGTCTGATCGCAGGATCAGGTTTCCCATTACATCGTAGGGATCCAGCTTAGTTCTATTGTAGGGACAGACCTCCCTTCTTTCCTTAGTGCTTGTAGCAGATCATAACAGTAAGTCCAGCCCAAAAATATCTCTAAGGAAAGATTTCCAGTTTTCATCATGGTGTCGGTTCAGGATTTGGCTCAACGACTGCAGGGACTCTCTCTGGAGGTGGCTGAGATCCAGCAACACGTGAGTAGTTGTTCTGGAGCACATTTCGTGGAGCCAAAGGTACGTTTGCCTGATTTATTTTTGGTGAACAAGATTTTTTTTCTTTTAAAAATGCTTGCTTGTTGTATTTCCGTTTGAGACCCAGATCCTCTGGTGATGAATCTCAGCGCATAGGGTTCATAATGTCACTTTTGCGCAAAGAACCTCAGAACTGGGCCTTTTCTCTGCAACCTAGTGATCCATGCTTTAGATCAGTGGATAGTTTTTTTTCTGCTTTGGGATTATTATATGACGATCCTGATCGTGTTTCATCAGCTGAGTCAGAATTGAGACGTTTGAGACAGGGATCAGGTAATGTGGAAAAATACTGTACTCACTTCCGTCGGTGGTCTACTCAGGTGGGGTGGAACGATTCAGCTTTGAAAAGTTTATTTCTTGCAGGGCTAAGTGAAAGGGTTAAAGATTTGCTGATTGCTTATCCCATACCAGGTAACTTGCAAGAGGCTATGCAATTAGCCATACGGGTGGATAGGAGACTGCGTGCAAGGGTTAATGAGAGTAAATCCTCTGCCATGTCAGCTCCAAGTCTTGAGTTTCTGTTCTGACATTGGAGAGCCGATGGAGATCGGAGCGATGGCATCTCGCTCTCAGGAAAAAGACCGCCGGTTTTCTGAAGGTTTGTGCTTTTATTGCGGCAAATCTGACCATTTCATTAAGAACTGTGTTCTTCGTATGAACAAAGAAAAAAAAAGGTCAGTTTTGCCCGTATAGCCTGTTTAAATACTAAAGGCGTTTTTCTTTCTGCCACTACTACTGCTGCTCAGGAAGAATTAATGGATTTTCGGGTATTTGTCGATTGTGGTTCCACTCTGAATGTGATTGATGGGGAATTCTTGGAAAAACTTAAATTAAAACCTAAACCTTTGTCATCCCCTATTGCTGTGGTTTCTGTTGATGGTTCACCCTTGAAGAATGTTACAAGATGTGTGAATTTCCTCTCACTATTAATGGTGTTCACCAAGAGAATTTGGATTTGGTAGTTTTGAATAATTTGCCTTCTCCAGTGATTTTGGGGTTACCCTGGTTAAAATTACACAATCCTGTACTGGACTGGTCTACCAATGAAATTAAGTCCTGGAGCCCCAAGTGTTATGACAAATGTTGTAACGGGCGTATTGCTGCTGTGGATAAAGAGGAATTACCTGTACCTATTCAGGATTTTTGGAAAGTTTTTTCTGAGAAGGAATCGCAGATTTTGCCCCCTCATAGAGACTATGATTGTACTATTGAATTTGTCCCTGGAGCGACTCTTCCTAAAAGTCGTTTATTTAATTTGACTATTCCAGAGAGAAAGGCTTTGGAGGAGTACATACAGACAAGCTTGGCCGCCGGTCACATTAGACCTTCTAAATCTCCTGTGGCTGTTGGATTTTTTTTTTTTTTAAAAAAAAGGACGGCGGTTTACGTCCTTGTTTGGACTTTCGTGAGATTAATAAAATTACTGTAGCAATCCTTACCCACTGCCATTGATTCCTGATTTGTTTAACTAGTTAGTGGGGGCCAAGTGGTTTTCCAAAATTGATCTTCGGGGGGCATACAATTTGTTGCGCATGAAGGAGGGTGACGAATGGAAGACTGCTTTTAACACTCCTCTGGGTCATTTTGAGAATCTGGTTATGCCTTTTGGCCTTACCAATGCTCCTGCATTTTTTCAGAATCTTATTAATGACATCCTTAGACCTTTGATCGGCAAAAATGTGGTTGCGTATTTGGATGACATTTTGATTTATTCACCGGATCTGGAGTCTCATTGGCGGAGTGTGCGTGAGGTATTACAGTTGTTAATGGACAATTCGCTTTTTGCTAAGCTGGAGAAATGTGAGTTCGCTGTACAGAGAATGTTTTTTGGGCTACATTATCTCCAGCGAAGGTTTTGAGATGGACCCGGTGAAAGTTCAAGCTGTGCAGGAATGGCCTAGGCCTATTGGTTTGAAATCGTTACAGAGGTTTTTGGGTTTCGCCAATTATTACAGAAAATTCATTAAAATTTTTCTATTATTGTCAAACCACTGACCGATCTCACCAGGAAAGGTGCTAATGCGGTTCAGTGGACTACTGAGGCCATTGAAGCTTTTGTGTTTGTAAAGGAGAGGTTCAGCTCTGCTCCCATCCTTATGCAGCCTGATGTGACTAAACCATTTTTGGTTGAGGTTGATGCTTCTTCTGTGGGGGTCGGCGCGGTGTTGTCTCAGGAAGACACGGATGGAGTGCATCCTTGTGCTTTTTTTTCAAAAAAATTTTCTGAGACTGAACTGAATTATGATATTGGTAATCGGGAATTATTGGCCATTAAACTCGCATTTGAACACTGGCGGCATCTCTTGGAAGGTGCTGAATTTCACGTTCAGGTTTTCACGGATCATAAAAATCTGATCTATCTGGATGCTGCCAAACGTTTGAATGCCCATCAGGCTAGATGGGCACTGTTTTTCTCGCGGTTTAATTTTTCTGTCACTTACATCCCAGGTACTAAGAATGTGAAAGCTGATGCTTTGTCTCACAGTTTTTCTCCCATGATTGGTACTGAGGAGGAGGAGAACATTTTACAAGAAGGGGTTGTGATTGCTGCTTTGGACTATGTGTTGGAAGATGAGATTCTTAAAGCACAGGAGAATGCCCCATCTAACACTCCCCATGGGAGGTTGTTTGTGCCTGGGACCTTTAGGAGAGATTTGTTTGTGGAGTGTCATGAGTCTCGGTTGGCAGGTCATCCTGGAATCTCTGAGACCAAGAGACTTGTGGGTCACAGTTTTTGGTGGCCGGGATGGCAGAAGGAAGTCATTAAGTGGATGCATCAGTGTACTATGTGTGCTAGATCTAAGTCTTCACATACTTCTGCTGCGGGGTTGCTTTGCCCTCTGGAGGTTCCTAGTGCACCTTGGACACATTTGGCTATGGACTTTATTACTGACCTTCCCCCCTCTGAGGGTTTCACTGTCATCTGGGTGGTCGTGGACCGTTTTAGCAAGATGTGTCACTTGGTTCCTTTAATCAAACTTCCCTGCGCTAAGACTCTCGCTAAGGCCTTTGTAAAGGAAATTGTCAGACTACATGGCGTTCCTACTGACATTGTTTCTGATAGGGGACCTCAGTTCGTGGCTCGCTTTTGGCGCGCCTTTTGTGACAGGTTGGGAGTTTATTTGTCGTTTTCATCCGGATATCATCCGGAGTCTAATGGCCAGACAGAAAGGAAAAACCAGGATGTTGAGCAGTTCTTGCGTTGTTTTGTGGCAGACAATCAAGAGGGGTGGTCTGAGTTTCTGCCACTTGCTGAATTTTCTCTTAACAATCATACATCCTCCTCTGCTGGTTGTTCGCCTTTTTTTTGTTGTACAGTCATGGCCAAAAGTTTTGAGAATGACACAAATATTATATTTTCACATGATCTACTGCCCTCTGGTTTTTATGTGTGTGTTTGACAGATGTTTTTATCACAGACAGAAATATAATTGCAAACATATGAGTAACAAAAGCTTATATTGACAGTTAGAATGAGTTAATGCAGCAAGTCAATATTTGCAGTGTTGACCTTCTTCTTCAGGACCTCTGCAATTCTCCCTGGCATGCTCTCAATCAACTTCTGGACCAAATCCTGACTGATAGCAGTCCATTCTTGCACAATCAATGCTTTCATTTTGTCAGAATTTTTAGGTTTTTGTTTGTCGACCCGTCTCTTGATGATTGACCACAAGTTCTCATTGGGATTAAGATCTGGGGAGTTTCCAGGCCATGGACCCAAAATCTCTCTGTTTTGTTCCCTGAGCCATTTAGTTATCACCTTTGCTTTATGGCAAGGTGCTCCATCATGCTGGAAAAGGCATTGTTGATCACCAAACTGCTCTTGGAGGGTTGGGAGAAGTTGCTCTTGGAGGACATTATGGTACCATTCTTTATTCATGGCTGTGTTTTTAGGCAAGACTGTGAGAGAGCCGATTCCCTTGGCTGAGAAGCAACCCCACACATGAATGGTTTCAGGATGCTTAACAGTTGGCATGAGACAAGACTGGTGGCAGCGCTCACCTTGTCTTCTCCAAATGAAGCGTTTTCCTGATGTCCCAAACAATCGAAAAGGGGACTCATCAGAGAAAATAACTTTACCCCAGTCCTCAGCAGTCCACTGCCTGTACCTTTTGCAGAATATCAGTCTGTCCATGATGTTTTTTCTGGAGAGAAGTGGCTTCTTTGCTGCCCTCCTTAAGACCAGGCCTTGCTCCAAAAGTCTCTGCCTCACAGTGCGTGCAGATGAAGTCACACCTGCCTGCTGCCATTCCTGAGCAAGCTCTGCACTGCTGGTAGCCCGATCCCGCAGCCGAAACACTTTTAAGAGACGGTCCTGGTGCTTGCTGGTCTTTCTTGGGCACCCTGGAGCCTTTTTGGCAACAATGGAACCTCTCTTCTTGAAGTTCTTGATGATGCGATAGATTGTTGACTGAGGTGCAATCTTTCTAGCTGCGATACTCTTCCCTGTTAGGCCATTTTTGTGCATTGCAATGATGACTGCACGTGTTTCTTTAGAGATAACCATGGTTAACAGAAGAGAAACAATGATGCCAAGCACCAGCCTCCTTTTAAAGTGTCCAGTGGTGTCATTCTTACTTAATCATGACAGATTGATCTCCAGTCATATCCTCATCAACACCCACACCTGTGTTAATGGAGCAATCACTGAAAAGAGGTTAGCTGGTCCTTTGAAGGCAGGGCTGCAATGATGTTGAAATGTGTTTTGGGGGATAAAGTTCATTTTCTAGCCAAATATTGACTTTGCAAGTAATTGCTGTTAAGCTGATCACTCTTTATAACATTCTGGAGTATATGCAAATTGCTATTAGAAAAAGTGAAGCAGTAGACTTTGTAAAAATTAATATTTGTGTCGTTCTCAAAACTTTTGGCCATGACTGTACTGGGAGACATCCGTCATTTGGGTCATTCTCCAAATTGGTATCGGCTGTGCCTGAAGTGGAAAATTTTTCTGGTGATTTGGAGAGAGTTTGGACGGATGTGCGTGGTAATCTTCAGGAGGCTAACAACAAATCTAAAGGGTACTTTGATAGGAAACGGCAAGAGGTTTTGTTTGCTATTGGTGACATGGTTTGGTTATCCTCTAAGAATCTGAGGTTGAGGATTCCTTCTAAAAAATTGGGTCCCAAGTTTGTAGGGCCCTTTAAGGTGCTTCAGGTTGTTAACCAATCGGCTGTTAGGTTGGAGGTTCCTACCTCCTGGAAGATTAATCCGGTGTTTCATGTTTCTCTGTTGAAAGAGCTTATGTGTCGGAGGGAGACTCCGCTGCCACTGTTCCCCCGGTGGTGGAGGACGGGGAATATGAAATTTCCTGCATCCTAAATTCTAGACGGTATAGAGGGAGTTTGTAGTATCTTGTCGCTTGGAAGGGTTTCGGACCCAAGGATAACTCATGGGTGTGGGCGGATGATGTTTCTGCGTCCAGACTTGTCAGAGCGTTTCACAAGAGGTTTCCGGATAAGCCTGGTCCTAGGGGATCCGGAGGATCCTTTTAGAAGGGGGGGTACTGTTAGAACTCTCCTGTTAGTTTTTTTTTTTTATCTTGCTGGTCACATGACCTTTGTGGCCTATTTAATCCGGCTCCACCCTTCTGGCTTTGCTGGACTTCATTGTAACTTATACTCTTAAGCTAGCCAGGTGCTTTGTTACCTACTCAGACAGTTTTTGCTTGGTCTTTTGACCTCTATGTTCTATGTTCTTTGTTTTGCCTTTTGCTGCTACAACTTCTGTTAGGAGGTGTCCATCTTTTCTCCCAGTCCCTAGTCCTTGTAGGGATCCCTCCCTCACATCTATAGGTCTTCGTTCAGACTAGCTGAGGACTTTAGCGGGTCTGATCGCAGGATCAGGTTCCCCGTTACATCGTAGGGATCCAGCTTAGTTCTATTGTAGGGACAGACCTCCCTTCTTTCCTTAGTGCTTGTAGCAGATCATAACACTCAGGTCTTAAGAATGGTCATTTACTATGAATACTTGTTAAATGATTATACCGACTCCACTTAATTTCATATAGCTAGGTGAGTGGTGCATCACGTCTACAGATACTTGTTGCTACAAATGTGATCAGCATGTCTTGTGCACCCAGAGGCGAATCTCGGGGGGAGGGGAAGGTGGGGCAGATGCCTCAAGCACAGCCGGCAGGGGGTCGGCATCGGGCTGCCTAATGCGGTGATCCGAGGTGCCTTGCCCGGTGGCTGCATTTTGACACTCCCCAGACTGAGAGTCGGCCATTTTCTGAGGTGGCTGCTAGCTTGAGAAGGTGCAGCGTGCCAGCTCCCAATGAACAGTTGAACTCAGAGTTGACTGTGACTCTCAAAGTAAAAAAGGTTCAGGACCACTGATATATGCCATGTCCTAAGCACTGCTCATATACTGCACACACAAGTTCTTCATATGACTTCCTCATAACATTATTACAGACCCCTAAGTCAAATCTCAAAGTATACACTTAACTTCCAGAATGCAGACCCCAAAATAGATATAGACCCCAAAATAAATACAGACTCATGAACTTAAAATAAATACACATTCCAAAACAAATACAGAAGCATAGACCACAACCCAAAATAAATACAAACTTCATGCCTGACTCCAAAATAAAAACAAACCCCAGATTGAATACCAAACCCAAAATATGTCCAGACAGCAGAAGCCAGCATAAATACAGACTCCCTGAGCTGAACTAAATAAACCACCAAATAAATACAGATCCTACAATAAATAGACAGCACAAACCAGAACCCAAAATACATAGCCTAGAGCAGATGCCAGAATGCAGACCAGACCCTGACAAAAATTCAGACCTCAGACCAGACTCCAGAATAATTTCAGGTCCAAAAACTTGAGCTTCTGAAAAAAAGCCAAAATCGGTGTAGCACCTCATTAAATCAAAGTGATAATAAAGAAAAGAGGTTCACCTTTTGTTTTAGGCATAGCCCTATTGATAAAGTAGTGCACACAGCCTTTAGAAAAAAACTGGCATGTTTTAGAGGCTGACAAAGATTTGGGTAAGATATGTGCATTAAAACCTTTATTTGCATACAAAAGGACACGAAACCTCATGGATTTATTGGTGCATAATCGGCTCTTAGCAACACAGGAGAATTGGATTACAAAAAATACCCCAAAAGGTAACTTCAAGTGTGGTTCTTGTAATTATTGCCATTTACATTTAACCTCAAATCCTCTGCAAATTGGCTCTATCTCTCATGAAGTGCGTGATTTTATCACGTGTAAAACTAAATTCATACTGTACATTCTGTTTTGTCCTTGCTTTTTCTTACATTGGCAAAACTATAAGACCACTTGCCACTAGATTTCATGAACATTATGTGCCTGTTTGTTAAGGAATCCCAACATGTATTCAGGCTGTCTAGCAGCCGCAAATCATGCAGCTGCGGCGACAAAAACGAAATCTCTGAGCACGCCCAAATACTTGAAGAACACTTGAGCATGCTCGGGAAAACCCGAGCAATGAGCACACTCGCTCATCACTACTTGCCACCTCTCGTGGCAGCCTGTTCCACTCATTGATCACCCTCACTGTCAAATTTTTTTTCTAATATCTAATCTGTATCTTCTCTCTTTCAGTTTCATTCCATTGCTTCTTGTGTTTCCATTTGCAAATGAAAATAAGGATGATCCCTGTACACTGTGACATCCCATCAGATATGTGTAGACAGCTATTAAGTCTCCTCTTAACCTTCTCTTTTTTGCAAGCTAACATTCCCAGATCTTTTAAAAATTCCTTGTACAACATACTTTGCAGGCCGCTTACCATCATCGTAGCTCTTTTCTAAACTTGCTTCAGTTTTTTAATGTCTTTTTAAATTGTGGTGCCCAGAACTGGACACAGTATTCCAGATGAGACCTGACCAAGAAGGAATAGGGGGGGATAATTATTTCACTTGAGCTAGACTCTATGCTTCTCTTAATACATCCTAGAACTATGTTTGCCTTTTTGCTGCTGCATAACACTGTTGCCTCATGTGCAGTCTGTGATCTATTAGTATACCCAAGACTTTTTCACACATGCTGTTGCTTAGTTCTATTCATCCCATTCTGTAGATGTAATTTTCGTTTTTCTTGCCCAGATGTAAAATCTTGCATTTCTCCCTGTTAAATACCATTATATTAGTCACTACCCATTGTTCAATCTTATCTAGATCCTTCTGAATCCTTTCTCTGTCTTCTCTAGTGTTAAGGGTATGCCACACTAAGCGAGATCGCTAACGAGATCGCTAACGAGATCACTACTGCGTCACCATTTATGATGCAGTAGCGATCTCGTTAGCGACTTAGCTGTGTGTGACATGTAGCAGCGATGTGGCCCCTGCTGAGATGTCGTTGATCGCTTATGAACGTTTTGAGCCATTTTTTGGTCGTTGGTGTCCCGCTGGTGAGCCTGAATCGCTGAGTGTGAAACCCTTTATGAATGACTTCACCAGCATCGCAGGTGTGACTAGGTTTTCCCAACGACTGCATAGGTCGTTATACAGATCGCTGATGAGATGTGTTTGGAATCTAACTAGCGATCACTTAGCGATCGCACTAGCGATCTCTCCAGGTCGTGTTGTTGTCGTGATCACTAGTGCGATCGCTATTTGTGGCATACCCTTTAGGTATCCATCCTAGCTTTGCATTGTCTGCAAATTTGATTAGTTTACCTTTAATTTCCCTTATGCAGATCATTTATAAAAATGTTGAACAACAATGGGGCCAGTACAGAGATTTTTGGTATCCCACTTGAAACACTTTTCCAATTGGATGTGCAACCATTTATTACCACTCTTTGAGTACAATCATTGAGCCAGTTATGAATCTAACTGCAGCCTTGTCAATCTCATAATTGGTCATTTATTTTAATAAGGATAGTATGAGATACTTTATCAAATGCTTTGCTGAAGTCGAGATATAGCTACTGCATTTCCCTGATCCACCCAGTCAGTGATTTCATCATAGAAGGAAATTAGATTAGTCTGGCATGACTTGTTTGCTGTAAACCCATGTTGTTCTCTGGTTAATTACTGTATTCTTATCGAAGTACTTACATATATGCTGTTTAATAATTTGTTCAAATATATTTCCTGATATAGAAGTAAGGCTCACTGGCCTGTAATTTCCTGGCTCCATCTTCTTTCCTTTTTTGAAGATAGGGACATTTGTCCTTCTCCAATCTTCTGGGACTTCTCCTGTTTTCCACGATTTTTCAAACATTCTGGCTGATGGTTCTGCAATTTCTTCTGCTAACTCTTTCAGTACCCTAGGATGTAATTCACCTGGACCAGTATATTTAAATTCATTTAAATTAGCTAAGTGTTCCCTCACCATCTCTCTGTTTATGGATAGTGTGGATACTTTTATTCCTTCGATGGCACCGAGAAGATCAGTCAATGTTACAATTTCTTTTTTTAGAGAACAGATGCAAAATAGGAATTTAAAAGTTCAGCCTTCTCAACATAATTTTTGACCACTTCACCCTTTTCAGCCTGTAAAAATCCTACAGCATCTATGACTTTTCTTTTGCTTTTGAAATACCCTCAAAATCTTTTTTTGTTGCTTTTGTTCTCTCTTGCAAGTCTTACTTTATTTCTGTCTTTACTCTAATAACTCTTGCCCTGCATTCCCTGCAAACAGCATTGTATTCTTCTTTAGATGTGCTGCCATCTGTCAATTTGCTATACATTTTTTTTCTTTTTATCAAGTGATTACGTTCTGTGTTCATTCACCCTGGTCTCTTTAAATGTTTCCAATTCTTCCTTCTTTTTAGGATTGTTTCCGAATATTTGGTGAGAATTTCATTTAGCAAAATCTCTCATCCTTCTTGGACATTTATGTCTTTTAGAACATCCAGCCATTGGACCTTTACTACCATCTTTCTGAGTCCATTAAAATCTGCCTTTCTGAAGTCCAGCCTTAAAGTCTGAGTTCTCGCTGGTCTTTCTCCTCTTGTAATACAAAATTTGAGGATAGCATGGTCGCTGCCTCCTAAATTCCCAGCCACCTTTACTTCCTCAACTATTTCCTTCCTGCTGGTAAGGATTAGGTCCAAGATTGCAGAGCCTCTTGTTCTCTCCTCTACCATTTGAAAGATAAAGTTGTTAGCAGGAGAAGATAAGAATTTTCTGGACCCAGTACTTTTGACTGAGAGAGATTCCCAACAAATATCTGGATAGTTAAAATCTCCCATGATCACTATGTCGCAATTTTTGAAGAACAGAGACGTGATGTAAAAATAGTTCATTCATATCTTCAGTTGGTCCAGGTGGCCTATAGTAAACACCTACAATCGTGTCCTTTATGTTCTCTCCTCGAATTCTTCCCCAGTTTCTACAGAGATATCAGTCTCTGAAGATTGAATCTCTGTGGAGATATTCGTTTTCCTAACATACAGTGCAATACCTCTTCCCTTCTTGTTAATCCTGTTTCTAATAAATAAGTTGTAGCCTTCAAGGTTTATTTTCCAAGCATGTGTATCATCCCACCAAGTTTAAGTGATGCCTATGACAATCACATCTCTCTTCCTGTGTTAGTAGCTCCAATTCTCCTTGTTTGATTCCCATGCTCTGTGCATTTGTATAGATATATTTTAGTTTGTAGTTGGCTTCTCTTGCTCCTCTATTTTCATTCAGAGTTCGTTGTTTTTGTTTTCTTTCCACTTCTAATAGCGGGGTTTTCAAAAGAATTAATTAGCTGCATATTTCTTCCTGGCCATATATTTCCCACCCCATATTGCTCTAGTTTAAAGCTTTCCTGATGAGTGTAGCAAGGCGTCTACCAAATATGTGTTTTCCTGTTTCTGTGGAATGCAACCCATCTCTTTCAAGGAGTCCATCATACAGATAATTTACTCCATGGTTAAGAAACCCAAAAAGTTGTTCACGGCACTATCGACGTAGCCAATTGTTCATATGTTGAATTTTGTTCAATCTCCTTGGTCCATGTCCATCCATTTTGAGGATGGATGAGAAGATGGCCTGAGCTACCAGTTCCTTCACTTTCTTCTATGTCTTTAAAGTCTTTGTCTATAGTTTTCAGGTCTTGTGTATTTCCCTGGAATTAAATGTGTTTGTTGACACGATTAAAGCAAAGAAGCTTCTTGAAAGTCAGCAGAGATTCATTACAAATGACTTATACATTTTGTTGTTAGTAAAATGAACTAACTTCTGAGCATTTAGATCTCAATTATAAAGCATGATTGAGAGACAGAACAACAGCTCGAAGGCTGTGATGACATGGGTAACCCAAAAATTCTTATTCTAAATATCTTCAATAAGAGCCCGGAACTGAAAAGGAGCATGTAGTCAACACTGTGTACATGCATTAATAATATTATTTATTTTAAGCACCATTAATTCCAGGTGAAGAGGGATCATATAATACAGTGATTTTCAACCAGTGTTCCGCGGCACACTAGTGTGCCGCGACACATGGTCGGGTGTGCCGTGGGGAAAGTTCCCCAAACTATGGTGCCAGGAGCCGGTAGCTGGGATCATACTCACCCCTCCCTGTGCCATCGCTGAGGGTCCCTGCAATCCTGCGTTCTCCCCGGCTCTACAGCGCTCCAGCGCTGAGCGGTGATGTAATACCCGCTCATTAAGGTCATGTAATATGGACGCGACGCCACTCCCATGGGCGTGGCTTCCATATTCATGGCCTTAATGAGGGGTATTACGTCACCGCTCAGTGCCGGAGAGCTGCAGGAAGACAGGGAGAACGCAGGATTGTAGGGACCCTCAGCGATGGCACGGGGAGGGTGAGTATGATGGAGGAGAGGACAAGGAGCACGGAGCTGGATGGGGGATAGAACGGTGGATGGAGGAAGCATGGAGGACGGGGGGGGAGAACGGAGGACGGGGGAAGCATGGAGCAGGACGGGGGGGCGGAGAACGGAGGACGGGGAAGCATGGAGGAGGACGGGGGGAGAACGGAGGATGGGGAAGCATGGAGGAGGACGGGGGGAGAACGGAGGACGGGGAAGCATGGAGCAGGACATGGGGGAGAACGGTGGACGGGGAGAACGGTGGACGGGGGAAGCATGGAGGATGACCGGGGGAGATGGGTGAAGCATGGAGGGGACGGGGAAGCATGGAGCAGGATGGGGGAGGACGGGTAAGCATGGAGGAGATGGGGGGAACGGAGGACGGGGGGAGGATGGAGGAGGAAAATGAGCACGGAGCAGGATGGGGGAGGATGGAGGGCACAGAGGAGCACCGAGCAGGACGGGGGGGAGAGGATGGAGGGCACAGGGGAGCATGGAGCAGGACGAGGGGGGGCACAGGAGGACGGAGAAGGAATGGGGAAGCACAGCGGAGGACGGAGCAGGAGGGGGGGAGTACAGAGGAGAATGGGGGAGCACAGAGCTGGATGGGGGAGCAAGGAGCAGGACGGGGGCAGCACAGAGCAGGAGGGCAGTTTATACACGCGGCTTATACACGAGTCAATAAGTTTTCCCAGTTTTTAGTGACAAAATTAGGGGGGTCGGCTTATACACGGGTCGGCTTATACACGAGTATATACGGTAGGTAGGAGACGTGTACAATAAGGGTGCTTTCACACGTTACGGGTTGCAATGCGTGTTTCCTGATGCGCGCTATGTATAATATGACTGTTTTAGTGTCATTTTGTGCTATTTTGGTTGGTGGTGTGCCCCAGGATTTTCTAAGTATAAAAAGTGTGCCGCGGTTCAAAAAAGGTTGAAAATCACTGATATAATACATATATAACACTAATGCCGGTGCCCGTGCATGATCCCACTTCCTCTTCCATGTAAGGACGCTGACACACTCACCGCCCCAGCCTCGTGGTGAGCTCCCAGTCTCCTGCTTCCTGTCTTGCCCCTGTGCATGCAGCAGACTTCCGGCAGCATACATACTCTGAAAATTCTTCAAGCCAATAGCTGAGAGGCATCTTGCATAAAAAGCACTCTTCCTGCCTTAGCATCCCCTTTAATAAGCCAGAATTGGTTGTGGGCAACTACATATTGCAAGGTCTTGGTCTCCTGCCCTAGTATCCTGGATCCCAAGTAGTTAGTACGTGAACCTGAACCTCTGGTCCTTGTGTAAACAGGGCCTGAACCTGAAGCTGCGCCTGGCAGTACTTGAACCTGAAAACGCAACTGGCGGTCCCTGAACCTGAAACCGCAACTGGCGGTCCCTGGATCTGAAACCGCATCTGGCGATTCCTTAACCTAAAACTGCATCAGTGGTTGTGAAAGGGAGCACGTTTACCAACTGAAATAACTGCAAATTACAGTTATTAAAGGTGAAACTCTCCCTGCACCTGTATTGAGGTCTGATATTAACTATGAACGCCGAACTTTACTATTAATAATTAATATCCACTTAGTAATGTCTTAATGTTATCTATTCCTTATATTATATACTAACTGAGACAAAACAGTGTATCAATAAAGGATACTTATTACACACACAAGTCTACAATCTTACATACGTATATATTTATACCAAAGCAGACGACTATAAATTACATATATATATATATATATATATATATATGTAAAGATACTACAGCGCTAATACAGTTATATCAACAATAATATTACACAGTAAACGCCCACAAGGAACTGCCCAAATTACCCAAATCATGCATGCGCTATCAGCCCTCCCAACTATGGCCTACCACTATGCATAAGGCCTAAGAGGAGTACGGAGCTTAGTAAGAAAAGGTTACAGATACAACTTATCCATGTGAGTCCATGATCGTCCAGCAAGCAAAGAGATAGCAAAGCACTTGTCTCTTGGTTTTTATGTAGTGTCCAGCTAAAAGAGGAGTGTCCAGCCTCAGGTGTGGGGGATGATGTCACAGTTTATTTTCCACTAAAGTCCATCCTCTCAATCCTGAAACTTGTTTTTTCCAGTACATTGCTGGCCTTTCTTTGTCTTAAGGTGCAAGCTGGAGGAGGGGGCTTCTGAGCACATGTGGGGGAATTATATATAGATACACAAAACATGCACTATACACATCTCTATATAAAGATGTACATTTTGGGCACTACCCTTCTACAATGATCCTGAACCCTGAAGCCACACCAACGGTACCCGAATATGAAACCATTCCGGCGGTACTTGAACCATTACCAGTGTCTGTCCTGCTGAGCGTTCCATAGCCCGTAGTGTCGGAGCCTGTTCCAGTATCCAAATCTAGGCCTGCCTGTGACTCCCTGTCAGTATCCATTCTGCCCGAGGATCCACAACCTGTTTAGTCTGTACATAGTCCTAACCCTGTCTTGCCAGTTACTCAGAGCCCAGTCCATGTCTGTGATCCAGACCTCTAGGGTCAGCAGTTGCAGTACCGATGACTGCCTGGCACTTACCTGCAGCTCATGTTTAACTCAACCATCAGGAGCTCTAGCGAAGACCAGGTAGACGCTCAGCCCTGCCCCTCCTAGGTAAGCCAGGCCTCCTGGTACAGTGGGTCCACAATCCACGTAAGTGAGAACGACAGGAAAAAATGTTCTATCTGCAGACAGAAGTTGCCCTATTGGAAGCCCTGACATTAGCTGCTCCAGCCAAAGTTGCAGTATCTGCGGCCGTGTCTTTTCGGCATGAAACGTATGCTCCTAGAGTTGAACCTGTCCTGTCTGATTTGCCACATTACAATGGGAATCTTAAGCAGTGCTGTGTATTCCTAAAGCAGTGCATGCAGCTCTATGAATGATTGGGCTATCAATTTCCCTCCGAACGGGTTAAAGTGGGATTCCGTATGTCCTACCTAGCAGGAAAGGCCCTAGCATGGCTCAACCCCTTTGGGTGAAAGGGGATCCTGTGACTTCAGACCTGCAGGCCTTCCTTGTGGCCTTCAGAAAGGTTTTCAATTTGCCACCTCGTATGCTGATGTCTATGATAGAAAGGAAGAGGAGATGATATCTCCACACAGTCCCGACGATTGTTCCAATGACCTTTTCCAAGGAATCTCCCCGCCTTGAAGACATATCTTCTTGGATACCAGCTTAAAGATGCATCCAGAGAGGGTATCTTCAGTTCTCAAGTGGTCAGATGACTAGAACATCAACAGATGCATCGAGAGAGGGTATCTTCAGTTCTCAAGTGGTCGGATGACTAGAATGTCTACACGGAGGCATCTTCTAAGTTTCTACTATTCATTAACCAAGAGGAAGGACTCCAGTTTATCTTTGAATCTTCTAAGGTGGTAGTTGCTCTCGCTGAGCAGAGAGAGACTTCGCAATGCAAGGTTCCTGGTACTAAATCCACTTTGTTCTGCTCTGAGGATGTTATGTTGGTGAGAAGCATCCTAATCATGAAGAATAATACTATATCCCATAAACATATAGCTCCAGGCACATAAACTGATATATGATAGAACCACAAGAAAAGAACTTAAGTATAGAGTGCCAATAAAATGGTTTCTTTATTATAGTCAAAAAAGACAATCAATATATAGTACAAAAATCACATAAATACTCATAGAATACATTACAACAGGCTGCTGCCATCTTAATATAGGGACAGGTAACCAACACATATACCAATACTTCCCATGTGAAAAGTGCAGATAAAGTTGCCTCCTGAGGAAGAGACGAAACGCGCGTTGAGGCGCTTGGGGGACGCCACACTTGACCCACCTCTCATGTAAGTGCAGTTCGTGACTTGGCACATGCTCATGATCTCCTGATGTTAGCTGAGGCAGCACTGGTAGCATAAGTAATGGTCACTTTCAGCAACTTTATCTGCACTTTTCACATGGGAAGTATTGGTATATGTGTTGGTTACCTGTCCCTATATTAAGATGGCAGCAGCCTGTTGTAATGTATTCTATGAGTATTTATGTGATTTTTGTACTATATATTGATTGTCTTTTTTGACTATAATAAAGAAACCATTTTATTGGCACTCTATACTTAAGTTCTTTTCTTGTGGTTCTAATCATGAAGAAGATGAAAACTATAACCTTTCTTCTAGTGGACTGGAAAGAACATGATCTTCTGCAGAGAGTCCTTGTAGGCTTCAATAAAATGGTGCCTTAGCATCCCCTTTAATTTCCTGCATGAGTTGTGGGCAACTGTATATTGCAAGGTCTCGGTCTCCTGTCCTAGTATCCGGTATCCCGAGTAGTTAGTATGTGAACCTGAACCTCTGGTACTTGAGTCCTGGAGTTGAACCTGTCCTGTCTGATTTGCAATGTTACAGTGGGGATCTTAAGCATCGTTGTATGTTCCTAGAGCAGTGCATGCAGCTCTATAAATTATTGGGCTATCAGCTTCCCTCTGAATGGGTTAAAGTGGGATTCCTTATGTCCTACCTAGCAGGAGAGGCCCTAGCATGGCTAAGCCCCTTGTGGGAAAGAGGGGATCCTGTGACCTCAGACCTGCAGGCCTTCCTTGTGGCCTTCAGAAATGTCTTCGATTTGCCAACTCGTTGAGTGCTGACATCTACAAAAGAAAGGAAGCGGAGATGATATCTCCACAGTCCCGACGATTGTTCCAATGACTTGTTTCAAGGAACCTCCCCGCCTTCAAGACATATCTTCTTTGACACCAGCTTGAGGATGCACCCAGAGATGGTATCTTCAGTTCTCAAGTGGTTGGATGGCTAGAACGTCAACACGGAGGCATCTTTCAAGTCTCTACTATTCATTGACCAGGAGGAAGGACTCCAGTTTGTCTTTGAATCTTCCAAAGTGGTTGCTGCTATCGCTGGGCAGGGAGAGATTTCGCAATTCAAGGTTCCTGGTACTAGGCCCACTTTGTAATGCTCAGAGGAACTTTTGGTGGTGAGAAGCATCCTAATCATGAAGAAGATGAAAGACTGGAAAGAACATGGTCCTGAAGAGAATTTGTGAGAGTCTAAGAAAAGGAGTCTGGCTCCACTAATTCTGCAGAGAGTCTTTCTGGGCTTCAAGAAAAGGATGCAAAAGGTGGGGTACTGTAATACTAATGCCGCCACCCCTGCATGATCCCTCTTCTCCCTCCATGCAGAGCACCAACATACTCATCATCACCCTAGCCGCGCAGTGAGGTTCTCATTTCCTGCTTCCTTCCCTGCTCCTGTGCATGGCACATAGGCTTCCCAGCAGCATGACTAGTGCACATGCACTCCCCTGCTCTTAAATGGCCAGCACAAGTACATCAAAAATTTCTCCAACCAATAGCTGAAAGGCATCTTGTATAAAATGCACCCTCCCCTGTAGGGAGATGCCTGAGCAACCCCTGTAGCTTCCTACATTGGGTTTGTGCAAATATATGTACAAGTCCTTGTCTTAGTATCCCTAGTAGTTAGTATGTGAATCTGAACCCCTGGTCCTTGTGTGGCCAGGGCCTGAACCTTAAGCCATGCCTGGTGGTCCTTGAATCTGAATCTGCTTGTGGCTTTCCCTCAACCTGAAACTGCACCTGGTGTTCCCTAATCCTGAAGCTGCACCATAGATGCTGAACCCTGAAGCCACTCCGATGGTATCTGCATCATGAAGCCGCACTAGAGGTACCTGAACCTGAAACCGTTCCGGTGGTACTTGAAACAGCACCAGTGTCTGTCCTGGTTAGTGTTCCATAGTCTGTATTGTCGGAGCCTGTTCCAGCCCTTTCTATGACTCCGTGTCAGGATCCATTCTGCTTTCAGATCCACAACCTGTGTAGTCTGAACAGAGCCCTAACCCTGTTCTGTCAGTTACTCCGAGACCAGTCCATGTCTGCAGCTGCAGTAGCAGGGACTGCCTAGGAGTGTTACTTGGTGGCTACCTGCAACACAAGTCTAGCACCACCATCAGGAGCTATATCGAAGACAAGGTAGCTGCTTAGCCATGCGGCTTAGCCTCCTAGGCAAGCCCTGTCCCGTGGCACAGTGGGTTCAAAATCCACTTGTGCCACGCTCATGTGTGACAACATATATAAAAGACAAGTGCAATAAACTAACAGAAACATACTGGTACCTAGAGGGATTGGCCCTCAAGGGATTGCAATCTACAAGGCACATATTTTTATTCTGAAAATTTGATTTAACTACTAATCCAGTCCTCCTTTTTTATTTGATCCTCCTCCATTACATGGTAAACAGTCAATTTAAGCAAAAGGCTTATTAGGTAAAATTATATTGTACTGTACCCATTTTAGAATGGATCCAACACAGTGATAAATTAATTATTCTAGGGAAAATCACAACCTGCGGGAGAAGTCGTATTGGGCTGTTTATGCAGTGCAGTTGGACATCTGTAGTTTTGCCAGAATGGTTACCATTAGAGTTGAGCGAAACAGGTCGGTAAGATTCATAAGTCGCCGACTTTCGCCAAAGTCGGGTTTCGTTGACCGAAACCCGACCATAGCATGCAATCGGCCATGCGGTCGGCAAAACGAGCGCCAAAGTCGGTTTTCCCAGAATGCTTTCAGGCGCCTTTTTTCTGCCAATGAGCAAGGACGTACACTGTGGGCAATGTGATGACATGTGCAGCGTCCACCACCATCTTAGAGAAGGGCATTGCAGTGATTGGCTTGCTTTGGGGGGCTTCATAGTGTCTATAAAAGCCCTGAGCGCCGACTTCCATTTTACTTCTGCCGATCTTAACAGTAGGGAGAGGTTCCTGACGCTGTTTATCAGTAGGGAGAGAGTTAGGGCTGGAAAGAGAAGTTCTTCTGTGCTTGTGCTGATAGCAATTGTGCTGTACAGTTAGTGTGCAGTGACAGGGGAGGATTTTCTTGTGTGCAGCAGCCCTGGTTATTAGGCTGCCTTATAGCTGTATTGCTGTTTGTACACTGCTGTGCAGACTGCTTTTTACACAGCACTAATACTTTTATTCTTTTTTTCTGCACAGTTACCGACCGTTCATTTTTTCCCACACCGTATAGAGCTGTAGGCTCCTCACACACTACCGTGTACCGGCTGGTATCACGGACAAATGCATGCTGACTATCTGTGTGTGACTCCGGAAATATATACGGAGATTTAAATTTTTCCCTACACCGTATACAGCTGTACGCTTCTGATACTGTACTGTTATGTTTTGGTAGCTGAGGAGAATAAGCAAAAATGGCAATACACCAGAGAGGCTGGAACCTATTGGATTGCAGTAACCTGAACTAACCACACAACTAGAGGTAGCCGTGGAGTGTTCCTACGTTGATCCTAGATGCCTCGTCACAGCCTGAGAGATAACTACACCTAAAGGCAGAAAGATGAAAGCTATCTGCCCCGGAGCAGATCCCCAAAGAAAATAGGAAGCCCCTGTGAGGAACTAAGCCGGCCGCCACACGGTAGCCTGGGTATCACAGCTTCTGATACCACCGCCGCTACCAAATGTGACGGACGATCCCTTTCCTCCCACGTCACCAATGGGACGTAACTCCACAGGTACAGCTCTCCGGCGCCCCCCTTTGTCTCTCAGGTCAGTAAGAGAACTGCACCTAGAGCAAATGGCCGCCGGGGAAGGTGTCCTGTTACCCACTGGGTATTCTAAGATTCGTGATCAGAGTAAAAGCATCAGCCCAAGATTAATTTTATGGTTTAATTTGCCTTAAGGGCGCACTAGATAATTACAGAAATATACAGTAAAGCTATACAACGTAATTACAATGGATTTGCAGTCAGAGTAAGAATACAACAATAATGTACAAGGCTTAAAGGTATAAGCTATAGATCAATATTACCGGGTTGTATGGTCATGGGGAGGCATGGAGCTCTGCGTTCCCCAGGTGAAAGTCTTCAGTTGCTGGACAGCCCCCAATGCATGTGCTGCAGCTCCATTTGGCAAGTCTGTCCCTGGTGCTTCTGTGTGTGAAAATGGAATGAGAGACCAGCCTCTTCTTGGCTACAGCTTTTAAACCTGCTAGGCCCTTCCCCATTTGCTTTGAAGCACGCATATTAACTGGCCTGCAATTCATATGGAGCAGGAAACAATGGCTTGAGCTTGAGCTATTTACCATACGACTGACCATCTTATTCAGACCCTGGCCTAAACCAATTAGCATGTAAAGGCCTATTGATTCATAGTGGACATCAAAGCTGGCCGTACTGAATATGCTAATAGGCCCTGTGTAGCTAAAAGTCTGTGGCTGTGTGAACTGACAAAATGGAGGCTGGTACAAGCCCTATACAAAATGGCGACAACCTTTTCCTTACACCTCCCTGCTTTTGAGGGCGCTAGGGGGTATCACATTCCTGTGTTCCCCCGTGCGCCCTACCGCACCCTCTCCTTGCCGGGACAACCCATCAGCGTTACCATGGTCACTGCCTTTTTTGTGGCGAATGGTGAAATGGTACTGTTGGAGAGCGAGGCTCCAGCGTAGCAACCTCCCATTCGTCCAGAGACCGTGTGTAACCAGCTGAGGGAGTTGTGGTCTGTTTCCACGGTGAATTGGCGTCCGTACAAGTATGGCTGCAGACGCTGCAGGGCCCACACAATTGCCAGACATTCCTTCTCCATCGTGGAATAGGCCACTTCCCTCGGCAGGAGCTTCCTGCTCAGGTACAAAATGGGGTGTTCATGGCCCGTAGTGTCAACCTGGCTGAGCACAGCACCGAGGCCGAAGTCGCTGGCGTCGGTCTGCACTAAGAATGGCCGCGTGAAATCGGCTGCCTGTAGTACAGGAGAACTAGAAAGGGCGGTCTTGAGCGCCTGGAAAGCTGTCTCGCAGGCGACTGTCCAGTCGACTGCGACGGGCAGCCTTTTTTTGGTGAGGTCCGTCAGGGGCTTGGCCAGGGCACTATAGTGTGGAACAAACCTCCTATAGTACCCAGCAGTACCCAAAAAGGACATCACCTGCTTCTTGGTCCTGGGGGTGGGCCAGGATGCGATGGCATCCACCTTCCCGGGCTCTGGCTTCATAGCTCCCCCACCTACCCGGTGTCCCAGGTAGTGGACCTCACTCATACCCAGCTGGCATTTTTCCGGCTTAATGGTCAAGCCTGCTCGCTGGATCCGCCCGAGCACCTGCGCCAGGTGCTCTAGGTGATCCTCCCAGGTGGGACTGAAGATGGCAATGTCATCCAGGTACGCGGTCGCATACCCTTCCAGTCCCTCGAGCAGCGTGTTGACCATCCGCTGAAAAGTGGCAGGGGCATTCTTCATGCCGAAGGGCATCACCGTGGTCTCGTACAGTCCGAATGGGGTGATAAAGGCAGAGCGTTCCTGTGCCCTAGGGGTCAGGGGAATCTGCCAATACCCCTGCTCAGATCCATGATGGTCAGGTACTTGGCCCCGGCCAGCTGGTCGAGCAGGTCATCGATGCGCGGCATTGGGTACGCATCGGTGACCGACACAGCGTTGAGCCCCCTGTAGTCCACGCAGAACCGCGTAGTTCGGTCCTTTTTAGGGACGAGGACTACAGGCGAAGCCCACGCGCTGTTGGACGCTTGGATCACCCCCAGCCTCAGCATCTCGTCTATCTCTTGGCGCATCTGCTGCTGCACCTCAAGAGAGACCCGATATGCTGAACGCCGGATTGGGGGGTGGTTGCCAGTGTCCACGTCATGAACTGCTGCCTCAGTCCTTCCGGGCAGGCTGCTGAACAGCTCCCGAAAGGGGTGCAGGGTGGCCCCCAGCTGGGAACGTTGGTCCTCTGAGAGCTGGTGGCCAACCCCACATCCTCGATGGATCCACCCGCCTTGGCTTGGGTGAGCAGATCGAGGAGGGTTTCTGCCTCTCCTTCCTCTGGAAGGTTGCACACTGGGTGAGCATAAGCCTCCCGCTCATGATGGGCCTTCATCATGTTCACATGGAAGGCCTTCCTCCTTCCACGGGCGTGGTCCAGGGTGACCAGGTAGGTGACGGCGTTGAGCTGCTCGTGCACGAGGTATGGACCCTCCCAGGCCGCCTGAAGCTTGTTTTGGGGTACGGGGACCAGTACCCACACCTTTTGACCCACCTGGTAGGTCCGCTCACAAGCATTCTGGTCGTACCATCGCTTCTGGTCAGCCTGAGCTTGGGCCATATTGTCATGCACCAGCCGTGTCAAGGCCATCATTCGGTCCCGGAAGCGCACGACATACTCAATGACCGACACTCCAGGGGTGGCTAAATCCCCTTCCCATGCTTCCTTCACCAGAGCAAGGGGCCCCCGTACACGTCGCCCGTACAGGAGCTCAAAGGGGGAGAACCCCGTTGAGGCCTGTGGGACCTCCCGGTAGGCAAACAGCAGGTGTGGGAGATACCGCTCCCAGTCTCTCCCGTGGGAGTCGACCAACATCTTCAGCATCTGCTTTAAGGTGCCATTGAACCGCTCACACAAGCCATTGGTCTGTGGGTGATACGGGCTGGCCACCAGATGTTGCACCTGTACCTGCTTACAGAGAGACTCCATCAGCTGCGACATGAACTGGGTCCCTCGGTCGGTGAGCATTTCCTTGGGAAACCCCACTCTGGAGAAAATCTCCAGTAAGGCAGTGGCCACTTTGTCGGCCCGAATGGACGACAAAGCTACCGCCTCCAGGTACCGGGTGGCATAGTCCACTACCGTTAGTATGAAGCATTTCCCGGAGCGGCTGGGAGTGGACAGAGGTCCAATGAGATCCACAGCCACCCTCGAGAAAGGCTCTTCGATGATGGGCAGAGTTACCAGTGGGGCTTTGGGGCGCGGCCCCGCCTTCCCCACCCTCTGACAGGTGTCACACGAACGGCAGTAGGCTATCACCTCGGTCCTCATTCCAGGCCAGTAGAAATGCTGAGCTAGCCTGGCCCTGGTTTTAGTGATCCCTAAGTGTCCGGCCATTGGAATCTCATGTGCGATCCGCAACAATTCCGCCCTGAACGGATGGGGCACCACTAACTGTCGGTCCCTGGGCCACGCCTCCGGTGAACCCTGCTGGACCGTTACCCGTCACAGCCGTCCCTGGTCCCAGACCACTCGCTCGCGGTCGGACTCCAGGGGAGGCTGTGCCGCCTGTTCCTTGAGAGTCTTCAGGCTAGGGTCAGCTTCCAACGCTGCCTGAAATCCCTGACTAGATATGGCAAGAATTAATGAAACTGCCCTGTCCTCTGTCAGTTCCCCGGGATCTGTCTCCTGGCTACTGTCTGACTCGGCAGCCACTTGGTCAGAGAGGGGGAAACCGTCGGAGCTCCGCGAGGCTCCTTGGGCTTCAGCGCTCCCACTCCTGGTAACAGCGGCCACGACCGCTGGGACCACGGGTAGTGCCCGCTTTCCCTCGTCCCCTGACCAAGTCGCCAGGTCAGGCAGACTTCCCTGACTTCTTGACATCCCGGATGTGGGGAACTCCTGCCCTGGGGTCTTACCTGGTGGCTCCTCTCCCGGGACGCCCCCTCCCCCCATGGCCTGTTCCTCTTCCTGCAGGGGCCCTAGACTCAGCAGGCTGGGTTCACTTAGGGGCCCTACACTGCTCATAGCAGCCCCTCCCCCACCTCTGAGCTCTCCCGTGCAGCCTCCTCGCCTGTCCTCACTGTGAGCCCTGTGTGTGTAGTGTCAGTGCATGGCTTACCATCAGGTTTCACTCCCTCCTCCACTGTTGGAGGCACATTCAATACATTAACATTAGCATTCACAGTAGAGTCATGACATTCTTGGGGAGCCGGACTTGGGGGTTCAGTGGCCACATACTGGGACACTAGCCGCCCCAAATCGGTCCCAAGCAACACATTTGCAGGAATATTCGGCGTTACTCCCACCTCCCGCATCCCCCTCCCGGCACCCCAATCCAAATACACCTTGGCAACGGGCAGCGCCGGTTCAACGCCTCCAATTCCGGAGACCGAAAGGGTTTTCCCAGGTACCAAGTCTTGAGGGGACACCACCTCAGGGCGTACCAGGGTTCGTTCAGCGCCTGTGTCCCGCAGTCCCATGACCGCTGAGCGGCCGATGGTGACGGGTTGGTAATTGTCTAGGGACCTCCCACCACCCCCTCCCACACACAAAACAGTGGACGGTTTCTGGGACAGGGATGGGGCCTTCTGGCGCTGGGGACATGCAGCCTTAAAGTGTCCTGGCTGATTGCAATTATGGCAACGTCTGGGTTCTGTTCCTGGCCTGGAGAGGGCAGCAGGGAGGTACACCCCTTGCACTCTGGGGGCTGGATATGGGGCTGGGGCAGGATTGGGCTTACCCCTCTCCAGGTGCTGCTGGCAGGCTTCTTTGGCTCCGGCGCCCTGTTGTTGGTATACTCGTCTGCCAGGGCGGCTGTAGCAGAAGCCCCCTTTGGTTTCCGGTCACGGAGGAACTGCTGGAGGTCCTCTGGGCAGTTCCACAATAATTGCTCCACGACAAACAGTTCCTGGACCTCCTGACGGGTAGTGAGCTCTAGACCCGAGGTCCAGTGCTCCGCAGCTCTCAACAGGGCCCGCATGTGGTCGGTCCAGGTGTCCTTTGAACCCCGCTGCAGGCTCCTGAACTTCCTGCGGTACGACTCCGGGGTGAGGTTGTAGTGCTGGATCAGGGCCCGCTTGATGCTGTTGTAGTCCTGCTCCTCCCCGGCAGGTAAGTCCCCCAAAACTTCCAGGGACTTACCCCTCAAACGGGGGGTCAGGTACCTTGCCCACTGATCCGGGGCCAGATGATGTTGGAGGCATGTCCTCTCAAAAGCCAGCAAAAAGGAATCCAGGTCTCCATCCTTTTCAAGCAAGGGAAAGTCCTCCGCCCGGACCTTGGAAGCCCTTGTCTCCAGTGGGCCTGGTGTGTCCAGTGGGGGCCCGTGCTGAGCCATCTCCAGTCGGTGCCGGTGCTCCGCAGCTTCACGGCGTTCTGTATGCTCCCGCTCCGCTGCTCTCTCTGCTCTCTCTGCCGCTGCATGCTCCCGCTCCGCTGCTCTCTCTGCCGCTGCTTGCTCACGCTCCGCAGCTGCTTGCTCACGCTCCGCAGCTTCACGGCGTTCTGCTTGCTCACGCTCTGCTGCTTTCTCTGCCGCCACCAGGAGTCTGTCATAGGCGGCGTCATTACCAGCCTCGAGCTGTGCCATAGCCGCTTGGAAAATGGCCTCCGATCTGGACAGGCTGGGAGGGGCAGGGGGTGGACAGTCCACTGCGAGACTGAGCACGGGGGTCGGGCTCCTTGGGGAGCCCTGGCTGAGCTCCCCCTCATCGGTATCGAACCCCTCATAGACCACAGCATTGGCCTCCCCCTTTGCCCTACTCCTGGTGCCTTCCGCCATCTTGGGAACCTTTGGTTACTGACACAGCTGCAACCCTGACCTTGCACACAACTTATTATATTTACACTCTGACCATCTAGTGCTGGGCTGACCTTAAGACCCCAGCAGTGAAAGTACCGCTGGTAGTCTCTAGTGTCTGGGAGTAGGGGTCCCACGCACACTATTACTCTGATCCCACTGCTGCCACCAATTTGTGAGGAACTAAGCCGGCCGCCACACGGTAGCCCGGGTATCACAGCTTCTGATATCACCGCCGCTACCAAATGTGACGGACGATCCCTTTCCTCCCACGTCACCAATGGGACGTAACTCCACAGGTACAGCTCTCCGGCTGTCATGTGTGCATTGCCACGAAGATCGTCGCGGTTGCACATTTTGACTTCTCACAGCTGAGCTGCTGTTTCTTTGTGTTTGGCAGCTAGGGAGTTAATTCTGTCTGTGCTCGGTGCTGGGACTGGGTGCAGTTTCTCCCGGCTGCAATTGATTATTTGTTGATTGGTTTCCTTTAAATTCCTGGTTGTCTGCTTGGGGAGTTGCCAGTGAAACCTTCATGCAGACCACAGATAGGAATGAATCTGTATAGACTTTAGTTGTGAGCTCCTTAGTTGTTCTAAGCTCAACTTGGTTAGAGTTTATTTCCCAGACCATTTATGTTCCTTTGGTGTTTGAGTGTGTATGCAAGCGAGTGTTATCCTGTCTGTCTTATATGTCTAATCTGTGTATTTAGCTGAGATCAGCCCATATCCCTTTGGTGGTAGTCAGGATCCTTCTTAGGACTGATTACAGGGTTCAGGGTCTGATAGGAGACAGGGTTAAGGGTATGCCACACTAAACAATATCGCTAACGGGATCGCTAAAAAACGTCACTATTTAGCGATCCTGTTAGCGATGTTGTTCAGTGCGGCATCTGCCAGCGACGAGCTTCCTGCTGTGATCTCGCTCGTCGCTGGAATCGTTCCGGACCCTATTTTCTCGTCGGCGCTCCTGCTGGGTAAGTATCTAATCGCTGTGTGGCACCTTTTCTTAGCGATTTAGCGGTACTTTTGTACCGCTAAAGTCGTTAAGAAGATCGCTAACGGCGATAGCGTCGTTAACTATATCGCTAAATGTGGCCGCATTTAGCGATATAGAAACAATCCCGCTAGCGATCGCATTAGTATGCGTCGTTATTGTGATCGCTAGCGGGATTGTTTAGTGTGGCATACCCTTTAGGTTGGAGACTTGGACCTCTGAACCATTATCAGTACCTCCAAGGTGAGGGATTAGTTAGGACCCCAGTTTAGGGTCAGGTTAGATCCCGGTCCACCTCTTTCCTGTTTCAGCTCATCAAGTCCTCAAGATTAACCCTGAGTTCAGCAGATATCGTGTCAGGTAAATCTATTCTATACTTACATGCTGATGTTGCTATACTAGTTGTTGTATAGAGTGTTGTTCCTGTATTAATAGTTTACTGACATTGTATACATATCATTAGACAGCGTGACATTTTCACTGGCCATAAAAATTATCTCCAGTTACCATGGATCCAGTAGCCCAGCTGGCTCTGCAGTTGCAGGGATTATCCATGGAGCTGACGGACATTAAGTCCAAAGTTTTGTCTCCCCTGGAGCAAACCAGAGTTGAACCTAAAGTAGCTCTCCCGGACAGGTTCACTGGTGGGCGAGACAAATTTTTCACCTTCCGGGAGGCATGTAAATTGTATTTTCGTCTTCGGCCTCGATCATCAGGGAGTGAGGAGCAGATAGTGGGAATTGTTATCTCACTTCTGCAAGGGGACCCTCAATCCTGGGCATTTTCCCTTCCTCCGGGATCCCCGGCTCTACTGTCTGTAGATAAATTTTTTACTGCCCTGGGATTGGTATATGATGACCCAGATCGGGTCTCTCTTGCTGAGACAAAATTACGTAAGATACAGTAGGGAGATCGTCCGGCAGAGGAATTTGCTTCTGAGTTTCGTAGATGGGCCACAGATACTCAGTGGAATGACCCAGCTCTTAGGAGCCAGTTTTGTCATGGGCTTTCTGATAAATTAAAAGACGTTTTGGCTCAGTATGAGTCTCCTCCTTCTCTGGAGGCTGCTATGGCCTTAGCTATCCGTACTGATAGACGGCTTCGGGAGAGGGGTGAGGTAACCCCACTCCCTGTTGTTTCTCCACCTACCACTAAAGTCCCTTATGTTGAGGTTCCCTTGTCTGTTCGGATGAGCCTATGCAGTTGGGAGGGACATCATTTCGTAGGAGGGGATTGGCGGTACGCCGCAGGACTAGAAGATGTTTTTTCTGCGGGAAAGAGGGACATTTTGTTGGAGAATGTCCATCCGTGCCTTGTTGAGCCAAAAGTCGCCGGAAAAACTGTTAATCCCAGGTTGTGTGGTGGACGACAACCTGGGAGTATGTATTTCATCCGCCAGTTCTTCTCAGTTCCTTGTACCAGTGGAGGTGGTAGTTGGTACGAGAGTGGAGAGATTGTCTGTTCTTCTTGATAGTGGTTCCGGGGCTAATCTGGTTGACGCTCAGTTTGCTCAGGCTCAAGGTATGCATCTGAGTGTATTGGTCAAACCGATCCCTATATTCTCCATTGACGCCAGGCCTCTCGGCCAAGGTAGCTTTGTTCATGAGGTTCATAACATTGACCTTCGGGTAGGGGCAATACATAGGGAACAATTATCTTGTTATGTGTTGGAGGGTCTACCTACTCCCATTGTGTTGGGACTTCCTTGGTTGGTTAAACATAACCCTGTGATTAATTGGCAGTCCAGAGAAATAAGCCAATGGGGTGAGTTTTGCAAAAGCAACTGCATGAACACAGTCATCAGTGCGGTCGTGCCTAGTACATTGCCTCCTTTTTTGGAGGATTTTGGGGATGTTTTCTCTGAGGAGGGGTGTCAGGAGTTGCCTCCTCATCGCGTGTATGACTGCTCTATTAATCTCCTTCCAGATGCTAAGTTGCCTAAAGCTAGGTTGTATAATCTTTCTGGTCCTGAGAGGCAGGCTATGAAAGATTATATTTCTGAAAGTCTGGCCAAAGGGCATATTAGACCTTCATCTTCCCCAGTAGCCGCGGGGTTCTTCTTTGTGAAGAAGAAAGATGGAGGCCTGCGCCCTTGCTTGGATTTCCGCGAACTTAATCGGATTACTGTTCGAGATCCGTATCCACTCCCTCTTATTCCTGATCTCTTCAATCAAATTGTTGGCGCCAAATGGTTTTCTAAATTGGATCTCAGGGGGGCGTATAATCTGATTAGGATAAAAGAGGGGGATGAGTGGAAAACGGCGTTTAACACGCCGGAGGGACATTATGAGAACCTAGTCATGCCTTTTGGTCTGACTACTGCACCAGCAGTATTCCAACATTTTGTTAATGACATTTTTCGTCACCTTGTGGGGCTGTTTGTGGTTGTATATTTGGACGACATTTTAATTTACTCGCCAGATCTTGTGTCTCATCAGGAGCATGTGAGACAGGTGTTGCAGATCTTGCGAGACAATAAACTATACGCCAAACTGGAGAAGTGTGTATTTGCCGTACAGGAACTTCAGTTTTTGGGTTTTTTGGTGTCAGCCTCCGGTTTCCGTATGGACCCTGAAAAGGTGAGAGCAGTGCTTGAATGGGATCAGCCAGGGGATCTTAAGGCTCTGCAGCGTTTTTTGGGGTTTGCTAACTACTACCGGAAATTTATTTGTAATTTCTCATCTGTCGTCAAACCTCTCACTGACATGACAAGAAAAGGGACGGATTTTTCTAAATGGTCGGACAAAGCTTGCCAAGCCTTTTCCTCTTTGAAGAAATGTTTTGCTTCGGCACCCGTTCTCATCCAACCAGATGCATCTCAGCCGTTCATTGTGGAGGTGGATGCGTCTGACGTAGGGGTGGGTGCTATATTGTCCCAGGGTCCGTCCCTGGAAATGGCATCCGTGCGCTTTCTTTTCTAAGAAATTGTCGTCCGCCGAAAGGAATTATGATATCGGCAATAGGGAACTTTTGGCCATTAAGTTAACTTTTGAAGAATGGCGTCACTTTTTGGAGGGGGCAGTCCACCCGGTTACCGTTATTACTGATCACAAGAACCTGTTGTATTTGGAATCCGCTAAGCGTCTGAATTCCAGACAAGCTCGATGGTCGTTGTTTTTTACCAGGTTTAATTTTGTCGTCACTTATCGCCCGGGGTCTAAGAATGTAAAGGCTGATGCCTTGTCTCGCAGTTTCCCAGGGGCCGGGAAAATGGATGACCCGAGTCCTATCCTTCAGGAGGGGGTGGTAGTGTCGGCTGTATTTTCTGAGCTTGAGGAGGAGGTGTTAGAGGCTCAGGGGGACGCCCCTGCAGGACCTCCAGGGAGACTGTTTGTCCCAAATCTGTTGAGACAAAAGGTTATTGAGGCACATCATAATTCTGCTCTAGCAGGACATCCAGGGAGTAAGGCTACTTTAGATCTCCTTTCTCGCCGGTTTTGGTGGCCTAATGCTAATAAAGATGTTATAACTTTTGTCGCGTCATGTGGGGTGTGTGCTCGCTCTAAAACCCCTCATACCCGTCCGTCTGGGACCCTTTTACCCTTGAAACTTCCGGAGCGTCCATGGACTCATTTATCTATGGACTTCATTACGGACCTTCCTCCGTCGTCAGGGAATACTGTCATACTGGTGGTTGTTGACAGGTTCAGTAAGATGGCACATTTCGTTGCTCTTCCTGCACTCCCTAATGCTAAAACTCTGGCGCAGGTGTTCATTAGGGAGATCGTTAGACTTCATGGGTTGCCTTCTGATGTGGTGTCAGATAGGGGGTCTCAGTTTGTGTCCAAATTTTGGAGGGCATTTTGTTTACGTCGGGGGATGCAATTGTCATTTTCCTCGGCTTTTCATCCGCAGACCAATGGTCAGACAGAGCGTCTGAATCAGAGCTTAGAGACATATCTCCGGTGTTTTGTCTCAGAGAACCAAGAGGACTGGTCTTCTTTCTTGCCTCTGGCAGAGTTCGCTCTTAACAACAGGCGGAGCGAGTCCACTGGTAAGTCCCCGTTTTTTGGGGCATATGGTTTCCATCCCCAGTTTTGTACTTTCAATGGGGGGGGGCCCTTCTGGGGTTCCTGAGGAGGAGCGTTTCTCGTCGTCACTTGCTTCTGTGTGGAGAGGTGTATTGAATAATCTGAGTGCGATGGGGAACCGTTACAAACGTATGGCTGATAGGAGGAGAGTTTCTGGTCCAGATCTGAATGTGAACGATCTGGTATGGTTGTCTACCAGGAATATAAAACTTAAAGTGCCCTCCTGGAAACTGGGTCCCAGATTCATCGGGCCGTACAGGATCAGTTCCATAATTAATCCTGTGGCATTTCGTCTGGACCTCCCTCCTACGTTTAAAATTCATAATGTGTTCCATAAGTCATTACTTAAAAGGTATGTGGCACCAGTCATACCGTCACCTCTACCTCCTCCTCCTGTGTTGGTCAATGGTAACTTGGAATTTCAAGTATCAAAGATCATTGACTCACGTCTGAATCGCCGGTCCCTTCAGTACTTGGTGCATTGGAAGGGGTATGGTCCAGAGGAGAGAACGTGGGTCCCTGCGTCTGATGTTAACGCAGATCGTTTGGTTCGGACCTTCCACAGAACTCACCCGGGCAGGCCTGGCCCTGAGGGTCCGGAGGCCCCTCGTAGAAGGGGGGGTACTGTCATGTGTGCATTGCCACGAAGATCGTCGCGGTTGCACATTTTGACTTCTCACAGCTGAGCTGCTGTTTCTTTGTGTTTGGCAGCTAGGGAGTTAATTCTGTCTGTGCTCGGTGCTGGGACTGGGTGCAGTTTCTCCCGGCTGCAATTGATTATTTGTTGATTGGTTTCCTTTAAATTCCTGGTTGTCTGCTTGGGGAGTTGCCAGTGAAACCTTCATGCAGACCACAGATAGGAATGAATCTGTATAGACTTTAGTTGTGAGCTCCTTAGTTGTTCTAAGCTCAACTTGGCTAGAGTTTATTTCCCAGACCATTTATGTTCCTTTGGTGTTTGAGTGTGTATGCAAGCGAGTGTTATCCTGTCTGTCTTATATGTCTAATCTGTGTATTTAGCTGAGATCAGCCCATATCCCTTTGGTGGTAGTCAGGATCCTTCTTAGGACTGATTACAGGGTTCAGGGTCTGATAGGAGACAGGGTTAGGTTGGAGACTTGGACCTCTGAACCATTATCAGTACCTCCAAGGTGAGGGATTAGTTAGGACCCCAGTTTAGGGTCAGGTTAGATCCCGGTCCACCTCTTTCCTGTTTCAGCTCATCAAGTCCTCAAGATTAACCCTGAGTTCAGCAGATATCGTGTCAGGTAAATCTATTCTATACTTACATGCTGATGTTGCTATACTAGTTGTTGTATAGAGTGTTGTTCCTGTATTAATAGTTTACTGACATTGTATACATATCATTAGACAGCGTGACACCGGCGCCCCCCTTTGTCTCTCAGGTCAGTAAGAGAACTGCACCTAGAGCAAATGGCCGCCGGGGAAGGTGTCCTGTTACCCACTGGGTATTCTAAGATTCGTGATCAGAGTAAAAGCATCAGCCCAAGATTAATTTTATGGTTTAATTTGCCTTAAGGGCGCACTAGATAATTACAGAAATATACAGTAAAGCTATACAACGTAATTACAATGGATTTGCAGTCAGAGTAAGAATACAACAATAATGTACAAGGCTTAAAGGTATAAGCTATAGATCAATATTACCGGGTTGTATGGTCATGGGGAGGCATGGAGCTCTGCGTTCCCCAGGTGAAAGTCTTCAGTTGCTGGACAGCCCCCAATGCATGTGCTGCAGCTCCATTTGGCAAGTCTGTCCCTGGTGCTTCTGTGTGTGAAAATGGAATGAGAGACCAGCCTCTTCTTGGCTACAGCTTTTAAACCTGCTAGGCCCTTCCCCATTTGCTTTGAGGCATGCATATTAACTGGCCTGCAATTCATATGGAGCAGGAAACAATGGCTTGAGCTTGAGCTATTTACCATACGACTGACCATCTTATTCAGACCCTGGCCTAAACCAATTAGCATGTAAAGGCCTATTGATTCATAGTGGACATCAAAGCTGGCCGTACTGAATATGCTAATAGGCCCTGTGTAGCTAAAAGTCTGTGGCTGTGTGAACTGACAAAATGGAGGCTGGTACAGGCCCTATACAAAATGGCGACAACCTTTTCCTTACACCCCCAAACATGTAATGGCGGTTAGACAAGAAGAAGCACGGACAAAGACAGAAAATAGAATGAGCAAATGCTGGGGCCCAATCTGTCTAGACAGAAAAGTACAGGAAAGGATACTCACTGCAATCCAAAAAAACCCCTAAAAAATACCAACTCTTCTGATTGCAAAAACACCTGAGATCACACGATCTCTACAACCTAATCAGATCTCTGGTGTAACAAAACTAAGCCGCAGCCAGTGAAAAAACAGGAAAAAGCAAATGAACAAACAACAGTGGCTCCAGATAAACTGAGAGGAGCACAAGCCCCCGGAGGGGACCTGACTGACCTCCACAGAAGTGCAGGGAACAATACAAAAAGCAAGCACAAAAATAAAAGCAGAAAATATCTTATCTGATAGCAGAAGATGCAGGCAAGACTCAGCAAACTTCCAAATGAACCAGGAACCACAATTGAGACAAGAACAAATGATCACCGGCAACCATCATGGGAGGGAACCTCCCTTATATCAGACCAGTCCGTGATCCAGATTGCCATTCCTTGCTGAAAGGTTCAGTACTGTCTGTAACCACCAGAGGGAGCCTCTGCTCAGAAACCATCTCTAGCACATTCATAACAGTACCCCCCCTTGAGGAGGGGTCACCGAACCCTCACTTGTGCAACCAGGCCGATCAGGATGAGCTCGGTTCAGTCTCCTAGCACGGATGTCCGAAGCAAACACCCAAGAATTTTCCTCCTGACCATAACCTCTCCACTTAACCAAATACTGGAGTTTCTGTCTAGAAAAATGAGAATCCAATATTTTCTCAACCACATACTCCAGATTGCCCTCAACCAAAACAGGGTCAGGAGGTGCAGCCATAGGAACCACTGGCTCGACAAACCTCTTCAATAAAGACTTGTGGAACACGTTATGGATCTTAAATGTCCCTGGAAGAAGCAAACGGAAGGAAACAGGATTAAGAATCTCCATGATCTTATAAGGTCCAATGAACCTAGGCTTAAACTTTGGAGATGCAACCCTCATAGGGATATTTCTTGAGGAAAACCAAACCAAGTCCCCCACTTTAAACCGAGGACCATCAGTCCTATGCAGGTTGGCAAACCGTTGGGCCTTCTCCTGAGAGAGAGTCAACACCCGGACAGACAGAAGCCTTCGCCTGTCCCGAAGAAAATCGAGGGTGAAACCCAAAATTGCAGAAAAATGGAAACATCAAGGTGGCAGAGCTAGCCCTATTATTAAGAGCAAACTCAGCCAAAGGCAAAAAAGAGGCCCAGTCATCTTGATCAGCAGACACAAAACATCTCAAATAAGTCTTCAAGGTCTGGTTTGTTCTCTCGGTTTGTCCATTGGTCTGAGGATGAAAAGCAGAGGAGAAAGATAATTGAACACCAAGTTTAGAACAAAATGTCCTCCAAAATCTGGAAACAAACTGGACTCCTCTGTCAGACACAATGTTCTCTGGAATGCCATGTAACCGAACCATGTGCTGAAGGAACAAAGGTACCAATGCGGAGGAGGAAGGCAACTTAGGTAATGGCACAAGATGTATCATCTTGGAAAACCTATCACAGATTACCCAGATAACGGTCATTCTCTAAGAAACAGGGAGGTCGGAAATAAAATCCATAGAGATATGGGTCCATGGCCTCTTGGGCACAGGTAATGGTATTAACAAACCACTAGAGCGAGAGCAAGGCTTGGAGCGAGAGCAAGTCCCACAGGACTGCACAAATTCCCTGACGTCACGAGACAAAGTAGGCCACCAAAAGGACCGACTCACCAAGTCTCTGGTACCAAAAATCCCGGGATGACCAGCCAACGTGGAACAATGAATCTCAGACATCATACTCTTCTTCCACAGGTCTGGGACAAACAATTTCCCAATAGGGCAGCGCTCAGGTTTATCCTCCTGAAACCCTTCCAGAGCCAGTCTCAAATTGGGCGAGATGGCGGAAAGAACTACACCCTCTTTCAAAATAACAGTAGGAGAGTCACGCAAAGAAACTCCTCGAGAGGGCATCTGCCTTAACATTCTTAGTGCCAGGAAGAAAAGAAACCACAAAGAAAATAGGAAGCCCCCAAACTTGTAATGGTGGTTAGACAAGAAGAAGCACGGACACAGACAGAAAATAGAATGAGCAAACGCTGCGGCCCAATCTGTCTAGACAGAAAAGTACAGGAAAGGATACTCACTGCAATCCAAAAAAAACCCCTAAAAAATACCAACTCTTCTGATTGCAAAAACACCTGAGATCACACGATCTCTACAACCTAATCAGATCTCTGGTGTAACAAAACTAAGCCGCAGCCAGTGAAAAAACAGGAAAAAGCAAATGAACAAACAACAGTGGCTCCAGATAAACTGAGAGGAGCACAAGCCCCGGAGGGGACCTGACTGACCTCCACAGAAGTGCAGGGAACAATACAAAAAGCAAGCACAAAAATAAAAGCAGAAAATATCTTATCTGATAGCAGAAGATGCAGGCAAGACTCAGCAAACTTCCAAATGAACCAGGAACCACAATTGAGACAAGAACAAATGATCACCGGCAACCATCATGGGAGGGAACCTCCCTTATATCAGACCAGTCCGTGATCCCAGATTGCCATTCCTTGCTGAAAGGTTCAGTACTGTCTGTAACCACCAGAGGGAGCCTCTGCTCAGAAACCATCTCTAGCACATTCATAACAGTACCCCCCCTTGAGGAGGGGTCACCGAACCCTCACTTGTGCAACCAGGCCGATCAGGATGAGCTCGGTTCAGTCTCCTAGCACGGATGTCCGAAGCAAACACCCAAGAATTTTCCTCCTGACCATAACCTCTCCACTTAACCAAATACTGGAGTTTCTGTCTAGAAAAATGAGAATCCAATATTTTCTCAACCACATACTCCAGATTGCCCTCAACCAAAACAGGGTCAGGAGGTGCAGCCATAGGAACCACTGGCTCGACAAACCTCTTCAATAAAGACTTGTGGAACACGTTATGGATCTTAAATGTCCCTGGAAGAAGCAAACGGAAGGAAACAGGATTAAGAATCTCCATGATCTTATAAGGTCCAATGAACCTAGGCTTAAACTTTGGAGATGCAACCCTCATAGGGATATTTCTTGAGGAAAACCAAACCAAGTCCCCCACTTTAAACCGAGGACCATCAGTCCTATGCAGGTTGGCAAACCGTTGGGCCTTCTCCTGAGAGAGAGTCAACACCCGGACAGACAGAAGCCTTCGCCTGTCCCGAAGAAAATCGAGGGTGAAACCCAAAATTGCAGAAAAATGGAAACATCAAGGTGGCAGAGCTAGCCCTATTATTAAGAGCAAACTCAGCCAAAGGCAAAAAAGAGGCCCAGTCATCTTGATCAGCAGACACAAAACATCTCAAATAAGTCTTCAAGGTCTGGTTTGTTCTCTCGGTTTGTCCATTGGTCTGAGGATGAAAAGCAGAGGAGAAAGATAATTGAACACCAAGTTTAGAACAAAATGTCCTCCAAAATCTGGAAACAAACTGGACTCCTCTGTCAGACACAATGTTCTCTGGAATGCCATGTAACCGAACCATGTGCTGAAGGAACAAAGGTACCAATGCGGAGGAGGAAGGCAACTTAGGTAATGGCACAAGATGTATCATCTTGGAAAACCTATCACAGATTACCCAGATAACGGTCATTCTCTAAGAAACAGGGAGGTCGGAAATAAAATCCATAGAGATATGGGTCCATGGCCTCTTGGGCACAGGTAATGGTATTAACAAACCACTAGAGCGAGAGCAAGGCTTGGAGCGAGAGCAAGTCCCACAGGACTGCACAAATTCCCTGACGTCACGAGACAAAGTAGGCCACCAAAAGGACCGACTCACCAAGTCTCTGGTACCAAAAATCCCGGGATGACCAGCCAACGTGGAACAATGAATCTCAGACATCATACTCTTCTTCCACAGGTCTGGGACAAACAATTTCCCAATAGGGCAGCGCTCAGGTTTATCCTCCTGAAACCCTTCCAGAGCCAGTCTCAAATTGGGCGAGATGGCGGAAAGAACTACACCCTCTTTCAAAATAACAGTAGGAGAGTCACGCAAAGAAACCCCTCGAGAGGGCATCTGCCTTAACATTCTTAGTGCCAGGAAGAAAAGAAACCACAAAGAAAATAGGAAGCCCCAAACTTGTAATGGTGGTTAGACAAGAAGAAGCACGGACACAGACAGAAAATAGAATGAGCAAACGCTGCGGCCCAATCTGTCTAGACAGAAAAGTACAGGAAAGGATACTCACTGCAATCCAAAAAAAACCCTAAAAAATACCAACTCTTCTGATTGCAAAAACACCTTAGATCACACGATCTCTACCACCTAATCAGATCTCTGGTGTAACAAAACTAAGCCACAGCCAGTGAAAAAACAGGAAAAAGGAAATGAACAAACAACAGTGGCTCCAGATAAACTGATAGGAGCACAAGCCCCCGGAGGGGACCTGGCTGACCTCCACAGAAGTGCAGGGAAACAAAAAGCATGCACAAAAATAAAAGCAGAAAATATCTTATCTGATAGCAGAAGATGCAGGCAAGACTCAGCAAACTTCCAAATGAACCAGGAACCACAATTGAGACAAGAACAATTGATCACCGGCAACCATCATGGGAGGGAACCTCCCTTATATCAGACCAGTCCGTGATCCCAGATTGCCATTCCTCACTGAAAGGTTCAGTACTGTCTGTAACCACCAGAGGGAGCCTCTGCTCAGAAACCATCTCTAGCACATTCATAACACTGTACCGTATATCTGCTCTTTGTATTACGGTCAAATCTATACTGACTGAGCGTCTGTGTGTGACTCCGGAAATATATACGGAGATTGAAATTTTCCCCTACACCGCATACAGCTGTACGCTTCTGATACAGTACTGTATATCTGCTCTTAGTATTACGGTCAAATCCATACTGAGTGAGCGTCTGTGTGACTCCGGAAATATATACGGAGAATTAAATTTTCCCCTACACCGTATACAGCTGTACGCTCCTCATGCAGTACCATATATCTGCTGGTATTTTTGGTACATTTCCCAAACATGAGGAAGTATGGTGGAAGAGGCCTCGGTCGTGGGCGGGGGGGGGGCAGCTGGTACTGATGATGGTGGTGGTGCATCTGCTGGTAGTGCCAAAAGCACAATAGCAACTAAGGCAGGAGGTTTTGAGCCTGCGTCATCGTCTGGCTCCAGAAGGCCTGGAAGGCTCCCTTTTCTGGGAGTAGGTAAACCGCTTTTAAAGCCTCCAGCTCTATCGTCTTCTCTTCTGAAGTTTCAAAAAATGCAAGCACTGAGTCGTCAGTGCAGGCTCCTGGTCTTTCCTTGTGTCCTTCACCCCCACCAAAAGTGAAGGATGTGGCAGGCCACACTTCAGATTACTCCCTGGAGCTCTTTTCACATACCATGCCTGGGTTATCAAGTCAAATCCTGAATTCTCCAGTCCAAGATGAATATGACATGGTGTGCACTGATACACAGCCACTGCTAGATGATTCAGCTGGTACATTCACCCAGAGCACTGCATTGCCCTCGCAGTCTACTGAGCCAGATTCTGACTCTGATGAGTAGTATAGGGCGCCCCACTCTCGTCAAACTCAAATCTGACAGGTCGACACACCCCCTATCATTTAATCCGTCTCCCTGGGATTTGATCTGTCTGAACTTTGCTCAGGCTGGGAGATCTGAATAGGGGCTTTGATCTGTCTGGACTTTGCTCAGGCTGGGAAATCTGGTCTGCTGGATTTGTGAATTTCAATCAAAGTGATTTATTCGTCTCTATTGATATTTTATCCACTGTATTAGATTAGTCTGTGGAGTATTAGTGTATTAAAGAGGAGAGAAACTTTTAAGGACCCAGTGATTGTATAAGGAGTTCTAGTTAAATACAGCCTTCTGTATATAACTAGTATATAAGGATTTTTAGTGAAATAAAGAGTGAATCTTGATTTTATACTTTTTTGTGGAGAGAAACTTTTAAGGACCCAGTAAATGCATGTAAAACACTATTGTGGTGGAATTTGGAATTATGACGCTCATCTTATAGTTTTATTCAGTATATATATTTTTAGCTTGATTTGGAGATGTATCTCTTAGCAGGACTGACACAGGGAATTACTTATTAGTAGAGTTGAGCGATACTTTCCGATATCCTAAAGTATCGGAATCGGAATGGTATCGCCGATATCACTAAATATCGGCGATACCCGATACCGATACCGGAAGTCCCATGTAAGTCTATGGGAACAAAATATCGCAACTAAAAAAACCCCATTCTTTCCTTGTAAACACTAAATATACACACATAGCATACATATATATATATACATGTCATTGTGACATATATATATACATATATGTATAGTTTATACACTTCTACATAGTAAAATATACTCTGATTCAATTGCCGGGTAAAGCCGGCTTCAGTGAAAAGACAGAAGCACCCGACATGAAATGACACTTGGTGTACATAGGGTTAACCATGTCTTTTCATGTCGTTTGCTATCTGATTTGCACAAACAATTAAATCAGTCTATGTGTGCAAAATTTCACACCTGTAGGGGTTAATTAAAGGTGTAAATTCGTTGTAAAAAAAACAGACTTTTTTGCTACGAATTTACACCTTTAATTAACCCCTACAGGTGTGAAATTTTGCACACATAGTCTGATTTAATTGTTTGTGCAAATTAGATAGCAAAGGACATGAAAAGACATGGTTAACCCTATGTACACCAAGTGTCATTTCATGTCGGGTCACCCGACATGAAATGACACTTGGTGTACATAGGGTTAACCATGTCTTTTCATGTCGTTTGCTATCTGATTTGCACAAACAATTAAATCAGACTATGTGTGCAAAATTTCACACCTGTAGGGGTTAATTAAAGGTGTAAATTCGTTGTAAAAAAAACTGACTTTTTTGCTACGAATTTACACCTTTAATTAACCCCTACAGGTGTGAAATTTTGCACACATAGACTGATTTAATTGTTTGTGCAAATTAGATAGCAAAGGACATGAAAAGACATGGTTAACCCTATGTACACCAAGTGTCATTTCATGTCGGGTTCTGCATTTTCACAAAAGCCGGCAATTGAATTAGCGGCTATTATACTATGTAGAAGTGTATGAACTACAAATATAAATATATATATATATGTGTCACAAATTCAATGACATGTATATATATATATGAGGTGTAAAATTGCTGAAAAAAAATGTGTGGGCTCCCGCCCTATTTTCGCAACCAGACAGACAAAGCCAGTGAGTGGGGGCAGATAATAATAGCCCAGAGAGGGACCATTATTTTTGCCCCCCCCGGCTACTAACATCTGCCCCAGACACCCCAGGAAAAACAAATCTATAATTAGATTCGCCCTTTCTGGCACTTTGCCCGTCTATTCCCATTGCCCTGTAGCGGTGGCAAATGGGTTAATATGGGGTTATAGCCACCTTGCTATTGAAAGGTGACCTTAAGCCAGGTTAATAATTGAGAGCTGTCAATTAGACAACTATCAATTATTAATCCTATTGCATGAAATAAAAATAAAACACACACACTTTAATTAAAAATCATTTTAATGAAATAAAGACACATGTTTTTGACCATCTTTTATTTTACTGCAAAAACCATTTCCTGTAATAAAAATAAAATAAAAAAGCAAAATTATTCTTACCTATCCCATGCACAGTCAGGTCCCACGGTGTAATCCTTCAGAAAGGGTTAATGTTTACTGCAGGGACCGCAGCTAATGCTGCAGCCTCACATTAAACCCCAAATGAATGAGTTCCTCTCCTGCCTGACAGGAGAGTAAAGGCTGGGTGTCACATAACGATACACCAGCGATCCCGACAACGATATGCACTTGTCAGGATCGCTGGTGTATCGCTACATGATCGCTGCTGAGCTGCCAAACAGGCAGCTCAGGCAGCGATCTGGGACAGCGACACTGCGGGTAACATCGCTTAAGGGCCCGTCTCACATAGCGATATCGCTACCGAGATCGCTGCTGAGTCACTAGTTTTGTGACGCAGCAGCGAGCTCACCAGCGATATCGCTGTGTGTGACATTCAGCGACGATCAGCCCCCCTGCCGGGTATCGCTGATCGTCGCAGAAATGTCAGGACCTTTTTTTGATCGCTGGTCTCCCGCTGACAGGCACGCATCGCTGCGTGTGACAGGCGGGAGACCAGCGATCCGCTGGTAACCAAGGTACACAGCGGGTTTCCAGGCACCGCGCAGCGCTTGGAAACCCGCTGTGTACCTTGGATACCAGCTCCCTGCATCAGGGCGCTGGTATCCAAGGTACACAGCGGGTTTCTAGGCACAGCCCCGCGCCTGGAAACCCGCTGTGTACCTTGGTTACCAGCGGATCGCTGGTCTCCCGCCTGTCACACGCAGCGATGTGTGCCTGTCAGCGGGAAACCAGCGATCAAAAAAAGGTCCTGACATTTCAGCGACGATCAGCGATACCCGGCAGGGGGGCTGATCGTCGCTGAATGTCACACACAGCGATATCGCTGGTGAGCTCGCTGCTGCGTCACAAAACTAGTGACTCAGCAGCGATCTCGGTAGCGATATCGTTATGTGAGACGGGCCCTTAAGTGGAAAGCTTAATTGATTGCTTTCCACTTTCACTTCAGGTCAGCCAGGGACACAATCAGTGACATCAGAGGGAACTGATTAACAAAAATAGGGGTTCCCTTCGAAAAAAAAATGGCGTGGGGTCCCCCCTATTTTTGTTAACCAGCCAGATGAAGCAGACCGCTGAGGCCTGGATTTTCAGGCTGTTAAGGAGCCAAGATCCATGGACCTTGCCAGCCTGATAATACCAGGCCACAGCAGTCTGCATATCTTGGCTGATTAACAAAAATAGGGGATCCCCTCGAAAAAAATTGGCGTGGGGTCCCCCCTATTTTTGTTAACCAGCCAGATGAAGCAGACCGCTGAGGCCTGGATTTTCAGGCTGTTAAGGAGCCAAGATCCATGGACCTTGCCAGCCTGATAATACCAGGCCACAGCAGTCTGCATATCTTGGCTGATTAACAAAAATAGGGGATCCCCTCGAAAAAAAAACGGCGTAGGGGTCCCCCTATTTTTGTTAACCAGCCAAGTAAAATGCAGACTGCTGCGGCCTGGTATTAAAAGACTGTCAAGGCCCATGGATTTTGGCCCTCAACAGCCTGGTAATACCAGGCTACAGCAGCCCCACATTTGGCGCATCAAAAGATGTGCCAATTGTGGCACTTTACCCGGCTCTTCCACTTGCCCTGTAGCGGTGGCAAGCGGGGTAATAAGGGGTTAATGTCACCGTTGATTGCACGGTGACAATAAGCCCGGTTAATAATGGAGAGGTGTCAATAAGACACCGATCCATTATTAATCCCAAAGTTATTAAATGTGTAAAAAAAAAACACAGCAAGAAAAAAGTATTTTAATGAAATAAAAGAGACAACACAGTTTTCATTTTTTTTATTACTCTCTCATTCCTGCGACGCCATCGATCTCCTGTAAAAAAATAAAAAAAACAAACCAACAGTATACCACCTGTCCGACGCAGTCCATAGTAACGATTGTCCCATGACGATCCAGCTCTGCTACATCGCAATGACAGGCAGAGCCTGTCATCGCAACGCAGCTCAGCTGATTACCTGCTTCCCCGGCGGTGACGTCATCGGACTGACTGCTTTACGGCCGCGATTACCCAGCAGTCACTGCAGTTATCGCGAGATACTGCATGTGACCGCCGGGGAAAGAAGATTGCGGCCATCAAGCAGTCCAGGACGTGACCGCCGGAGATCTTCTGCCAGGTAAGTGCCGCTGACTCCTGACAGACCCGACCGACGGACACTGACAGTGACAGTGACATCCCGATTCCGGTATCCGATAAGACGAAAATATCGGTACTCGGAATCGGAATTCCGATACAGCCAATATCGGCCGATACCCGATATTTGCAGTATCGGAATGCTCAACCCTACTTATTAGCAGTTTTAGGTGGTGGAAAGCTGTATCAAGTATATATATTTTTAGCTTGGCCGTGTATCTACACTTATATCAGGACTGGGAAGAATGTAATGACATGGAGTTAGGAATTTCCAGACTAGTTTCTGAGTTTTAGGTGGTGGAAAGCTGTATCAAGCTGCTAAAAGGTGTTTATTTTTTAGTATTATCCAGGATATAAGTTTTAAACTACAACTGCATATGACGCTCAACTTATAGTTTTATTCAGTATATATATTTTTAGCTTGGCCGTGTATCTACACTTATATCAGGACTGGGAAGAATGTAATGACATGGAGTTAGGAATTTCCAGACTAGTTTCTGAGTTTTAGTGAAATACAGACTTTTGTTACAGTTCGGTAACTTATTATTTGTCTCTATTTACCTGTAAATGTGTGTAAAGTTGTTTTATCTGTGTGTCTGATACTGAGCTCTTTTAAGTCAACCAGTAAATGTATCCTATGACCACTCTATTGTGTGGGGAAAGTCAAGGCGACGTCACAATGGGATCTTTTAAAACCAACACATTTATGTGTGTTCTTCTTGAAGTTACAGCTCAAAGACATTTCAATCATTGAATTAATTGTGACATGCTAGACTGTAATTGAAATAAATTCAAAAAGGAAGCTTTTGCAGTATAAAATACAAATTTTATTAAGGTCTAAAATACATTATCATGGATAAAAATCCAAAAGAGTGGGATATACAGCATGCAGAAAAATAGCCAAATGCAGACAGGTATGAACTACATTCAAATCAGTGAAGGTTTCTAGCAAACATTACCTGCACTAATGTGATTTTAAAACAATGGGTTTCTGAAGGGTCTTCCCACACTACCACTCTGTGGGAAGCTGTGTGGAAATGACATAGGCATAAGAGATCATTAATCTTAAAAACGTTTATTGCCAGAACTAATCATGATTTTATTGTAATAAATAAATACATCTCAAAGACATTTCAAGCATTGAATTAATTGTGACACCAAAATGTCGATACAAATGGCAATACAGGTCATGGGATTCTCTCTAGACAGGAACAACGCTGTTGAATGCTCCAACACATGTAGTGAGGGTTTTTTAAAGTTGATGGGGTTTAAAAATAGCCAAATGCAGACAGGCATGAACTACATTCAAATCAATATATAATAGTGCACATCTCCATATCTTATATGTTATAGCAATAATAGACTAATCCGGGACTAAACAATAATAACCTCCATATATTTGTCCATATATATGCAATCTACGTAACTCACAATATCCCCCAATAGGCAGACATATATGCACTATATATAGGATTATAAGTATCTCAATGAAGCATGTATATCAATAAAGTAACTGCCCCATCACAGATGCTAATATAATGCTGTTACCATGCAAGTGCAGAGCTCATGTCCATATATATGCAATCTATGTAACTCACAATACCCCTCCCAATAGGCAGACATATATGCACTATATATAGGATTATAAGTATCTCAATGAAGCAGGTATATCAATAAAGTAACTTCTCCATCACAGCTGCTAATATAATGATGTTAGCATGCGAGTGCAGAGCTCACAATACATACTGTGCGTGCATATGAAGTCAATTAGCACATCCATATGAGGAGCTATATTAAAAAGCATCGCCATAGATGTGAGATCATACCTGAATGCTGCTTGGCACCCCATGTGTATAGCCCTCATTTCTCGCACTGTTTGCTACAGCTAGATCACTCTGTTTCATGTGAGAATACAGGCATAGGATGGGAGTCATTACTTAGATTTTGTTATTTTGGGGCTATTTTTAACTGTTTCATGTGAGAATACAGACATAAGATGGGACCATTACTTAGTGTATACTATTTATGTACAAAGATGATGCGGAAAATATATGTTTCCAAAGTTTAATTGTAGCGAATCAGGGTGTATTAAACTGATTACTAAGGCAACTTGATAACAAATTCACAACAAATTCGTTATTTTGTGACTACCGTGTTTCCCCGATAGTAAGACAGTGTCTTACTTTCTTTTTATCCCCAAAAGCCCCACTATGTCTTACTTTCGGGGTATGTCTTATATTGAAAAAAAATTACCTGTATCTAACCCAGTGTGATACAGTACCACCTGCTGTATTTAATCCAGTGTGACACCTGCTGATACCCACTGGGTTACATACAGCAGATGATACCCCAGTATGCCAGTGTATATGTTTTACTGATGTATGATTACTGTGTATACGTCGCCGCGTCTGCCATCTACCACCAGAAAAACTCACCGCCGCCTTCCGCCACGGGCTCCGGCTCCCTGCAGCCGCTGGTCCCGCCGTCCTCCGTCGCTCCGTTCGCCCGCAGTCCCGGGCTGAAGTTCTCGCGCGCTCTATTTAAATTTCTTCTTCGGTCCCGAAACGTCATCACGTTGGTCACTCACGTGACCGGAGGCCGGAGAGAACTGTCTATCACTGCAGCCTCCGGTCACGTGAGTGACCAACGTGATGACGTTTCGGGACGAAGAAGAAATTTAAATAGAGCGCGCGAGAACTTCAGCCCGGGACTGCGGGCGAACGGAGCGACAGAGGACGGCGGGACCAGCGGCTGCAGGGAGCCGGAGCCCGTGGCGGAAGGCGGCTGCAGAAAAACTCAGCTGAGTTTTTCTGGTGGTAGATGAGACGCGGCGACGTATGGAGAGGGGGACGGTGCTGACGTGGGCAGGAAGCAGCGCGCAGCTTGATGAGAGGGAGGCGGCAATACCCCCGTGTTTCCCGAAAGTAAGACATATGTCTTACTTTCGGGGTACGGCTTATATTAGCCGACCCTCTGAAACTCCGATACGTCTTACAATCGGGGGTGTCTTACTATCGGGGAAACACGGTATTTTTAACTGTTTCATGTGAGAATACAGGCATAGGATGGTGCCAAAACTTAGTGTATACTATTTATTTTGATCAACATTCAACAAAAATTGAGGCATGTTGGAACATGTCCCAACCTATTTTGGCCCATGACAAATGTTCTGACTCTCAGATGCTATTTTATTAGTTACCATACGAATATTATAGCGAGTCAAGGTGTATTAAAGTGATTACTAACCCGATTACGGTAACTTGATAACAAATTCACAACAAATTCATTATTTTGTGACTATTTTTAACTGTTTCATGTGAGAATACAGGTATAGGATGTGGCCGATACTTAGTGTATACTATTTATGTACAAAGATGATACGGAAAATATATGTTTCCAAAGTTTACTGACAGGGAGTACATAGTAGGGGAGAGCCCTCTTGCATTGGTGACCACGGCAACTTGATAACAAACTCACAACAGATTCGTTATTTTGGGACTATTTTTTAACGATGCTAAGCCCCTCAGATAGGCGTTTTTATGGTTTAATACTGATAGACACATTGTGAACTGGCATATAGGGTCCATGTGAGACACCATATTTTCAACATTTTTGCGCCTTCACAGATTTATTTTGCATTATATTTTTTTATTTTGCTTAAGGATCATGTACAGAGGAGTTTTTATGGTTTAATACTGATAGACATATTGGCCCAGGCATGTCGTGGCATGCCTGAACAAGTCCTGGTCACGTGACAACCGTGGAAAAAAACAAGCCTGAAATTCAAAAACTGTGTCCATCTCAAGGCATGCTGAATGTCAACGTTCCCGCTATGAGCTACACACATGATCAACTGTATAGCCTGGGATGCGTAGCGTTCTTGTTGCACAGGTCTATTTTTAAAGATGTTATGACCCTCAGATATAAAAGACAGGCATGTTGGAAGGTGTCCCGGCCTATTTTGGCAAATGCCCACTCCTATGCATCGATATTGACCACTACTCAACAAAAATTGGTTACAAACTTTTTAGCATAGCTGTGTTTCTGGCTCTCAGCTGCTATTTTAATAGTTACCATACGAATACTGTAGCGAACCAAGATGTGTTAATTTGATTACTAACACGATTTCAGCAACTTGATGACAAATTCAGAGCAAATTCGTTATTTCGGAACTGGCATGTCCGGGCATGCCCGGACAAGTCCCGCATGTCCGGGCATGCCCGGACAAGTCCCGGGCCTCTACACCTCGCCCCTATAGTGTAGTTTAATGTAGGTGGCAAATAGATCATTGCTGGTGTTTGGAAAATAATCTCATAGATGGTGGTGATCCTCTGAATCATTTTTAAACATTTCACGCCACTCATGCACCCACAGCACTCTTATGGTGTACCAGCACCGCTGCAGCTAGCGCTTTTTTGTGACCTTATCTGCATCATTTTCATTATAGCATGAGGGACAGCCATGGAAAAAACAACCCTGAAATTCATAAACTATGTGCTGGCCGTTAACACGCGCACAGTCATCTAGAAAATATTGAGCGAGTTGCTTCACAAACCCTCTCAAGGCATGTTGAATGTTAACGTTCTCGGTATACGCTACATACATGAACCTCTGTATAGCCTGGGATGCGTAGCGTTCTTGCAGCGCAGACCTATTTTTAAAGATGCTAAGCCCCATCAGATATAAAAGACAGGCATGTTGAGACGTGTCCCGGCCTATTTTGGCACAGAACCACACCTATGCAACGATTTTGATCAGCATTCAACAAAAAATTGCGTGCAAACTTTTTAACATACCTGTACAAACTTTTTAACATACCTGGGTTTCGGACTCACATGGCGTACCAGAAGCACCCAGTGCCATGTACTCTAGCTCATAATATTTCACATCGGGTATGGGACCTACATAGCTTTGTTTTCTCAGGTATTAAAAAGCATGGAAAACTGAAAATCCCGAGGCCTGAGGTAATTTACTGAGCTTCATGGGGATAAAATTTATCGAGTCTATGAACCTTATAGACAAAACGGATAGCGTCACACACAAGACGACGACACCTCGGACTATCACATTTACCGGTAGTTTTCAAAAACCACTGACTTAACAATAAAGTAAGAATCGTGGCGATCTGCATTGTGGGCTATAAATGTATACCCTGAAAATTTACCGCTGGTAAAGAACAGTAAAAAGTCGTGCGTACAACTATCAGCCTCAAACTCCCAGAGCTATCACAAACACTATTGCCTACAGAGGCGGCCCCGCGAGAATTTCTGGATGTGTGTATCAAGAGGCTCTTTGCTTTGACCGATTGTTTGCTCGTGAATGCTGACATTTCCCAGGATCATCATAGTTGTGTAAATGCGCTGGGAGCTCGTGTATCGGCCCCTAGGGTGTGATGCGTGATCATTTTAATTATTTTTCAATTCATAACCATACGTTCTCAGGCAGACAGGTTTATTTCACAGAAGTTGACTGTACAGTTGCATAATTTTGTTTAAAATCACACAGTTCTGCGATAATGTCGGGTGTTGGACACGCACTTATCAGTCTTTCATACGTGTCGCAGAAAGATTTTAGTCTGGGAGTTTGAGGCTGATAGTTGTACGCACGACTTTTTACTGTTCTTTACCAGCGGTAAATTTTCAGGGTATACATTTATAGCCCACAATGCAGATCGCCACGATTCTTACTTTATTGTTAAGTCAGTGGTTTTTGAAAACTACCGGTAAATGTGATAGTCCGAGGTGTCGTCGTCTTGTGTGTGACGCTATCCGTTTTGTCTATAAGGTTCATAGACTCGATAAATTTTATCCCCATGAAGCTCAGTAAATTACCTCAGGCCTCGGGATTTTCAGTTTTCCACGCTTTTTAATACCTGAGAAAACAAAGCTATGTAGGTCCCATACCCGATGTGAAATATTATGAGCTAGAGTACATGGCACTGGGTGCTTCTGGTACGACATGAGAGTCCGAAACACAGGTATGTTAAAAAGTTTGTACAGGTATGCTAAAAAGTTTGCACGCAATTTTTTGTTGAATGCTGATCAAAATCGTTGCATAGGTGTGGTTCTGTGCCAAAATAGGCCGGGACACGTCTCAACATGCCTGTCTTTTATATCTGATGGGGCTTAGCGTCTTTAAAAATAAGTCTGCGCTGCAAGAACGCTACGCATCCCAGGCTATACAGAGGTTCATGTATGTAGCGCATACCGAGAACTGTTGTGAATGGGTTTGAGATGAGTTCTGAGCAGAGGCTCCCTCTGGTGGTTACAAGCGGTACTAGTGAGGATTGTGAGGACTGGGAATCAGGTGTTACTGATTGGTCTTATGTAAGGGAGTCATTTTCCCATCAGGGTTGCCGGTGATCAATTGTTCTGGTCTGAATCCTTCTTTCCAGTTTCCCTTGTAGCCTGCTGTGTCGTGTCTGCATCTCCTGCTATCAGATAAGACAATTTCTTATTTTGTGTTTTTGCTATATTTTTGCATTTTGTCCTGCACTTCTGTGGGGGCCTTCAGGGTCCCCTCCGGGGGCTTTTGCCCTCTCAGTTTAGTCCAGCCACTGTGTTTTGTACTTTTGCTTTTTCCAGTTTTTTTCAGTGGCTGCTGTTTTGTTTTTGTTACACCAGAGAACTAATTTAGGTGGTAGAGGTCGTGTGATCTCAGGTGATTTTGAAATTAGTAGAGTTGGTGTTTTTTCAGGGTTTTCTGAGATTGCAGTAAGTACCCTTCCTATCCTTTTCTATTTAGATAGTTTGGGCCCCAGCGTTTGCTCATACTATTTTCTTTCTGTGTCAGTATTTCCTCTTGTCTAACCGCCATTACATGTTTGGGGGCTTTCTATTATCTTTGGGGTTCTGCTCCGGGGCAGATAGCTTTCCTATTTCTATCTTTAGGTGTAGTTAGTTTCTCAGGCTGTGACGAGGCGTCTAGGATCAACGTAGGAACGCTCCACGGCTGCCTCTAGTTGCGGTGGTTAGTCAGGGTACTGCAATCTCATAGATTCCAACTGCTCTGGTGTATTGCCTTTTTTACCTGCACTCCTCAGCTACCGTAACATAACAGTTTCACCGGCCATAAAAATTGTATTGTACTCAGAGAAGGGAAAAAATATTTTGAAGGAAGAAAAGTTGTCAGAGATATTTTTCTGTTTGTTGCATTTTTTTTTTTCCCTCTGTATCTCTGGGTGCTGGGGAGGATCTTTTCTCCCAATGGAGTTTGCACAGTTGTCTGGCCGTGTGGATCAGCTTGCCACTGAGGTTCAGAGTATTGCTGCATATCTTGCTAGGTTGCCTGTTGTGGAACCTAGGATCCCCATGCCAGATTTGTTTTTAGGGGATCGAGCTAAGTTTCAGAATTTCAAAAATAATTGTAAATTGTTTCTTGCCTTAAAATCTAAGTCCTCAGGAAACGCAGCGCAGCAGGTTCAAATTATCATCTCTCTCCTGCGCGGCGATCCTCAGGATTGGGCTTTTTCCCTGATACCTGGGGATCCTGTTTTGAGTGATGTTGATGCATTTTTTCAGGCTTTGGGGTTATTGTACGATGAGCCTAATGTCACTGATCAAGCTGAAAAAGCCTTGTTGGCATTAAATCAGGGGCTTGATGACGCTGAGTTATACTGTCAGAGATTCCGTAGGTGGGCAGTCCTGACCAAGTGGAATGACGACGCTTTGGCGGCCCTTTTCCGGAAGGGTCTGTCGGATAATGTAAAGGATGTTATGGTGGGATTCCCTGTCCCCTCTAGTCTCAATGATTCTATGTCATTAGCGATTCAAATTGACAGACGTTTGCGTGAGCGGAGAAGTATGCGTGGAGTGGTGTTGCCTTGTGAGCCAGCTGCTGAGCCCATGCAGTGTGATGGAGTGGTGTCTGGGGCACAGCGTCATGAGTTTCGAAAGCGCAATGGGTTATGTTTCTACTGTGGTGATGCCTCTCATGCTATTTCAGTCTGCCCTAAGCGGGGAAGACGTTTTGCACGCTCAGTTGTCTTGGGTAGTGTTCAGACTAAGTTTTTATTAACTGTCACTCTGATATGCTCTCTGTCCTCATTTTCTGCTCAGGCTTTCGTTGATTCTGGAGCAGCTATTAACCTGATGGATTATGATTTTGCTAAACGTTGTGGGTTTCCCTTGATACCCCTACAGAAGTCTATTCCTTTACTGGGGATCGATTCTACCCCTTTGGCTGAGAATAAACCCCAGTTTTCTACTCAGGTGATAATGAGGGTTGAACCTGATCACCAGGAGTGCTGCAAATTTTTGGTTCTATATAATCTGCATGACATTATCGTGCTGGGTTTCCCTTGGTTACAGTCTCATAATCCTGTTTTGGATTGGAAATCTGTGTCTGTAACCAGTTGGGGCTGCCAATGTGTTAATACCAACACTCCTGTTTTTTCTGCCTCCCCCCAGGCTGAGGATGTTCCTGACTTTTTGTTTGATTTTTCTGATGTGTTTAGCGAAAGTAAATCTGCATCCTTACCTCCCCATAGGAGCTATGACTGCGCTATTGAATTAGTGCCAGGTAGTAAATTCCCTAAAGGTCGCCTTTTTAACTTGTCTGTACCTGAACATGACGCTATGCGGTCTTATATCAAGGAATCATTGGAGAAGGGTCATATCAGACCATCCTCTTCACCCTTAGGTGCCGGTTTTTTCTTTGTGGCCAAAAAAGATGGTTCATTAAGGCCGTGTATTGATTATCGTCTCTTGAACAATATTACTGTGAAATATCAATACCCGTTACCCTTGATTTCTGACCTGTTTTCCAGGGTGAAAAACGCTACTTGGTTTACCAAGCTTGACCTCAGGGGGGCGTATAACCTTATTCGCATTAAGCACGGGGATGAATGGAAGACGGCATTTAACACCCCTGAAGGGCATTTTGAGTACCTTGTGATGCCCTTTGGGCTCACTAATGCTCCTTCCGTCTTCCAGTCCTTCATGAATGACATTTTCAGGGATTTTGTGGACAAGTTTCTGATTGTTTATTTGGATGATATCTTGATTTTTTCTAATGACTGGGACTCTCATGTGAAACATGTTCGAACTGTATTCCAGATTTTGAGAGAGAATGCTCTGTATGTGAAGGGATCAAAGTGTCTTTTTGGCGTACAGAAGATCTCATTTCTGGGATTCATTTTGTCCCCATCTGTTATTGAAATGGACCCGGTCAAGGTTCAGGCCATCTGTGATTGGGTCCAACCTACTTCATTAAAGGCTCTTCAGAGATTTTTGGGTTTTGCCAATTTTTATCGTAAATTTATTGGTAATTTCTCGGTTATTGTTAAACCATTAACTGATTTGACCAGAAAGGGTTCTGATGTGGTGAATTGGCCTCCTGAGGCAGTCTCTGCGTTTCAGGAACTTAAGCAGAGATTCACTTCTGCTCCTGTTCTACGGCAGCCTGATGTTTCTCTGCCATTTCAGGTGGAGGTTGATGCCTCTGAAATTGGGGCAGGTGCCGTTTTGTCCCAAAAAGATCCAGAGACCTCTAAAAGTAACCCTTGTGCCTTTTTCTCTCGAAAATTTTCTCCTACTGAACGTAATTATGACGTGGGTAATCGGGAGTTATTGGCCATGAAGTGGGCTTTTGAAGAGTGGAGACATTGGCTGGAGGGAGCCAAACATCAGGTGGTGGTCCTTACGGACCATAAGAATCTGGTCTATCTGGAATCTGCCAAGCGACTCAATCCTAGACAGGCCAGGTGGGCCTTGTTTTTCACACGTTTTAATTTTGTGGTTTCCTTTCTTCCTGGCACTAAGAATGTTAAGGCGGATGCCCTCTCGAGGAGTTTCCTTGCGGACTCTCCTGAGCTATCTGATCCCTCTGTTATTTTGAAGGAGGGTGTAGTTCTTTCCGCCATCTCGCCCAATTTGAGACTTGCTCTGGAGGGGTGTCAGGAGGATAGGCCCGAGCGCTGCCCTGTTGGAAAATTGTTTGTCCCGGACCAATGGAAAAAGAGTGTGATGTCTGAGATTCATTGTTCCGCATTGGCTGGGCATCCCGGAATTTTTGGTACCAGAGACTTGGTTAGTCGGTCCTTTTGGTGGCCTACCTTGTCTCGTGATGTCAGGGAATTTGTGCAGTCCTGCGGGACTTGCTCTCGCTCCAAGCCTTGCTCTCGCTCTAGTGGTTTGTTGATGCCATTGCCTGTGCCCAAGAGACCATGAACCCATATCTCTATGGATTTCATTTCCGATCTTCCTGTTTCTCAGAGAATGACCACCATCTGGGTAATTTGTGATAGGTTTTCCAAAATGATACATCTTGTGCCATTACCTAAGTTGCCTTCCTCCTCTGAATTGGTGCCGTTGTTCCTTCAGCACGTGGTTCGTTTACACGGCATTCCTGAGAACATTGTGTCTGACAGAGGAGTCCAGTTTGTTTCCAGATTTTGGAGGACTTTTTGTTCTAAACTGGGTGTTCAATTGTCTTTCTCCTCGGCATTTCATCCTCAGACCAATGGTCAAACTGAGAGAACAAACCAGACATTGGAGACTTATCTAAGATGCTTTGTGTCTGCTGATCAGGATGACTGGGTCTCTTTTTTGCCTTTGGCTGAGTTTGCTCTTAATAATAGGGCTAGCTCTGCCACTTTGATGTCTCCGTTTTTCTGTAATTCTGGGTTTCACCCTCGATTTTCTTCAGGACAGACGGAGGCTTCTGTCTGTCCAGGTGTTGACTCTGTTGTTGAGCGTATGCAGCAGATTTGGGACCAGGTAGTGGAGAGGTTGTCCCTCTCTCAGGAGATGGCCCAGCGGTTTGCTAACCGGCATAGGACTGATGGTCCTCGGTTTAAAGTGGGGGACTTGGTCTGGTTGTCCTCAAAGAATATTCCTATGAGAGTAGCATCTCCTAAATTTAAGCCTAGGTTCATTGGACCTTATAAGATCATGGAGATTATTAATCCTGTTTCTTTTCGTTTGCTTCTTCCAGGGACATTTAAGATCCATAACGTGTTCCACGAGTCCTTGTTGAAGAGGTTTGTGAGCCAGTGGTTCCTGCTGCTGTGCCTCCTGACCCTGTTTTGGTTGAGGGCAATCTGGAGTATGTGGTTGAGAAAATATTGGATTCTCGTTTTTCTAGACGAAGACTCCAGTATTTGGTTAAATGGAGAGGTTATGGTCAGGAAGACAATTCTTGGGTGTTTGCTTCGGACATCCATGCTAGGAGACTTATCCGTGCGTATCATAGAACTCATCTTGACTGACCTGGTTGCTCAAATGAGGGTTCGGTGACCCCTCCTCAAGGGGGGGGTACTGTTGTGAATGGGTTTGAGATGAGTTCTGAGCAGAGGCTCCCTCTGGTGGTTACAAGCGGTACTAGTGAGGATTGTGAGGACTGGGAATCAGGTGTTACTGATTGGTCTTATGTAAGGGAGTCATTTTCCCATCAGGGTTGCCGGTGATCAATTGTTCTGGTCTGAATCCTTCTTTCCAGTTTCCTTGTAGCCTGCTGTGTCGTGTCTGCATCTACTGCTATCAGATAAGACAATTTCTTATTTTGTGTTTTTGCTATATTTTTGCATTTTGTCCTGCACTTCTGTGGGGGCCTTCAGGGTCCCCTCCGGGGGCTTTTGCCCTCTCAGTTTAGTCCAGCCACTGTGTTTTGTACTTTTGCTTTTTCCAGTTTTTTTTCAGTGGCTGCTGTTTTGTTTTTGTTACACCAGAGAACTAATTTAGGTGGTAGAGGTCGTGTGATCTCAGGTGATTTTGAAATTAGTAGAGTTGGTGTTTTTTCAGGGTTTTCTGAGATTGCAGTAAGTACCCTTCCTATCCTTTTCTATTTAGATAGTTTGGGCCCCAGCGTTTGCTCATACTATTTTCTTTCTGTGTCAGTATTTCCTCTTGTCTAACCGCCATTACATGTTTGGGGGCTTTCTATTATCTTTGGGGTTCTGCTCCGGGGCAGATAGCTTTCCTATTTCTATCTTTAGGTGTAGTTAGTTTCTCAGGCTGTGACGAGGCGTCTAGGATCAACGTAGGAACGCTCCACGGCTGCCTCTAGTTGCGGTGGTTAGTCAGGGTACTGCAATCTCATAGATTCCAACTGCTCTGGTGTATTGCCTTTTTTACCTGCACTCCTCAGCTACCGTAACATAACAGAGAACGTTAACATTCAACATGCCTTGAGAGGGTTTGTGAAGCAACTCGCTCAATATTTTCTAGATGACTGTGCGCGTGTTAACGGCCAGCACATAGTTTATGAATTTCAGGGTTGTTTTTTCCATGGCTGTCCCTCGTGCTATAATGAAAATGATGCAGATAAGGTCACAAAAAAGCGCTAGCTGCAGCGGTGCTGGTACACCATAAGAGTGCTGTGGGTGCATGAGTGGCGTGAAATGTTTAAAAATGAATTCAGAGGATCACCACCATCTATGAGATATGGTATTTTCCAAACACCAGCGATGATCTGTTTGCCACCTACATTAAACTACACTATAGGGGCGAGGTGTAGAGGCCCGGGACTTGTCCGGGCATGCCCGGACATGCCAGTTCCGAAATAACGAATTTGCTCTGAATTTGTCATCAAGTTGCTGAAATCGTGTTAGTAATCAAATTAACACATCTTGGTTCGCTACAGTATTCGTATGGTAACTATTAAAATAGCAGCTGAGAGCCAGAAACACAGCTATGCTAAAAAGTTTGTAACCAATTTTTGTTGAGTAGTGGTCAATATCGATGCATAGGAGTGGGCATTTGCCAAAATAGGCCGGGACACCTTCCAACATGCCTGTCTTTTATATCTGAGGGTCATAGCATCTTTAAAAATAGACCTGTGCAACAAGAACGCTACGCATCCCAGGCTATACAGTTGATCATGTGTGTAGCTCATAGCGGGAATGTTGACATTCAGCATGCCTTGAGATGGACACAGTTTTTGAATTTCAGGCTTGTTTTTTCCACGGTTGTCACGTGACCAGGACTTGTTCAGGCATGCCACGACATGCCTGGGCCAATATGTCTATCAGTATTAAACCATAAAAACTCCTCTGTACATGATCCTTAAGCAAAATAAAAAAATATAATGCAAAATAAATCTGTGAAGGCGCAAAAATGTTGAAAATATGGTGTCTCACATGGACCCTATATGCCAGTTCACAATGTGTCTATCAGTATTAAACCATAAAAACGCCTATCTGAGGGGCTTAGCATCGTTAAAAAATAGTCCCAAAATAACGAATCTGTTGTGAGTTTGTTATCAAGTTGCCGTGGTCACCAATGCAAGAGGGCTCTCCCCTACTATGTACTCCCTGTCAGTAAACTTTGGAAACATATATTTTCCGTATCATCTTTGTACATAAATAGTATACACTAAGTATCGGCCCCATCCTATACCTGTATTCTCACATGAAACAGTTAAAAATAGTCACAAAATAATGAATTTGTTGTGAATTTGTTATCAAGTTACCGTAATTGGGTTAGTAATCACTTTAATACACCTTGACTCGCTATAATATTCGTATGGTAACTAATAAAATAGCATCTGAGAGTCAGAACATTTGTCATGGGCCAAAATAGGTCGGGACATGTTCCAACATGCCTCAATTTTTGTTGAATGTTGATCAAAATAAATAGTATACACTAAGTTTTGGCACCATCCTATGCCTGTATTCTCACATGAAACAGTTAAAAATAGTCACAAAATAACGAATTTGTTGTGAATTTGTTATCAAGTTGCCTTAGTAATCAGTTTAATACACCCTGATTCGCTACAATTAAACTTTGGAAACATATATTTTCCGCATCATCTTTGTACATAAATAGTATACACTAAGTAATGGTCCCATCTTATGTCTGTATTCTCACATGAAACAGTTAAAAATAGCCCCAAAATAACAAAATCTAAGTAATGACTCCCATCCTATGCCTGTATTCTCACATGAAACAGAGTGATCTAGCTGTAGCAAACAGTGCGAGAAATGAGGGCTATACACATGGGGTGCCAAGCAGCATTCAGGTATGATCTCACATCTATGGCGATGCTTTTTAATATAGCTCCTCATATGGATGTGCTAATTGACTTCATATGCACGCACAGTATGTATTGTGAGCTCTGCACTCGCATGCTAACATCATTATATTAGCAGCTGTGATGGAGAAGTTACTTTATTGATATACCTGAATCATTGAGATACTTATAATCCTATATATAGTGCATATATGTCTGCCTATTGGGAGGGGTATTGTGAGTTACATAGATTGCATATATATGGACATGAGCTCTGCACTTGCATGGTAACAGCATTATATTAGCATCTGTGATGGGGCAGTTACTTTATTGATATACATGCTTCATTGAGATACTTATAATCCTATATATAGTGCATATATGTCTGCCTATTGGGGATATTGTGAGTTACATAGATTGCATATATATGGACAAATATATGGAGGTTATTATTGTTTAGTTCCTGATTAGTCTATTATTGCTATAACATATAAGATATGGAGATGTGCACTATTATATATTGATTTGAATGTAGTTCATGCCTGTCTGCATTTGGCTATTTTTAAACCCCATCAACTTTAAAAAACCCTCACTACATGTGTTGGAGCATTCAACAGCGTTGTTCCTGTCTAGAGAGAATCCCATGACCTGTATTGCCATTTGTATCGACATTTTGGTGTCACAATTAATTCAATGCTTGAAATGTCTTTGAGATGTATTTATTTATTACAATAAAATCATGATTAGTTCTGGCAATAAACTTTTTAAGATGAATTATCTCTTATGCCTATGTCATTTCCACACAGCTTCCCACAGAGTGGTAGTGTGGGAAGACCCTTCAGAAACCCATTGTTTTAAAATCACATTAGTGCAGGTAATGTTTGCTAGAAACCTTCACTGATTTGAATGTAGTTCATACCTGTCTGCATTTGGCTATTTTTCTGCATGCTGTATATCCCACTCTTTTGGATTTTTATCCATGATAATGTATTTTAGACCTTAATAAAATTTGTATTTTATACTGCAAAAGCTTCCTTTTTGAATTTATTTCAATTACAGTCTAGCATGTCACAATTAATTCAATGATTGAAATGTCTTTGAGCTGTAACTTCAAGAAGAACACACATAAATGTGTTGGTTTTAAAAGATCCCATTGTGACCTCGCCTTGACTTTCCCCACACAATAGAGTGGTCATAGGATACATTTACTGGTTGACTTAAAAGAGCTCAGTATCAGACACACAGATAAAACAACTTTACACACATTTACAGGTAAATAGAGACAAATAATAAGTTACCGAACTGTAACAAAAGTCTGTATTTCACTAAAACTCAGAAACTAGTCTGGAAATTCCTAACTCCATGTCATTACATTCTTCCCAGTCCTGATATAAGTGTAGATACACGGCCAAGCTAAAAATATATATACTGAATAAAACTATAAGTTGAGCGTCATATGCAGTTGTAGTTTAAAACTTATATCCTGGATAATACTAAAAATAAACACCTTTTAGCAGCTTGATACAGCTTTCCACCACCTAAAACTGCTAATAAGTAATTCCCTGTGTCAGTCCTGCTAAGAGATACATCTCCAAATCAAGCTAAAAATATATATATACTGAATAAAACTATAAGATGAGCGTCATAATTCCAAATTCCACCACAATAGTGTTTTACATGCATTTACTGGGTCCTTAAAAGTTTCTCTCCACAAAAAAGTATAAAATCAAGATTCACTCTTTATTTCACTAAAAATCCTTATATACTAGTTATATACAGAAGGCTGTATTTAACTAGAACTCCTTATACAATCACTGGGTCCTTAAAAGTTTCTCTCCTCTTTAATACACTAATACTCCACAGACTAATCTAATCCAGTGGATAAAATATCAATAGAGACGAATAAATCACTTTGATTGAAATTCACAAATCCAGCAGACCAGATTTCCCAGCCTGAGCAAAGTCCAGACAGATCAAAGCCCCTATTCAGATCTCCCAGCCTGAGCAAAGTTCAGACAGATCAAATCCCAGGGAGACGGATTAAATGATAGGGGGCGTGTCGACCTGTCAGATTTGAGTTTGACGAGAGTGGGGCGCCCTATACTACTCTGATGAAACTCATGTGCCCCTTCCTGCATACTATACCACCTTACACGGTGACACAGAGGAAGGTGCAGATGAAATTAAAGAGGAGGTGATGGATGACCCAGTTGTTGACCCGTTTTGGCATCCATTGGGGGAAGAGGGTGCCGCTGGCAATAGCTCAGAAGAGGAGGAGGATCCGCAGCAGGCATCGACATTGCAGCTGCGGTTATCTGGCAGGCCCGTAGCAGTCCAAAAACGAGTTAAAAAAACAAAGAGTTGCAGGATAGCTTTGCTAGACGGTCAAATTAGCACAGCGTGCAAGCCCTGAAAAGTTTTTTCAGGGCATAGTAGGAAGAGTGCAGTGTGGCACTTTTTTGACCAAAATCCTATTGATGAGGCAAAGGTTATCTGTAAGAAGTGCGGAAGGACCTTTAGCCGAGGGAAAAATCTCCGAAATTTGATTACCAGTTGCATGCTTAGACATGTAAACACCATGCACTTGCAAACGTGGACGGACTACAAAACCTCACTGGCTTTGAACGCCTACATTGCCAAACTGATCTCATTAGAGATGATGCCCTTCCGTTTGGTTGAAAGCACTGCGTTCTGAGAGCTCATGGCCTACGCTATCCCACACTGTGACCTACCCAGTCGGCACTTCTTTTCTAGAAAAGCCATCCCTGCCCTCCACCTGCATGTGAAAGATCGCATTGTCCATGCACTCCAACAATCAGTGAGTGGAAAGGTGCACCTCACAACAGATGCATGGGCGAGTAGGCATGGCCAGGGCCGTTACGTGTCAATCACTGCGCACTTAGTTAATGTGGTGGATGCAGGGTACACAGTGGACAGCGACAGTGGGACAGTGCTGCCTAGCCCACGGTGTAGGCAACAGTTGGCTGTAGGCGTTCGACCCTCCTCCTCCAGAAGCAAAAGCTCGTCAACAGAGCGCAGTCGCATGAGCACTACATGCGACACCGGTCATTGTTGCACACGAGGTGTCCCACTATCGAACAGCTAGTGGTAAGCATCAGCAGGCTGTTTTAAAGATGATGACTTTGGGCAACAACAGACACACTGCAGAGGTACTGGCCGACTACTTGCAGCGAGAAACTGAGACATGGCTGGGCAGTCTACATCTTGAGCCAGGCAAGTTAGTCAGTTATAATGGACGTAATTTTGTGGCGGCCACAGCCCTGGCAAAACTGCAAAACTCAGACACATACCTTGCCTGGCTCACACTTAGAACCTGGTGGTGGAGTGCTTCATAAATAATTATCCGCAGTTACCAGCCCTGCTTCATAAGGTGCGAATACTGTGCTCTCACATCCGTCGCTCGCCCGTAGACTCCAGTGGTATTCAGAGGCTGCAGCAATCGCTCCACCTCCCCAAGCACTGCCTAATCATAGACATTGCAACAAGGTGAAACTCCACCGTGCACATGGTTGAGAGGCTGTGCGAACAGAGGCAGGCTGTAATGCATTTGTGGGAAGATATACGGGCAGGCAGTTTGAGGGCAGACATCGAGTTGTCTGGTGTGCAGTGGTCAAAGCTGAAAGACCTGTGTAAAGTCCTTCAGTGTTTTGAGGAATGCACATGGCTGGTAAGCACAGATGACGCCATCATAAGCATGAGCATCCCACTTATGCATCTGCTCATGCAAACTTTGATGCACATTAAGGATCAGGCGTCTGCAGAGGAGGAGGAGGGAAGCCTTGATGACAGTGAGCCATTGTCTGCTCAGGGAACTGTCCTGGACGAGGTGGAGGAAGAAGAGGAAGAGGAGGAGGAGGATGATGGGGATGATTATTTTGGGCAGGAGGATGCTTCTCAGGGGGCAAGAGAAAATGTTGGCTTGCCAAGGTCAGGTACAGGGTTTGTGCGTGACTGGAGGGATGTGGATTTGGCAGAAAGTGCTCCTCCACCCACCACTGGCAGTGCATCATTGACACCTGGAACATTGGCCCACATGTGTGATTATGTCTTGCGGATCCTAAAAGGGACCCCTGCATTGCCAAAATGATGAAGAATGACGACTACTGGTTGGCCAGCATCCTCGATCCACGCTATGAAGGCAAATTACAGAACATCATGCCACAGGAGAACCTAGAGCTAATATTGGCAATGGTGAACAAACAAGCAACTCTGGTAAACCGTTTGTTAGAGGCATTCCCAGCACACAACAGCGGTGCAGGTTCTACCACGAGCCGTACTGGGCCAAATGGAAGAGGTGTTCGTGGTGCACACAGCCGTGTTGTTGTGGTCTGATTACTCGAGTAACGCTCACACGACTGTTAATACTGAATCGATTGCAACAGACAGGAGACAGCAGTTGTCAACTATGGTTCAAAATTACCTCACCTCCTCTATCGATGTTCTCCCTCACAGTTTATTCCCCTTTGACTACTGGGCCTGTAAACTGGACATCTGGCCTGAATTGGCACAATATGCCTTACAAGAGCTTGCTTGCCCTGCTGGTAGTGTGCTATCAGAAAAAGTCTTAAATGCTGCTGGTTCAATCCTGACAGAAAGAAGGACTCGGCTGTCTATCCAAAATGTAGGTGATCTCACCTTCATTAAAATGAACCATGGTTTCCAAGGATTTTGTACCACCTTCCCCTGATGACACATAGGTTACCAGCAAAATGGCTCGCTTTGTCCTCCTCTTCCTCCGACTTCTCCAATTCCTCCATTTGCAGCTGCTGAACGTCCAGCCTACACCTCAACATATGCCAGTTTTTCCACCTCCCTAACTGGGCTGTACCCCCCCCAAGGGCCGGCGTCAGCACCTGGCGCACCCGGGCAAGTGCTGGGGCCCTGAGCAGGTGGGGGGGAAATCACAATCAGAGACAGCGGCGTACTATGAGGGGTCCTGTGCCTGTGCCAGCGCCCACGAGTGTGCCCCCCTGCTTGTTCAGGTCCCCAGCACTTGAAATACTTACCTGTCTCTGCTCCACCGCTGTGACATCTTCCACGTTTCCTGACAGTGACATTCAGGTCAGAGAGCGTGATGACGTCACGTCTGTGTGCCCTCTGCTTGAACAGTCACAGTACAGAGAGCTGGAAGATGGCGACGCTGAGGAGTCCAGAGTAGAGCAGTGCCCAGCGAGGAGAGGTATTTCATTTTTTTTAATGTTTAGAGCAATATATGGGGAGCATTATACACTGGAGAATTATATATGGGGCCCATCATACACTTTAGCATTATAAATGGGGCCCATCATACACTTCAGCATCATATATGGGGCCCATTATACACTGGAGCATCATATATGGGACCCATTATACACTGGAACATCATATATGGGACCCATTTTATACTGGAGCATCAAATGAAGCCCATTATATATGGAGCATTATATATGGGGACCATTATATTTGGAGCATTATATGGGGCTCATCATACACTGGAGCATTTTATATGGGGCCCATCATATACTAGAGCATCATATGGGGTTCATTATTTATGGGGCATTATATAGGGCCCTTTATGTATGGAGCATCATATGGAGCATCATATGGGGCCTATTCTGTTTAGAAAATTATATGGAGCAATGTATGGGGCTAATTATTCTATATAGAGCAATATATGGGGCTCATTATTCTGTATGGCGCACTATGTGGTGCCCAGAATACTGTATGGAGGACTATACTGTCGGTTTTTGAGCTATTGTAGAATTTACAATAGATATCACTCATGTAATGTAAGAAGTGAAGTATTTGGCATTGTACTATACCTATATTTCTCTGCCGTATCGGAGCATCATGAATTGTGTTATGTGTTAAAGGGGCCCACTGAGACTCTTTCACCCGGGGCCCACGAAAACCTGGAGCCAGCCCTGCCCCCCCCAACTTTAGCCAAATAACCTCAAGTTTTTAATGCGTTACTATTATTAGAAAGTAAATTAAGGTTGACAAGCTTAAGTAATAAGAATTGATGTAGTTGGCATTGAAATGGGCACTGTAGGTGTGTTTACTGTCCTCCACTCACTGGTGACTGTTATTCCCCATTGATTTGCATTGGGGTCGGGTTTTGTTTTTGGCCGAACTTCGACTTTTGCCGTGAGTTAGTCGGCCAATCTCGTTCGACTCGACTTTTGGTGAAGTCGGATGGTCCGAAACCTGACTCGACCCTCCCAGAGGCAAAGTCGCTCATCTCTAGTTACCATGCTTATAGAGTGGTCTTTCTACCTTACAGAGCAATCTATCTTTCTACTTTATAGAATGGTCTATATTTCTACTTTATAGAGCTGTCTATCTTACTACGTTACAAAGCAGTGTATCTTTCTATCATATAGAGCGGTCTATCTTTCTACCGTACAGAGTAGTTTATCTTTCTACCTTATAGAGCAGTCTATCTTTTTACCTTATAGTGATTTATTTTTCTACCTTATAGAGCAGTGTATTTTTCTATCTTACAGAGTGGTCTATGTTTCTACCTGATAGAATGGTCTATATTTTTACTTTATAGAGCTGTAAGGGGAGCCAGGGCCGTAGTCGTGGCTGACAATGGTTGCTCAATCATGCTCTGGTCTCCCCCCACATACACACAATGTCCCCTTTGTTTTGTACCTTTTGTCCCGCTCTCGGCTCCATCGGGGTTCCTTCTGGGCTGCTGAGGGTTGCTTTCTGATGGGTTCAAACAAAGGGAGACAGAGTCCAGTTCCAATTTAACATAAACGATTTTATTTGGTTCCATTCTCAGTATGTCCAGTTCAGACAGAGTTACATCACAGGGATCATCACAGAATACATTCCTTTCTTGCCCTGTGCTTCCCCTCACTTCTTCCAGACTGTCCCAGGGTTGCACTGACTTGTCCAGTACCGCAGCGTTCCTTTTAGCCTGCCTAACTATCTTCAGGAGAGACCCCTGTCCGTTTCGCCCCAGATAAAAGGGTATCAGCCCATGTAGTTAGTTGCCACATACTGGAGCTGCCCTGCATTCTCTTATGATTGTGACTTTTGGCCCTTAGGCCCTGGACGACTGAGCTCAGTGCTTCAACGTTACGGGGTCCACCTGGCCTGTCCGGGCTCTCAGGCCTTACTCACTAGAAAACAGGAATTCCTACTTACTGGCAGTTGGCCCCTCCTAATTTAACTAATTCCTATTCTATCCTAAGTTCCTACTCCTATCCTACAATGCCCCCCTCTAGTGGCTAACCCTATAACTTCACTTTCCCTATCTATCTATCTATCTATCTATATCTATCTATCTATCTACTATCATTATCTATCTATCACTATCTACACAATACACATGAATATGTTACCCTACGCAACAATATATATAGCAGCATTAGGTACATTGTAATACATACATATATACAGATTAGAACATTCAGTTATCAACAGTTAACCGGGATGTGCTTGGGGCATAGGTCAGTCTCTGTAACCCCTTACAGAGTGGTCTATCTTTCTACCTTACAGAGCTGTCTATCTTTTTACTTTACAAAGCAGTTTATCTTTCTATCTTATAAAGCGGTCTTCTTTCCACCTAATAGAATGCTCTACCTTATATTGACAGCTGCTGGGGAAATAAGTGTAAATTAATTACAAGGCTGTTTTTTATGCTATCCAAGCATGGTTTGACTGTTTTTTAAATCACAACTCAAGCTTTTTTTATTGAAGCACTTAGCACTTAGTCTCATACTTACCAGCCACCTCTGTTTTGCCTGACATCATTGGCCAAATCTGCGATGGTGGCTCCTACAAAGTTAGGAGCAGAGACCTAGCAAGTAACCAAAGCAATATGACATGCCAAAATATCTCATATTTTGTGAAAAAATGTTTATTGTATTGTGAGAGAGCACCTTTTTTTTCTGATGACGAGTATTATTATATTGTCTAGATTTACTTGTCTGATGCATAACAACTGTAAAAAATTCAACAGAGTTTAGAGGAAGCAATACTAGTGATTATTATGCATGATTGCCTAGATGTACCTAATTATTTCCTGAACGTGCTGCTCATAGTAGGTTTCTAGCTCAGTCACTTGGAGCATGAAAAAATTATTTTCTTCAGACCCATTTCTATTCTTCTTTTTTGTTGTTGTTGTAAAACCTCTTGCAGACACTGTGCCAAAATGGTAGTTGTTTCTTTGTCATCAATTTGATAATTAGAAGTCAAGGCAATTTAAAAAAAAGAAAGATACAGTTCTCAGAATATTGCAATGCAAAAACAAATTCAATTTTGTAAAATATTGTTTATAGCGTGTAAAAATAGCGAAGCATTAAAAAAATAAATCTGGAATTGCTGTAATCGTACCTACCCTACAAACAAACTGTCCTATCACTTTTACCGCAGAGTGAACGATGGAAAAAATAAAAAAAATAAAAACAATAACTGAATTTCTGGTTTTAGTTCATTCTGTGTCTGAAAAATCTGAATAAAAAGTGATCATAAAATATTATGTGCCCCAAAATGGTACCCAAAAAACCTGCAACTTGTCCTACAAAGAATAAGCCCTCTGTAAGGATGCTGCTCTGCAGGTAGATGCAAGCTCCACTAGATGGCAATAGAGTGGAGGGAGGACTACACACAGAAAGAGCAGGCCTGCAGTGCAGCAGCGAGGTTGCCACCAGTTGGCAGCATAATAGTTAAACAAGCCGGGTCAAGTCCTAGACTATAGCGCAGTACCAAGGGAATAAACAAACTCAGGGTCAGGGACAAGCCAAAGGGTCATTAACGGTCAGGAGCGGATAAGCCAAAAGACAAAAGACAGAAAGCAGGTCAGCGTCCAAGCCAAGTCAAATACCAAAGAGTCCTAAACATGAAAGGGAAACACTGAGTCGGGACGGGGAGTGGGAAACAAAACAGATGTGGGCAAAGTCAGAAACAGCAGGAGACAAATCAGGGTATTACCAGAGTCAGATACTCATGCCGTAAGCAGAAAATATAACTGACAAGACCTGCAGGACACAGCAGGAAGAAATAGCAAATCTGAATCCAAAATGAGGCCAGGCAAAGTTAACCCTTGACATGATCAGCCCGGGCAAAGGGCAGACAGGACTAAAAACCCAGACTGGAACATGACAGTATCCCCCTCTTAAGGGGGTGGCCACTGGACCCCCAGGTTTTCCAAGATAATGTTCATGAAATACCCGAACCAGACGATCAGCATGGACAGAACGCGCCGGAACCCAAGATCGCTCCTCAGGACCGTAACTCTTCCAATGGACCAAGTACTGAAGTGAACTGAGAACTGTTATGTTTCGGTAGCTGAGGAGTGCAGGTAAAAAAAAGGCAATACACCAGAGCAGTTGGAATCTATGAGATTGCAGTACCCTGACTAACCACCACAACTAGAGGCAGCCGTGGAGCGTTCCTACGTTGGTCCTAGACGCCTCGTCACAGCCTGAGAACAACTAAAGATAGAAATAGGAAAGCTATCTGCCCCGGAGCAGAACCCCAAAGATAATAGAAAGCCCCCAAACAGGTAATGGCGGTTAGACAAGATGAAATACGGACACAGAAAGAAAATAGTATGAGCAAACGCTGGGGCCCAACTAACTAAATAGAAAAGGATAGGAAGGGTACTTACTGCAATCCCAGAAAACCCTGAAAAGCACCAACTCTACTAATTTCAAAAACACCTGAGATCACACGACCTCTACCACCTAAATTAGTTCTCTGGTGTAACAAAATCAAAACAGCAGCCACTGAAAAAACTGGAAAAAACAAAAGCACAAACATAAGTGGCTGAACTAAACTGAGAGGGCAAAAGCCCCCGGAGGGACCCCGAAGGCCCCCACAGAAGTGCAGGACAAATTGCAAAAATATAGCACAAAAAACAAAAGAAGAAAAAGTCTTATCTGTGAGCAGGAGATGCAGACACGACACAGCAGGCTACAAGGGAAACAGGAATGAAGGATTCAGACCAGAACAATTGATCACCGGCAACCCTGATGGGAAGGTGACTCCCTTATATAAGACCAGTCAGTAACACCTGATTCCCAGTCCTCACAATCTTCACTGGACAGACCAGCACCGCTTGTAATCACCAGAGGAAGCCTCTGCTCAGAACTCATCTCAAACCCATTCACAACAGTACCCCCCCCTTGAGGAGGGGTCACGAACCCTCATTTGAGCAACCAGGTCGGTCAGGATGAGTTCTATGATACGCACGGATAAGTCTCCTAGCATGGATTCCGAAGCAAACACCCAAGAATTGTCTTCCTGACCATAACCTTTCCATTTAACCAAATACTGGAGTTTCCGTCTAGAAAAACAAGAATTCAATATTTTCTCAACCACATACTCCAGATTGCCCTCAACCAAAACAGGGTCAGGAGGCACAGTATAGGAACCACTGGCTCAACAAACCTCTTCAACAAGGACTTGTGGAACACGTTATGGATCTTAAATGTCCCTGGAAGAAGCAAACGAAAAGAAACAGGATTAAGAATCTCCATGATCTTATAAGGTCCAATGAACCTAGGCTTAAATTTAGGAGATGCCACTCTCATAGGAATATTTCTTGAGGACAACCAGACCAAGTCCCCCACTTTAAACCGAGGACCATCAGTCCTATGCCGGTTAGCAAACCGCTGGGCCCTCTCCTGAGAGAGGGACAACCTCTTCACTACCTGGTCCCAAATCTGTTGCATACGCTCCACAACAGAGTCAACACCTGGACAGACAGAAGCCTCCGTCTGTCCTGAAGAAAATCGAGGGTGAAACCCAGAATTACAGAAAAACGAAGACATCAAAGTGGCAGAGCTAGCCCTATTATTAAGAGCAAACTCAGCCAAAGGCAAAAAAGAGACCCAGTGATCCTGATCAGCAGACACAAAGCATCTTAGATAAGTCTCCAATGTCTGGTTTGTTCTCTCAGTTTGACCATTGGTCTGAGGATGAAACGCCGAGGAGAAAGACAATTGAACACCAATTTTAGAACAAAAGGTCCTCCAAAATCTGGAAACAAACTATACTCCTCTGTCAGACACAATGTTCTCAGGAATGCCGTGTAAACGAACCACGTGCTGAAGGAACAAAGGCACCAATTCAGAGGAGGAAGGCAACTTAGGTAATGGCACAAGATGTATCATCTTGGAAAACCTATCGCAAATCACCCAGATGACGGTCATTCTCTGAGAAACAGGGAGGTCGGAAATGAAATCCATAGAGATATGGGTCCATGGTCTCTTGGGCACAGGTAATGGCATCAACAAACCACTAGAACGAGAGCAAGGCTTGGAGCGAGAGCAAGTCCCGCAGGACTAAACAAACTCCCTGACATCACGAGACAAGGTAGACCACCAAAAGGACCGACTAACCAAGTCTCTGGTACCAAAAATTCCGGGATGACCGGCCAACGTGGAACAATGAATCTCAGACATTACACTCTTTTTCCACTGGTCCGGGACAAACAATTTCCCAACAGGGCAGCGCTCGGGCTTATCCTCCTGACACCCCTCCAGAGCCAGTCTCAAATTGGGCGAGATGGCGGAAAGAACTACACCCTCTTTCAAAATAACAGAAGGATCAGATAACTCAGGAGAGTCCGCCAGGAAACTCCTCGAGAGGGCATCCGCCTTAACATTTTTAGTGCCAGGAAGAAATGAAACCACAAAATTAAAACGTGTGAAAAACAAGGCCCACCTGGCCTGTCTAGGATTGAGTCGCTTGGCAGATTCCAGATAAACTAGATTCTTATGGTCCGTAAGAACCACCACCTGATGTTTGGCTCCCTCCAGCCAATGTCTCCACTCTTCAAAAGCCCACTTCATGGCCAATAACTCCCGATTACCCACGTCATAATTACGTTCAGTAGGAGAAAATTTTCGAGAGAAAAAGGCACAAGGGTTACTTTTAGAGGTCTCTGGATCTTTTTGGGACAAAACGGCACCTGCCCCAATTTCAGAGGCATCAACCTCCACCAGAAATGGCAGAGAAACATCAGGCTGCCGTAGAACAGGAGCAGAAGTGAATCTCTGCTTAAGTTCCTGAAATGCAGAGACTGCCTCAGGAGGCCAATTCACCACGTCAGAACCCTTTCTGGTCAAATCAGTTAATGGTTTAACAATAACCGAGAAATTACCAATAAATTTACGATAAAAATTGGCAAAACCCAAAAATCTCTGAAGAGCATTTAATGAAGTAGGTTGGTCCCAATCACAGATGGCCTGAACCTTGACCGGGTCCATTTCAATAACAGATGGGGACAAAATGAATCCTAGAAATGAGATCCTCTGTACGCCAAAAAGACACTTTGATCCCTTCACATACAGAGCATTCTCTCTCAAAATCTGGAACACAGTTCGAACATGTTTCACATGAGAGTCCCAGTCATTAGAAAAAATCAAGATATCATCCAAATAAACAATCAGAAATTTGTCCACAAAATCCCTGAAAATGTCATTCATGAAGGACTGGAAGACGGAAGGAGCATTAGTGAGCCCAAAGGGCATCACCAGGTACTCAAAATGCCCTTCAGGGGTATTGAATGCCGTCTTCCATTCATCCCCGTGCTTAATGCGAATAAGGTTATACGCCCCCCTGAGGTCAAGCTTGGTAAACCAAGTAGCGTTTTTCACCCTGGAAAACAGGACAGAAATCAAGGGTAACGGTATTGATATTTCACAGTAATATTGTTCAAGAGACGATAATCAATACACGGCCTTAATGAACCATCCTTTTTGGCCACAAAGAAAAAAACGGCACCTAAGGGTGAAGAGGATAGTCTGATATGACCCTTCTCCAATGATTCCTTGATATAAGACCGCATAGCGTCATGTTCAGGTACAGACAAGTTAAAAAGGGACCTTTAGGGAATTTACTACCCTGCACTAATTCAATAACGCAGTCATAGCTCCTATGGGGAGGCAAGGATGCAGATTTACTTTCGCTAAACACATCAGAAAAATCAATCAAAAAGTCAGGAACTTCCTGAGCCTGGGGGAGGCAGAAAAAACAGGAGTGTTGGTATTAACACATTGGCAGCCCCAACTGGTTACAGACACAGATTTCCAATCCAAAACAGGATTATGAGACTGTAACCAAGGAAAACCCAGCACGATAATGTCATGCAGATTATACAGAACCAAAAATTTGCAGCACTCCTGGTGATCAGGTTCAACCCTCATTATCACCTGAGTAGAAAACTGGGTTTATTCTCAGCCAAAGGGGTAGAATCGATCCCCAGTAGGGGAATAGACTTCTGTAGGGGTATCAAGGAAAACCACAACGTTTAGCAAAATCATAATCCATCAGGTTAATAGCTGCTCCAGAATCAACGAAAGTCTGAGCAGAAAATGAGGACAGAGAGCATATCAGAGTGACAGTTAATAAAAACTTAGTCTGAACACTACCCAAGACAACTGAGCGTGCAAAACGTCTTCCCCGCTTAGGGCAGACTGAAATAGCATGAGAGGCATCACCACAGTAGAAACATAACCCATTGCGCTTTCGAAACTCATGACGCTGTGCCCCAGACACCACTCCATCACACTGCATGGCTTCAGAAGCTGGCCCACAAGGCAACACCATTCCACGCATACTTCTCCGCTCACGCAAACGTCTGTCAATTTGAATCGCTAATGACATAGAATCATTGAGACCAGAGGGGACAGGGAATCCCACCATAACATCCTTTACATTATCTGACAGACCCTTCCGGAAAAGGGCCGCCAAAGCGTCGTCATTCCATTTGGTCAGGACTGCCCACCTACGGAATCTCTGACAGTATAACTCAGCGTCATCAAGCCCCTGATTTAATGCCAACAAGGCTTTTTCAGCTTGATCAGTGACATTAGGCTCATCGTACAATAACCCCAAGGCCTGAAAAAATGCATCAACATCACTCAAAACAGGATCCCCAGGTGTCAGGGAAAAAGCCCAATCCTGAGGATCGCTGCGCAGGAGAGAGATGACAATTTGAACCTGCTGTGCTGCGTTCCCTGAGGACTTAGATTTTAAGGCAAAAAACAATTTACAATTATTTTTGAAATTCTGAAACTTAGCTCGATCCCCTAAAAACAAATCTGGCATGGGAATCCTAGGTTCCACAACAGGCAACCCAGCAAGATAGATAGCAATACTCCGAACCTCAGTGGCAAGCTGATCCACACGGCCAGACAACTGTGCAAACTCCATTGAGAGAAAAGATCCTCCCCAGCACCCAGAGATACAGAGGGAAAAAAAAAAAATGCAACAAACAGAAAAATATCTCTGACAACTCTGACAACCTTTTTTCTTTCACAATATTTTTTTCCCTTCTGTGAGTACCATACAAATTTAAATTTTAGGCCGGTGATACTGTTCTGTTTCGGTAGCTGAGGAGTGCAGGTAAAAAAAAGGCAATACACCAGAGCAGTTGGAATCTATGAGATTGCAGTACCCTGACTAACCACCACAACTAGAGGCAGCCGTGGAGCGTTCCTACATTGGTCCTAGACGCCTCGTCACAGCCTGAGAAACTAACTACACCTAAAGATAGAAATAGGAAAGCTATCTGCCCCGGAGCAGAACCCCAAAGATAATAGAAAGCCCCCAAACAGGTAATGGCGGTTAGACAAGATGAAATACGGACACAGAAAGAAAATAGTATGAGCAAACGCTGGGGCCCAAACTAACTAAATAGAAAAGGATAGGAAGGGTACTTACTGCAATCCCAGAAAACCCTGAAAAGCACCAACTCTACTAATTTCAAAAACACCTGAGATCACACGACCTCTACCACCTAAATTAGTTCTCTGGTGTAACAAAATCAAAACGCAGCCACTGAAAAAACTGGAAAAAACAAAAGCACAAACATAAGTGGCTGAACTAAACTGAGAGGGCAAAAGCCCCCGGAGGGGACCCCGAAGGCCCCCACAGAAGTGCAGGACAAATTGCAAAAATATAGCACAAAAAAACAAAAGAAGAAAAAGTCTTATCTGTGAGCAGGAGATGCAGACACGACACAGCAGGCTACAAGGGAAACAGGAATGAAGGATTCAGACCAGAACAATTGATCACCGGCAACCCTGATGGGAAGGTGACTCCCTTATATAAGACCAGTCAGTAACACCTGATTCCCAGTCTTCACAATCTTCACTGGACAGACCAGCACCGCTTGTAACTACCAGAGGAAGCCTCTGCTCAGAACTCATCTCAAACCCATTCACAACAGAGAACCCTCCGAGAATTCACAATCTGTTCAACTTCATACTCAGTCTGACCATCCACCGAGACAGGAGGTGGAGGAGGTGGAGACCCAGCAGAGGAAGGTACACATTGATTAAGAAGGGACTTATGGAATATATTGAGGATGCAAAGCTATGGAGGTAAGCATAAATGAAAAGCAACTGGATTGACAATCTCAATGATCTCATAAGGACCAATAAACTTAGGACCCAGCTTAACCGAAGGAACCTTTAGACTTACGTTCTTGGTAGACAACCAGACCTTATCTCCCACCAGCAACTTAGGTCCCACAGATCGTCGCTTATCAGCAAAATGTTTTTTTTGCCCTGAGCCAACCCAATGTTCTTCTGAACCTCCCTCCACACCCCCTCCAACCGTTGAACCGCCGAATCAGCCCCTGGGCACCCCAAATCCAGCTTGTAAATTCACCAAAATGGGGGTGAAAACCATAATTACAGAAAAATGGAGAAGTACCAGTGGACTGATTAACCCGATTATTGAATGACAATTCAGCCACCGGCAGTGAGGAGCACCAATCATCTTGCCGAGATGTTGCAAGACACCGCAAAATTTGTTCAAGTGACTGGTTGGTTCTCTCCATCTGCCTGTTGGTTTCAGGATGGTAGGCCAAAGATAAGGTAAAATCAATACCCAGTCTCTTACAGAAAGCCCTCCAGAACTTGGACACAAATTGTACCCCTCTATCAGACACCAAATTCAGAGGCACACCATGCAACTGCACAACAAGCTCAATAATTAACTTGGATAAAGTTTCTGCATTAGGTAGTCCTGCCAGCAGTACAAAATGCGCCTGTTTACTAAATCTGTCAACCACCACCCAAACCACAGTTGGAAGGAGGGAGATCAGTGATAAAATCCATGAACAAATGAGTCCAAGGTCTATCCGGAATTGGCAATGGCACGAATTCCCCGGCCTGCCGGTTACTGGAGCTTTTAGCAAGGGCACACGTATCACAAGCAGACACAAACATGGCGATATCAGAAGACATGGAGGACCACCAGAACAGTCTAGCAATAGCTCTCTGGGTAGCCGAGACTCCTGGATGCCCACTGAGGCAGAGTCATGAAACTCCCGGAGAATCCTAAACCGATACTGAACCGGGATGAAGAGCTTATTCTCCGGCAATGATGGAGGAGCAAGAAACTGAGCCTCACGAATCTCCTGCTCCAACTCGAAGGACACCCCAGCACCGACCACCCCACGGAGGAGGGAGGTTCGGGAGGTGACATCGGATCCAAACTGTGAGACAAGGCATCGGCCTTGACATTCTTGGAACCAGGCCGAAAGATGATGGAAAAATGAAACCGTAAAAAAAAAGCAACCACCTCGCCTGCCTAGGAGTTAAGCGTTTAGCGGACTTAATGTAGGACAAGTTCTTGTGGTCTGTAATCACCGTAATCCGATGAACAGCCCCCTCCAAAAGGTGCCTCCATTCTTCAAAAGCCAGTTTTAGGGCTAATAAGTAATAACTCCAGATTCCCAACATCATAATTTCTCTCAGCAGGAGAAAATATTTTGGAGAAAAATGCACAAGGTCTCAAATTAGTTAAAGGTGTGGGTCCCTGAGACAACTCTGCCCTCCACTCCGATGCATCTACCTCAACAATGAATGGTTCAGTTTGATCAGACTGGACCAACACAGGAGCAGACATGAAAGATTTTTTCAATGAAGAATATGCAGCAATTGCCGAGACTGACCAGTTTTTAAGATCAGCACTCCTTACGAGTGAGATCAGTGAGAGGCTTGACCACCTGAGAAAACCCTTTAATAAATCTCCGATAATAATTAGCGAATCCCAAAAAGTCTGAAGACCTCTCAGATCTTTGGGTTGCACCCAATCAACAATGGCCTGTACCTTTCCAGGGTCCATGCGAAACCCTGTAGCAGACAGAATGACCCCAAGAAAGGACAGCTCTCGGATAACAAATACACATTTCTCAGGTTTACTGAACAGCAAATTCTCCCGAAACCTCTGAAGAGTTGCACGCAGATGACCCAAGTAAGATTCTTTGTCAGAAGAAAACAGCAGGATGTCATCTAAACATATCACCACAAAACGCTTGATGAAGTCGGAAAAAAACATTATTAATGAAATCCTGAAACACAGCTGGCGCATTGGTGAGACCAAAGGGCATAACCAGGTTTTCAAACAATCCCTCAGAGGTGAGAAATGCCATTTTCCACTCATCCCCCTCCGAATACGAATAAGATTATATGCTCCCCTGGAAAACCACTTCGCCCCAGACAATTGGTTGAAAAGATCAGGGATGAGCGGGAGAGGGCAAGTATTTCTCACCGTAATCTTATTAAGTTCACGGAAATCGAGGCAAGGGCGTAAACCACCATCTTTTTTAACAAAAAAAATCTAGCAGCCACAGGAGAGACAGAGAAATGGATGTGTCCTTTTACGTAAACTTTCAGAGACACTCTTTCATAGCGGAACGTTCCGGGCCAGAAAGATTGTACAGACGGGCCTTGGGCAATTTAGCACCCGGAACGAGATTGATAGCGCAATCATAGGAGAGATGTGGTGGTAAAACCTCAGCCTCTTTTTCGGAAAACACATCCTTAAAATCTTTCAGGTACTCCTGAATAGCCTCCAGATTAACGGACGACACCATAATGGTAGAAAGACAACTTTTAAAACAATTAGGCCCCCATTTTACGATCTCCCAAGATTCCCAGTCAATAACAGGATTATATAACCGTAACCAGGGGTATCCCAACACCAGTCCTGCTGTAAGATTGTCCAGAACATAACATGAGATGCGTTCCTGACGCAAGGAACCCACCTTGAGGAGGAACTCCTCTGAGACAAATTTAACAATGTTCTTAATCAGCGGAGTCTTATCAATAGCAATGATATGAATTGGTGTTTCAAGCCTAACTATTCCTATCTGAAACTTAGACACCAAGTGTGAGTCAATGAAGTTCATGAATGATCCACAGTCCACGAAGGCTTAAGTGGATGTGAAACAATCCCCGTAACAAAGTTCCACCTCCAGCAACATTTTTTGACATGAGGAAAAATGTACCTGAGAGTCTGGGTGACCTCCTCTATGATCACCAAGACTTGGCAGCTTGTCAGTCGGTGGGCAAGAAGGGCAGTCCTTTTTACAATGTCCAGGTTCTCCGTAGTAAAAACATAATCTTCCCTCTAGTTGTCGCCTCCTCTCCTTCTCCTTCAGGTTGGTCGCCCCTACCTCCATAGGTTCAGTATAGGGTGCCACATCGGAATTAACCGGACATAAAGGAGTCTCTTGTTGCATTACGCCTCTCTCCCGCGACCTCCGATCCATATGGATGGTCTGAGTCATAGCCACCTCCAAGGAGCTGGGTGGTGGATAGAGAGCCAGAGCATTCTTAAGATGATCCGACAGTCCTTTCCTGAACTGACAACTAAGTGCAGGGTCATTCCAGATGACTTCAGTGTCCCACCACCTGAACTCAGAGCAATACCATTCGGCGATGAGTTTACCCTGGAAGAGAGCCATGATAGTGTCCTCTGCCACCCTGACCCGGTCTGGTTCATCAAAAATCAGTCCTAAGGCCTCAAAGAACCTACCCACAGACCCATGTTCAGGGCAGTAGCAGGTACCTAAAAAATCCAAGCCTGGGGACCCTCCCGGAGTAACGAAATAATTATCCCCACCCGTTGATTCCCATCCCCAGAGGATCCGGGTCTCAGGGAGAAAAGCAACTTACAACTCTCCCTGAATGTACGGAACTTCTCCTTCTCTCTGGAAAAATTATCTGGGAGCCTGACCGTAGGTTCAGAAGCATGGAATGAGACATCTATGGGGTCTAGTAGCTACAGACAGGTTGAGAAATAGAACCTTAAACAGACCTAACAGTCTCAGAGATCTCCTTTTTAAACTGATTATGAGAAGTGGCCAGGGCTCTATGTTCAACAGACAAATCCTGCATCATTTGAGTCAAATCAGACATCTGATCCGCAAGAGTACAAAGCGGATCCATAGAGAGAGGAGAGAAAAAAAAGTAGGGTCAGTTATAATGTAACACTGCTGCTATGCAGGTAGATGCAAGCTCCACTAGATGGCAATAGAGTTGAGGGAGGACTGCACACAGCAAGAGCAGGCCTGCAGTGCAGCAGCGAGGTTGCCACCAGTTGGCAGCATAATAGTTAAACAAGCCGGGTCAAGTCCTAGACTATAGCGATGGGATAAACAAGCTCAGGGTCAGGGACAAGCCAAAGGGTCAGTAACGGTCAGGAGCGGATAAGCCAAAAGACAAAAGACAGAAAGCAAGTCAGGGTCCAAGCCAAGTCAAATACCAAAGAGTCCTAAACATGAAAGGGAAACACTGAGTCGGGACGGGGAGGGGGAACAAAACAGATTGGGCAAAGTCAGAAACAGCAGGAGGACAAATCAGGGTACTACCAGAGTCATATACTGACACCGTAGGCAGAAAATATAACTGACAAGACATACAGGACGCAGCAGGAAGAAATAGAAAACCTGAATCCAAAATGAAGCCAGGCAAAGTTAACCCTTGACATGATCAGCCTGGGAAAAGGGCAGACCGGACTCAAAATCCAGACTGGATCATGGCACTCTCATACAGCTCTGTTCACCCAAAAATAAAAAAGTTACAACTCTCAGAATATGGCCACGAAGAAAACCTAAAAAAAATATATAATCTGGTATCACTGTAATGGGATCGACCTGAAGAAAAAAATCTGTGTTATCACTTATACCGCACAGTGAACCACGCAAAAATGAAAAAAAAATATTTTTGTACTGTTGTCTATTTGTTCATTCTACCTCCCAAAAATCAGAATAAGGCCAGAGTCAGACACAACGTATAAAAAAATCGGTCCGATTTTGTCTGACGAGAATCGCACAAATGTTCTCCATATGGTGATCTGTATGTAATCCGTTTTCAATGCGATGCTGCGATTTCCTTGCATTTAAGTATCCGTGTGACATCCGTATGGCATCCGTATGGCTTTTCATTTCTCACGGCTTTTCCCTTGGCTCAATGGGCTGTAATGAGGAAAATGTGTGCGTGTTTCTCACAAGTCACACTGATGGTCCGTGTGATGTCCGTTTTTTCTCGCACCCATAGACTTGCATTGGCAATTCTCGGCCGATATACGCTGAAAATCGCAGCATGCTGCGATTTCACTCGCACGTATAATTCGGACAAGAAAAAAACGGATGATGGGAGCTGCCCCATAGATTAACATTGGTCCGAGTGCTATGTGATTTTTTTTTCTCGCATAGCTCTCGTCCGTATTTGACGGTAGTGTGACTCCGGCCTAAGGCTCAGCTCAGTGTGGTCTGTGTTCCGGCGGTCTCCCATCAATTTAGGTGTCTTTTTTTAGCGCAAAAGTGTGCGTGATCACAGATCTGGGTACGCCTAAAATGATGGATACCACCGGTGCAGATGCCAAACGGACTCCAAAGTGTCTCCATCTGCCTCATTATGGTGGTTGTTTCTGTCGGGGATTTCGTATGAATCGCGTTTTTGTGGGATTTAAACGGAAACCCCGAAGTAAGTGAACAGCGTTGAACACAAGAATGTGATCCATCCTTATTCTGGAAGCGATCAAAAAATTTAATGTACCCCAAAATGTTACCAATAAAAATCCAGCCCCCACTCACGTTCAACATCTGTCACTGGAACTAGAGAGGGTTCTCATGTTACTGCTAGAACAAAGACTTTGGAAAAGCGACATGGCTCCTGCCCCCTCAAATAAAATACTGTGAATTGTGCGTTCCCAAATCCTAATGCCCCCCCCTCCATCTTTGCCTAAACCACAGTAAGTGGCCACGTGTTTGGAATAATTGTATTGGAAAGAGAGCACTTAACAATTTACGGGGTGTGTCGCCAAATTGCACAAGCTGGGTACAATGTACGAGGGTGCTACAATATATGGGGGCATTACACGGTATGGGGGCACAATGTATGGGAACTAAACTGACATATTTGCATATCTCATGAAAAAAAAGCCTAGTGTGAATGTAGCTTTCTTATTCAAATAAACAAAATGATCCATTTCACCTTTTCCCAAAATGTATTTGATACAGTTAGGTCCATAAATATTTGGACAGAGACAACATTTATCTAATTTTGGTTCTAGACATTACCACAATGAATTTGAAACAAAACAAATCAGATGCAGTTGAAGTTCAGACTTTCAGCTTTCATTTGAGGGTATCCACATTAAAATTGGATGAAGGGTTTAGGAGTTTCAGCTCCTTAACATGTGCCACCCTGTTTTTAAAGGGACCAAAAGTAATTGGACAAATGACTCCAAGGCTATTTCATGGACAGGTGTGGGCAATCCCTTTGTTATGTCATTCTCAATTAAGCAGATGAAAGGGCCGGAGTTGATTTGAGGTGTGGTGTTTGCATTTGGAAGGTTTTGCTGTGAAGGAAACATGTGGTCACAGGAGCTCTCCATGCAGGTGAAACAAGCCATCCTTAAGCTGCAAGAACAGAAAAAAAACCATCCAAGAAATTGCTACAACATTAGAAGTGGCAAAATCTACAATTTGGTACATCCTGAGAAAGAAAGAAAGCACTGGTGAACTCATCAATCCAAAAAGACCTGGGAGCCCATGGAAGACAACAGTGGTGGATGATCGCCGCATACTTTCTTTGGTGAAGAAGAACCCGTTCACAACATCAACTGAAGTCCAGAACACTCTCAGTGAAGTAGGTGTATCTGTCTCTAAGTCAACAGTAAAGAGAAGACTCCATGAAAGTAAATACAAAGGGTTCACATCTAGATGCAAACCATTCATCAATTCCAAAAATAGACAGGCCAGAGTTAAATTTGCTGAAAAACACCTCCAGAAGCCAGCTCAGTTCTGGAAAAGTATTCTATGGACAGATGAGACAAAGATCAACCTGTACCAGAATGATGGGAAGCCAAAAGTTTGGAGAAGAAAGGGAACGGCACATGATCCAAGGCACACCACATCCTCTGTAAAACATGGTGGAGGCAACGTGATGGCATGGCCATGCATGGCTTTCAATGGCACTGGGTCACTTGTGTTTATTGATGACATAACAGCAGACAAGAGTAGCCGGATGAATTCTGAAGTGTACCGGGATATACTTTCAGCCCAGATTCAGCCAAATGCTGCAAACTTGATTGGACGGTGCTTCATAGTACAGATGGATAATGACCCCAAGCATACAGCCAAAGCTACACAGGAGTTCATGAGTGCAAAAAAGTGGAACATTCTTCAATGGCCAAGTCAATCACCAGATCTTAACCCAATTGAGCATGCATTTCACTTGCTCAAATCCAGACTTAAGAGGGAAAGACCCACAAACAAGCAAGACCTGAAGGCTGCGGCTGTAAAGGCCTGGCAAAGCATTAAGAAGGAGGAAACCCAGCGTTTGGTGATGTCCATGGGTTCCAGACTTAAGGCAGTGATTGCCTCCAAAGGATTCGCCACAAAATTTTGAAAATTAAAATATTTTGTTTGGGTTATGTTTATTTGTCCAATTACTTTTGACCTCCTAAAATGTGGAGTGTTTGTAAAGAAATGTGTACAATTCCTACATTTTCTAACACATATTTTTGTTCAACCCTTCAAATTAAACGTTACAATCTGCACTTGAATTCTGTTGTAGAGGTTTCATTTCAAATCCAATGTGGTGGCATGCAGAGCCCAACTCGCGAAAATTGTGTCACTGTCCAAATTTTTCTGGCCCTGACTGTATGTTCAAGAAAGGTAAAGGATCCAGCTCCCAGCAAATATAAAAAAACTCTAATTCTATTTAATCTATTAAAAAGTGAAAAAATATTCATACTTTGCAAAAGGTTGACATGAATACCCTCCGTAAAATCCAAAATGTTTCACTCCATCACACCAGGACTAAGAACACTTCAAAGTGTTTTTTTACAGAGAGTAATCACTAAAACTTTTTATAAATAGGTATTTTTTTACATTTTTAATGGATTAAATAAAATTTTATTTTTTTTTATATATATATACTGGATGTTGAATCATTTACCTTTCTTGGACATACGATACTTATTTTTATTACATCACCTTGCTTTAGTCTTCTTCATAACTTTATCCCTGGTCTGTCTGGTGTGTTCTTTGGTTTTCATGATGCTGTTTGATCCCTAAATTTCTGAGGCCTCCACAGAACTTTTTATCCCAATTTCTAAACTACTCCAGATAAAGAAAAAAGTGACATAGTGCCACTTTGCACAATAACAGGACCTCCCTTTTGTTCCCCCATGGAAGGCAGTATTCTCAAAAGTAAAATATATTACATCTGCAATAAAGCCCCCATAAACTAATATATGTTCCTCATTTTGGCCTTCATAAAGTAATTGTCATCCATCCTGGCCCCCATTATTTATTAATATCCTCCATTATGGGCCACTTTATTTAATAATGTTTTTCATTCTAGGCCCATATGCATCCCCCCATCTTGGGCACGCATGTATCCCCCATCCTGGGCCCCTGTGTCCCCACCATCCTGGGGCCCTATGTTCCCTATATAATTAGCAAATAATGTTACTGATATTCTAATAACTTTGTAACTTACTGTCAATTTAATTTGCTTGTGGTTGACATTGTTGGAGATCTAGGCCAACCATGAAAGACCTGAGAGCCAACTATTAAAGGGAAAAATCCATTTCTATTAATATATTAGGTCTTCATTAAGTTGTGACTATAAGTGTAAGAATTGTGAGTGGTTTTATTTCCATCATATTACAAACTATTACGGTCATCAAGTTTTTGATTAATTGACGCTCTTGATCGCTTATATCTAAAATTTTTGAGTACTTCCAAACTCTTGCCATCAATAAAGAAGAATATCTAATGAGCTCATACTTTTGGAGACTTTATTGCACTAAGTGATTAGTTATAGGTTGTAGTTTGGGAAAGGGGATCCTAACATCAGAGACCCTATTCCCAGAGCTGCAAACAGAATTTGTATTACTATTGTGGCAAACATATATTTTACTTAAATAAAAGTTATTTTTTAATAGTTATTTCTCACACCCCTGCTGATACATATGCCCCTAAATACCCCCATCCTAGGTCCCTATGTCCATTACCCTGCCCATTCACAGAGGAAGAAAAAAATTCTCACCTTCTTGCGCTGCCCTGGTGTCCTTTTGCAGCTTCATACCGGCGTGTTCATTAACATGGCCTTCGACCAATCAAAGGCCGCACCGAGCACTAGCAGTGACACTTAAAGGCCGCTAGCCGGCAGCCATTTAACATTACTGCTATATGCCGTGCACTGACATCAGCACCCGGCGCATAGCAGTGACATGTCTGGCACGGGGGCCCACTTGAGGATCATCCGGTGTCCCTGCGGGCCAGTCCGTCGCTGGGTGTTGATTCACCACAGCAGGACAACTACTCAAAACATAGTGCCAGAGTAGAATGGTTAGATCAAAGCATATTTATCTGATCTAATGGCCTAGTCACTGTTCATACTTAAAGGGAAGTCACCAGAAACAACACTATTAACCTACAGATATGGGGTTAATCTGCAGATTAATAGCGTAATTAACCTGGCAAGCGCCTGCACTTAAGCCCCCGTCACACACAGCAGCGAGATCGCTGCTGAGTCACTAGTTTTGTGACGCAACAGCGATCAACACAGTGATATCGCTGTGTGTGACATTCAGCGACGATCAGCCCCCCTGCTGGGTATCGCTGATCGTCGCTGAATGTCCTGGACTTTTCTTTGATCGTTGGTCTCCTGCAGGCCAGCACGCATTGCTGCGTGTGGCAGGCAGGAGACCAGCGATCAGCTGGTAACCAAGGTACACATCGGGTTTCCAGGCGCGGGGCTGTGCCTGGAAACCCGATGTGTACATTGGATACCAGCGCGCTGCTGCAGGGGAGCAGGTAACCAAGGTACACATTGGGTTTCCAGGCACCGTGCAGCGCCTGGAAACCCGATGTGTACCTTGGTTACCAGCTCCCTGCACCAGCGCACTGGTATCCAACGTACACTGCGGGTAACTAGGCGACGTTTCCCGCAGTGCCGCTGTCCTGATTGCTGCCTCAGCTGCCTGTTTAGCAGCTCAGCAGCAATCATGTAGCGACACACCAGCGATCCCGATCGTTGTCGGGATCGCTGGTGTGTCTCTATGTGTGACGGGGCCCTAAGTCGAACACTGCAAGTAGAAATAAACTTTATCCCCCCTACATCAAGAAAACATACATGCTCCCCCATTGAAATCTCTCAGATAACATCCCTTGGACTTAACCTAAATTAACTCTTTACTGGTGAAACACATGGATTGCCAATATCTCCGCGACAAAGAGGCAAAATTAAAAAAAAGTAAAAAAGTCTTATTCCACTCTGCATTCACTATTACATCCTGTGTCCATTTCATCAGAAAAATTTGATCCTCTTTAATCATTCATTTTGAATATTGACATGCATCAAAGTAAATGGAACATTGGTGTTGTTAAATGCTTAACATCATCATTGCATAAGTGTCATTTATTTTGAGATCTAGAGAAGATTCTTAGGCTACATGTACTACAAACTATATGTGCAAAAAATAAAAAACATGTCATCTTTTCAGGCATCATAAATAAATCATGAAAATTACTTTTATTTAATACTATTATAGTAGGCAATGGTATTTAGTAGTAAAGTTCCCATGCACATTAGAGTCTGCCAAACCCTATAATATTGGGGAATTGTGAGGATCTTCGGATCAAAAGTCATGGCAGAACGTCCGGTTTATGGGATCCCAGCATGCAGAGCAGGATCCACAATAACCTTTGTGCTAACCAAACGCTGCCGCATCTCCATCTAGGCAGTCACCTGTCATCGCTCTAAGGATGTTACAGTCTGATCACTGCTTAGTAAATTATATGGTAGCGTTGGGTTAGGGCAATGAGAGAGCTCTCACATTAATACCTGAGATCTTTCATCTTCACAGTGAAAGAGGCTACGGATGGTTGTGGCATTCCACTCTGCATGCCGGCATCCTATAACCCAGTAGTTCGGGCCCAACTTTTGCTGGAAAGTTGGGCCCTTTACGGAATGTTGTGGTCACATTTGACAATAACTTATGTTTAGAAAAATCACCAGGCTGTGTCTGCCCACTCTTATTAAATAAAAAGGGCTGTCCCAGATTTGTGATAAGTACTCTGGGAATTTAGGACATTCTGAGGCTTTGCAGGTCAAGCAGAGGTAGATGGCATTAGGCAAGGAATAAAAATGAGGAGGCACAGAATCAGGATAGTGCTTCTGCATGCCCAAAGCACTACAGCCTCATTTGAATACAGATTAAAACTTTGTTTTTTTTTAGTAATGCAGCAACAGATTGTTTTAGTAAAGCTACAGAGTGCCTTACATATCAAATAACTTCATGCCCATGAAGGCAGTTTGGGGCCAGTGTGGGGAGGGTAGAGTGTCATGCTGACAGACTCCTGTTAAAGTCAAAGTACAATCAAAATCTACATAACTCGCATTTCTCACTTGCAATATGATTACAAATTTATATACAAGATGTAATATTCTTTATACCGCATAATTATTGGTAAAAACTTTAAATATTCTAATTGTCATTCTGCAATCAAATGGTAACATTGATAATTTAAAGGGATCTGCCTTGAAACTAATGTAAAATGCCTCCTTATAAAGAAAGCTATTGATTTATTTCATAAGACATTACAATCTGGCACACGACTCCAAGCAATATATCAATGTAGCCGTTATTCAAGTATGTGGTATTTTTTACTTCTTAAACAATTTCAGCAGCATGTATTAATTTTATCCTCTAAACTCGTTCAGTAGTAAATTATTTGAAAGAATGAACATTTGTATTCCTATCTCCTATGGTGAGGGCTCCAGAAGCCAAATTGGACAGTAATGTACCCCGCAGTATTAATTTTCACTTCTGAATAATGTATGAGTGTCATTGCAAAAGGTGATAAACATGAATATGATCTAAGCTGATTCCTTTTTCTATATTTTGACAAGAATATCCGCATGGAGTATTATATTTACTACTAAGAGGCAGAGTCGGATATCTTGCTTTTGCACTATAAAGCACAATATAGCACGGGATTTGGAGACAGTCATCTAAGTCAATTTGATACTTTGTCATATTATTTATAATTTTTTTACTTAAATGTGCTCCTTATAATGCAATATGTAATGGGAACTTAAAGCAATATTTAGTTCCTAACCTTATTATGTAATGGTAAACATATATGTTTGCATTGCAATTTTATGTGATTTATGTATTATAATTCTATGAAGTTAATTATGTTACCTAGTATATTGCACATTTGTTAAGAATTAGGCAATGATCACATTAGCAATCACATAAACAGGAGAAAATCCAGCTCAACAAACTTGTGAACAAACTTCTTTATTTACCAAAAGTGCTCAGTGGAGGAAAAACAGAATCAGTGATGTAAGTTACATAAAATGCGACATTGACGCATTTCAGGTGACTTTGCACCCTTAATCATGAATGTTTATAGATCATCTCAACGTTCCCAGCAACGGCATTCTTTTTTAGTGTTATGTTTTATATTATGTCTCATTAAACATTGAATTTATATTATGGATCTCTTCGTCACTCAGCTGTCATGGTCTGTATGGACGTTCTTGTCTGGTGCCTCAGAGATTAATGCTGATGACCTCTCTCTGGCTGTGAGAGGGCTTTAAATAGCCTCTTTTGGACTTTGTCCGTTGTCAGTGATACTCCTGCCCTCGACTGAGTAAGTTGACCCTTGAGTGCTTGTGCTTTGTGCCTTTTCTCTTGTGATCCCCTGTTTCTGACCCGGTCTGTCCTCCCGTTTTGCCCTTGTTTACTGATTCTGTACCATTTATTTTTGCCTGGTTTTGACTCCTGCTTCCTCTTGTGACTGCCTATTTGCCTGCTCCCCTGGTACCTCCGTCGCCCTTCCCGGTTTCTGACTCTTGGCTTGGACCTGACCATTCTCTTGTTTCTTGTTCTGGTACCCCGCTGATCTCTCGGTATTGACCACGGCTTGCCTGACTTTTCCTTTTCCCTGCCGGTCCCCTCCGCTTTCTGCTGTCTCCTCCAGGAGTCTGGAGGTTGGCTCCGCCCCTGACCCTCCCTCACTGGTCACGTGTCTCAGGTCCTGCACACCGATGGTCGCGCCCATCCCGGCTAAACCTGCGTGTGCTGAGTACCAGGTTATCCTTGTACCTGGGTGGACACGTGGACTGATTGTGCATCAGTCACAGTGTCCCTGATATCAGCCCAATGCAGTCTTGGTCTGGGTTATTAGTTATCGCATTTAGTAGGAAGTGCCATTCCATATAATTTGTGGATGTTAGTATTTAACATTATCCCAATAACCTGTGAAGATCGACCCATTTACACTATACTGAAGTATAGAGGGCAGAAAGAGAGCTAATTCAGATGAGACTGATAGAGATCACTGCTTACCATGGCCCAAAACTGATGGTCATCTTGACCAACTCTCTTTGTTTTCTCTGCACACTGAAGGTGACCCATCCACAATTCACAGTAAATAGGTTGTAAATGCCATTTGTAGAAAAAAATGTGTGTTGGGTTCAGACTCTCTGGCTTCCTTCACTCACTATCATTGAAAGGTTATTCCCATAGTTAAAGCTTTGCCACCTCATTCTATATCATATAGAAGATCATGCTGTTATTTCCTAGCTGAAAGTGACCCTAACAGCTGATACAAGCTGCCCCTTCCTTGGGCCGCATATATCAGGCATTGGCTTGTATGAACCCAGCCAGGTAAGTTTGACTCTGATAAGCTGCGACATTTCAGAGAAACATATTTTGGAAGTCTTTGGGAACCGAGTCACGCTGTAGACTAGTCAGACAGGCTGATCCTCTGCGGTTTCTTTCCACCAACTGCCCTGGATTGACACATCTCTGCCAATCTAGGGCAGCATACAGTGAGAGGCCGCTGGGGAACAGCCAGTCTGACTAGTCTACAGCATGACTCGGTCCCCGAAGACTTGCAGGTATGTGGGGTAATATGAATGAAATAAATCTGGCACTCGGATGAAATGAAACTAGTGAGAATTTTATTGTACAATCCAATAATGTGACGTTTCGGTCATATATCCTGACCTTCTTCAGACTTGGGATCACAAAAAGTATACAAAAAATAAAATTCAGTAATTGCGTCCAAATTATGCTCATTTGTACTAATAATAACAAAAATGATGTATTTGCCATAGTATATACACAATGCATGTAACAATAGTCACAAAAATGATAATCACAAAATAAGGCGATTATTAAACTTGTTCAGGTATAAATAACAGAGTAGCCCAAGAGACAAACAAGTGTCTAAATAACGATCCATAGGTATAAACAGATCCACTGTTCAATTGTGAGATCATATCACAAGCTATCACTCATAAGTGCCCGCAGTGAAAAAGAGAAAGTAAAAACCTGACCGGATTGTTGTGGTACAGAGAAAGAAATTCTGTGGAACAAACCGCATATATCAGAGAACGGTTCTTAAGAATAAAGAGGAAATCCACCTTTTCAAAGTACAGCCAGGTGCTTGGTGCTTATACTCACACAGTCATGCAGCGCTAACAGGAAATGCAATGTGCAGATTGCTTCAGGAAATGGCGCTGTGTGAGCTGTGCACATGTGGTATAGATATACTCCGGCGTTCTGAGGAACCGGAAGTGACATAATATACCTGTGCCCGAATAGTGGAACGTAAGTGGAACGCATATTTCAGCGTCGGCAGGAAGTGAGTCATAGTAAGTTGTCATAGGGCGGTGCTTGCTAGGTGGAACGCTCTTGGAACACAAACAGGAAGTGCCCAGTGCTCCATAGAGAAGAATAGAGGGATATGCTGCGCTGGAACATTGCAAAGGTAAGTATAAGTGCGGACAGTTAATTATTCGCCTGAAAAGATACAATGATAATATTCAGTAAAACATAAAAGTTGATAATAAATAAAGCTAGATAATGAAACAAAGGGGAATAATTATGGGTTAAACTTAATAATGAAAAAAAGATGCGGAAAGCATTCTGGATCAAATGATGGATTAAATAATGGAATAAAGGCATTTAAGATCTATGAAAAACTTTATGAACAACTGACTATATATCAATATAAGCTAGAGACATCGTAGTCTCTATTCAGACCCCATGGTTCTAGGGTCCATAAGGAGTGGATCCAGTATGCTTCCCTATAATGCAGTTTTTTGATAAGGCTGCCACCCCTTCTATTCAATTGCACCTGTTCTAACACCATGAAACGCAATTGAACTATTGTGTGCCCTGATGTGTTAAAGTGAAAGGGAATGGGAAGATGATTTTTCTGGCATCTAATGTCGGATTTATGATGAGAAATCCTATCTCTAATGGCTTGTGTAGTTTCCCCTATGTATAATTTACTGCATGGACACTTAATGGCATAAATGATTGAAGACGAATCACAAGTAAAGTAATTTCTGATGGGAATATTAATGCCAGTACATGGGTGCGCAAGATGTGGTCCTTTAAGAATGTTTGTGCACTGTGCACAGTGTAAGCAAGGAAAGGTACCCTTACGCTGTGTCCGAAGGAAAGTTTGTCGTGGGACAATCTGAATGGAGCCTATGTCTGCCCTCACAAGTTTGTTCCGAAGATTGCTAGGTTTTCTAAAACATGGTAAGAAAGGTACCTGGAATTCAGGGATTCCAGGAAAACCCTAAGTATGTGCCAATGTTTACAGATTTTGTGGTGTAGTCCATACATTGGGGGTGGTACGTATGGATGAAAGGAATTCTATTGGTCGTTCTGTTAGGGGACCGTACCAAATCTCTCTGAAATGACCGTGAATTTTGAAGCAATGATCGAGGATAGCCCCTATCAATAAATTTGCTCTCCATTTGGTTGAGGCGTTGTGTTTGTAGTGATGGGTCACTCACAATCCTCCGGACTCTATCAAATTGAGAGATGAGGATAGAACGTTTAACAGCCTTAGGATGGCAACACTGAAATAAGAGTAAACTGTTCTTATCTGTGGATTTGACATATAAGTCCAAAGTAAGATTCCCATTAGTATCCAGTAGGACATTGGTGTCCAAAAAATAATCTCTTTGTCACTATGATTAAGGGTAAATGTCAATTCGGTCCATACGGTGTTGATGGTGTTAAAGAATTCAGTTAGGCTACCCACAGACCCATGCCACAAACAGAACACGTCGTCAATATAGCGACGCCAAAGTATGCAATGTTTTTGGTATAAAGGATTGGGGTAGACGTAATCTGATTCAAAACAAGCCATAAAACAATTAGCGTAAGGGGGCGCGACATTAGATCCCATCGCGGTACCTTGTCTTTGTAGATAGAATTGATCCTCAAAAATAAAAAAATTTTGGGTAAGTACTATCTCAAGTAATTCTATGAGAAATGCCAAGACAGGTCCTCTCATGGACGATCCTTCAAGAATTCTTTTTGTGGTTTCGATACCCTTAGTATGTTTAATCGAGGTATACAAACTATTCACATCTAAAGTGACTAGAAGTGTGTAGGAGGGCAGCACACCCATCCCTTTGATGAGACTCACAAAGGAACCGGTGTCCAACAGAAAAGATGGAGTCTCTTTGATGAGTGGTGTCAGTACTTTCTCCAGTATGATAGAGAGAGGAGAGAGGATAGAGTCCGTCGATGCGACGATAGGGCGTCCCGGGGTTTATCCAGTCTCTTATGGACTTTGGGTAGTGTGTAAAAAACCGGAATCAAAGGATCCATTTTAGTGAGGTACTCTGCTGTTTTGGAGTCAATAATGTCATTATCTAGCGCATTGGATAACACCCTGGAAATGAGTTCCCTCAATTGCAAAGTAGGGTTGTGTGAGAGAGGTAAATAAACCTCCCGATTAGACAATTGTGAATGTATCTCCTCAGTGTAATACGAGCAATCCATCACTACAATGGCACCCCCTTTGTCCGCTGGCTTAATAATAATATCCTTGTCCTCCATAAGGGAACCCAAGGCTTGATCCTCTGGACTAAGATTAGTGCGGAATACTAAGTCTCCTTTAAGGATCCTCTTAGTATAATCGGCAACCTCTCTCAATACGGGAAATGAAAGTCTCAACTGGATGGTAGTTCTTAGGTGGTAGAAAGGTACTACGAGGTCTAATGCCTAAATCCCTAATGTTAATAGGTGTAGGTGAAAGAACAGGTCTAGGAATATCTTGCTTCTCGTGGAAGTGTGCCTTTAATCTGAGGTTCCTGTAAAATCTCTGTAGATCAAGGTCTAATTGGAAGGTATTGAATCGATAGGACGGACAAAATGAAAGACCCTTTTGCAATACATTCTTTTGTATAGTATTCAGACATTTGGAAGAAATATTGTAAACTAGATTAGTGTTACCTGGGACCTGGTGAATGCCCCTAGGCGACTGGAGTCTGTGGCACTGGCCCCCCGCCTCGTCCTCTTCGTTGTTGTAGTCGTCTGTTCTGGCCTAAAAAAGAAGTAGAAGCAGACATAGACGAACAATTGCGGTCTGTATGATCGCTGTCTGAGCCTGAAGACGTGCCCTCTGTGTTTCTGTAGTAACGTTGATACATGCGGGAGGAGGAGCCTTGCCATTTATAGACTTTTTTATTAAGATAGTCCTCGGTATCACGAATGAATTTCTGACGTTTTCTTTTTTCCGTTTCTTTCCTGAAGGAGTCCAAGTTCTCCTTTGTACGGTTTTGAATGGTCTCAAATTCCTCCTTAGACAGAGAGTCCTTCAACTGTGTTTCTATATTGGAGACTTTCTCCTGGCAGGTTTTAATTTCAGTGTTAAGACTATCAAGGGTCAAAGTCATAAGGTCCAGGGAGCACTTATTCAAAATTTGCTCAAATTTCTGGCAAAAGTCTGTATTATCCTGAAAGAGAGTAGGTCTCAATGACACTCGTAGGCCCCTCGGGATCCTCTGTGTCTTAATATATTCGGCAATGGTGATACTATGTAAGGTTCTTTGTCTCTGTTGACATGTTCCTTGAAACTCAGTTTTCCGTCGGCCATTTTGCTTTCTGTCTTTCTGCAGCTCTTGCCCTCAGTTAATATGGAGTTTCCAGTTTTCATGTTCCCGCCCTGATTCTTCCCTCTTGCTTCTTAAGCAGCCTCAGCTGAACAATCAGTGCTCCTGAATCAAGCCTCAGTCAGTCTGTGACCTGACTCCTGGAAGCCTTGGACTTGTACTCCAGCTATTCCCTACTGAGGAACCTTGGAACACTTTTGGACTCTGGAAACCTGCTGTTTGGTGAATCCATGTTTGCAGAGGAATTACGGTACAGAGAAGAGATCCTGAACCTGCTTTGGAGAGTTATTGTAGAGCTTGAAGTTACTCTGGCCTGCTGTGTCTCCTGTTGCTGTTCCTGCAAACTGTGTGAACTTTTCAGCATGCTTGTATGAAGTAATACAAGTCATTTCATTTCAACCTATGTCTCCTGTGTTTTCCTCGCACCCAAGCACAAGACGCTATAGGAACTGTACACTATACATGACAAGATTCAGGAGCCAATGTTTAGTGTCTGCTGGGTCTGGGAAAGCCGTGTCTGCTGTGACTGTGGATATCAGATGTCCGTTTAATACCTTATGTGATGACAGTGGTTGTGACTTCTCACAACCATTCCAGGTGAGCGCATTCCCTTAAAATTTTACTCTGGAGTGTTACCACAGGTAAACACTATTGTTTTGTTTTTTTCCTTTCCTCTTCTCCTTCCAGCACCTCTGCCTTAAAAGATCTGGAAGATGGAGGCCCGCATAAAGGAACTTTGCGGAGTGACTGATACAATCCTTTCAGATGTACAGACTTTTTGCAAGCCTACAGGACCTCACTAATCATAATTTGCAAGTGTTTGGACAGACTACCCAGGAATTGCGAGCCAGGATTGAGGCTCTAGAGGAACGAGCCCAGGCTCCTGCCATAACCCCAAGTTCTGGGATCCCCAAATTACCTCCTTTTCGTTTTGGCGGTGAACGTGAGAAATTCAGGGGATTTATTAATCAATGCAATTTATTTTTCTCTGCACATGCTTCACAATTTCCCACTGAACGATCCAAAGTGCTTACTATAATCATGTTGCTTACCAATAAGGCTTTGATGTGGGCAAACCCTCTGATTGAGACTGAGGATGATTGATTGAATCACCTTGATGCTTTTATTTCAGCCATGGGGGAGGTGTTTGATGACCCCAATCGAGGTGCAACAGCTGAAGCAGCCATGTTAACTTTGCGCCAAGGTAAGCGTTCAGTAGCCGAATATGCCCTGGATTTCAGGAGATGGGCTCTTGATACCACTTGGGACACTTCCGCTAAAAAATCTATTTTTCGGAAAGGGTTGTCTCCACTGATTAAGGATGAACTTGCTCGTGCCGACCCTCCCACTGCGTTAGGTGACTTTATTAACTATTGTATCCGTATTGATGCTCGTCTGACTGAACGCAGACAAGAGAGATGGTTCGAAAATAATCGCACTAACCTTTTACTACCTCCCTCCTCAGCTAAGGAACCTTTGAGTAGGATCACAAGGGAACCAGAACCTGAACCCATGCAGGTGGACTCTTTACAAAGACGGGTTAGTGATGCACGCAAAGAACATCGTATAAAGGAAAATCTATGTTTCTACTGTGGTAAGTCAGGGCACTTCATTATAAACTGCCCCAGCCGTTCTCGTAAGACTACTGCAGCAGTCATTCACTGTGAGTGTTGCGAGAGGAGCTCTGTCATGTCCGAGCCTCAGGCTCCAGAGAGATCTGCTGCAAGAGATCTTGATTTCTCGGACTTAAACTCTGTTAGTTCTGGGGACGATGACGGTATAAACGCTGCAATTTTTCAAGTTTCCTCAGCGGTGTCCCAGCTGAGTTGTAAAAGAAACAATTCTCATTGCTTCCTTTCCATCAAACTCTGGGTTGACTCAGTCTGGGTGTCTAGCTCTGCTATGATCGACTCAGGAGCAAGTGGAAATTTTATGGATATCTCCTTTGCTCTGAAACAGGGGATACGTTCAGTGAAGAAGGCTACTCCAGTACAGATGGAGACTGTGGATGGCTCTCTACTGACTTCTGGACCAGTGGATCAAGAAACAGAGCCTTTGAGGGTCCTTATGGGTAAAGATCATCAGGAGAAAATGTCTTTTTTGCTTATCTCTTCTCCCCACTTTCCCATCATTCTAGGGCTACCATGGCTGCAGGCGCAGAATCCTACGATTAACTGGGAGACCAAGGAATTACACTTTCCGGAGAAACAGATGAGTCAAGGAGTTTCAGCTTGCTCTGTTCCTAAAGGAACCATGCCAGTCCCTGAACTACCAGCTGTATACCAGGACTATGTGGATTTATGTGACAAGAAGAACGCTGATCAGCTTCCTCCTCACCGTCCATATGATTGTCCAATTGAATTATTACCCGGAGCCGAGATACCTTTTTGTAAGATCTACCCCTAGCGGGGCCCGAGCTAAAAGCTTTGAAGGATTATATAGACGAAAATTTAGCCAAGGGCTTCATACGCCCCTCTTCATCTCCCGCAGGTGCACCCATCTTCTTTGTGAAAAAGAAAGATGGATCTCTGAGACCCTGCATAGACTATAGGGAACTCAATAAGGCTACTATTAGAAACCGTTATCCATTGCCTTTAATCCCTGAGTTGTTGGAGAGAGTGCGGCATGCCAAAATTTTCTCTAAACTGGATCTCCGTGGGGCCTATAACTTGGTCCGTATTAGACCTGGGGATGAATGGAAGACTGCTTTCAGGTCACGCTATGGACACTTTGAATATCTAGTTATGCCTTTTGGTCTGAGTACCGCCCCAGCCACTTTCCAACACTTCGTGAATGATATCTTCAGGGATCTCCTAGATACATTTGTGGTGATTTATCTGGATGATATTCTAATTTTTTCTAACTCCACAGAGGAACATCATGGACATGTGAGAATGGTCTTAGAACGCCTAAGACAAAACCATCTCTACATCAAACTTGAAAAATGTGAATTCCATAGGACCGAAATTCAATTTCTGGGGTATGTACTATCTACGCAAGGGATTAGTATGGATGGAAGCAAGACCCAAGCCATCAAGGATTGGCCAATTCCTAGAAATGTGAAGGAGGTGCAGCGTTTCATCGGGTTTGCCAACTTCTATAGACGTTTCATTAAGAATTTTTCTGAGGTAGTGTCACCTATCACCCAACTTACCCGGAAACAGTCTAGGTTCTCCTGGACCCCGCAAGCTCAGGAAGCATTTTCCTGTTTAAAGGATAAATTTACCACCGCACCTATCTTAGTACATCCCAACCCCGAGCTTGCCTTCATAATAGAGGTGGATGCTTCAGACTGTGCCGTTGGAGCTATACTCTCTCAGAGAACAGTTGAGAAGAATGTCTTGCATCCCTGTGCCTTCTTTTCCCAGCAGTTGTCATCGGCTGAGAGGAACTACGATGTGGGCAATAGAGAATTGTTGGCCATTATTGCCGCCTTCAAGGAATGGAGACACCTTCTTCAGGGGCTGCACAGCAAATAGTCGTCCTGACAGACCATCGTAACCTTGAATTTATCAGGTCGGCTAAGTGCCTGACTCCTCGCCAGGCTCGCTGGAATCTTTTCCTAAACCAATTTAATTTTGTCATTTCTTATAGACCAGGATCGCGCAATGGAAAGGCTGATGCACTCTCTAGGATTCATTCAGCAGAGACACATCCACTTACTCCTCCTAAGACTATTCTTCCTGACTCTAGATTCCTGGGAGTGATTCATAATCAAGACCTACTTAAGGACATCAAGGAAGCATACCATGCGGATTCTTTGTTGGCTCAACCCCCAAGGGACGTAAGTCTTGTCTTTAAGAATGGTGTGTGGATTCAGGGACAACGTCTGTATATACCTGAAACAGTCAGATTGAGAGTATTGCAACTCATCCATGATTCCAAGATAGCCGGGCATAGGGGAATTCTAAAGACACAAGAATTTCTTTCTTGTTTCTTTTGGTGGCCCACTTACAGGAAAGATGTCTTAAACTATGTCACTTCATGTGAAGTCTGTGCAAGATGCAAAACACCTCGCTCCTCACCAACTGGTCTGTTGCAACCTCTTCCCACCCCGTCCCGCCCGTGGGGATCCATTTCTATGGACTTCATTGTGGAGTTACCAACCTCTCAAGGGAAGAACACCATTCTAGTGGTGGTTGACCGTCTAACAAAGGCAGCTCATTTTATCCCTTGTGTCGGCTTACCCACTGCAAAACAGACATCAGACTTGATGATTAAGAATGTGTTTCGCTTACATGGAGTACCGGATGAGGTCATTTCGGATCGAGGGGTGCAATTCACTTCAAGGTTTTGGCAAAATTTCTGTGCAGCATTGGACATTAAAGTAAACCTTTCTTCTGCTTTTCATCCCCAGACTAATGGACAGACAGAACGAACCAATCAGTATCTCCGCTGTTTTATCTGCCACCTACAGGATGATTGGGTGGATCTACTTCCACTGGCTGAGTTCTCTTATAACAACTCTCAGAGCGCCTCCACTAAGCAGTCTCCTTTTTACTCCAATCTAGGTTATCATCCTAACATTCTTCCTCGATTTCCCATAGATACGACCTTGCCGGCAGTGGCTGAAAGAATCACTTCTTTACAAAAGAATATGGATCTTCTAAAGGAAAATCTAGAATTGGCTCAGGAAAGGTACAAGAAAGCAGCAGATAAATTTCGTAAACCTGCACCAGCTTTCAAGGTAGGAGATTTGGTCTGGCTGTCAACCAGAAATCTTAAATTAAAGATTCCATCGTCTAAATTGGGACATAAGTACATTGGACCTTATAAGATCAATAAGATTATAAGTGCTGTTGCTTGTCGTCTTCAACTACCCAGAACTATGAGAATCCACCCTGTCTTTCATGTATCCCTACTAAAGGCTGCAACACCCAATACGTTTCCTGGACGTTCTTCTCCTTGCCCTGACCCAGTGCTGGTCGATGGTCAGGAAGAATTTGTTGTGGAAAGGATTCTAGATTCCAGGTTGTACAGAAATCAGTTGCAATATTTGATTAAATGGCAGGGCTACCCAGTGGAGGACAACTCATGGGAACCAGTCAATAATGTAAATGCTCCTCGCCTGCTCCGCCAGTTTCATCAGAGGTACCCTGACAAGCCTGGTCTGAGGTCATCCGGAGGTTGTCCCTAAGGGGGGAGTAATGTAAGGTTCTTTGTCTCTGTTGACATGTTCCTTGAAACTCAGTTTTCCGTCGGCCATTTTGCTTTCTGTCTTTCTGCAGCTCTTGCCCTCAGTTAATATGGAGTTTCCAGTTTTCATGTTCCCGCCCTGATTCTTCCCTCTTGCTTCTTAAGCAGCCTCAGCTGAACAATCAGTGCTCCTGAATCAAGCCTCAGTCAGTCTGTGACCTGACTCCTGGAAGCCTTGGACTTGTACTCCAGCTATTCCCTACTGAGGAACCTTGGAACACTTTTGGACTCTGGAAACCTGCTGTTTGGTGAATCCATGTTTGCAGAGGAATTACGGTACAGAGAAGAGATCCTGAACCTGCTTTGGAGAGTTATTGTAGAGCTTGAAGTTACTCTGGCCTGCTGTGTCTCCTGTTGCTGTTCCTGCAAACTGTGTGAACTTTTCAGCATGCTTGTATGAAGTAATACAAGTCATTTCATTTCAACCTATGTCTCCTGTGTTTTCCTCGCACCCAAGCACAAGACGCTATAGGAACTGTACACTATACATGACATACTATGTAGTTCCAAACCTATCAGGTGTCTGGATTCACGTTCTAAGTCACGCGATTTGAACTCGTTACCTGAGATCTGTAGAAATTCGCCTGGTGTTGTGACTTGAGCAACAATTGCTGCTATTTGGGTTTCGCTATAGGAGAAACCCGTACTGGTCATCTCTTCATGCGTAATATGGATGATATAGATGGAATTAGTGGAGTGGGACTAATAAGGGTGCCCGTGAAAAGGCTGTACAATTAAGTAGAAAAACACGTCACTCCTTATAAGTAACGGTGCTCAGATAAGGGATGCCAAGCCCAATCAAACGATGAATGAAATAAATCTGGCACTCGGATGAAATGAAACTAGTGAGAATTTTATTGTACAATCCAATGATGTGACGTTTCGGTCATATATCCTGACCTTCTTCAGACTTGGGATCACAAAAAGTATACAAAAAATAAAATTCAGTAATTGCGTCCAAATTATGCTCATTTGTACTAATAATAACAAAAACGACGTATTTGCCATAGTATACACACAATGCATGTAACAATAGTCACAAAAATGATAATCACAAAATAAGGCGATTATTAAACTTGTTCAGGTATAAATAACAGAGTAGCCCAAGAGACAAACAAGTGTCTAAATAACGATCCATAGGTATAAACAGATCCACTGTTCAATTGTGAGATCATATCACAAGCTATCACTCATAAGTGCCCGCAGTGAAAAAGAGAAAGTAAAAACCTTACCGGATTGTTGTGGTACAGAGAAAGAAATTCTGTGAAACAAACCGCATATATCAGAGAACGGTTCTGGTGCTTATACTCACACAGTCATGCAGCGCTAACAGGAAATGCAATGTGCAGATTGCTTCAGGAAATGGCGCTGTGTGAGCTGTGCACATGTGGTATAGATATACTCCGGCGTATCTTTTCAGGCGAATAATTAACTGTCCGCACTGATACTTACCTTTGCAATGTTCCAGCGCAGCATATCCCTCTATTCTTCTCTATGGAGCACTGGGCACTTCCTGTTTGTGTTCCAAGAGCGTTCCACCTAGCAAGCACCGCCCTATGACAACTTACTATGACTCACTTCCTGCCGACGCTGAAATATGCGTTCCACTTACGTTCCACCATTCGGGCACAGGTATTTTATGTCACTTCCGGTTCCTCAGAACGCCGGAGTATATCTATACCACATGTGCACAGCTCACACAGCGCCATTTCCTGAAGCAATCTGCACATTGCATTTCCTGTTAGCGCTGCATGACTGTGTGAGTATAAGCACCAAGCACCTGGCTGTACTTTGAAAAGGTGGATTTCCTCTTTATTCTTAAGAACCGTTCTCTGATATATGCGGTTTGTTCCACAGAATTTCTTTCTCTGTGCCACAACAATCCGGTCAGGTTTTTACTTTCTCTTTTTCACTGCGGGCACTTATGAGTGATAGCTTGTGATATGATCTCACAATTGAACAGTGGATCTGTTTATACCTATGGATCGTTATTTAGACACTTGTTTGTCTCTTGGGCTACTCTGTTATTTATACCTGAACAAGTTTAATAATCGCCTTATTTTGTGATTATCATTTTTGTGACTATTGTTACATGCATTGTGTATATACTATGGCAAATACGTCATTTTTGTTATTATTAGTACAAATGAGCATAATTTGGACGCAATTACTGAATTTTATTTTTTGTATACTTTTTGTGATCCCAAGTCTGAAGAAGGTCAGGATATATGACCGAAACGTCACATTATTGGATTGTACAATAAAATTCTCACTAGTTTCATTTCATCCGAGTGCCAGATTTATTTCATTCATCGTTTGATTGGGCTTGGCATCCCTTATCTGAGCACCGTTATTTATAAGGAGTGACGTGTTTTTCTACTTAATTGTGGGGTAATATGGACCCCATCTGTCACAAACCCAGCCACTACTCACACAGATGTCCTTGATAAAGACCTAATTTAGGTTGACAAGTTGGGCTACAGCTGTTTCTCCTATTTGGTGCCGGATCTAAATAAAACACATTTGCAGCAAGTTACTTTACGTCTCTATTTGTCGGTGCTGAGGTTATTTCTACAAACTGATTAGCATAATCGGGCTGATTTTCTCGGATGAGAGCAAATCGGCCATGTGACCCCAGCTAGGAAACATCTTCTTTTTTAGCTAGTGCTATTTTCTTGTTTTACAAATAAAACTCCCAAGTCCTGGTTTCCTCATTCTAATATGACCACAGTAGTTATGCTATGAAGATGATATATGATGAAGAAAGCAAGTGTTTTTTATTAAACTGTTCAATGATGGGGTGTGTGCGTGTGTTGCTTTTATTTGGTAAAAGATGGATTATAAGCACAAAGTTCCTTACCTAATACGCAATAAGTGATGAAAACTATGAGCCACCATGTATGACAAAACAGTCACAATTAAACGCCTAGTTGTGATAATTTGGTGTCAATGGACATTGGGTTGGAGTCATAATAATTCAAATGACCTGATAAAAGTTACAAATGCATCTCATTCAGATTAATGGAAAGTACTTTGCACTATTTCTGAACATAAATATGATTCTGTGCAGGAAATGGATAATAGAGTATGCTCATCTAAGAACTAAAGAGTGCAATTTTCCTAGCAAGACATGGAATTGCTTTCCGCTGATAGTTTCGACACTGACATATGAGGTAGGGCTGGAAACACACTGTGATCTACCTGTGTGCAGCCATACTGGAAAACAGTCCATTAGTGACTAAATGAATGCACTCCAAGACTTTTAATTCTTTGCTGAATCTATTTCCATATTTAATTGTGAAAAGTCAAAGGAAAAAGTTGCAAAGCACCTCTTCATCCATTTCGTTGTCACCGGGAGTGGCGATTAGTAATTCGTCTTGGAGTTATATTACAATGTTCACTTAAAATAATGTAGCTCCTTGCTGAGTTTGCTTCAATTAAGCCATATTTTATTGGTAATGACTTACCAAGCTGACAGTGACCTTGGAGTGGATATTGTCAACACTTCTTGGCACAAAGTACGTGATGATTTAGGGTTATTAATAGAGCATCAATTTATTCCTCTGTCTACGTCAGTATTTTTAAAAGGCTATTTAATTCAATTACAAATTAGATTTTTTTTTCTAAAGTACCTGAGTAATGCTTATTGCTTGGGTTTCTCAGTTAAGCACTAGTCAATTTATATTATTTTAATGCAACGATTTCAGCCAATGTATGATGACATAGATTTTTTTAATGTGCTCAATTCTAAAAGAATAGGCTCTTGTCAAACCACTTAGGAAAGGGAAATACGCTTTGGTCTCCTGTTCTTATAATTACGATAAATGTGCATTGAACCTATCTACAGATCAATAAAAGCTATATGTAGGTACAATCTTACAAAGGATATATTATATTCTTGAACTATATAGGAACAGACTAAGCAGTTTTATTTTTGCAACCAAATGATTATGGAGGTAAATAGCTGGAAATACATCTTGTTTGTCATTGCCTTTGGTGGCATTAATGGAGATTAATTATGCGATTGTTGGACCACTACTTATATTTTTCTATTGTTTTTTACTTAACCATTGCTGAGATTAACAAATAAAGGTTATTTTAAAGAATAATAGCATATCACAAGGGAAAGAAATGAATGCCCATATGTTATCTCTGAAACAGCACCTATAATTCTTACAGTAAATTGGTCACAACCATCCATTTGTACATCAAACAATATTCAATAAAAGTCATATTACTACTTGTAATATACTTGTCGGATACTTGTAAGACACTGAGCTCTGTAGTGTTAGACAGTTCTAGTCCTACCTCAGCTTGTTTTCTTTGTTGAAATTTGATTAACCACTTCAACACCATGTGTCAGATACCGCAACAGAGAAAGGCAGAAGATCGTGGCATCTGGTTACACAAACTCCTGCACTGATTAGAAGCACTTCACCTTTTTATTAAATGGTGTAAATTTATTTGGCATTGCCGGGTTAATCTGCTCTGTGAGAGTTCCTGGTGCGTTTAAGCTATCAGCTGTGCACTGTTAGCCAATCCCATCTCCCATATAAACTAGGCCCTGGCTAGAGATCATTGTCAGAGCTAGCTTATGCTGCATGGCTGGAGGATGTTGTTGCCTATTATAGAAGGAGTTTGGTGGGTTTATCTGTGACTGTTGCTAGGTTTTGAGTGTGTAATAATTCCCTTTCTTTTCCTACTTTGGTTTAACCTCATCCTCCACTCCCCGGTGCATTCCTCTGTTATATGTGTGAGTATTTTTGTATGTTTGGTATTTTTTTTTTGTTACCCCTGTTCATATTACCTTGTTAGTGTGGTTGTTGTACTACGGTATACTACTCCTCCCCTCTTCCCTGGGTTAGGGAAGCGTACAGACTGAGGGCTGATTCATAAGCTAAGGCAAGGTACAAGGCCCCGGTATCTTCGCCATAAGAGATAATCTGGGAAACAGGGTGAGCTAGGGTGTTCCCAATGTACATATCGGTTAACTAAGCACCGCGCGGCACCTAGTTACCCGATATGTACCCTAGATACCGGCTCTCAGCTTCTGCTGTAGAGCGCTGAGACCCTGTATCCAATGTACATATCAGTTAACTAAGCACCGCGCGGCACCTAGTTACCCGATATGTACCCTACATACCGGCTCTCGGCTTCTGCTGTAGAGCGCTGAGAGCCGGTATCCAATGTACATATCGGGTAACTAAGCACCGAGCGGCACCTAGTTACCCGATATGTACCCTAGATACCGGCTCTCAGCGCTCTACAGCAGAAGCTGGGAGCTGGTAACCAGGGTACATATCGGGTACCTAGGTGCCGCGCGGTGCTTAGTTACCCGATGTGTACATTGGATACCAGCTCGCTGATCGTTGGTCTCCCGTTGTCACACGCAGCGATGCACACTGGCCAGCGGGACACCAACGATGGAAAAATGGTCCAGGCCATTCGATAACGATCAGTGACACCCAGCAGGGGGGCTGGTCGTCGCTGCGTGTCACACTAAGCGAGACCGCTGGTTAGGTCACTGTTGCATCACAAAATCGGTGACGCTTCAGCGATCTCGCTTAGTGTGACGGGGGCTTTAGTAGATCTATAGAGTTCGACAGAAAGTCTGCTTTAACACATTCAGCTATCAGTGGTTTGTTCTGGAGGGTACAGTGTTATCACCATATTTACATATAGAGATAAAAGTGCATTTAAGCAATCAAATGGTTCAGGAAACTAGGAATTGTGATTAGAAGACCTGCTCCAGAAACAGCCAATGGTGAGGGCTGGTGATTTTGCAAGATTTATAACACCAACTTGTCAGGAGCTGAGAGGGAGGGTGAGAGAGGTGAGCAGCTAACTACTGTATAGAAATCAATGAGCTTGAGAATGCTGCCTGGTATGTTAGAAGTTAACTCCTCTACTGGAATGTAACTACAGCGCACACTCAGCCAAGCACTAGTAGCCGAGCTCTTTAAAAACAAGCAGAACCTTTTTAAGATAAAAGCTCTCACAGCAGGAGAATGACAGCAGATAAAAATGCAAGTCAATTACAAACTTGCTTATTGTTATTTTTGTTTTGGCCTGTGTTCACATTAACATCATAGTCATAAGAACTGTATCTTATCTGTTTTCAAACAGATCTCAATGTAACCCCAATGGCTTAAAATGGGATCCATCAGGTTTTAGATGCCCTTTTGAAATTTTTGATTGCAAAAATAGTGCTGCAGTTTAGAACCCATAATTGAAATCTAAAAATGCTAGTCTGACCAGAGCCATAAAGACCTTTATAAGATTCTGGTTCTTTGTCTTTCTGATCATCTTTACACAGTCTTTAAGTCTTAACACGATAAAACACCTATAAAACAGAGAATAAGATTCATATTTTGGTTCTATTTTGCCAACAGGCCGATACATATGCAACACAGAAATACCGAGGTGTGCACTTTGCAAAGTATTCAGGGAAGCGAACTGAATTTGAAAACCATGATGGACCTGGCCCAGGAGAATATGACATAGATCAGTAAGTGCGATATTTTGTTCCGAGCTTTTCATTAACTCTTACTTGCCACTTATTATTGTGCTTACACGATAACAAATCCAGAGCACTTTGATTTGCTGAAGAGACATTTAGATGGGTATTTATGCTGCAGCTTGTAGCACTGGCAGTTTTTATTGCATTGTGAATTACACTCTCTCGCATTTAACTGCTATAGTGTTGTAATAGGAACTGTCAAAACCAGTTTTCGTATAATGCATAATGGATAATATAGCCTTCATAAAAGAACTGAAGTAAGGGACTAGAGCCAGAAATTGAAGCCAAGCTGCGCCAAGGGATCGTGTACTTCTATGGAAGCCAGAAAATCAGGTAATATGAGGTTAGTAAGGATTTAGCACTGGAACAATGGTCAGAAACCACACCGGTATACTGTATTTAGACTCCTAAATCATAAATTCTGAATTTTACCAAATTAGAAACAAAATGCAACATGAAATGTGAGTTTGATAAATAAAACAATAATTTATTGTGATATTAAATAGGTTTAGCTTGATATTATGAATTGTCAGGCAGTGAGACATACAGTATTCATGTGATTAACCTCTAAGGATGGAGAATCGACAAGAAGAAAGCCCAACTTTTTTTTTTAAGTGATTTCTAACTGTCTTTCTCTGTTCAGTCTTCCAACATTGGTCATGTAAAATTTCACTTTATTTTGTAGTTCATTAAGTACTTGATCATTAAGATTTGTACATTATGAGTTCACACTCAGTGTAGAAAATATCGCTGCTGAGTTAACTTCAAAATCTGTAGGTGTAACACATGCATATAATCTTCCACAAAAAAATATAGTACAAATATTATTTTATGCTATGAGTTTAAAAACCTGCCGCATGGCTAGAATTCTCTAGGTTATTAACACTACATTGTAGTGCAGCAGGGTTGGTACGATGTGACAGACAGGCAGTGACCCAGCAAATTTCAAAGCAAAGCGTATTTAATGCCCAAACTCACAAGAAATAAACAGCACGTGGTATCATCCGAATCGCAGCCTGGAAACAAGACAGTCCACTTCCGAGACCGGTTGCTGTAGGTGACTGCACCACTGTGCAACGCTGAGGGGTGCCAGGCCTTTTGGCTCTGCTTGGCTTTGTGTTACCTCACACAGGCTGAGCTCTGCAGAGCCTCCTGCACTGCACACTTGCAAACCAAAACACACACCCAACCCTCTGCTGCAGGGTTTTTACAAGCAACTTGTGGCCGTGTGCCACTTGGAAGGAAGCAAACTACCCCACTACCATCCTGTAGTCCGCTTCAAAAATAAAAGCCCATAGAAGGTTTTCTTAAATCTAGCTTGGACAAATAGCTTGTCCAAGACCAAAACTCACTTTTATTCTGCACTGCAATGCACTCCTGCAGCCTCAGTTTGCTTCTGTACACATCGTGTGACCCATATAGCGACCCTGGCATATAACACCGGTCACTGCCTCACATATCCCTCCCTCTGTTCAAACTTGTGGGGTTGAACATTTGCCACCATACAGGGGATCCTCATTTCCCTGTGACTTCCCTGCCGATGTTCCACTGAAAAAGTGAAATTTTGTAGGGACAGGAGCAATTTGGTGACCCTAGCATTCCTTTCCTTTGCGTTTCTCATCCAGATGAGAGGGTGCATGGTCCGTGACAAAACTAAACTGACGCCCCAGAAAATAGTTGCATTGGGACTCCATGGCCCACTTAATTGCCAAGCACTCTTTCTCCATTACGCTATAATTTTTCTCTGCCGGGATCAGTTTCCTGCTCAAGTAGGTGACTGGATGCTCACCTCTTGCAACAGCATCACTCCTAGACCTACCTTCAAGGCATTTGTCTGCACCATAAAATTTTCTTGAAGTTGGAGCTGATGAGGACTGGCTGGGACTGGAATGCTTCCTCCGCTTGAGGATTCCAGTGGACCATCACCGACTTCTTACCTTTTAACAGGTAAGTTAGGGTATCCGATTTCCCTGCAAAATTGGGTATAACCCCGCGATTCTGAAAACTCCAGCACTGATTGTACCTGGGAAAGGTGGGTATTCCAATCCGCACTAAAGATGACTATGTCGTCTAAGTAGGCTGACACGTACTTCCGGTGCGGCTCTAACACTATTTCCATCAGCCTCTGGAATGTGGCCGGAACCCCATGTAATCCAAAAGGCAAGACAATATAGTGATAGAGACCCTATGGCATTATAAAAGCGGTCTTTTCCTTCGTTGATGCTGTCAATAAGACATGCCAGTAACCTTTGGTGAGACCGAGTGTGGTGAAGTACTGTGCCTCCCCCAGTCTCTCAATTAGCTTGTCCACCCAGGTCATGGGATAGAGGTCAAATTTTGACAACTCAATTAGTTTTTTCAAATCATTACAAAAATGTAATGACCTGTCTTGCTTTGAAATCAGCACTTTGATGCTAGCCCACTCACTCCGGGATTCCCGATGACTACTAACTGGAGCATTTGCTTCACTTCAACTGCGATGGCTTGCCTCCTGGCTTCTGGCACCCAATACAGTTTCATCCGTTTCCTTACCTGGGGCTCGGTGACTATGTCATGCTGGTTCAGTGAGGTCCACCCCAGCAGCTCCGCAAAATACATCCGTATTCTGTTGCACCAAAACCTGAGCCTCCCATCGCTGTTTGGTGAGAGCGTTATTTATTTTAACCTGACCCCCGGCCCTTTTACAATACGCGTGGCACTGCGCGGCCTGGGCATCCCTTAGATGCTCTTTTACTATGGGCCTAACTACCGCAATTTAGTCCTGCATGCTTGCCATGTGCTCGGGAATCGGTGGGGTCTCCTCGACCTCTACTGCCAATACCTCTAGGGGAAACCTGTCAGGTTTACTCTCTTCCCTAGGTTGGCGACCCCTATGGCAGGTATCTCTGACTCAAGATCTTTGGGCTCTGCACCCGGAATAATATTTACCTTGTGAGGGTTAACCCTGGTCTCCCACAGGGACCAGAATAGGGGCAAGTCTCTTTAAAAAATAATATTATTATTATATTTATTATTTAGTGCCAACATATTCTTCAGCACTTTATATTATAGCTCTTCCAACACAGTTTCATATGGAAGGGTCTTCCCACCACATGTTTGATGTCTCCACACAATGTGGAAAAGTAACCTCTGCGGTTGGGTACTCTCGGAGTTCCCCATGTATACCCACCACCCCCACTTTCCGTCCATTTGAGTTGTCCCCGGCAACAAGGGACCAATGGACCAAAGTCCCTACGCTCCCCAAGTCCAAGAGAGTCTCCGTTTGGTAACCATTGACAAGTACCTGGCACAGTTGAGGTTCGCTGCCGGCAATGTCTGTAGTGGCGGGGCAGACTGGCTGGGCACACATAGATATAAGGCGAGTATACCCGCAGTCCATGGATTCAGATGTCAGGGGGCAGTTGGCAGTCACATGTCCTGGCCCTTGGTACCTCCAACACTTAATAGCTGCGGCATGACTTGACCTTGGGGCCGCTTTAGGGGAAACGGGACCTTTGTCACCCTCACTTTGGTTTACCCCCTCATTATGGGCTCGGTCCTGGTTGTCCCTTGCAGAGGAGTGTGGACTTTACCCAGGCTCATGGGCTAGCGGTGTCTGACGTGACAGCTGAAGTGGAGCAATGTCCCGTATAAAGTCCTGAGTTGCCATATACCACTCCACCAGTCCAACAACCTGGTCGAGAGTGCCTGGGTCCACTTGCCCCACCCAGTGCGGTATGGTTGCTGGCAGAGCCCTCACCAGCCGGTCGACCACCAGCCTCTCTACCATCTGGAAAGGGGTTAAGGACTCAGGCTGAAGCCATTTTTTTCCAAGCTGCAGCAAGTCATATGCCAGAGCCTTAGTCGTGGCTCAGGCTAGTCACTCTGGTGTGGCCTGGCTCCCCATCACATGAAAGTAATGTCCATTACTCTGCATACCTGTAGCACCTTTTGCACTGTCAGGGGCTCCTCTACATTGCTGGAGACTTTCTCTGTCTGGCTGCACACAAACTGGGACACAGTCCATTTCAACTTTTATATAAATAACTTTACTCTCTTGTTTTCGCAGCACATCCATATTCATTACAGCATCAACATCAGTTTTCAAGCAATGCAACTTTTCCTCTTTCCCTGTACTCATCTCTCTATCACGCAGCACATGCTTGGGTGGGACCATCTCATACGGTTCCTCAGCGTCCTCCCGTTCAGACTCACTATGGTTAGGCGTTCCCTCGTCTGTCTTGCCCAAGACATGAGGGCATCAGTCCACGAAGTCAGCTGCCACATGGTGAGCGACCTGCCCTTCTGTACTGTCGAGACTTCTCCTGCAGCTCTTCCTACGGCCTTCAGTACAATATGGGGTCTTACCTTCACACAAGGTAGAGCAGCGTCCTCCAGGTCCAAACTCACAGCGCTTGGGGTTCCCTCAGCCATTTCGCTCCAGATCTGAGGGCATCACCCCATGCGATAAGTTGCCACATTATGGAGCCACCTGCATCCCTGTACTGTCCTGGACTTTCCTTCAGCCGCTCTTCCTTCACTGCTGAATCCACTGCTGCTAGGCTGTACTTCTGCCCCCCTGGTCCTTGGATGGCTGGGCTTCTCCTTAATAACGTTACGGGGGTACTGTGGTTTCCTGGGTGTGGACTGCACGGGCTCCCTGTCCCTACTCAATCTAATCAGGAAGTCCTCCCTGCCTTATCCACAGTGACCCCTCCTATAATTAACTATATACAGTACTATGTGGAACTCCTATCTTATACTAGCTAGACCAGAATGCCCCCATCTAGTGGCCTAACTGAGGTACTACACTTTCCCTATTAAAACTGTGCACAAAATAGCACTAGATACAATACAACAATAAATATCCACATATCCAAGCCCTCGCCACCTCCTGCCGCCTCAAACTCAAAAATATTTCCCGGATCCGCTCATTCCTCGACCATGAAACCACAAAAACACTAGTGCACGCCCTTATCATCTCCCGCCTCGACTACTGCAACCTCCTACTGTCTGGCCTCCCCTCTAGCACTCTGGCACCACTCCAGTCCATCCTACACTCTGCTGCACGACTAATCCACCTGTCTTCCCGCTATTCCCCAGCCTCCCCACTATGCCAGACCCTTCACTGGCTTCCTATTGCCCAGAGGCTCCAGTTCAAAACCTTAACCATGACATACAAAGCCATCCACAACCTTTCTCCTCCATACATCTGTGACATGGTCTCCCGCTACCTACCTACACGCAACCTTCGATCCTCTCAAGATCTCCTTCTCGACTCCCCCCTCATCTCTTCTTCCCACAACCGCATACAAGACTTCTCCCGGGCTTCCCCCATACTCTGGAACTCCCTGCCGCAAAACATCAGACTTTCACCAACAACGGAGACCTTCAAGAAAAACCTGAAGACCCACCTGTTCCGACAAGCCTACAACCTGCAATGATCCTCAGTCTACTGAACCATCGCACGACCAGCTCTACCCTCTCCTAGTGTATTCTCACCCATCCCTGTAGACTGTGAGCCCTCGCGGGCAGGGTCCTCCTTCTGTACTTGTGTGTCCCTTGTCTAGCACATGTTTATTGTATCTGTCTATATTTTTCCCTTTTCATATGTAAAGCGCCATTGAATAAATGGCGCTATATAAATGTATAATAATAAAATAATAAATACAACATTACAAGACAACTTTATACATACAGAAAGATAGCATATTTACATTCAGGGCAGTATCTACATTAATTAAGGGAGTGGATATCACACCGTCCTGGTACACCCCTTACACACCCGCTGAGCCCGCACGTATGTATTAACCCCCAGTTGGGCAAGGATCTTACCTCTCAGCTTCTCATATTCCAGGGCATCCTCTCGACTGAGGTCCAGGTAGGCCTTCTGGACATCTCTCATCAGGAAGGGGCCACCACTTCAGCCCACTGTGACATCTGCAACCTCTCTCGCTCTGCTGTGTGCTCGAACATGGTGAGGAAGGCTTCCATAACTTCCTCAGGACTCATCTTCCGCAGCGCTGTCCGAACTTTGTAACAGGCCTCCGAACAGATCGGGTAGCTGGTGAGGGCTGCCTCTTGCAGAGCTGCAATCGGTTGCAGGATCAGCGCTTAAGGTTAACCCCTACCTGACCAGGACGGGAGCAAAAACACCGTCCTAAGTCATGACAATGGTATCCTCTGAATTGCAGCCTGGAAACAAGACTGTCTACACCACTGTGCTATACTGAGGGATGCCAGGCCTTTTGGCTCTACTTGGCTGTGTGTTACATCACACAGGCTGAGCTCTGCAGAGCCTCCTGCTCTGCACGCTTGCAAACAAAAACTAACACACCCAACCCTCTGCTGCAGGGCATTTACAAGCAACCTGTGGCCGTAGGCCACTTGGAAGACCTGGCCGGGAAAGAAGAGAACTTCCCCATTACCATCTTGTAGTCCACTTCAAAAATAAAAGCCCATGGCAGGTTTTCTTAAATCTAGCTTGGACCAATAGCTTGCTGCAGTGCACTCCCGTGGCCTCAGTACGCTTCTGTACGATTCCTGGGTGACACATAGCGACCCTCGCGTATCACACCAGTCACTGTCTTACAATATAAATGAGAATTTTCAAGTGGATTTGTCCTATCTAAGGACAGCAAATTACAGTTACAAGTCTATACACAGAAAACATTGTGCTGTTTGACTAGAAGCATTAAAAAAATTCTCTGAAAATAAGGGCCCTATCCATAAAGGTATTTTCTCTAAATTTCTGCGGTAAAATACCTTCAAATGTCACAAAAAGTTTATGCAACGTCAAGTGGCATGAGAAATTTGCAACTTTTGGCATTTTTACGCCATTCCTCAATTAATCATTGATGCTTCTGCTTTGAGTAATTTGCTTCTTTATAGTGTCTTTAGTATTTGTACTTTATTCACTATACGTTTTGCACCATTTAGTTGTCTTTCTTTCTTAAAAAGGGATTTGTCACGGGGCAGTAATGGGAAAACAGGGGACGAGGAACCTGGGCCCCTAAACTGCCCCTCAGGCTACGGGGGTGCCCTGTCTGTCATTAACTTGGGGGTACCCTTGAAGGTAAAGAGGCCCAAGTCCGGAACTGAAAGTTTATTGCCACGCACACATTTGCCACAAGATGGAGAACTCTTTACAGAAGCGACAACAGAGACGTCCCCCTGTGTCGCCACACTCACACCCCCACATTGCTCTAAGGGAACCACCACCCTCCCCTGACCCCTCATCCTAAGAGGACTCTGAAACTCAGGGTTAGCTTGCGGTGAGGGATGAGTCTTGCCCCTACTCCTTGGCAGCACCTCTTCTGCCCCCACCAGAGAAGAAGGGGTAGGATGTAGAAGGACGGCAGAGGCAGTAGCCCCCGGGAAGCAGCCCTCACACGACTGATCCCAGCTGACTACTTCCCTGGACCGCCAATCTATGACCGGGTTGTGTTTTTTCAACCAAGGGAGGCCTAGAACGATGAGAGTTGGCATACCTTCCAAGATGTAGCTCGACTCCATGACGAGTCCCAATACGCAGATGTATATTATCTGCGACCTGGGTCACCCTCCCCTGGCTGAGTGGGACAGAGTCAATGGCCTGGAAGCTTAAGGGTTTCACCAGCGTCTTACTCCTCAGGCCATGGGACTGGACAAAGTGGGAATCCACCAAACTGACTCCTGCTCCACTGTCCACAAGCACCGGTATTCCCTCAGTTACCCCACCAACCACCACTTCAGCAGACAAGGTTCACTGATGAGAAAAAATGGAGGAAATATACACTCTCTGTTCGCCTCCCTCCACATGACCAGGGGACATGGCTTCTAGATGGCACAGGTATTTTGGCGTGAGCTGGGCAGACCCCAATGAAATGACCAGTCTGCCCACAGTAAAAACATGCCCCCAAACCATGGCGAACCACAGGCAACCCCATTTGGGAACTAACTCCTCTCACCTGCATGGGTTTGTCCAACTGCTCAGCTGTGTCCTCCTCCCTAGCAAGGACCACAGGGGCACATTTGGTGTATGCCTCTCCCTCAAGAATCTATCCACCCAGATGGCAAGGAGCATGGCGGCCTCTAACGACCTGGGGGTGGCGTACTGCACCAGAGTATCATGCAACCTTGGGGACAGACCCTGCGCAAAATGACTCCTAAGGGCAGGATCATTTCACTGTGTGTCAGTGGCCCACCTCCTGAACTCTGAGCAGTACTCCTCAGCCGGCCGACCCCCCTGCTTGATTTTACAGAGTCGGGATTCCACCAGGGAGACGCCATCAGGATCTCCATACACCAGCACCAGAGCCGTAAAAAAACAGTCCACCGACCTAAAAATGGTGAATCGGTCAGCAGGGAGAAGGCTCAGGATTGGGGATCACCCTTAAGAAGGGAGACAATAATCCCCACACGTTGTTCCTCACTCCCTGAAGAACGGGGCGGAGCCTGAAGTATAATTTACAGGCCTCCTGAAAAATCAGAAATTTATCTCTCCCTCCAGAAAACCTGTCAGGGAGAGATGTCTTAGGTTCTGGTTGAGCCTGCACCTGAGCTGAGGCCCAGAACACCACCAACTGCTGCAACTGCTGCACCACCTCACCCAGCAGCACCTTAAGGTGAGGGTCTGAAGCTGTGGGGCAAAGGCCTGCATTTGGGCCATGGCTCACCAGAAACAGTGTGTCAGTTGGTGATAATGTCACGGGGCAGTAATGGGAAAACAGGAGATGAGGAACCTGGGCCCCTGAACTGCCTCTCAGGCTATGGGGGGCCCTGTCTTTCCTTAACTTGGGGGTACCCTTGAAGGTAGGGAGGACCAAGTCACTGACCTGTCCCTATCTCCTGTTTAGCCCTGAGCTAAATCCCCAACCCCCTCCCCAGGAGATGAGACAGTGAATAAAGTGAACTGCACCAATATAACAAAAGGAAAGAAAAGATAGACACCTAGGGGATAAGGCAACTAAAAAACAAAACTTAGCTTTCTCTGCTGCAATGCACCGCACAGCAGAGTAAGGCACCAGATCACAGTATACAGCTGCAGAACCAGAAAGCTCCTGACTCCAGCTTGGCTGGTCTCCAAAAGGACCTATATCACCAACAGTCAGCTGATGCATCAGGTGACCTTTTAAATGATGGTGGGAGTGGTCACCACCAGCATAAGCAAACTCTGTAGCAATGTAATTACACCAGCGGCCACCGATAGAAAAACAGACATTAACCTTCGATGGCCTGAAAGGAAAAAAGTTTTAATATGAAACGCAAAATTTGCCACAGATTCAAAAATGGATCGTGACAGGATTGTCCCATAAACAAAGTACATTTAAACCAATAGATCTTGGAATTATAATAAGTTCCACAATTGAATGTGTTAAAACAAATGTTTGTGTGATTAAATAATCATATAAATGTACCCCTGCTTCGTACTGTGTAATGGCTCTGTCCAATCATGCAGAGCTGCTCCAGTTCATGGTTGGCACATACCTAAGCTCCTGGCCAGGGAACAAAGCATAAGTCACTCATGATAAGTAAGTATATAGATGAAACTTCAGGGGTTTGCACCTGCTGCTTACTTAGGTAACACATTTCCCTGGCTGTTTTAGGAGTGAGTATTTCTGTTGCGTCTCCAGCCCTCTAAGTTCATCATAAATCAAATTAGTGACATAGTGACTGCTGAGCTTTTAGACTACTTACTTGACTTAAAGGGAACATGTCACCATTTTTGTGTTGTCGCGGTCGTGCGGGCCGGGGTACTTGGTAGCCAAGCAGGCAGTCTTTCAGGGATATCACAGTGGCGATTGCCCAGCACCGTGGCCCTGACCGGACAAGTGAAAGGTGAGTATTTACAGGGGATAATGGATATGGTTTTATCGTGATGCCAGATGCTGCATGTGGGGTCCCCAGGGAATGGATAGTAATGCAGCAAGATGGATCACTCCCCTCAGCATGAGCATGCCCCTGGGGCAATGATGGGAGTTGTAATGAGCAGTTCAGAAGAAAGAAGCAAGGAGGCAAAGGAATTCAGTCTTTACCTTTACTGATGATGGATGCCGGTTGAATCCAGGGGTTCTGGTCACCAGGTCCAGGGTCCGGCCAGTCTGGAAGCAGCTGGAGTCCACTCCATTAAGTGGGTAGAATAGCCTTCCTTTCTATGCCCATCTGTTGGAGATTCAACAGCTTATGAGCTGATCTGTACCCCCTGCTTGTGTTCTGTAGCAGCTACAGCCAGCATACATTGCAAGCCCTTTGTAAGCTGTTCTCTCGGTCCCAGCTCTAAGCCCTCTATAATGTGGTTCTTCTAGTGTTGCAGGGGTGGACCAAGGACCTGCAATCCCTCGGTCTCCAGATTCTGCTCCCAGGATTTGCAATCACTGGTCGCCCAGCACTCTGGTGTCCTGTTCTTCTCATAATCCTATGGTGAGCCTTTCATAGCTCCAACCCCTGGAAACTCCATATGCTCTCTCTTCCCTTTCTCACACTGCACTCTCCTTACGCCTCCCCCCCAGCCAGAAGGGGCAGTCACCCTCCAGACTAGGGGCTTGTGCTCCCCCTTCTGGTCAGGGATGGGCTTGTGTGTGGCTGCGTGGTTTACTTAGTGTAGGGAGCTCCATTTACTTCCAGACATGATACCACCACCTGTTAGGGAGTGGATACATTGTGGTGGCCGGACCGCAGGGGCGCCCCAGTTTCATACTAGCTAAAAATATCATCTTGGTCAGTGTCTGCTATGCATTCCCTTAATACTTATGTAACCACCTAAATCCCCCTGTATAGCCCTGAAAAACCTTTTTCATTTTTCCCATGCTATATTCTAATCAGGTCCATTCGGGCCACTCCACCCCTCCCCTGGATGCTGCTCAGCATCCTGGACATGGATGACGCCTCCTGTGTCATCCGCATCGTAGTGAGAAATTTTGCGCCTGCACAGACAAATTTGCGCTTGCGCAGTGTTCTTTGCCCAACTGCGGGCAAAGCTGAAAAGCAAAAGTGCGCATGTACCAGCATAGGAGACGCTGAGCAAATGATATTTTTAGCTGATATGACACAAAAATGGTGACAGGTTGCCTTTAAAATGTATTTTGTTCATGGAACAATAACTTTAAGTCTTTCTTTTTTGTTTTTTATCCAACAACTTTGCTTAAACAAATTCATAAAATATGACTTTTACTAAATGTCACACTTTTGTGGCATATCTCACTCCAGTCTCTGCTTGGAATAAGTTTTTTTTGCTGAGTTTTCAAATTTGGCGCATTTTTAGCTGAGTTTTCAAATTTGGTGCAACTTTTTAAATCCATTGCGACTTTTGGTGCTGAAAAGTCGCAAAAATGATTAAAAAAAAATTAAAGAGCATTTTTGATATTGCGCTTTATTCATGAACTACATGCACCATTTTGAAGAATTTGGCGCAAAATACGTAAAAAAATTATACAAGCCAAAAAAAATGAAAAGTAGCTTCAAGAAATCGGAAATATTGAATCAGGGCCAATGTGTCCAGTATATTATTTTAACACTTCTAGTAGTCAAGTGGCACATTTTTTTCTGCCATTTTAGCTAAAAGAAGAACACTCCTCTAGCTGTAATGTGTTACTCTTATATTAAGTTCACAGATCAGCTTTCTAGGTTTTGTAGCATAGTACTGCATATTGCTGCTGAGTGCTGAATCTAGTTGTTGATTTTACAATTAGTGTTTTTGATACCTAAGCCCAGTCTACAGTAATTTAACAAGATACTGTATACCACTATAGATCAGGAGGGTACGAAAACCAGCACCGCTAAAATAATTAAGAAGATGATCTTTAATGCACAAATATCTTCATAAAAAAGATTAGACTCTTATAATACAGTTTCCTATTGGATTTTTATATTTTTTTTTATGAAGACATTTCTGCATTACAGATCGTCTTTTGAATAATTTTTCCGGTGCTGATTTTCATACTTTCCTGATCTATTGTTGCTCAATAACACCGGCCTGGAGTTTTCAAGCATTGCCTAAATCATTCATATTTGACATTTCCCGCACTAGTGGTGAGCTGAAAAGTTTTTTCTCCTGCTTTGTATATCACTATGCTTCTCACTAAATTAGAATATCATCAAAAAGTTAATTTATTTCAGTTCTTCAAGACTAAGGGACATTTTAAAAAGCTTCGGAAGCCTTTGCAGGTGGTTTTGTTAATTATTCTAATTTACTGAGATAATGACTTTTGTACAGTGTCCATTTTTAGAACATGATCATATGAGTCAGGTATCAGAGTCAGGAATCAGAATCAGGTATTAAAGTCATGTATCAGAATCAGGTATCAGGCAGAGTATTTCTGACGTTTGACTTTGATATATGATCATGTTCTAAAATGGACACTGTACTTTGGGGTTTTCATTGGCTGTAAGCCATAATCATCAACATTAACAGAAATAAACACTTGAAATAGATCACTATGTTTGTAATGACTCTATACAATATATGAGATTCCGTTTTTGTATTGAAGAACTAAAATAAAGTAACTTTTTGATGATATTCTAATTTAGTGAGAAGCACTTGTAAGTTGTAAGAACATTCACTTAGTTTTGACATCTACTTTTAGTCTTTCAGGTTTGAGTGTTAAAAGTCATGTGCAAAATAGGTTGGTTATGTCACAAAGTATCCCTAAGTCTTGCCATATAGAATCATTACATAGTTATATAGGTTGAAAAATGACCTGGGTCCATCAAGTTCAACCTTTCTCCACCAATTATACATTTGGTCACTAATTTAACTATATCCCACAGGTCACTAATTTAACTATATCCCACATTAAAGGGAAGTTATCATCAATGATTGAAAATAGATGACCAATTGTTTGAAGCAAGATTTTGCGTTACTTGTACTTTGAAATATTTTTTGCAATGTTTTTTTTTTATATCACAATCTATAAAAAAAATGAAAATTAGTAATTTTTTAAAAAAAATTAAGAATATATATTAAAACTTAAAAACAAAAATGAGTAATTTTGCAATTTTACACTTGCCTAATGGGACTATTTTAGACTTGTACTTAATGTGCTTTCAAGAGAATTTGTACAGGTTTACATAGAAATCATGATGCCCCATAGCAGAAGTTTAAATTGACCAACCAACAAAATAAATAAATACATTTGTCAAGGTCACAGAAGAGCATATCTCACAACTTGTCAGTTTTTACAAAGTAATTTTCCTCCTACTGAAGCCCTAGATTTCCATAAAGTATGATGAAAACAAAAGTGCCCCCAAACATAGTATAATACCCCCACAGTGAATTCCTCCTCAGTACCCTCCACATGCACTGTGTGATTAGCCTACTGTACCCCACCTCAACTCCCCCAGGAAAGTATGGTGACCCCAACACAGTATGAACCCCCAACTGTGACCCCCACAGATCCCTCTATGCAGCTCTATATCTCAATACACTGTATAATGGCCTCCATTAGCTTTTCTTTGTTTTTGCTGCCCTTCTGAGTGAGATCAGCCGGGTCCCCCTGCTGGGGCCTGCACTGGTCTCTGTTTCTCATTTATTTCTGTTCATTTGCTCTGTCCCTGTTATTTCAGTGGCCGCTGGGTAGCTGCGTGTTCACACCAGAGTTCTGATTTAGTGGGGGTGAGATCGTGTGGTCTCAGCATTTTTGGAATCAGAAGTGTTGGATTTTTTCCTAGGGTTTTGCTGGGTTGCAGACAGTATTCTTTCCTGTCCTGTCCTATCTAGCTAGTTTTTGGCCCCAGCGTTTGCTTACTCTATTTTCTACCTGCGTTTGTATTTCATCTTGTCTAACCGCCATTATATGTGAAGGGGCTACCTATTCCTTTGGGGCGCTACTCCGGGGCAGTTAGCTTTCCCCTTTCTATCTTTAGGCGTAGCTAACTCTCCGGCTGTGTCGAGGCTTCTAGGTCACTGTAGGTGCGTCCCACGCTGCTTCTAGTTGTGAGGTTAGTTTAGGGGTCTGCAACCCATTAGTTCCCAACCTCTCTGGGTGTTCAGCTGCCTTGGCTGTTTTTGCTCCTGTCCTCCTCGGCTACCAAATCATAAAAATCCCCCATCCTGGTATGCATGGCTCCCTTATCTCTATCCTGGTATGTAGGGCCCCCATCTCTGTCCTGGTATGCATGGCCCCATCCTTATCCTGGTATGATTGTCCCTGCCCATCCCCATCCTATTATAAATGGCGCAAATGTGATTTGTGATTGGCCCCAATCCCTATCTTGGTATGCAGGGACCCCATCTCCGTCCTGGTATGCATGGCTCTATACTTATCCTGGTATGACTGGCCCCAATCCCTATCCTGGTACGCAGAGACCCCATCTCCATCCTGGTATGCATGGCCCCATCCCTATCCTGGAAAGATTGGCCCCATCCTTTTCCTGGTATGATTGGCCCCGATCCCATCACCATCCTGGTATAAATGGCCCCATCCTTATCCTGGTATGATTGGCCCCAATCCCTATCTTGGGAAGCAGGGACCCCATCTCTGTCCTGGTATGCATGGCTCCATCCTTATCCTGGTATGACTGGCCCCAGTCCCTATCCTGGTATGCAGAGACCCCATCTCCATCCTGGTATGCATGGCCCCATCCTTATCCTGGTATGCATGGCCCCATCCTTATCCTGGTATGCATGGCCCCATCCTTATCCTGGTATGCATGGCCCTATCCCTATACTGGTATGATTCGCCTCATCCTTATACTGGTATGCATGGCCCCATCATTTTCCTGATATGCATGGTCCCATCCTTATCCTAGTATGATTGGCCCCAACCTTATCCTGGTATGCATGGCCCCATCCTTATCTTGATATGATTGTCCCCTTCCCCATCCCGGTATGCATGGCCCCCAACAGAAAAAAAATTCTTAGCTCCCCTGTGTGCCCTCGCAGCATCCTGCTCTGATGCCAGCAGCTGGTATATGCTTGTAAGCAGCGCATGGAAGTGAGGTCATGCACTGCTTACAAGCCTCCAAGCACAGCTGCCGGAATACTCACTGTTCTCCACACTGGAACTGTGTGCGTGGAGTGCAGTGAGTATTCATTGTTCTTTAGTGAGCACAGTGTCAGCCGCATCCGCTGGGTTCCTGTAGCTGCCAGGCTTTCTCGTGTGCCGCTACTAAAGGGAAGGAATATTCATTGCATTTCATGCCTATGGAAGTGGACTGCAGTGAATATTCATTGCCTCAAGTAACCGTCACACTCGAAAGGCGGACAGCTACGAGAAGCTGGTTGCTGCGGATAACACTGTGCTTGCTATTAAAGAGAAATTAATTTTCTCTCCTTTCCACGCCCATAGGCATGTAATGGAGTGAATATTCTGTTCTCTTTAGCAGCAGGCACAGGAGTTAGCCATGGCAGCTGGCTCCTTCCCATGGGCGTACCCACCGTGGGGCAGGGGGCAGCTGTCCCCCCTAGAAGCAGGGCCCGTTGAACTGACAGTTCAGTGCCGGTGGGCCCTTTAATCACGGGCGCAATGTGCTGAGTGAGGAAGGCCTTGCGGCCTTCCATATGCAGCACAGGCGACGTGATCGTCATCACGCCGCCTGCGCGCCCTGATGACGTCATGCCGCCTGTGCCAGGAGAAGACGGAGACGAGCGCGCGCATCTTCAGAGCAGTGGGGGAGATAGGTGAGTACTGGCATTTTTTTTTTACACCGGGCCCGGCCTATGGGGGATTATGCTGCCTATTGGGGACTATGCTGGCTATGGGGGATTATGCTGGCTATGGGGGATTCTGCTGGCTATGGGGGATTCTGCTGGCTATGGGGGATTCTGCTGCCTATGGGGGATTATGCTGGCTATGGGGGACTATGCTGCCTATTGGGGACTATGCTGGCTATGGGGGATTATGCTGGCTATGGGGGATTATGCTGACTATGGGGATTATGCTGGCTATAGGGGACTATGCTGGCTATGGGGATTATGCTGCCTATGGGGGACTATGCTGACTATTGGGGGATTATGCTGGCTATTGGGGATTATGCTGGCTATGGGGCATTATGCTGGCTATTGGGGGATTATGCTGGCTATGGGGACTATGCTGGCTATGGGGGATTATGCTGGCTATTGGGGGATTATGCTGGCTATGGGGGACTATGCTGGCTATTGGGGGATTATGCTGGCTATTGGGGGATTATGCTGGCTATTGGGGGATTATGCTGGCTATTGGGAGATTATGCTGGCTATGGGGGACTATGCTGCCTATGGGGGATTATGCTGGCTATTGGGGGATTATGCTGGCTATGGGGGACTATGCTGGCTATGGGGGATTATGCTGGCTATTGGGGGATTATGCTGGCTATGGGGGACTATGCTGGCTATTGGGGGATTATGCTGGCTATTGGGGGATTATGCTGGCTATTGGGGGATTATGCTGGCTATTGGGGTTTATGTTGGCTTTAGGGGATTATGCTGGCTATTGGGGATTATGCTGGCTATGGGGGATTATGCTGGCTATTTGGGGATTATGCTGTCTATTGTGGGATTATGATGGCTATTGGGGGATTATGCTGGCTATTGGAGGATTATGCTTGCTATTGGGGACTATGCTGCTTATGGGGGATTATGCTGCCTACTGGGGACTACTATGCTGCCTATTGGGGACTATGCTGCCTATTGAGGACCTATGCTGCGTATTGGGGACCTATGCTGCCTATTGGGACATTTACCTGCCTATTGGGGACCTATGCTGCCTATTGGGGGCCTATACTGCCTATTGGGGACCTATGCTGCGTATTGGGGACCTATGCTGCCTATTGGGGACTTATGCTGTCTATTGAGGACATATGCTGCCTATTGGGACCTATGCTGCCTATTGGGGACCTATGCTGCCTATTGGGGACCTATGCTGCCTATTGGGGACCTATGCTGCCTATTGAGGACCTATGCTGCCTATTGAGGACATATGCTGTCTATTGAGGACATATGCTGTCTATTGAGGACATATGCTGCCTATTGGGGACTATGCTGCCTATTGGGACCTATGCTGCCTATTGAGGACATATGCTGCCTATTGGGGACCTATGCTGCCTATTGGGGATCAATGCTGCCTATTGGGGACATTTACCTGCCTATTGGGGACCAATGCTGCCTATTGGGGACATTTACCTGCCTATTAGGGACTCTCGCACCACACCAGTCTGAGCCTGAGCTAAAAGCGGAGTTGCGCCAATATGTGCACTGATGAGGATGAAATGATATGGATTGGCAAGGCTGCAGTGATGGGCAGTGCAGGCCGTATGTCTGTGTGTGGGCAGTTTTATTGCTGGTATATTGTTTTTGTAGCGCTGTATATATATATTGGTATTTTACTAATAGCAATTTGGAATCCTTAGGAAATAATGATATCAAGAAAGAGAAAAATTGCTTCACTTGTGACTAGTGTTGAGCGATACTGCCCGATATCCTAAAATATCGGATCAGATTGGATCGGCCCGATAGTCAAAAAGTATCGGGTATCGCCGATCCGATACCGGAAACACAATGCAAGTCAATGGGACAGAAATATCGGAACTAAAAAAACCCCTTTCTTTCCTTGTAAACACTAAATATACACACATAGAATACATATATATATATATATATATACGTCATTGTGACATATATATATACATATATTTATAGTTCATACACTTCTACATAATAAAATAGCCTCTGATTCAATTGCCGGGTAATGCCGGCTTTTGTGAAAATACAGAAGCACCCGACATAAAATGACACATGGTTTACATAGAGTTAACCATGTCTTTTCATGTAGTTTGATATCTGGTTTTCACAAACAATTACATGAGTGTAGGTGTGCAAAATTTCACACCTGTAGGGGTTAATTAAAGGTGTAAATTCGTTGTAAAAAAAACGGATTTTTTGCTACGTATTTACACCTTTAATTAACCCCTACATGTGTCAAATTTTGCACACATACACTCATGTAATTGTTAGTGAAAACAATATATCAAACAACATGAAATGACATGGTTAACTCTATGTAAACCATGTGTCATTTCATGTCGGCTTCTGTATTTTCACAAAAGCCGGCAATTGAATTAGCTGCTATTATACTATGTAGTAGTGTATGAACTATAAATATAAATATAATATATATATGTGTCACAAATTCAATGACATGTATATATATATATGAGGTGTAAAATTGTTGAAAAAAAATGCGTGGGCTCCCGCCCTATTTTCTCAACCAGACAGACAAAGCAAGCAAGTGGGGGCAGATAATAATAGCCCAGAGAGGGACCATTATTTTTGGCCCCCCCGGCTACTAACATCTCCCCACAGACACCCCAGAAATGGCAAATCTATAATTAGATTTGCCCTTTCTGGCACTTTGCCCGTCTATTCCCATTGCCCTGTAGCGGTGGCGAATGGGTTAATAAGGGGTTAAAGCCACCTTGCTATTGAAAGGTGAGTTTAAGCCAGGTTAATAATTGAGAGCTGTCAATTAGACAACTATCAATTATCAATCCTATTGTATGAAATAAAAATAAAACATACACACTTTAATTAAAAATAATTTTAATGAAATAAACACACATTTTTGACAATTTTTTATTTTACTGCCATTCCTTTCAAAGCCCTTGTTAACCTGTAATAAAAATAAAATAATAAAGCAACATTATTCTTACCTATCCGATGTTCAGTCAGGTCCCCCGATGTAATCCTTCTGAAAGGGTTAATGTTTACTGCAGAGACCGCAGCTAATGCTGACAGTCTCACAGTAAACCCCAGAATGAATGAGCTCCTCTCCTGGCTGACAGGAGAGGAAGTGGTTAGCATAATTGATTGCTTTCCACTTTCACTTCAGGTCAGCCAGGGACACCCACAGCATCAGTGACGTCAGAGGGAATCCCGGCTGACCTGAAGTGAACTGATTAACAAAAATAGGGGATCCCCTCTAAAAAAAAATGGCGTGGGGTCCCCCCTATTTTTGTTAACCAGCCTGATAAAGCAGACTACTTAGGCCTGGTTTTTCAGGCTGTTAAGGAGCCAATATCCATGGACCTTGCAAGCCTGATAAAACCAGGCCACAGCAGTCTGCTTATCTTGGCTGGTTAACAAAAATAGGGGATCACCTCGAAAAAAAATGGTGTGGGGTCCCCCCTATTTTTGTTAACCAGCCAGATGAAGCAGACTGCTGAGGCCTGGTTTTTCAGGCTGGTAAGGATCCAATATCCATGGACCTTGCAAGCCTGATAATACCAGGCCACAGCAGTCTGCTTAGCTTGGCTGGTTAACAAAAATAGTGGATCCCCTCGAAAAAAAAATGGCGTGGGGATCCCCCTATTTTTGTTAACCAGCCAAGTAAAATGCAGACTGCTGCGGCCAGGTATTAAAGGACTGTCAAGGCCCATGGATTTTGGCTCTCAACAGCCTAAAAATACCAGGCTGCAGCAGCCTCACAAATGGCGCATCCAAAGATGCGCCAATTGTGGCACTTTATCCGGCTCTTCCCACTTGCCCTGTAGCGGTGGCAAGCGGGGTAATAAGGGGTTAATGTCACCTTTGATTGATCGGTGACAATAAGCCCGGTTAATAATGGAGAGGCATCAATAAGACACCGATCCATTATTAATCATAGTTTGTAAATTTAAAAAAAAAAACAGCAAGAAAAAAGTCTTTTAATGAAATAAAATACCACAGTTTTCATTAATTTTATTTCACTCTCATTCCTGCGACGCCATCGTTCTCCTGTAAAAAAACAAAAATAACAAACCAACACAAATACTCCCTGTCCAACGCAGTCCAAAATCACGAGTGTCCCACGATGAGTCCAGCTCTGCTACATCTGGATGACAGGCTGAGCCTGACATCCACATAGAGCAGAGCTGCTTACCTGAGCTGCGTCCCCGGCGGTGACATAATCCGGACTGGTTTACGGCCAGCTGTCGCGAGAGTACAGCTGGCCGAGATTACCCAGTACCCGCAGTCACTGCAGTTATCGCGAGATTCTGCACGTGACCGCCAGGGACATAGTAATGGCGGCCATCCAGGAGGACGTGACCACTGGGGAAGGGGATCTTCTGCCAGGTAAGTGCTGACTCTGCTGAGTCCTGACACCTGACAGACCCAACCGACACTGACAGTGACAGTTTCGGGAAGTTCCTGTGTCACGTACTTCGTTCTGTGACACAGGAACTCCCCATAGACTTTCTCGGAAAACTCAGATTCCGGTATCCGATATGACAAAAATATCGGAACTCAGAATCGGAATTCCGATACAGCAAATATCGGCCGATACCCGATATTTGCAATATCGGAATGCTCAACACTACTTGTGACAAATATGGAACCGAACATTGACCATCTCATTAGCCAAAAGCAGGCCCATAGTTCCCATTGAAATACCAGTAAGTTTGTTGATTTTTAACTTTACTTGTTCTTTATTTTAAGTATTGTATTTGTTCCTGTTTATTTTTATTTTTTTTACTTCAAAATAAGAGTGTAGTATATGGTGTATACAGGGTCATACAGATCGTGTGCGGTATAAAGAGTGTATTTACACTGCTGTATTATACTTTTCATATACAGGTTATAATGCCTCTTATTCTTTGTATAGAGGTGAGTGTGCCATGTATAATATATGGTATATACAGCGTAGTGTCGCATACACTGCTGTATTATACAATATACAACAGTTCTAATGCTCCATACCTAATATGCAGGATAATGTACAGTGTATATGATGCAACCTGTATAAGATGTGACATTGGCTTGCCCTCCCCCTAGTTTTGATCCTGGGTACGCCCATGCTCCTGCCCCCTGTGACCTACTGCTTTGCTGGCAATACCCCACCTCCCCACCATAGCCAGATTAGGGACATCCAGACTATAAGACGCGCCCCCATTTTCCTCCATATTTTTGGAGGAAAAAAAGTGCTTATTATAGTCTGAAAAATACAGCATACAGTACAGTGCAGCTCATAGTCCTCTATTTGGTATAATGCACCCCATATTCCTGCATATAGTATAATGCACTCCCTGTAGTCCTCCATACAGTATAATGCACCCTATAGTCTTCCATATAGTATAATGCACCTCATAGTCATTCAAATTGTATAATGCACTCCCCAAAGTCCTCCATATAGTGTAATGCACCCCCCATAGTCATCAATATAGTATAATGCAGCCCCTATAATCCTCCATATAGTAAAATGCACTCCCAGTTGTCCTCCATAGAGTAAAATGCATCTCATAGTCATCCATATAGTATAATGCACCCCCACATAGTTCTCCAAATAGTATAATGCACTCCCCATAGCTCTCCATACAATGTAAAATAATACCTCATAGTCATCCATATAGTATAACGCACTCCACATAGTCCTCTATATAGTATAATGCACTCCCCATAGTCCTCGATATAGTATAAGTATAATGCACCCCTTATAGTCCTCCCTACAGTATAGTGTACCTCATAGTCATCCATATAGTATAATGCATTCTCCATAATCCTCCAAATAGTATCGTGACCCTCATATAGTCCTCAAAAGAGTATTATACACCCCGTAGTCCTC
>JARQOD010000001.1:258864085-258883509 GCA_033576555.1 Oophaga sylvatica
GGCAATTTCTTGCAGCAGAAATTTTTATGGGCTTCATTGCAAAAGGAGTAGTGTTAACAGAGCTCAGCATTCAGAGAACTGGTAGATCAACAGGACAGAAAAAAAATATTTGAGCAAAATTGCACCAAGCAGCCCAGTAAATGACACCTTCCTGGATCAGGTCTGTGTCACTACATCATACTGCTCTCAGATTACATAACAACAAGCTCGTGACAGTTTCCCTTTAATCTTCTTTTTTCTATTTTCTGCATTAGGGTATATTTAATTTGGGAGAAATCCAACAGATATCTACATTCGTGTATATATATAATATTCCCAAGTGTGGCATATTCCATGTTGTCCTGGAAAACTACATTTTAAAAATTTTGGTTTTGCTTTTTACAAATGCAATCATCAGTGACACTGACTTTGAAAGAACCACCACCATAACATGTATCTGGGCATCCTCCTACACGCCATCTGCATTACCACCACATTACATACATATTTATGTTAGGCACAAATATATTGTAGGGATTATAATTATCACACACTTAGGTAGGCATTATGGAGCGGTCACACAGGCAATGCGGGTTGGTCCAAGCATGAGCAGTGTATTGCTGTCATAAAACTCCAAGGAGATTCAAAACCAAAGCAGCCTCTTCTGGGGGACAAAGTATCACAGCAAATAGTTGATTCATCAGGGCACATATATGTCAGTGCGAGCTCACCCGAAAAATTACAGTCCTTTCTCCATGACCAAACTTTATACACAGAAAGAGGCCCAATCCCACCAGCTCAGTATCACCTTCATCCCAAGCTACAACAGCTTCCAGAGCCAAAAGAAAGTGTTCAGCTCCATGCACAATTCTAAACTGAGCAGCTGGAGCTTCCACCATTACTCTAGCTCCAACACACAGACTGCTCAACTTTCCTAGCTGACCTATACAGCCTCCATTCAGAGAGAGACACTGGCTTGTCTCTTTCCACTTATAGCTCACTATTTTGACTGTTCATTTGCCAGCTTCTACCACAATCCACTCTACTCAGCTTCCTGATTGACACAGTGTGAACCCATTTCCTGGATCTTAGTCAAAGCTGGCCATGTGCATCTAATTAAAACCTGCATGCTGGAATTTAACCCAGTATTACCTGGCTTTGCTACTAATATATATGTTATATAATTAATATATCCATATGCATATATACATGCAGAATATTTATCTTTTTAACATTATACATTCATATACATAGTGTCATGATCCAGGTCGGGTTTGCTTTCTGCTTCCTGCCTGGTCAGGTGGGGGTTAACCTTCTCTGTGTCACTGTGCCCTGCAGTGTATGACCCGGCTTGACCTCTGACCTGCCTTTCCATCTTTCATTTCTGCTTTGGATTGTTCTGTCTGGCTTTGACCTTTGGCGTGTTTCTGGCTGTGATTTGTCTCGTCCTCTTGTTACCGCGCTCTCGACCGATTTTTGACCTCTGGCTTATCTTCAGACTGTTGCCTCCTGCCTTCCCCTCTGATACTACGTTCCTAGCTGTTGCTGACTTTGGCTTGTACGACCTCTCAACTGCCCCTAGCGGTGTTTGCCTCAAGCTCTACAGTCTTCGATTGTGGTGAGCTCCCTGTTACCTCCCTTCCTGCCCTCTGGTGGTCTTCCCTGTATTGCACGATACTTAGTACATACATGCATATGCAAGATGCGCACACATAACACAAACAAAAACACTAACATCTTTCTGATGTGCTTGTTCATATGAACACATGATTTTTTTTAAGTTCATTTATTCAACTTTTTTTAAATTTAAATCTTCTTTATTTGAGATCTTATTTCCTTACAAGTGAGCCGTAATGCCGACGCCTTTTTTGCCACATATGTAGGCTTACTGTAACTAACAAGAACCAGTTTATTATTTGCTATTTCCTATAACATTAAAAATAATATTGACCACTTGTATTACCATGTGCCCACTGCATATATTACGAGCTATATTCCATGTAACGCATGTGCCTGAATACTTCTCTCATCTGGGTGACCTAACACTACATTATGTTTTATCATGAACAAATCTTAAATATCTTTCCATTGATTCTCCAAATTGCAAATCCCCTTTTTGGTTGTGAATCATTATTTTTTACCATCTTTCACCCAACAGTGAATAAATAGTTTGTCATAGTACTAAACACAGCTCTGTTCTGAGCATTGGGCATGGTTACTGTCTGTCGGTTTTGCTGAGTATGACATTACCTGCTTACCTTCATTTTTAGAAACACTAGCTGTATACCCGCCTTCGCCCGGGTTAATGTACTTAACTGTGCCCTCATCAGGATTAGCAACATAGAAGGACAAGCTGGTGCGCTACTATTATATATATCCTCCACATACAGGTATGTGATTACATCAGTCATTACACCAACATTGGCCAAGCATAGTAACTGAAATCCTATTACCTCACACAGCTTTCTTATACTGACAATGTCCTATGTTGCCTATAGTAACCAAACAGAGGCTCATATTAATGACCATGGCAAAATAGAAGTGAGCTGTGATTGGTTGCTATAGGCAGCCTGATAAATCCCCAGCCAACAGAAAACATTCCCCTCTGGCAAGATAATTACCTCACACATACAAATATTACAGCTCATGTGACTGACATGTGGCTTATTCCCTATATGGTCATATTAATGTCCTGTCGCAAAATAGAAGCTGAGCTGTGATTGGTTGCTATAGGCAGCCTGATAATTCTCCACCAAAGAAACATTCCCCTTGGCAGTATATATTACCTCACACATACAAATAAATATTACAGCTCATGTGACTGACATCTGTTATTTCCTATATGGCAAATTTATAACAAATTGTTCTTGTAGTTTGGCTGGTTATAATCAGATATTTATTTTTAAAAGATAAAAATACCAGACTGGGTTGTGTTTTTAATGCCGCAATTTTGAACACGTGGGTTAAAATGTCGACTCAAAACACAGCCTTGATGCTCCCGGGTCGAGACGTGCGGGGTGCAAAATTTCATGCCCGTAAATGCAGATTCCTATGCCGGACATACACCCAAGCATTCAGCTTTCTCCCCATTATTAGATAGGGCCAAAATGTTTGGCGATTTGGAACGTGCGGGGGTTAAAAATTTCCATTCAACACATAGCCTATGATGCTCCTGGGGTTGAGATGTGCGGGCGCAAAATTCATCCCGTAAGACAACGTGCAGATTCCTATCCCGGGCCAAAATTATTTGCCGATTTGGAATGCGCGGGTTAAAATGTCGACTCAAAAACAGCTATGACGCTCCCGGGGTCGAGACGTGCGGGTGTGCAAAATTTCATGCCCGTAAATGCAGATTCCTATGCCGGACATACACACAAGCATTCAGCTTTCTCCCCATTATGTAGATAGGGCCAAAATTGTTTGGCGATTTGGAACGCGCGGGGTTAAAATTTCGATTCAAAACATAGCCTAGGACGCTTTCGGGGTCGAGACGTGCGGGCGTGCAAAATTTCATGCCCGTAAGTGCGACGGTGCGGATTCCAATCCCGGACAAACATACCCACATACATACACACATACATACATTCAGCTTTATATATTAGATGATGTATTTATTAAAGTTACCACTAGGTGGCAGCAGATTCCTTGTAAAGTGATTGTACACCAGCAAGCATCATTTATTGTCTGGATTCTGCAAACAAAATAGTTTAATTTGTCAAGACAGAAATAAAATCTATTTTTTTTAAGGAAAAATGACAAATACAAATTACATTATGTCCAGAACAACCTATCTGCAAAAATGTATAATCACAATATGATGATAAAATAATGTGACATTGTCTACTGCAATCTGGCGCGTTACCAAGAGAAGTTTCCAGAGTGTTTTTACCTTTCTTTATTGCTTATAAGTTCATATTATATAATGATGTCAGAATGTATATGTGCAGTATATGACATGAAAGTGCTGCAATGCAACATGACAGCTCATTAAGTTAAAGCGCTCATTTAATCACATACAACCACTTTACTTAAGAGGGACTGCCTAAGACCCCTGGCAAACAGCTAATTTGATGCAAATGGTAAAATTTGCTGAACCCAAAATTTTATTGACTACTGTATCCATCTGGAATGAAAGAGGTTGTGTAATGTACACATGGACACCATAGAGGGGGTTCCCAGGTGGGACTTTTCACTGTGAGCCAGAACTGAAAGCTGCAGAGAGCGGCTCCCATTCTGGCAAGCTTACTCAGTCTGTAATGTGTAGTCTGTAGCTAGAGTTCTATGGGTCGCAGAGCTCCTTGGGGTTTAGCCCTGTGTCTTTACATGTAAAGGAGGGGACAGATGACTGCTGCTCGTGCTGCTCGAGGTGCAGTCTGGAAGCCTGGGCCCCCTCACTACTCTGGGCCCATCTGCATCCGCAATCACTACACCCATATGCATATATTTTACAGACCCATAGCTGGATTTTCTGTGATATTTGAAGGTCCATTAATGCTCACAACATAATGGGCAAAATTCTGTTCTTTCCCCTAAACCTTTTTCCCCATGGCTGCTCACTTTTCCAACTTTCTATATGTAATATTCGTTACAGATTTTTATTTAGGAGATTTAGTATTTCTAGGTGACTGAATGGCTTAAATAGTAATAATACTTAATGTCCTTGGTTGTGTAGGGCGATGAAGGGGTTAATATCCATTCTCTATGGTGGTCTAAACGTTTAATGGTTTATTTTTAATATACCTAATGCTCGTAATATTATATATAAAAAATGCTATATAGTTAAAGAAAACCTGTCATGTGCATAAAAAAAAATCAATATTTCTATACAGTTAATCTGCAGGTAAATAGCGTTAAAATGCTGCCTGGCCACCTTACTGAAAGCGTGGCTACCGGAGAGAACTTATAACCTTCTAAGAGTCACTCGCTTACCGTCATAGTGATGCGCACGGAGCGATTAGAGTCATCGCTCTCTATACGATGAGAGGCAGCTGTAATCAGTCCCCAGCCGCCACTTTTATTGACAGCCTATGACATACATGTGCAGAGAGGGCTGACAATGATTGTGCCAGGGGGTGACTACAGCTGCGCTCACATAATAGTGAGCAATGACAATAATTGCTCCCAGCATGCCACCTCTGTGATGCTTTGCCAGGCCTTTACTGCAGCTGACTTCAGTTGATGCTTGTTTGTGGGTCTTTCTGTCTTAATGAGACCATGTCTGATTGGTCCGATATTCGGCACCCCTACCGATCAGCTGTTCTCAGAGTCGGCCCTCGGTTGGAAATACTCAATTGTGGAGCTTGCCATCTTCTGATAGTGGCCGAAGAAAACGTCTTTAAGTTTTGTCTTAATCATGATGAAATGCATGCTTGATGGGCTTGAGATCTGTTGATTGACTTAGCCATTGCAAAACATCCCACTTATTTGGCTTAAAAATCTCCTGTTCTGCTTCTAGAGAATGTTTTAGGTCATTGACCATCTGTACTGTGAAGTGCCATCCAATCAACCATCCATCAAACTGCATTTGGTTGAATCAGAGAAGATAGTATAGCACTGTACACTTCAGAATTCATCCAGCTGCTTTTGTCTTCAGTCACATCATCAATGAACACTAGTGACCCAGTGCCACTGGAAGCCATGCATGCTCATGCCATCTGTACTGTAAGGGTATGTTTCCACCGTCAGGAAACGCTGCGTGTTTGACGCTGTGTACAGCCGCAGCGTCAAGCACGCAGCGTCCAGATGTTACAGCATAGTGGAGGGGATTTCATGAAATCCCATCTCCACTATGCGTTAAAAGACGCAGGCGTCAGACCTGCGTAAACGGACATGCGGCGCGTCTTTTCAGATCGCAGCATGTTCATTTACCTTGCGGCGACGCTCTGTCGCCGCAAGGTAAATAGCAGAGTCCTATGTAGCGCTGAGGCAATTCCGGATGTGTTCAATGAACACATCCGGAATCAACGTGCGTTCAGAAGGGGGCAGGGCTTTGGGCGGAGCAGGGTTTCCGCTCCGTCCAAAATGCCTGCTATCCGGAACGTGGAACCATACCCTAAAGCATCGTCAAATCAACCTTGCTGCATTTGGTTGAATCTGAGCAGAAAGTATAGCCCTGAACACTGGACTGGCTTTTTTTAGATGTTTTTTTTTGGCAAAGTCTAATCTGGCCTACCTATTTTTAAGGCCTTATTAACGGTTAGCACTCTGTGATGAACCTTCTGTATTTGCTCTCATGAAGTCTTCTCTTTATGGTAGACTTGGATACTGAAACAACTACTTCCTGAAGAGTGATATTTACTTAGGTGGACTTTGGTGGATGTTGAGAAGGGATTTTTCTTTATCCTAGAAAGGATTCTGTGATCATCTGCCACTGTTGTCTTTTGTGGACATCCAGGCCTTTTTGAATTCCCAAGCACACCAGTGTGCTCTTTTTTTTTTTTTGCTGAATGTATGATTTGGCCACTCCTAACATTTCAGATATCTCCCTGATGGGATTATTACTTTCTTTTCAGCCTAATGATGGCCTGTTTCTCTTCCATTGAGAGCTCCTTTGACAGCATGTTGTGGGTTCACAGCAGCAGCTCCAGGACTTTTAACTGCTTAACTGATGGGTTAATGAGGGAATAGCCCATGCAACCCATTAAAGAGTTTTTGTGATATCTGTCCAATTACTTTTGGTCCCTTTAAAAAGAGACAGATATATATTCAATAGCTGTAATACCTAAACCCTTACTCCAATTAGGATTTGAATACGCATAAATTAAGGACTTGCTCACACTGTCACATAGCATCTGATGATTCTCTCACGCGAGAGAATCGGATGCTATATGCAAATTGTCCTCAGCTCAAACTCTGCTGCCAGTGTGAGCCAAGTGTCACTTTACTGTATTCCAATTATCTCACATGCGAGAATCAGATCACAGGTATGGAGAAGATGAAGAACTTAATTTGTCCATTGTCTCCATTCTGTGAGTCGGCGTATATTGGACTGCACTCAGATGATATCCGAGTGTAGTCTGATGTTTTACACGCACCCATAGATTTGTATGGGTGCACATCGCCCAATATATGCTGCCAATCGCAAATTTTTTCTCATGCCAACACAGCATGAGAAAATTAATGCTATTCAGCACTATTCCATATTATTACTCTTGGAGCGAGTGCTATCCAATGAAATATCGGAGAGCACTCATCCAAGTTATATGTTGGCTACTCACCAGTGTGAGCGAGCCCTAAAATTGAGAGTCTGCACCTTAAGCCAATATTAATTATATAACTGTATACTGAATATGTTTTGGTAAACAGCAAAAATGCCAATACTTGCGTCACTATCCTAATTTTTCTCGAATTAATGATAAATAGATAGATAGATAGATAGATAGATAGATAGATAGATAGATGATAGATAGATAGATGATGAAGCAGACTCTTGTCCAAATAATATTGCTGTATGAGTTCTTGTTTTTTGCATGGTGAGCTGGCATTTTTATTGGTACCATTTTGGGTTCATTAAATTTTTGTGATTGTGTCCTATTGCATTTTTCTGCAAATTTGTGTCAATCAAAAAACCCCCACAATTCTGGCATTTTGATTTATTTCCTCATTACTGCATTTATGTCAATTTTTTTTTCATTTTTTAATATATTTTTAATGAGGGAAGAAAAGAAGATGTTTTGAACTTTTATATATTTTTTTTTATATATTTTCCAAAACATTTTATTTTTACTTTATTTATTTAATCCCCTTAGGCGAGTTGAACCTCCAGTCTTCTGATCACTTGTACTATATACTGCAAAACAATAGTATTCCAGTATATAGCAAAAATCATGGTCTGAGGCTGGTTTTCATAGGTGCACCATCATGACAGGCACATAGGCCTTCAGTCTGGCATGGCAGTCCATTGGGGATCCATGATGGCATCACAGGGAGGCTGAGAGGTGCATGGGATGGTGTACCCCACGGTTCGTGCACTTTAAATACCACTGTCAGAGATTAACAACAGCATTTAAAGGGAACCTGTCATATAAAAAAAAAATGCTATTAACCTAGAGATATGGGCTTAATCTGCAGATTAATAGCATTCTGAAGCTACTGCTGCCCGCACTGTTAGTCTGGCTGCTGGGAGGAAATGAACTTCGTTCTTCCCGGTAGCATTGGGCCTTCAGTCATAAAGGCGCAGCTTCCGTCACTGCTCGGTGCATAGTGAGCGGCAGCTGTAATCGCACCTCCGGCACTGACTGACAGCCGGTTCTAACACTGAGGGTTACAGCCGCTACTCACTATGCACTCAGCGGTGACTGACCTGCAAGTGTATGCAAAAGGAGTTTGTTTCATTTTGGAGAATTTTCTTGGACTTTGACTTCTGTCCTAAATACAGATGGAGTAAATGCATTGCCGCTAAATAATGGATTGTGTATACCTTACCTGCACATTGTTCTTACTGTTTGAGTTACCAGTTAGTACGTTTGCACATATATCTGATATGCTTTGGATACTTAGTTTGCAGCGATTTGTTTTTCTCCTTTACGTTCATACTTTTGGCCCTTCCATTTGCTGTAATCATAAACTCTGCTGAATACAGAACCACTCCATGCAGATTTATTGATAGCATTTCAGTAAAGTGACCATATTTACGGTGGTTTTAATGCACTGGGAATGCCGAGCCTGAATATTGCAGATGTACATTGATTGTGATGAGAACTTTCTGCTTGCATTTGCTATATACATCAAGGGGTCACTTTGAGCCCTGTGTATTAAGCTTGCCATATGTTACATCGTTTAGTGACTGTTGGGCCTGACCTGCAGTTACCCCATATTTAGAAGCCAAAAACATTTGCAGTACCTGCTAGATGGATTTGGACCTCATACATGATTTATTTTACTTCTTAGTTCTGAAATGATTAAAAAACCTCATTTGTAGCTTTAGGCAATAGAAAGCTTTTCAAGATCAGTTACTTCCAATCTGTATTACCTTTTTTCCTCCTGAAGAAAACCACTGACATTATACATAAGAGAAGCTTAGGGCTGAATGATGGATGGTTGCACAGGGTTTTCCTGTAAGGTGCGGGGCTGACATTGGATCACGACCTTACAGTGCATTTAGAGCATAGAATATGTAGTGTTTCCATTACAGAGAGAATATATTTCAGAATTCACTTTATAATAATTTCCATGTTTTATTGTAGAAATTAAATATACAGCTGAAAACTCAAAACACTATTGCTTAAAGTGTAACCATCGTGTTATTTTTCATTTCAGAAATCAATAATCACATGAAAATTAGAAACTTTGTAATATATTTTAGCAGAGAAATCTGCTTCTTTCTCCACCAGGATTGATCATTCATTCTCAAAAATATCAATTCATACTAAATCTGTATTCAGTGAAGACAGATTGTTACATTATTGAGATAGGAAATGGCAGCTGCGACTGAGATGTAAAAGAAGGAGGGAGGAGCTAGAGACAGAGCTCCTCCCTCCTCCTCTCACTCCCATCTTATCAGTAACTGCTGCCATCTCCTATCTCAGTAATGTAACAATCTGTCTTCACTGTATACAGATTTTACCCAGGAATTGATAATTTTGAGAATGAAAGTCCAGAAGGAGAAAGAAGCACATTCCTCTGATAAGATATATTACAAAGTTGCTAATTTTCATGTGTACAGTACTATTGATTTATGAAATAAAAATTAAAATCACGGTTACCCTTTAAGTCAAAATTTTTGTTTGAAGGTCAAATAAGTCTGCTCACGTTCTTCTAAGTCATATAGAAGGTGCTTAACCTGAGCAGGGTCGAATTTTCACAGATCAGAGAGCTGAGGGGGACTTAGATGTCATTAACTATTTTAAAACCTTTTTGAATATATACAGAAGTATTTTGTGTATTATAAAAAATTTCCCAAAACATAACCAACTTTGATAGAGCCAAAATATAAGCCTTTCAGTATGGGTAAATTAATGAAAGTCATCAAAAGCTGTTGCCAGCCTGCTGATTAAATCTTTACATCATATGAAATTGACATTCAGTTTATTACATAAGAAAATTAAGTTTGTAAGACAGTTGAGTCTGTAGCACACTCCCAATCAGCTATTCAGGGTATAGTTCTGTCTTTTTCGCCCATTTTTTTAGCAAATTTACTAAAGTAGTCATTAGCAATTGCAAATTTTTGCTCGTAGGATCTGTGCAGGTTAATCTTATCTATGATTTTGGATAAATTGGGTGGAATTGAGTTCTTCCAGTTCTAAGCTATAGATTGTTTGACAACCAAAAAGATGTGGATTAGGATGGGTCTGACTGTTGGATTTATATTCCCCATTTCCAATGATAATAGGGAAATTTGTGGAGTAATCGTTATTTTACTGCCATGAATTTTGTTGGTCAAGTCAGAGGTTTGAGCCCACAAGGACCTAATTTTGGGGCATCTTCAGAACATGCGTAAAAGACTTCCATAGTGCCCACAATTCTTACAGCACATGGAGGAATTGCTTGGGTTCATGTGTGAAAGACGGGCTGGGGTGTAGTACCACCTATTTAGTATTTTGAAATATGACTCCTGTAACGCCATGAAGATGCTTGATGCATGCATGAGAGAAATGGCATTTTCCCATTGTTCAGGGAGATGGGAGATATTTAACCCCTTAACGACCGCCGATACACCTTTTAACGGCGGTAGTTAAGGGTGGTAGTTAATTAACGGCGCTGTGGAAAAAGTATACAGCACCCCCAGAGTCGGATTTTCTCCGGGGTCTCGGCTACCGGGGGGTAGCCAAGACCCCAGAGAACATGATTCGGGTTGGTTTTTACCGACCCCGCTTTTGCGATCGCCGTTATTATCCCTACAACGGCGACCACAAAAATAAAGCCGCAATTCTCCATTTAATTTCTCTCTCCTCTGATGTGATCGAACATCAGAGGGGAGAGAAATAGGGTCTCCGGGACCCCCGATCTGTCCCCGTGCCTCCCGGTGTTCCCACATGTCTCCCATAGCTGCCCGCATCTTCTCCGGCAAAGAAAATGGAGGGCGCATGTGCAGTGCGGTTTGCTACAAACACGTGCAATTTCTTTGCTTTCAAAAGTGATTCAAAACCAAAACAGCCTCTTCTGAGCTCAAAGGTATCACAAATAAACAGTTAATTTAGCAGGCATATAGATGCCAGTGCGGGATCACCCAAACAGATTACAGTTCTTTCTCCCAGAGCAAACTTTACACACAGAAGAGTTACAGTCCTACCAGTCTTGGTATCACCTTCAACTCGAGCTCCAGTAGCTTCCAGTGCCAAACATAATTGTTCACCTTCATGCACAGTTCACGCTGAACAGACTGCTCCCACACATTACTCTGCAGATCCAACATACAGACTGCTCAGCTTTTCTGGCTGACAAATTCAGTCTCCATTTAGAAAGAGACAATGGCTTTTCTCTCTCCCAGCTACATCTCACATTTTAGCTGGTCACACACCAGCTTCCACATTCCACTCTACTCAACATCCGACAGAGTGACACCAGGTGAATCCATTTACTGGTTCTTAGTCAAAGCTAGCCAGATACATCTAATTAAGACCTACAGTGCAAGAATTTAACTCGGTCCTACCTGGCTTTGGAACAGTACATAGAGACAGAACACAATCCAGCACCTGACAGAAGAGCCCATTAATACTGTAGTTATATAAATAAGCTCATGCCAAAACTGGATGGTTTAGGATACAATTACATATGGCATTACACTGTTACACATTGCACATGATTACCACCATTCACATGTCATGGATCTATTGCATTTGCTGCTAGTTTTGCAAAATTGTGTACACAATCTTACAGAATAGAAAATAGAGGAGCCCTTCTTTATGGTAAGGACAAGCACTCAGATTATACAGGAGCACTTATCTCTCATTAATATTCTGAACAAGGCAACTGTACCCCATAGATTTATTTTACCTTGGGCAACACATCAGGTATATAAGGAACCAAATTATAACCTTTTGCAGCTTGTCAATGCAGTGGAAAGACAGAGGCTGGAGGTAATCACCAGCTTCAGATTGTGAGGAATATTTATATGTACCACAGAGTTTTATCACAATTTTCATTCAATAAATTTTTTTTTTAATTCTATGGCGTCAATTTAACATAGTGTCCTTGTTGCCAGTGGATGGCTCTCTATTTGTCTCCAAGTCCCTTGGACTAATATGGTCTGAACTGCCCGAAGTAGGCATATACCGTAAGAGCGCGCAATAATATTAGCACTCTTTTCTTACTACTTATTACATGTTCCATGGTGTTTAATCAGAGATAGTGCCCCAACATCCGCTAGCAGATTCTGCAATGAACCTGCACAGAAGGGATAAAAACATCTTCGCACCATGGTAAGGAGCAGTCCCGAGGATTTAGTGATCTTAACCGTATGTATCTTTTTATGTACTTCTATAAATATACATAATAACAATAGTATATTATTATATACATTTAATAACAATGGTCATTGTGGTTTTCCAGTTTTCACTTTTTTTTAAATTATATCTGTCAAAAATGAATAGATCTAATGTGTGGGTTTAGTGTTGCTATGTTGTCAGAATAAAGCATGCCATATTAAAAGGAATCCGTCGCTAGATTTTTGCTACCCAATCTGAAAGCTGCATGATATAAAGGCAGAGACCCTGGGTAAAGGCAGATTCCAGGGTCACTTTCTGAGCTGCTTTCTGTGGTTTTGATTAAATCTTTGATTTATCCACTGCATATCTAGCATTCCTTTGAATGCTGAGCTCTGGTTAACCCCGCCTACAGAACTGATTGGCTGCTTTCTGTGTACACTGTGCATGGGCAAAGCTCCAAATCAGTGCAGGGGCGGGGTTATACAGAGCTCATGAATATGGAGGACTACATGGTAGCAAGTTTGCTAGTCCTTTAGTGATGACCTCCTTCTGATAAAACTGTGATTTCTATCAAAACTACAGCAAGCAGCCCAGTAAATGACAAATCCCTGGAATCAGTCTTTCTGTCACTACATTATGCCTGTCTTACCTTCGCTGGTAAAAACCTGGTGACTGATTCCCTTTAACCAAACATGCCTGTGAACATAGTCACATAGATGAGTGGATAAAGGGGCTGCAATGGTAATGCTAGGGTGGTGACATTCTTTGGAAGGATAATATCCTTATAACAAGACATAAAGGTCATAGGATTATTCTGTATTAGGCCGGGATCACACATGCGAGAAACACAGACGATTCTTGCATTTGAATTCCCGGCACTGCCGCCGGCATTTGGGAGCGGAGTGTACGGCTGCATGTATTTCTATGCAGCTGCTCGCCCCGCTCACGAGTGCCGGCGGCAGTGCCGGGAATTTACATGCGAGAATCGTCCGTGTTTCTCGCATGTGTGATCCCGGCCTTATAAAGAAAAGTTAAATGATTGTTCTATTGTTCTAAGATATTTGCCTATGCATTGATAAAAAATGACTAAATGGCACTAGAATTTCCACTTGTTTTCATTTTTACCTGGTTTTCCTATAATTCTACATACATTTTTATAACTCTAATTTCATGTAAACATTAAAGTATAAATGTATATTGAATGCGATGTAACACCAGTTGTTACAAAGTCGTGCAAAATCTCCAGTAGGTTTACTTTTCTGTATTTCTGCGCATATATTTCTGCAATTATTGCTGTGTACTTTTTTGATGTACAATCTTTGGTTCCCATAGAGAGAAGCTGACAAGCTACTTTTCTTAATCTCTATGCATGAGTCACAAGGAAAGAAAATGATTTGCCGAAGGTGAATTGACATTTTGTAGCCACCAGTCACTTCCAGATCGTGATGCATAGAACAAGTATAGAGATAACTAGCATGAAATAAAGGGGAAAAAAATGACTTTTTCATTTTATCTGGCAAAAGTGTTGTGCTTTATATGGAAAGATTTCATTCTGGTCGCATTGTGTTTCTGACCTTATCCTCAGCAGCTGTGTGATCATTCATTTTACCGGACAGAGGTGTTTCAGAAGAATTAATTTCTGACATGTTACAGCAAAGTTGTAGTACATCACCAAGAGAGAAAAGTGACTGTGGCATATTCCCACGAAATAGAGACAGAAGTCTTGTGAAGAATGAGAGTGTGAGATAGTGAAGAAGATATTGCAGAAAGATGAATGGTGCAAAAGATTGTCCCCTTCTTTATTTCAGGATAAAGAGTTTTGGTTATCAATCAGTCAAAGGTGACAAAGAAGTGACCATTAGGTGGTTTCATTAACACTCTGTTGGCTGCCAGCACAGGGTGACCCACATCTATCTTCATTAGAAGGTTCCTATCTGTAAGTAGTGAACAGATGGGTCATTATTGCCTACACTGCCCTCTGGGTCTACCTAGAGGACAGGCAAAGTCATACCTTGTAGGACACACATGTATAAGATACCTCACACTGAGTAAAACATAGGTTTACATTAACAGCATGGTTTGTCACAGTGAGTGTCCTTGCAGTTGTGTCCTTGTGGCTTTGGACTAAAATAAAATGACAAAAAATAAACAATGCAAACAATGAGAATACCATGTTGCTAAAAAGTATCAAAACCATGTATTTTACTACTGAGTCATTTATCCTGGATCGAAATTAATGCTCTATGTTCTGCTTATCATTCTGCTACAGCTGTTTAGGTATTAAAGTATATTACTAAAATGTATTAAACTAGTTGTTTACGTATGTCTGTCCACGTGGTTTATTGGGGCATGTCGATGGCACTGAACAGGTCCTGTGCTCAGGTTTCTCCCCATTTGGGTAACTTGAAGCTCATGGGCCTCAATACAAATGTTGCAACAGGATCCCCAATTATTGCAAGTCTTTAATAGTATTGGTCTTTTTATATTAGCAAAAGGGATGTTTGGGACCCCCTAGGCTCTGTGACCGGGTACAATTGCACTTATTATAGCTACGCCCCTGATCCTCCAACTATAAGCTAGGCTGAAATCCGCCTGAAAGCAGCGATTCTTTCCCTGGCATACTCATGTCATGTATGTATTACATGTGGACTGTGCTGCATTTAGTAGAGTTTCTACTGGATTCTTATAATAAATTATCTTCAAGCACATGAGCCCCAGTTTCTGCCGCTAACAGGTGATAACTAGAGTTGAGCGATACTTTCCGATATCCTAAAGTATCGGAATCGGAATGGTATCGCCGATATCACTAAAATATCGGCGATACCCGATACCGATACCGGAAGTCCCATGTAAGTCTATGGGAACAAAATATCGCAACTAAAAAAAACCCATTCTTTCCTTGTAAACACTAAATATACACACATAGAATACATATATATATTATACATGTCATTGTGACATATATATATATACATATATGTATAGTTTATACACTTCTACATAGTAAAATATCCTCTCATTCAATTGCCGGGTAAAGCCGGCTTCAGTGAAAAGACAGAAGCACCCGACATGAAATGACACTTGGTGTACATAGGGTTAACCATGTCTTTTCATGTCGTTTGCTATCTGATTTGCACAAACAATTAAATCAGACTATGTGTGCAAAATTTCACACCTGTAGGGGTTAATTAAAGGTGTAAATTCGTTGTAAAAAAAACGGACTTTTTTTGCTACGAATTTACACCTTTAATTAACCCCTACAGGTGTGAAATTTTGCACACATAGTCTGATTTAATTGTTTGTGCAAATTAGGCTGGAGTCACACACAACCACAAAAAATCGGTCCGTTTTAGACGGTCGACAATCGGATCAAAATAAAAACATCACACATCCTTCTGGCATCCGATTTTCCTTCAAAGATGCGATTTAATCGCATGTGTGTGTACCTTGTAACATCCGATTTTCATCCGACTTGCGAGATTTTCTCGCAGGCTTGCAAAACTGACATATAATGGATCCAAAAGAATAGTATTTAAATGCCAAAAGAAAGAATAGATATATACACATAGAGCACATATATATATATATATATATATATATATATATATATATATGTCATTGTGACATATATATATATACATATATTTATAGTTCTTACACTTCTACATACTGTTATAGCCGCTAATTCAATTGCCGGCTTCAGTGAAATCACAGAAGCCGACATGAAATGATACATTGTTTCCACACATTTAACCATGTAATTTCATGTATTTTTATATATGTTTGAAACATACAATTACATGAGTATATGTGTGCTAAATTTCAGACATGTAGGGGTTAATTAAAGGTGTAAATTCGTTAAAAAAAAATGCGTGGGCTCCCGCTGTATTTTCTCCACCAGACAGACAAAGCAAGCGAGTGGGGGCAGATAATAATAGCCTAGGGAGGGTACATTTTTTTTGTGCCCCCCCTGGCTACTAACATCTGCCCCCAGACACCCCAGAAAGGGCAAATCTATAATTAGATTCGCCCTTTCTGGCACTTTGCCCGTCTATTCCCATTGCCCTGTAGCGGTGGCGAATGGGTTAATAAGGGGTTAAAATGACCTTGCAATTGAAAGGTCACTTTAAGCCAGGTTAATAATTGATAGCTGTCAATTAGGCAACTATCAATTATTAATCCTATTGTATGAAAGAAAAATCAAACACACACACTTTAATAAAAAATAAGTTTAATTAAATAATCACACAGTTTTTGACCATATTTTATTTTCCTGCTAAAACCATTTCCTGTAATAAAATAAAATAAAAAAGCAAAATTATACTTACCAATCCGATGTACAGTCAGGTCCCACGGTGTAATCCATCAGAAAGGGTTAACAGGTTAAAGGTCGCAGAGAGCTAATAATGCTGTCTCAGACCTGTATTCCCCTGAATGAATAAGTTCCTCTCCCAGCGAAAGTAGAGGAATAGATTCATGAATGGAGCTTAATTGATTTCTTGCCAATTTAACTGTAGTGACCTGACCTAAAGGGAAAGTGGACACAATCAATTAAGCTTCATTCATGAAACACATCCTCTCCTGTCGCCAGGAGAGGAACTTATTCATTCATGAGCTTTGAGCTGAGCATGCAGGATTACTTGCACTGCTTGGCTCAAAGCTAGTTAACCCTTTGTGAAGGATTACAGCGTGGGACGTGACAGATCGGCGGAATAGGTAAGAATAATGTTGTTTTATTTCTTTTTCTTTATTTTAGGAGATCAATGGCTTCGCACGGATTTAGTGTAAAATAAAATATGGTCAAAAAAATGTGTTTTTATTTCATTAAAATTATTTATTCTTAAAGTGTGTGTGTTTTTTTATTTACTTCAATAGGATTAATAATTGATAGTTGTCTAATTGACAGCTATCAATCATTAACCTGCCTTAAGGTCACCTTTCAATTGCAAGGTGACAGTAAGGTGAGATTAACCCATTCGCCACCGCTACAGGGCAATGGGAATAGACGGGCAAAGTGCCAGAAAGGGCGAATCTAATTATAGATTTGCCCTTTCTGGGGTGTCTGGGGGCAGATGTTAGTAGCCAGGGGGGGCACAAAAAAATGCACCTTCCCTGGGCTATTATTATCTGCCCCCACTCGCTTTGCTTTGTCTGTCTGGTGGAGAAAATACAGCGGGAGCCCACGCATTTTTTTTCAACGAAATTACACCTTTAATTAACCCCTACATGTCTGAAATTTTGCACAAATACACTCATGTAATTGTATGTTTCAAACATATATAAAAATACATGAAATTACATGGTTAAATGTGTGGAAACAATGTATCATTTCATGTCGGCTTCTGTGATTTCACAAAACCCGGCAATTGAATTAGCGGCTATTACAGTATGTAGAAGTCTAGGAACTATAAATATATGTATATATACATGTCACAATGACATGTATATATATATGTATGTGTTCTATGTGTATATATCTATTCTTTCTAGTCTTTATTAAAGCTGTCAGTGTGATTTTACAGTATAGGCGGGGATGAATTGCCGGCTTTTCTAAAGGACACCGATGCGATTTCATCGCAAGTCACACAGTGTGGTCCGTTTGTAATCAGATTTTTCATCGCTCCCATAGACTTGCATTGGCGATTGTCGACCGACAATCGGTGACAATCGCAGCATGCTGCGATTGTACATGGACGTTTAAAACGGACCACAAAAAATCTGATACTGGGAGCTGCTCCATAGATTAACATAGGTCCGACTGCAATGCGATATTTCATCGCATTGCAGTCGTCCGATTTTGTCGCCAGTGTGACTCCGGCCTTAGATAGCAAAGGACATGAAAAGACATGGTTAACCCTATGTACACCAAGTGTCATTTCATGTCGGGTCACCCGACATGAAATGACACTTGGTGTACATAGGGTTAACCATGTCTTTTCATGTCCTTTGCTATCTAATTTGCACAAACAATTAAATCAGACTATGTGTGCAAAATTTCACACCTGTAGGGGTTAATTAAAGGTGTAAATTCGTTGTAAAAAAACGGACTTTTTTGCTACGAATTTACACCTTTAATTAACCCCTACAGGTGTGAAATTTTGCACACATAGTCTGATTTAATTGTTTGTGCAAATTAGATAGCAAAGGACATGAAAAGACATGGTTAACCCTATGTACACCAAGTGTCATTTCATGTCGGGTTCTGCATTTTCACAAAAGCCGGCAATTGAATTAGCGGCTATTATACTATGTAGAAGTGTATGAACTACAAATATAAATATATATATATATGTGTCACAAATTCAATGACATGTATATATATATATGAGGTGTAAAATTGCTGAAAAAAAATGCGTGGGCTCCCGCCCTATTTTCGCAACCAGACAGACAAAGCCAGTGAGTGGGGGCAGATAATAATAGCCCAGAGAGGGACCATTATTTTTGCCCCCCCGGCTACTAACATCTGCCCCCAGACACCCCAGGAAAGACAAATCTATAATTAGATTCGCCCTTTCTGGCACTTTGCCCGTCTATTCCCATTGCCCTGTAGCGGTGGCGAATGGGTTAATATGGGGTTAAAGCCACCTTGCTATTGAAAGGTGACCTTAAGCCAGGTTAATAATTGAGAGCTGTCAATTAGACAACTATCAATTATTAATCCTATTGCATGAAATAAAAATAAAACACACACACTTTAATTAAAAATCATTTTAATGAAATAAAGACACATGTTTTTGACCATCTTTTATTTTACTGCAAAAACCATTTCCTGTAATAAAAATAAAATAAAAAAGCAAAATTATTCTTACCTATCCCATGCACAGTCAGGTCCCACGGTGTAATCCTTCAGAAAGGGTTAATGTTTACTGCAGGGACCGCAGCTAATGCTGCAGCCTCACAGTAAACCCCAAATGATTGAGTTCCTCTCCTGCCTGACAGGAGAGTAAAGGCTGGGTGTCACATAACGATACACCAGCGATCCCGACAACGATATGCACTTGTCAGGATCGCTGGTGTATCGCTACATGATCGCTGCTGAGCTGCCAAACAGGCAGCTCAGGCAGCGATCTGGGACAGCGA
>JARQOD010000001.1:258883609-258983212 GCA_033576555.1 Oophaga sylvatica
GTCAGATTGAGGTTTGCAAATCTTCACGATTCCAAAAGCCGGGCTAGAGGAATTAAAAAGACACGGAATTTCTTTCTCGTTCTTTTGGGGCCCTTTTGGGGGGGAAGGATGTTTTGGCTTGTCACTTGGGGGGTTTGGGAAAAAGATGCAAACACCTCGCTCTTCCCAATGGTTTTTTCCCCTTCCCACCCGCCCCCCCCGGGGGACATTTCTATGGACTTCTTGGGAATTACCAACCTTCAAGGGGAGAAAAGTAGGAAACACTTATAACATAAATGTTTCAAGCCCGGTCCAGTGTTACCCCCCAGGGTTTTATGAAGGAGATAGAAAAAAATTCTTGAACCTGTCCATAATCTTTAAAAATTTTTTGGAAAAACGGAGAAGTCCCAGAAGACGGGGAGGGGCAAATGTTGTTCCTATTTAAAAAAGGGGGAAGAAGGTGGCCCCAGGGAATCGGCCGGGGTTGACTTCTATACCAGGAAGATCTTTGAAAAATTATTAAGCTGTATGCAAGTCGGATAAGTTGAAGTGTTAAAAAAAGGTCAGAGGGTTTGTAACTAATAAGTCAGTCAGACTATTAAATTTTTCCCTTTTCTATGACAGAATCACTGACTGGGTGGATGGAAAAATGCTGTAGATATGTATATCTTGATTCGCGCTTTGCAAATTCTAACAACCCTTTTTTAAAAAATTAAAGTATGGAATGGACAAGGCAAGGTTAGGTGGATTCAAATTGGTTAGTGTCGGCCCAAAGAGGGTTTTGTAAATGGCTGAATTTCCCCAGTTGGAGAATGTTCAAGGGGGGGACCAAAGGCTCTGTTTTGGGCCCTGTATTTTAACATCTTTATAATGATTTAGATAAGGAATTTTGAGGGTAAATGAAAATTTGTGAGACACAAGTAGGAGGGGTAGTATACTAAAAAAAGAGAGAGAGGGATTCAAAAAGATATACAAAACTGGGCAGTGGGCAGAATAACGAATGGATTTTAAAAAGGGAAAATGCAAAAAACTAATTGGGCAATAAAAATAAAAAAAACATATACAAAATGGGAGGAATAGGGTAAGAAAAGAATGTGAAAAGACTTGGGTATTTCTAATTGACCGATTAAATGGTAACAGGTGATGCAGCAGCAAAAAAGGCAAAGCAAAATTTGGATGTTCAACGAAGATACAGTTAGATCACGTGAGGTCATTATTGCCTCTATCCCTTTGGTCAGACCCTCTGGAATACTGGTCCAGTTTTGGGCACCATTTTAAAAAAGACTAACAAACTGGACAAGTCAGGAAAGCCACCGAATGGTGACCCCGGCTGCAAAACCGTCCTATGAGGAAGGTTGCAGGATTTGGGAATGTTTAGCTTGCAAAAAAAAAAGATGAGAGGAGATTAATGCTGTTACAAAATCTAAAAGGGGTGTAAAATTTTTTAAAAGGGTCATCTTTATTTTTTTCCAAAGGAAAGACTAGAAGCAATGGGATGAAATGAATGTGAGGGAACAATTTTTTTATTAAAAAAAAACTTTTTGCGGTTAGGGTGATAAAAAAGGAACAGGCTGCCAAGAGGTGGTGATTTCCCCCCAAAGGAAAATTTAACAGGGCGGATAGACTCTGTCTGGGAGATTTAGAGAATCCTGTTTGAGCAGGGGGTTTGGACCAAAAAGGGGGCCCGGAGGCCCCCCTTCCCCAACCACCATTCTATGATTCTATGTTTTTTAGTGGTGGTTGCCCCTTAAAAAAGGAGTCATTTTTCCTTGGTGGCTTCCCCCGAAAAAAAAACATCAGATTTGATGATTAAAGTGTGTTTCGTTCATGGATACCAGATGGGGTTTTTTCGGATGAGGGGTGCAATTCATTCTAGGTTTTGCAAAAATTTCTGTGCAGCATTGGACATTAAAGTAAACCTTTCTTCTGCTTTTCATCCCCAGACTAATGGACAAACCGAACGAACCAATCAAACCCTGGAGCAGTATCTCCGCTGCTTTATCTGCCACCTACAGGATGATTGGGTGGATCTACTTCCATTGGCTGAGTTCTCTTACAACAACTCTCAGAGTGCCTCCACTAAACAGTCTCCTTTTTACTCTAATCTAGGTTATCATCCTAACATTCTACCACGATTTCCCATAGAGACGCCTTTGCCAGCAGTGGCTGAAAGAGTCACGACTTTACAGAAGAATATGGATCTTCTAAAGGAGAATCTGGAATCGGCTCAGGAAAGGTACAAGAAGGCAGCAGATAAATTTCGTAAACCTGCACCAGCTTTTAAGGTAGGAGACCTGGTCTGGCTGTCAACCAGAAATCTTAAGTTAAGGATTCCATCGTCTAAGTTGGGACATAAGTACATTGGACCCTATAAAATCAGTAAAATTATAAGTGCCGTTGCTTGTCGTCTTCAATTGCCCAGAACTATGAGAATCCACCCTGTCTTTCATGTATCCCTACTAAAGGCTGCGACACCCAATACGTTTCCTGGACGTTCTTCTCCTTGCCCTGACCCAGTGCTAGTCGATGGTCAGGAGGAATTTGTGGTGGAAAGGATTTTAGATTCCAGGTTGTATAGAAATCAGTTACAATATCTGATTAAATGGCAGGGCTACCCAGTGGAGGACAACTCATGGGAGCCAGTCAATAACGTTAATGCTCCTCGCTTGCTCCGTCAGTTTCATCAGAGGTACCCACACAAGCCTGGTCTGAGGTCATCCGGAGGTTGTCCCTAAGGGGGGAGTAATGTAAGGTTCTGTGTATCTGTTTCTGAAACTCAGTTTGTTCGTCGGCCATTTTGCTTTCTGTTTTGCTGCAGCTATCTTGCCCTCAGTCAAAATGGAGTTTTCCAGCTTGCATGTTCCCGCCCTGATTCTCTCCGTTTGCTTCTTAAACAGCCACAGCTGAGCAATCAGTGCTTCAGAACCTAGCCTGCAGTGAACCTGTGTTCTGACTCCTGAAGCCTTGGACCTTGTACTCCAGCCATTCCTACTGAGGAACTCTGAAGCACTTGTGGACTCTGAACTCTGCTCTTGAGAGCCTCACGTTTGCATGGACTTGCGGTAACAGAGAAGAAGATCTGAATCTGTTGTGGAGAGTTATTGCTGAGCTTAGATTACTCTGGCCTGCTGTGTCTCCTGCTTCTGTGTTTGCAACCTGTGTGTTTATTTTTGCCAATTTGTATGAAGCAATACAAGACTTTTTTTATCAACCTGTGTCTCAAGTATTTTCATCGCACCCAAGCACAAGACGCTATATGAACTGTACCACATACATTACAGGAGCATCATATACGGGGCCCATTATATATGGAGCATTATATAGGCCAATCATACACTGGAGCATCATCCATTGGGCCCATCATATACTGGAGCATCATATGGGGCTCATTATATTTGGAGCATTATATAGGCCGATCACAGACTGGAGCATCATCCATGGGGCCCATCATATACTGGAGTATCATATGGGGCCCATTATATATGGCGCATCATATGGGGCACATTATATATGGAGCATCACATGGAGCCCATTATATATGTAGCATTATATATGGGGACCATTATATTTGGAGCATTATATGGGGCTCATCATACACTGGAGCATCATATATGGGACCCATCATATTCTAGAGCATCATATGGGGTTCATTATTTATGGGGAATCATATAGGGCCCTTTATATATGCAGCATCATATGGAGCACATATGGAGCCTATTCTGTATGGAGCATTATATGGAGCCCATTCTGTATGGCACACTATGTGGTGCCCATAATACTGTATGGAGGACTATACTGTCCGGTTTTTGAGCTATTGTAGAATTTACAATAAATATCACTCATGTAATGTAAGAAGTGAAGTATTTGGCATTGGACTATACCTATATTTCTCTACCGTATCGGAGCATAATGAATTGTGGTATGTGTTAACCCCTTCCCGACCCATGACGCCACGTAGGCGTCATGAAAATCAGTGCCAATCCGACCCATGACGCCTATGTGGCGTCATGAAAGGATCGCGTCCCTGCGGGTCGGGTGACCGGGGTCACTGAAAGGTCACCCGACCCGCCGGCACAGGACCCTTTGTGCTTCACCACAGGGGGGTTGGCTTAACCCCCCCATGGCCACGATCGCTCTGATTGGCTGTTAAAAGTGAAACAGCCAATCAGAGCAATCTGTAATATTTCACCAATATAATTGGTGAAATATTACAATCCAGCCATGGCCGATGCTGCAATAGCATCTGCCTTGGCTGGACACCAAGCCCTGACCCCCCACACGGATTCACGGCGGCGATCGGCCGCCGCCACCGAAAGATGGAAGCGGTCGGTCACCGCCGTCACTAAAAGCTCCCCTCGTCCTGGCCTCCGCTGCCCCCACCTTCCGACCCCCCCCCCTCACTTCCGACCCCCATACTCACCTCTCCCGGTCCCCCGATGTCCCTGGATCCTTCCCGGCGGCTGCCCGGGATTCTTCATGGGCGCCGCCATATTGGAAAATGGCGGGCGCATGCGCAGTGCGCCCGCCGGCCGGCGCATGCGCAGTGCGCCCTGCATACTCAAAAATTTATTTTGATCACTGTGATAAACTGTCACAGTGATCAAAATAAAAAAAAGTAAGTGAACCCCCCTGTCATAGGTAGGGAAAAATAATAAAGAATTTTTTTTTTTCCTATTAGGCCCTGTGCACACGTTGCGGATTTTGCTGCGGATCCGCAGCTGATTTCTCTGCTGATCCGCAGCTGATTTCTCTGCTGATCCGCAGCTGATTTCGCTGCTGATCCACAGCAGATTTCGCTGCTGATCCACAGCGGATTTCGCTGCTGATCCGCAGCGGATTTCGCTGCTGATCCGCAGCTGATTTCTCTGCTGATCCGCAGCTGATTTCTCTGCTGATCCGCAGCTGATTTCGCTGCTGATCCACAGCAGATTTCGCTGCTGATCCGTAGCGGATTTCGCTGCTGATCCGCAGCGGATTTCGCTGCTGATCCGCAGCTGATTTCGCTGCTGATCCGCAGCTGATTTCGCTGCTGATCCGCTGCTGATTTCGCTGCGGATCAGCAGCAAAATCAGCAGCGAAATCAGCTGCGGATCAGCAGCGAAATCAGCTGCGGATCAGCAGCGGATTTCGCTGCTGATCCGCAGCTGATTTCGCTGCTGATCCGCAGCTGATTTCGCTGCTGATCCGCAGCGGATTTCGCTGCTAATCCGCAGCTGATTTCGCTGCTGATCCGCAGCGGATTTTGCTGCGGATCCGCAGCGGATTTGGCGCTGCGGATCCACAGCAGATCCAGAAACCATGTACAGTACAATGCAAATAAATGTTAAAAAAAAACGCTGTGCACATGCTGCAGATTTTTCAGCGCGGATTTGCTGCGGTTTTAAATCCGCAGCATGTCAATTCTTTGTGCGGATTCCGCAGCGATTTTACACCTATTCCATTATAGGCGTAAAACCGCAGAGAAAAACCGCAGCAAATCCGCGCTAAATACGCAGGTAAAAGGCAGGTCGTTTTACCTGCGGATTTTAGAAAAATCCGCAAGTGAATCCGCAACGTGTGCACGGGGCCTTAGGGTCAGGCTGGGTTCATATTGCATTATGGCAGTCCGTTAGATGGACTGCGTTTCACCACGGTATAACGCGGTGTAACGCAGTCCGTTAACGCTGCCATTCACCCCATTTGTGTGCGCATCGCAACGCATGCCATGAAGCGGCATGCGTTCGCGACGTGTCGTCATTCAGTGACGGAGCCTTGGACGCAGGCTGCAGTGTCTGGGCTCCATCACCGCTAGCACAGATGAATCATCGCTGATTCCTCTGCACTAGCGGGTATAGCATAACATGATCGCGTTATGCTATACCGTTACCAGCCCGTCAACGCTACGTGTTGAACGGGCTGGTAAAACGCAATATGAACCCAGCCTTAGGGTTAGAACTAGGGTTAGGGTTAGAACTAGGGTAAGGGTTAGAACTAGGGTAAGGGTTAGAACTAGGGTTAGGGTTGGAATTAGGGTTAGGGTTGGAATTAGGGTTAAGGTTGGGATTAGGGTTAGGGTTGGGATAAGCGTTAGCGGTGTTTTGGGGTTATGGTTGGGATTAGGGTTAGGCTTGTGGTTAGGTTTATGGTTAGAGTTGGGATTAGGGTTAGGGGTGTGTTGGGGTTAGGGTTATGGTTAGGGTTTGTATTAGGGTTAGGGGTGTGTAGGGGTTAGGATTGGGGTTAGGGGTGTGTTGGGGTTAGGGTTGGAGTTAGAATTGAGGGGTTTCCACTATTTAGGTACATCAGGGGATCTCCATACGCGACATAGCGCCACCATTGATTCCTGCAAATTTTGCGTTCAAAAAGTCAAACAGTGCTCCCTTTATTCCAAGCCCCGACGTGTGCCCAAACAGTGGTTTACCCCCACATATGGGGTATCAGCATACTCGGGAAAAATTGCACAACAACTTTGGGGGTCTAATTTCTCCTGTTACTGTTGGGAAAAAAAATTGGGGACTAAAAAAGTTATTTTTGTGGAAAAAAAATGATTTTTTATTTTCACGGCTCTGCGTTATAAACTTCTGTGAAGAGATTGGTGTTCAAAGTGCTCACCACACATCTAGATAAGTTCCTTGCGGGGTCTAGTTTCCAAAATGGGGTCACTTGTGGGGAGTTTATACTGTTTAGGCACATCAGGGACTCTGCAAACGTAACATGACGCCCGTAGACCATTCCATCAAGTCGGCAATTCAAAACGTCACTACTTCCCTTCCGAGCCCCGAAGTGTGCCCATACAGTAGTTTTCTCCCACATATGGGATATCAGCGTACTCAGGACAAATTGGACAACAACTTTTGAGGTCTAATTTCTCCTGTTACCCTTGGGAAAATAAAAAAATTGGGGACTAAAAGATCATGTTTGTGGAAAAAATATGATTTTTTTATTTTCATGGCCCGGCGTTATAAACTTCTGTGTAGCCCTTGGGGTTCAAAGTGCTCACTACACATCTAGATAAGCTCCTTGGGGGGTCTAGTTTCCAAAATGGGGTCACTTGTGGGGGGTTTCTACTGTTTAGGCACATCAGGGGCTCTGCAAATGCAACATGACGCCCACAGAACATTCCATCAAGTCTGCATTCCAAAATGGTGCTCCTTCCCTTCTGTGCTCTCCCATGCGCCAAAACAGTGGTTCCCCCCCACATATGGGGTACCAGTGTACTCAGGACAAACTGTACAACAACTTTTGTGGTCCAATTTCTCCTGTTACTCCTTGTGAAAATAAAAAATTGCGGGTTAAAAAAATCAGTTTTTGAGGAAAAAAATGATTTTTTATTTTCACGGCTCTGCATTACAAACTTCTGTGAAGCAGTGGGGGTTCAAGGTGCTCACCACACATCTAGTTAAGTTCCTTGAGGGGTCTAGTTTACAAAATGTGGTCACTTGTTTGGGGTTTCTACTGTTTAGGCACATCAGGGGCTCTGCCCGCCGCAGACCATTCCATCAAGTCGGCATTTCAAAGCGTCACTACATCCCTTCCAAGCCCTGACGTGTGCCCAAACAGTGGTTCTCCCCCACATGTGAGGTACTAGCGTACTTAGGACAAATTAGACAACAACTTTTGGGGTCCAATTTCTCCTGTAACCATTGTGAAAATAAAAAATATGGGGCTAAATAATAATTTTTTGAGAAAAAAAAAGGATTTTTTATTTTCACAGCTCTGCGTTATAAAGTTTTGTGAAGCACCTGGGGGTTCAAAGTGCTCACTGTGCATCTGCATAAGTTTCTTAGGGGGTCTAGTTTCCAAAATGGGGTCATTTGTGGGGGAGCTCCAAAGTTTAGGCATACAGGGGCTCTCCAAACATGACATGGTGTCCGCTAACGACTGGAGCTAATTTTCCATTCAAAAAGTCAAATGGCGCACCTTCCCTTCTGAGCCCTGCCGTGCGCCCAAACAGTGGTTTATGACCACATATGAGGTATCTGTGTACTCAGGAGAAATTGCCCAACAAATTTTAGGATCCAATTTATACTGTTGCCCATGTGAAAATGAAAAAACTGAGGCTAAAAGAAAATTTTTGTAAAAAAAAAAGTACTTTCTTTTTTTTACGGATCAATTTGTGAAGCACTTGGGGGTTCAAAGTGCTCACTCTGCATCTAGATAAGTTCCTTGGGGGTCTAGTTTCCAAAATGGGGTCACTTGTGGGGGAGCTCCAATGTTTAGGCACACAGGGACTCTCCAAATGCGACATGGCAACCGCTAAATATTCCAGCATATTTTCCATTCAAAAAGTCAAATGGCGCTCCTTCCCTTCTGAGCCCTGCCGTGCGCCCAAACAGTGGTTTATGACCACATATGAGGTATCGGTGTACTCAGGAGAAATTGCCCAACAAATTTTAGGATCCATTTTATCCTGATGCCCATGCAAAAATGAAAAAATTGATGCTAAAAGAAAAATTTTGTTGGAAAAAATTAAAATGTCCATTTTTTCCTTCCACGTTGCTTTAGTTCCTGTGAAGCACCTGAAGGGTTAATAACCTTCTTGAATGTAGTTTTGAGTAGCTTGAGGGGTGCAGTTTTTATAATGGTGTCACTTTTGGGTATTTTCTTCCATATAGACCCCTCAAAGTGACTTCAAATGTGAGGTGGTCCCTAAAAAAAATGGTTTTGTAAATTTTGCGTAAAAATGAGAAATCGCTGGTCAACTTTTAACCCTTATAACTTCCTAACAAAAAAAATGTTGTTCCCAAAATTGTGCTGATGTAAAGTAGACATGTGGGTAATGTTATTTATTAACTATTTTGTGTCACATAACTCTCTGGTTTAACAGAATAAAAATTCAAAATTTGAAAATTGCGAAATTTTCAAAATTTTGGCCAAAGTTCCATTTTTTTCACAAATAAACGCAAAAAATTATCGACCTAAATTTACCACTATCATGAAGCCCAATATGTCACGAAAAAACAATCTCAGAATCGCTAGGATCCGTTGAAGCGTTCCTGAGTTATTACCTCATAAAGGGACACTGGTCAGAATTGCAAAAAATGGCCAGGTCATTTAGGTCAAAATAGGCTGGGTCATGAAGGGGTTAAAGGGGCCGACTGAGACTCTTTGGCCCGGGGCCCACGAAAACCTGGAGCCAGCCCTGCCCCCCCACAGCTTTAGCCAAATAACCCCCAGTTTTCAATGCGTTACTATTATTATAAAGTAAATTAAGGTTGACAAGCTTAAGTAATAAGAATTGATGTTGTTGGCATTAAAATGGGCACTGTAGGTGTGTTTACTGTCCTCCACTCCCTGGCAACTTTTATTCCCCATTGACTTGCATTGGGTTCAGGTTTCCGACTCAGACTCGACTTTTGGAAAAGTCGAGCTGACCGAAACCCGACTCGACCCTCCTGGAGGCAAAGTCACTCATCTCTATTTAGTGCCATAAATTTACTTACTATTATATTGGGCTAACACTATATAGCAACCAGAGACAGTGGGGCAGATTTATGAAAAATTTACACTCGTCAATCTTAGATTATTAGCTTTAAAATGTGCCAAATTTGTTCAGAGTGGCTCATGCTATTTGACAAGTTTGGTGCATTTTTAGACTTTAAAATCTAAGTTGACACCACTTTTTAGCATATTTTATCCTGAAAATTTTGAGCTAAAATTTTGCCACAAATTTGTACACACTGTCATATTTTAGGCCATGCCCTCTTTCTCACAAATTCATGCCCCTTTTTCATTAAGCAACACCTCCTTGTCAAGAAAAATGTATAATAAATGTGATGCAAGCATGTTAAAAAATTGTATATTAAGTCTGAATTTTGGTATATTTACCATAGTAAATGCCTTTGAGTATGACAAGTGAAAAATTTGTAAAAGCCTATAGGATTTTACAATCTATGAATAATTGCAAATAAATACTATAGGTCAGTGAATGGAATAGGCATCTCTAAACATTTCACGCGTTGATGGTCTTTCACGATTTATGAGTCAAATGCTTCTTGTAAATATGACAGATTGTGTTGAGCTATTTTGAATATTTGAGAGGAAATGGTTAATTAGAGATCAAATGATATGACTGTAGGGGTGCAGTCAGATGGCCATATAAAGTGGAACAAGATCAGAATGCAGTGCACTGACTGGCCAGTGGCTTTTCGGACTCAAGTGGGACTGCAGCATAGAAATATATAAAGTTGTCATGCTTGGGAGACCCGCTGGCAAGTCTGCACATTAGGTCCTATTTATATGGCCATCTCACTGCACCCTTATCGTCATAGATAGTGATAAGGTTCTTACACTGTTTCTAAGTTCTTGTAATAATAAGTAATAATAATATGACATCCAGGGGTATTGGTAACCTGTGAATATACCTGGAGCACTATCAAAGGGAGAGAACTCAGAATTCAGTATTGCTATTATGGCAAATCCTGTGGGCTGGGACAAAATCTGTGGTTTATGCTTCCATCACTTAGGGCCTAACAGGGTGTCACGACCACAGGGCATGAAGATGTATAGTGAATTCACTAGACCACTGATGGTGCAGTGGTAGCTGTATAACCGATACTCAAGAGACAGGAGAATGAGCTTCATAAACCAAAGATATTTATTAAAGAAAGTTTAACAAAAAGTGAAAAAGTGCCTGAGAGGAGAATCCTCTAGATCACGACACTGTACCACGTAGTTGAACACTGGGCAAGGTAAACCCCTATACAGGGATTCCCCATCACAACACTAGGAGGACTTAATGCCGCGAACCCGTACCAGAGGAATGACCCGTACAGACCGGATAGAAGAGACTGTGTAATACTGGCTCTGTCGGTGTAGGGAATTCCAAAAGCTCCGTGTAATCCCAGAATGACTGATCCAGCCGGTAGTGGTATCTGGATGGTTCCAAGAGGTGAGGCTAGGTCAGCCTGGAGTGGGATCCGGAGTTTCCAGAGAGATCCAGGACAGTGAACTCGCCGCAGAGAATTCTGTGAAGACAGAGGTATTAGTAAAATGCAAAGCAGCAGTCTTCTAAACGTGGAGCACAGCAGAGCGTGACCTGAGCCGCAGGCAATGATCCTACAGAATGAACACATTGTCCAGGCACCTCCCTTAAGGGGAGGATGCCTTTTATGCACAGAGCATCACAGCACAGACAGCCCTAATAGAGAACAGAGCTGCTTTAAGTATGTGCAGGAGACGGGGCACGCCTGCTAAGAGCATTTCCAGGAGACCTGCCAAGGGGATGCAGGTTCCTAGTAGAGAAAGGAGCCGCCGATCGTCTGGAACCACGGACAGGGTGAGCAGTACCAGTGGAGCTGCATGATATGCGCCGATCTCCTGGCACAGCAGAGACTGAACCCGCAGCAGGAACAGAGAGGGTGAAGCCCAAAGCTCCGCTTGATACCCATCGGTCTCCCTGTCTATGAGAGACTGGACCCGCAGCTGAGGGCATGACACAGGGCTGCAGAAAATACATTTCATTAGCGTGCAATAATATCGGCACCTACTAAAAGCCGAAGAGTCACTTGCAAGAAGCCCAGGAGCCACATATGACTCATGAGCTCTTAGCTGGGGAACACTATTCTAAGATAGGATTGCATATGCCATTGTATAGGGTCATGGGATAACAGCATGTAATATAGATGTTCCAGATGGATGTTTTCATCCATTGTAATGAAAAAAAAACATATTTAGCCACCTCATATGCTTTATAATAGTTAAGCTACTTGTAATCTGTTACATTGATGTTTGCAGGTGTCTATGTAGCATTAAGAACATAAAAATTGTTTTTGAGTCTTGTTTTTTTTAAATGAAAAAGCAGAATATGTGCCAAAACTGCTACATGATTTCCAGAATTTGAGGTTCACATGCCAAGAATTATAATTGCTCCTCATTTGTTTCCACTTAAGAGAGAAATTCTAAATCAAAAGGCTTTGAGTAGTTAGTGTTGCACACTATGATAAAGCCTGCAAGTATATGCTTTTATCTTTGTGAAAGAACCATAAAGTGCCAGCCTAATGGACATGTCGTGATGTATTCAATGGCATTATTAATTACGAGCTTCAATTTCCAGACTACACATTTAGAGAGAAAGGAAAGATAATTTGAAAATACTTAAGCTCGCCAGTCTACTTTTCTAAATTATGTCATCATGTACTTGGATTATTCTTAATGAATTCCCTAGAGCAGGGTGTCACGGTTTCCTACGGCAATCAACGTAACAACATTTGCATGCATTCCACATGTTGAAAATGATAACTACTGTGCTACATTTTCCCATATTCTATACTCCATTCCATATACTTCGTCCATACACAGCTGAATTTTTCAAACACATGATACCCTCCTCGAAAAAGTCTAGTAATTCTGTTAACAAAGATTCACAGTTAATAGGAAGGCGTGTATTATGACTAGTGATGGGCAAACTCGAACAGTAAAGTTAGGGGTCCATACCGAACACCTACTGTTCATCACGGACCTGGAACACAGACTTCTCCAAGAAGTCCGTGTTACTGTTTGGATTCGGCACCCCAAACATCTTTTGTTTCCCATACTGTAATTTTCATGACAGCTCGAGAAACACCTGCGGCTCTTATCAGCTGTAAGATGCTGGTCAGAGCGCCAGCAGCTATGACCGGTGGTAAAAAGTTTACGTCTGGTCACATAACCGTTGGCTGATGTGAGTACTGCTCCCATAAGCCTACACCTGCTGTCGCTAATAACAACGAGAGCAGGTACCACTGATGGAAGTATTCATCTGCTGGTGCCTGCGCGATAAATAAATTAATAAAAAAATTATGTTGGGTCTGTTCTATTTTCGATAATCAACATAGCAAAACTGACATATACGGGTTGCAACCCTCAGCTGTCAGCTTTATCATGGCTGGTTATCTACAATAGAGGTGCCCTCACACCATTTTTTGAATTATGTAAATAAATAATTTGATAACCAGCCAAGCTAAAGCAGACAGCTGGGGGCTGGTATTCTCAGGCCGGTAAGGGATCAACCCCTAGCCTAAAAATAGCAGCCCGAAGACGCCCCAGAAAAGGCGCATCTATTAGCCGGTACTTTGCCCAGCAAGTTCTCATGCAGCAGTGCCGCAAGTGAGTTCACTGGAGTTCTAGACACTGACAGGAGTGATTATGCTCCTATCAGTGTGTCAGCTGGCAGAGTGAGCGGTCAGTAATGTGACCGCTCTCTAAATCTTCCGAATCGTCATGGGACAGTGTGGATTAGCTGCACTTTGGACAGGTGAGGGATATGGTTGTTTATTATTTTTCTTTTTTTACAGGGAACATGGGCATTGGTGGATTAGGTGTAAAAGGAGTATTGTTATTTGTTATTTTCTGTTTTTTTACAGGAGACAAGGGCTTCAATGTTCTGGGTGTCAGGAGAGTAGAGCTTTATTATTTTTAAATACATTGGTAAAACAAGGGGTGGATTTCTCCTTCAAATAAATGACTTTTTTCTGGATGTTTTTTATTTACAATATGACTGTGGGATTAGTAAGGGATATTCGTCTAATAGACGCTTCTCCAATACAAACCTGTGGGCTTGATGTCACCTGACAATACAAAAGTGACATCAACCCCCCAAATATTAACTTCACTTGCCACTGCCACAGGGCAAATGGAAAGAGCCTTTTCTGGGGCAGCTGCTATTTTAAGGCTGGGTTGACAATATCCATGGCCGCTTACCAGCCTGAGAATCCCAGCCCATGACAGTCTGCTTTAACTGTGCTGATTATCAAAAATGTTGGAGGAACCCATGCCATTGTTTTTAATTATTTTTTAAAACTTTATTCTTGATAACCAGTCGTGATAAAGCTGCTCTTGCTATTATTAACGACAGCATGCGTATTCTGATGGGAGTAGTACTCACTTGAGCTGAAGCCGCTGTCACCAGAGCTAAACTTTTTACCGCTGGTCACAGCTTCCGGCTCATGCAGCTCTCTGACCTCTGGTCATAATCTTACTGACGATCAGAGGCAGGGTTTGCCGCACTGTCATGCAGATGACAGTGTGGCAAACACGGATGTTCAGGTCTCCCATTCATCTGAATGGGGTCCGAGTTCGGGTACTGTTCAGGAACCCAACTTTTTTTTAAATGTTTGGCCCAAACCTGTGCAACTGAACATCCAGGGGGTTCTCTCCTCACTGATTATGACATGACCATATTTTCAGATTTGTCTCAGTTTATTCATTGGTAATATTTATTCATGGTAATATATTTTTTCTATATCTTTGAGAACTAATCATATACAGTAATATGTATAGTTCAGGTAGGGTTCCCCTTCTTTCTTAAAATTCATGGTCAACCCCTGGGAATTATATGGCTATATGTCCTCTGAAGGAAATCACCATCTCCAGGATTTCCATTGTTATTTGTTATTTTGGCTCCAGTGCCTGACTGCTCCATTCCCCTATGACATCCACCACTTGCTTTGCTTCATATCCATTTTCTCTATTAGCCTTGCAATCTCTTATTACATCACCGCCTTAGGCCTTTTAAAGTCGACTTAGAAAATTATTAAGTAAAATACTCTCAAAAGTCACAATGTTTTTGCACAACTTGGAAGTTGAGCAAGAATTTGAGCAAGTTTGACAATGACCATCTCGATGATCCAGAGGAGACATGAGAGCAGGTCATGTGGTCAGATGAGACCAAAATAGAACTTTTTGGTAGCCACTCCTATCGCTGTGTTCGGAGGAAGAAGGATGAGTACAACCCTGTAGCATGGTGGGGGAAACATCTTACTTTGGTGTGGACAGGACAACGCCATCATATTGAAGGGAGGATGAATGAGGTCATGGATCACAAGATTTTTGCCAACAACCTCCTTTCTTCAGTAAGAGCATTAAAGATGGGTCATGGCTGGGTTTTCCAGCTTGAAAATGACCCAAAAAAATACAGCCAAGGCAACTAAGAAGTGGCTCTGTAAGGCCGGGGTCACACTTGCGAGAAACTCACTCGAGGTCATGTGGTCAGATGAGACCAAAATAGAACTTTTTGGTATCCACTCCTATCGCTGTGTTTGGAGGAAGAAGAAGGATGAGTACAACCCTGAAGCATGGTGGGGAAACATCTTACTTTGGGGGTGGACAGGACAGCGCCATCATATTGAAGGGAGGATGAATGAGGTCATGGATCACAAGATTTTTGCCAACAACCTCCTTCCTTCAGTAAGAGCATTAAAGATGGGTCATGGCTGGGTTTTCCAGCATGAAAATGACCCAAAAAAATACAGCCAAGGCAACCAAGGAGTGGCTCTGTAAGGCCGGGGTCACACTTGCGAGAAACTCACACGAGTCTCGCACCTCAATACCCGGCACTGCCGCCAGCACTCGGTACAGGAGTGTGCTGCTGCATGTATTTCTATGCAGCTGAACACTCCAGTCCGAGTGCCGGCGGCAGTACCGGGTATTGAGGTATGAGACTCGTGCGAGTTTCTTGCAAGTGTGACCCCGGCCTTAGAAGCATTTCAAGGTCCTATAGTGCCCTAGCCAGTCTCCAGACCTAAACTCAATAGAAAATCTTTGGAGGGAACTGAAACTCAATGTTCCCCAGCCCTGAAAACTGAAAGATCTGGAGAAGATCTGTATAGAGGAGTGGGCCAAAATCCCTTCTGCAGTGTGTAAAAACTTGGTCAAGATTAAAAGGAAATGTCTGATATCTGTAATCGGAAACAATGGTTTCTGTACCAAATATTAAATTCTGTTTTTCTATTGTTTCAAATTTTTTCCAATACTTATTTCATGCAATAAAATGCTAATTAATTAAGTAAAAATTATACAATCTGATTTTCTGGATTTTTTTTTAAAGATTCTGTCTCTCACTGTCGAAGTATACTGTACCTACGATAAAAATTACAGACTTCTCCAATCCTTTGTAGGTGGGAAAACTTGGAAAATTGTCAGTGTATCAAATACTTATTTTCTCCACTGTATATGTTATTATCCTCATCTTTTACTCTATTCAGTGATATCCACAAAGCCGACTGCATACACTACGTGATGGGTTCCCTTTGAATGCCATTGACTGCATCCACAAGTGGTTAAATGGCTGGAATCAGCATTATCTCCTGGTGTATATTACATCTGGCTGTCACTTCTTATGAAGCAGACTCAGCTCTACAACTTGTTCCGCAATCCTTCTTGCTTCTTCTACTTTAAATGTATGGCAGATGCTGGAAAATAGTTAAACACTCATCAGTCATGTATGGCAGATGTTGGGAAGGAGTTAAACTAGAACACACCATCAAAGTAGACTGGTCACCTATGGGAGAATAGTTTTTTACTTACATGCATGCATTTTGGGGTTAAAAATAATTTTCACAATTTTGGCTTTTACTGGCTTTTTGTTTCTCTGCACATTCAACTTTTAGGGTTCGCTCAGATGAAAAAAGAGATTGCACTCGGACTGATGTTAATCAATGAGGCTGTGCGGATCTGCGTTTTTTTTCTCAGCTGTATTCAGTGTGAAAAAACAAATGCAGCATGCTGTGTTTCACTCCAAAATTGGATGAGTGCGAGAAAAAGATTGCATGCCATATGAACCCTCAGTATAACAACTGATTTTTACTGATACTTTGCAATTCTGTAATATGGGAAACTGCAAATGGTTCTATAATGGATTAATAGCTGCTGAGTAAAAAAAAAGGTTTATATATGGATGACAAGTGAGAAAAAAAAGTCCCACTTTTCTGGATGAAAATCGGACCGATTTTTTTACACCCTCATAGACCTCATGAAATCAGATGAAAGAATCTATGAAAAAAAAAACAGATAAAAAAAAGCTGCAAGCGTTCCTGTTAGGTTAAGTTGCCATATTGAGCTTTGGGTGAGGTTTGGATGCTGTGGATTTTTTGCCATCCGCTTTGCTGGAACTGTAAGACACTGGGTTTCTGATGCAGCAAAAGTATGCAGCATCATAAACTCATAAGATAGCCTTACGTGTTAAGCAAAGAGGATTTATAGCACTCTCATGCCCACCTGTGGTGCGTGTTTTAAACCTGCAGCATGTCAATTTTTTTTGCAGGTACAGTGAAAATAGAAAACACATAGATTATTTAATCTTCAACTTGCTTAACTTTTCACAATAACAGTAATTTTGACCATCATACTATTTGGTGTGGCATCATAATATTTGACAGGCTATTTGGGGTGCCATTATATTATTTGTAGGACTTTGTGGGGGCCATTATACTGTTTAGAGACCTGTGTGGTTGCCAATTATACTGTGTTCACGGTTTTGCGGGGTCCATTTTATTATGTGGAATGTTATTGGTGGGGCCATTATACTGTCCAGAGGGTTGTATGGTGGATGGTGGGCTATTATACTGTTTGCAGGGCTAGTGTGGGCCATTATACAGTGTGGGAGCCACAATACTGTATGGAGGGCTGTGTAGGGCCATCATATTATGTAGAGGTCTTTGTCAGGGCCATTATACTGGGTGTTGGTGACTATGCGGGCCAACGTACTGTGTTAGGATCATTGTGCGGTATCATACTTTGTAGAAGATCATCATACTTTTTTTGTGTCACGATTCCATCTCTCAATATATTATAGATGCATTAAATGACAGCTCAGAAATCCTATCTGAGGCAGGGGCGTGCTGAGCTGTCATTATTGTGAGTGATGGTCCAACAGCTAATCAGGGCAGGTGCATTTTGGGTTTCTTCCAAGTGTCTCCTATTCTTGGTGATTACCTAGATCTTTAGCTGGCTGTCAGTAACTGATTATTGCCAGTCATAACCTTATCTTGGTGGTGTGTGCCTTGTTTTCCAGTACTCTATTTCTGATATTGTTCTGCCCGCGCTTGGACTTTTGACCATTTATTTGCCTAATCCCTTTGTCTCGATCCTCTACCTTCCTGAAGTTTTGACCTTGAACTGTGACCTGACTACATCTTTGTCTTACCTATCTTTTTATGATGAGCTGTCTTGGTATCTGACCTCGGACCTCTTGACTACCCTGTTTTACAGTTTGTCCATGAGTAGTGAATCAGCGTCACACTTTGCGTGTGGAGAGTATTGTGGAGGAATTTACTGTGGTGGTATTTTACTGTGTTTGGGGGGTTCATTTATTGGCATTGTGCTTTGACGGCCATGAAAGGGGTATCATAGTGTGTAGAAACACTTATGGACTTCATCAGAGGCACAATTACTTTCTAAGGGCTGTAAAGTTGTGAGATATGCTCTTCTGTGACCCCGCCAAATATTATTATTTTTTTTTGTTGGTCGTGGAGACAGGGAGTCCCAATTAGGACATCTGCTATGGTGCCCCATGATTTCTATGTACGTCCCTGATTGGTTACAGTACTATATACAACCTTTGGACAAATGTGGTATTGTTTATGGGGAAAAAAGCAGCCAATTTATGTTAATCCATTACAACATCTAAGTTTTACAAGTTTCTACAGAGCAGATCTTTCATATTATGAAATTGTGATAAATCATGGGGGTTCATTTATGTAAAATGTAATGATTTTATGCAGCCCACAGGCATGCATAATACTTTATACTCCATTTGGATCTCACTAGATCAAAAATTATGGGAATATGGCTTATGGCACCTTAATGCTGAATATAGTGGTATAGTCCAAACCTCTCCTAATCATTTGTGAGATATATACTGTATATTTAATACAAATTATTTTAGATGGTAAACAGCCACCTGCTTTACAACTGAAAAAGACATTGTAATATTAGTCCGGATTCAATTTCCTAGTAGCCACTGGGGTTTTTAGGTCATTTTTATTGTAGTTTATCTGAGAGAAAAATTGCCCAAGCAAGAAATGTAATTCCAAGACAGATGACATTTATATGGCTGAATTTAATGTTAGCTGCTCAAGGATTCCTGTAAGATGCCTCCACCGATTGTATGGGTATAGATCTCTTAATAATGACCTTTTTACCTGAAATTGAAAAATGTTTTAGTCGACTATTTACTATTTATTACAACCTTTGTGGAATGTATAGAATGTTTGAATTGTATTCTTTTTATTCTACCTTCTTTTGCTGAAATAAATTTTGCAGGACCTATAAAAGAGAAATAATGTAAAGCCTATAATTAAAATGTACTTATAGTGGTTCCTCAGTTTACGGCATAAAATACGTTGGTAAGGCTAGCTTCACATAGCGTTAATGCAGTCCGTTCAACACATAGCGTTGACGGACTGCATTAACGCTAGTGTCATTTTGTGATCGCGTTAAGCAATCACGCTAGTGCAGCGTCTCTATTCTGAGCTAGCAGTGACGGACCCCGAACGCTGCAGACCGCGTCCGAGGTCCGTCACAGAATGACGGCACATGGCTAACGCATGCTGATTTCGGCATGCGTTAGGATGCGCTACTACTATTGCGGCCAATGGCGGCGTTAACGCATCCATTACATAGCGTTAGTGCCGCTATGTGACGGATGCCGTCAGCACATTGCCCGCAACTCAATGTGAACCCGGCCTAAGAATTATTTGTTTAATTATATAATTTTTGCTCTCTTGTTTTTTTTTCTTTCTTTCTTCCAAGATGCATGACTTTTTTATTTCTCTTTCATAATAGCTGTATGAGGGCAAATTCACTCATCAGCTTTTCACGCACACATTTTATCCATTTTTTTGACTGATGGCACTTTTACCTATGAGAGTCTTTGGAACTGTTCACATGTTGGATTTTTTGCTCCAACCGAGTGGTTCTTGCAAAATTGCGGAGGTTTGTCCGATATTAATCTGAGTGTCAGATCAAAATCGTGAATTCAAGTCTATGGGTGAGTGAGAAAAATCTGACAGCTTTCCGATGCCATTTTGTGCATTTTGCACGACTGATAAATAGGGGAAGGTAGAGAAACTTTCTTTTCTCATCGGTGAAAATCTGATGAAACTGACAAAATTCACTCATGAATCTCTGTTTTTCTCATAATCAACCTGATGTCTGAATGAAGCTTAAGGGTTTTTTTGCAAAACAAGTTGTAGTTTTGAATGACTCCATTCATTTACAATTTACTGGAAAATGGGAAAAAATTCCAACTATGATAAAATGGTGAGCAAAATATTTTAATTCTGTCATGTTTTTTATTTTATGACATTGATTCTGTAGTAAAAATTACCCTGAAACATTATTTTCCAGGGCAGTGTGATTATGAAAATATCAAGCTTGCATAGAAATGAAGTGGTGAAAAAAATTAACAACCTTGTAAAAAAAAAATATAAATTTTGACTTGTGTCAGCATTTTCCAGGACATGTGAAATTTATATTTTTTCATTTGATTTTGCTTGTTTTTGCTTGGCAGCTGACTATTTTATTGTTAACAATTTGGGGTATATAATGACATTTTGATAGTTTTTATAGAATTTTTTTGGGAGAAGTAATGACCAAATTACCATAGCTCTAGCAATTTTTTTTTTCGTTATGGCTTTTAAGCTATGAGTAAATTAATTTAATATTTTCTTAGACCTGATTTTTGTGGGCAGGGTGAAACCAAACTTTTTTTTTCATTTTTTTCTTATTTCTTTATTTTAAAGAGAGAAAAGTTTTTGTTTTTTTTTTTACAAATTTTTTCAAAATTTTTTTTATTAACCCTTTAATTCACGTTTTAGTTCCTTAGGGAACTCAATCGTCCATCAATTATACTGTCTACTGCAATAACACAATATTGCAGTATAGAGTGAGAATTGCCTTTTCCTTTGAAGTTCATCCTTTTGAGTACCAGGAGTACTAATCTGGCTGTCATAGTAACCCATGTGTTACCCCAAAAACTGTAATTAACTCACTTATTCAGGTATGTAGGGGACTTAGCTCCTGGTAAAGTCATACCAATAGTATAGAATTTAGGGGGCTAGTTGCCAGAAAAATGGTGCACTGAGCCCTTGCCAAACCAAGGATGCACTGAAGAAGCCTCATCTCATTTTTTTTGTAATTAAGCAACTAAAATCTATATTGCAAGTGTGATTTTTATATGGGCTAAGTCCCCTATATACTTGTATTAGTTATTTAATTAGTGTTTTGTAGGTGACAGACTGCCTTTAATTGCTACTGTCAGAGATGAACGGCAGCATTTAAATGTTAACAGCAGCGATCGAAGCTCAGCTCCGGCTGCTGCTATTAGACTAAGGCCGGCGTCACACTGGCGACAGAATCGGACGACTGCAATGCGATGAAAAATCGTATTGCAGTCTGCCCTATGTTAATCTATGGAGCAGCTCCCAGTATCAGATTTTTTGTGGTCCGTTTTAAACGTCCGTGTGCAATCGCAGCATGCTGCGATTGTCACCGATTGTGGGTCGACTATCGCCAATGCAAGTCTATGGGAGCGATGAAAAATCTGATTACAAACGGACAGCATGTGTGACTTGCGATGAAATCGCATCGGTGTCCTTTAGAAAAGCCGGCAATTCATCCCCGGCTATACTGTAAAATCACACTGACAGCTTTAATAAAGAATAGAAAGAATAGATATACACACATAGAACACATATATATATATATATATATATATATATATATATATATATGTAATTGTGACATGTATATATATATATATTTATATTTCCTAGACTTCTACATACTGTAATAGCCGCAAATTCAATTGCCGGCTTTTGTGAAATCACAGAAGCCGACATGAAATGATACATTGTTTCCACACAGTTAACCATGTCATTTCCTGTATTTTGATATTTGTTTAGAACTTACAATTACATGAGTGTATTTGTGCTAAATTTCAGACATGTAGGGGTTAATTAAAGGTGTAAATTCGTTGACAAAAAAATGCGTGGGCTCCCGCTGTATTTTCTCCACCAGACAGACAAAGCAAGCGAGTGGGGGCAGATAATAATAGCCTAGGGAGGGTACTTTTTTTTTGTGCCCCCCCGGCTACTAACATCTGCCCCCAGACACCCCAGAAAGGGCAAATCTATAATTAGATTCGCCTTTCTGGCACTTTGCCCGTCTATTCCCATTGCCCTGTAGCGGTGGCGAATGGGTTAATAATCTCACCTTAATGTCACCTTAGTATTGAAAGGTGACCTTAAGGCAGGTTAATAATTGAGAGCTGTCAATTAGACAAATATCAATTATTAATCCTATTGAAGTAAATAAAAAAACACACACACACTTTAAGAATAAATAATTTTAATGAAATAAAAACACATATTTTTGACCATCTTTTATTTAAGTCTTAATCCGTTCGAAGCCCTTGTTCTTCTAAAATAAATATAAAATAATAAAACAACATTATTCTTACCTATCTGGCAATCTGTCACGTCCCACGATGTAATCCTTCACAAAGGGTTAACTACTAGCAATCAGATAAGCAGCCTGCGTGCTTATCTGATAGCTCCTGAATGAATGAGCTTATCTCCTGCTGACAGGAGAGGATGTGATTCATGAATGAAGCTTAATTGATTGTATCCACTTTCACCTTAGGTCAGGTCACTCAAGTGAAAGTTGTAATAAATCAATTAAGCTCCATTCATGAATCTATTTCTCTCCTTTCGCTGGGAGAGTAACTGATTCATTCAGGGGAATACAGGTCTGAGACAGCATTATTAGCTCTCTGCGACCTGTAACCTGTTAACCCTTTCTGATGGATTACACCGTGGGACCTGACTGTACATCGGATTGGTAAAAATCATTTTGCTTTTTTATATTATTTTTATTACAGGAAATGGTTTTAGCAGGAAAATAAAATATTGTCAAAAACTGTGTGATTATTTCATTAAACTTCTTTTTTATTAAACTGTGTGTGTTTGATTTTTCTATCATACAATAGGATTAATAATTGATAGTTGTCTAATTGACAGCTCTCAATTATTAACCTGCCTTAAGGTCACCTTTCAATACTAAGGTGACATTAAGGTGAGATTATTAACCCATTCGCCACCGCTACAGGGCAATGGGAATAGATGGGCAAAGTGCCAGAAAGGGCGAATCTAATTATAGATTTGTCCTTTCTGGGGTGTCTGGGGGCAGATGTTAGTAGCCAGGGGGGGCACCAAAAAAAGTACCCTCCCTAGGCTGTTATTATCTGCCCCCACTCGCTTGCTTTGTCTGGTGGAGAAAATACAGCGGGAGCCCACGCATTTTTTTGTCAACGAATTTACACCTTTAATTAAACCCCTACAGTCATGGCCAAAAGTTTTGAGAATGACACAAATATTAATTTTTACAAAGTCTACTGCTTCACTTTTTCTAATGGCAATTTGCATATACTCCAGAATGTTATAAAGAGTGATCAGCTTAACAGCAATTACTTGCAAAGTCAATATTTGGCTAGAAAATGAACTTTATCCCCCAAAACACATTTCAACATCATTGCAGCCCTGCCTTAAAAGGACCAGTTAACCTCTTTTCAGTGATTGCTCCATTAACACAGGTGTGGGTGTTGATGCGGACATGGCTGGAGATCAATCTGTCATGATTAAGTAAGAATGACACCACTGGACACTTTAAAAGGAGGCTGGTGCTTGGCATCATTGTTTCTCTTCTGTTAACCATGGTTATCTCTAAAGAAACACGTGCAGTCATCATTGCAATGCACAAAAATGGCCTAACAGGGAAGAGTATCGCAGCTAGAAAGATTGCACCTCAGTCAACAATCTATCGCATCATCAAGAACTTCAAGGAGAGAGGTTCCATTGTTGCCAAAAAGGCTCCAGGGCACCCAAGAAAGACCAGCAAGCGCCAGGACCGTCTCTTAAAAGTGTTTCAGCTGCGGGATCGGGCTACCAGCAGTGCAGAGCTTGCTCAGGAATGGCAGCAGGCAAGTGTGAGTGCATCTGCATGCACTGTGAGGCGGAGACTCTTGGAGCAAGGCCTGGTCTCAAGGAGGGCAGCAAAGAAGCCACTTCTCTCCAGAAAAAACATCATGGACAGACTGATATTCTGCAAAAGGTACAGGCAGTGGACTGCTGAGGACTGGGGTAAAGTTATTTTCTCTGATGAATCCCCTTTTCGATTGTTTGGGACATCAGGAAAACGCCTCATTCGGAGAAGACAAGGTGAGCGCTACCACCAGTCTTGTCTCATGCCAACTGTTAAGCATCCTGAAACCATTCATGTGTGGGGTTGCTTCTCAGCCAAGGGAATCGGCTCTCTCACAGACTTGCCTAAAAACACAGCCATGAATAAAGAATGGTACCAGAATGTCCTCCAAGAGCAACTTCTCCCAACCCTCCAAGAGCAGTTTGGCGATCAACAATGCCTTTTCCAGCATGATGGAGCGCCTTGCCATAAAGCAAAGGTGATAACTAAATGGCTCAGGGAACAAAACATAGAGATTTTGGGTCCATGGCCTGGAAACTCCCCAGATCTTAATCCCATTGAGAACTTGTGGTCAATCATCAAGAGACGGGTGGACAAACAAAAACCTAAAAATTCTGACAAAATTAAAGCATTGATTGTGCAAGAATGGACTGCTATCAGTCAGGATTTGGTCCAGAAGTTGATTGAGAGCATGCTAGGGAGAATTGAAGATGTCCTGAAGAAGAAGGGTCAACACTGCAAATATTGACTTGCTGCATTAACTCATTCTAACTGTCAATATAAGCTTTTGTTACTCATATGTTTGCAATTATTATATTTCTGTCTGTGATAAAAACATCTGTCAAACACACATAAAAACCAGAGGGCAGCAGATCATGCGAAAATATAATATTTGTGTCATTCTCAAAACTTTTGGCCATGACTGTACATGTCTGAAATTTTGCACAAATACACTCATGTAATTGTAAGTTCTAAACAAATATCAAAATACAGGAAATGACATGGTTAACTGTGTGGAAACAATGTATCATTTCATGTCGGCTTCTGTGATTTCACAAAAGCCGGCAATTGAATTAGCGGCTATAACAGTATGTAGAAGTCTAGGAACTATAAATATATGTATATATATACATGTCACAATGACATATATATATATATATATATATATATATATATATGTTCTATGTGTATATATCTATTCTTTTTTTTGTGATTGAAATACTATTCTTTTGGATCCATTATATGTCAGTTTTGCAAGCCTGCGAGAAATTCTCGCAAGTCGGATGAAAATCGGATGTTACAAGGTACACACACATGCGACTAAATCGCATCTTTGAAGGAAAATCGGATGCCAGAAGGATGTGTGATGTTTGCATTTTGATCCGACAATCGACCGTCTAAAACGGACCGATTTTTTGTCGTTATGTGTGACGCCGGCCTAAGATGCTGGCTAAGTAATATAGTCAGCATCTACTGTGTGCAGAGAAAGTTCAACTCTGAAGCCCTCTCCACACACAGGTACCACAGGCCTTAATATAGTTGTATCCTGGTTATCCATGATTACGAAAGCCCACTTGCACCCAGGATCCCCTTGACATGCATCTACTGAAAGGTTTTTCACCTGTAAATGTTATGTAATACTGTACTTACCGCAGTGTAACCAATGGTCATAAAATACTGTTACTAAATCCCTTTTGAAGCATCTCTATGTGCTTTTAGGTAATGTTTGGAGAGCCCCTGGTGTACCTAAACAGTGGAAACCACCAACAAGTGACACCATTTTGGAAACTAGACCTCTTAAGGAACTTATCTAGATGTGTATTGAGCACTTTAAACCCACAGGTGCTTCACAGAAGTTTATAACGTTAAGCCGTAAGAATAAAAAAATTACATTTTTCCGAAATATTTTTTAGCTCCAAATTTTGCATTTTCATAAGGGTAACAGGAGAAATTGCTCCATACAATTTGTTGTGCAATTTCTCCTGAGTGCACATATACCCAATATGTGGAGGAACACAACTGTTCGGGCTCACGGCAGGGCTTGGAAGGAAAGGAGCGCCATTTGACTATTTGAATGTAAAATTTGCTGGAATAATAGTGGTTGCCATGTCACATTTGAAGAGCCCCTGATATGCATAAACAGTGGAAACCCCCAGCAAATGACACCATTTTGGAAACTAGACCCTTTAGGGAACTTGTCTAGATGTGTATTAAGCACCTTGAACCCACAGGTGCTTCACAGAAGTTTATAACGTAGAGCCTTGAAAAAAAAAAAAAAAAAATTTTTCCCAAATAATAATAATAATCTTTTTTTTAGCTCCAAGTTTTGCATTTTCATAAGATTAACAGGAGAAATTGATCCATATAGTTTGTTGTGCAATTTCTCCTTAGTGTGCAGATACCCCATATGTGGCAGAATACTACTGTTTGGGTGCATGGCAGGGCTTGGAAGGGAAGGAGCGCATTTGACTTTTTGAATGCAAAATTTGCTGGAATAATTAGCGGATGTAGTGTTGCGTTTGGAGAGCCCTGAGATGCCTAAACAGTGGAAACCACACACAAATGACACCATTTCGGGAATTACACCCCTTTGGGAACTTATCTAGATATATTTTGAGCACCTTGAACCCCAGGTGTTTCACAGAAGTTTATAACGTTATGCCTTGAAAATAAAAAAATCACATTTTTCCCACAAAAATATTTTTTTAGCTTCAAATTTTGTATTTTCACAAGGGCAAAAGTAGAAAATGGACCCCAAAGTTTGTTGTGCAATTTCTGCTGAGTTCAACAATACCCAATATGTGGTCAAAAACTATTTTTGAGGCACAGTACAAAGCTCAGAAGGGAAGTAGCTCCATATTACAATGCAGATTTCACTGCACTTGTTTGAGGGTGCCATGTTACACTGACAGAGGCACTGAGGTGCATTAACAGCAGAACCTTCCATAAGTGACCCCATTTTGACCAACTAAACCTCTCAATGAATTCACCTAGGGGTGCAGTGATTATATTGACACCACAGATGTGTCACAGACTTCTATACCATTGGGCAGTGAAGAAAAAATAATTTATTTTTTACCACCAAGATTGTGTTTTAGCCCCAAATTTTACATTTTCATTATGAGACTTGCCTCCTGGAGCGTAGATTCTCCTAGACTAGTTTGCGGATTCCATATAAAGAGCCCCTAAGTGCTAGAAAAGCAGAATTCCCCCTCAAGTGACCCCATTTTGGAAATTATATCCCTTTGGGAATTTATCTACAGATGTACTGACGATTTTGACTCCATGGGTGTTTTCCAGAAACAAGCAGCAGTTGCTGTTGCTGAGTAAAAATTGCAAACTGCCGTTGTTGTGACCAGTACGTTGCATTCACCAGTACATTATGCCCAGCTCATACTTCTGGAGACACGCACCTGTAAATTAGGCAAGCTGTCATCACTACAGAAATGCCAACCTTGTGGGTTCTAAATGTGGATTAGGCACACTGGGGCTCAGAAGGGAGGGGGGATTTGGATTTGGGAGAGGAGAATTTGCTGAATTTCTTTTTGGGGGTGAGGAGCCATTTAGCTTTTCCAGAGCCTTTGTGCTACCAGTAATGTGGAAGCCCCTATATTTCCATTAACAGATGACAGACCTGAGTTGGAACTTGTTTTTTTTTGTGGATTGAGTTGAAGCTTTTATTGGGAACATTTTACATAACGTTTGGGATTACATTTATCAGGCGCTCTATGCTGAGCACTTACTTTAGGGTTTCCAAGAGATCCATTCATTATAATGAGGCTGACCTCTGTTCAGTGGTGTCCTTTTCAGAAGTGCACAAAACTGTGGCCGACAGCACTTTTATGCAATCCTATAAAGACGTACAATGCCGTATCACAGGTCAGGCGACGTCCACAGTGCTTCCATCTGCCTCATTATAGGGAATCTTCCATCGGGAGTTCTTTTTGAATCACTTTTTTCAGAGATTTACACGAAAACCCCAGTGTAAGTGCTCAGCACAGAGCACAGGATAAATGTGGGCCGAGCCTTACTGCGATCTTTGTGAGGCAGAATGAAAAAATCAATGGCATGTGAAGAATTGATTTTATTTACGTTTTACACTGGTCCTCATGCAGTATAAGTGATTAGGCAATATCCTTCAGATCGGTGCTATTACAGCGATACCAGATTTATATTTTTATGTTTGGCTACTGCCACACACTAAAAGACACTTTTTATTGTGAAAACTAGTTTTCGCATCACCATATTTTGATAGCTATAATTTTTCCATATTTCGGCCAATAGAGTCATGCGAGGGCTTGTTTTTTGTGGGACGAGCTGAAGTTTTTATTGGTACTATTTTTTGGGCACATGACATTTTTGATTGCTTTTTATTCTGATTTATAGGAGACAGAATCAACAAAAACCTGCAATTAGGAATTGCTTTTTGTTTGTTTTTTTATATCGTTAAGCATGTGGTAAATTAGTAAGCTTTATTTTTTGGGTCAATACGATTGCAGCGATACTCCACTTATATAGTTTTTTATGTTTTGGCACTTAAACAAAAACTATTTTGAAGAAAAAATAATTATTTTTGCATCGTTTTATACTTTTTTATTTTTCTGCTGTTGGAGCTGTTTGGTGGCTGTTTTTTGCGGGACAAGATAATGTTTTCAGCTGTACCATTTTTATTTACATCCGTCTTTTTGATCATGTTTTATTGTCTTTTTGTTCAGTGGTATGATGATAAAGCATTGTTTTTTGCCCCGATATTTATTTATTTTTTTACGGTGTTCACTGAAGGGGTTAACTAGTGGGAAAGTTTTATAGAACAGGTCGTTACGAGCGCGACGATACCAAATATATGTACTTTTATTTTTTTTATTTACATAAATAAATGTATTTATTGCAAAAATATATTTTTTTTTCTTTAGTGATTTTTAAAAAAATATTTTTACACTTTTAAATTTTTTTTTAACGTTTTGACATTGTTCAATCCTGGGACATCACTGTACAGTGTCAGATTGCTGATCTGATACTCTGCACTACAGAGTATCACATCAGCATCTGACAGGCAGGGAAGGGAAGGAAGCATGTCGGTACCAGCTCTTAGTAGGCGCTCACAAGCCACCTTCCCTGCAGGACCTGGAAGGACCCTGTGGCCATCTCGGGGCTGGGGGGGTCTCTATGGAGACCATCAGGAAGACGCAATCGTATTGCATTGTCCTGATGGAAGTGCTCAGGGAGTGAGTTCCCTTTGTGATGCTCCTCTATGCCATTGTCACTATTGACAGCGGCAACAGAGGAGTTAAATGTCCGTGATCAGTGATAGCACTGATCATGGACATTGCTGCAGGGTGTCAGCTCTCACACAGAGCTGACACCCGTATGCGATCGCCTCGACGCTCAGTGTGAGACAGCGTAATTGGTGCACCGTACCTGTACTTCTATTTGCAGGAATGCAGCTCTCGCAAAGCAGTATATGTACGGAGCATGTCGGGAAAGGGTTAAATTTCCATACTAAGTTTAATGACTGGAAAATAGAAATATGATCTGAAATTATGATAATATCAAATTAGTTATAGTCCTAAAAATATTTACTCAAACCTGTGCGGACTAAGAGAGCCATTAAAATATATTACGAAAACAGAATAAAACGTCTTAATAAAAAAAAATTTGCGAGTAGAAAATCACTTGCCCAAAATGATGGACCAATTAAAGTACTACAGCATAAAGATATCAAAGAGGGAAGGTCTCCTGCTCAGATCCCTTCTGTCCTTGTATTATATAGTGGGTCAAGTGTGGAGAGATAGAGAGGACCCTAAAATGGGGGATTGGCAATAGAGTTATGCAAAAGATGGCCATCCGGTATTATTGCTCCATATAATCAATTGTGTGCCAAATCTGACCCCTTTTTTGGAGGATTATAGCTGGGGTGCATGATAATGTGTAGTATGTACCAGCAATAAAACAGTTTTTATCTCACAACTGTCCGTACATCGCACGCTAACACATATTTTTTGATGAAAAGAATTATAATAATGGCTGATAGTCAGTGATCACACAGTTCACCTTGTTTACCACAAGAGAAAGCAATAAAATAAATGATGCAGTGCTCTCCAGCAATGTACGAGCTGTAAGTGAGGGATATATTTCTCACCCTGATTTAACCATGCTTATAAACTATATACAGTGTGCTGTGGAATGATTCATTCAGTCTTGTATGCATGGAGCATTATTATTCTTTTATTTGAAGGTAAATTGTATTACGGCAGAGAGAGAGAGAAAATATTTTGCCTTCTTTTTTTTATTTCACTTCTCACATTTATAGGACAGAAGAGTTTTGCGGTAATGAATACAATTTTGATTTTTTTCAATTGTTTCAATCTATTGCGAATGCAGGAAGCTAGCAAAGTGTTCAAGCAAGTAACATGTTCTAAGCTCTTTGTTAAAGATATTTGTCAACATTGGTGCTTTGTGCGCACCGCCTTCCTGCCAGCTGCTTACTGAGCCCTGGACACCCAGGCACTGCAGCCTCCAGATAGCATGTCCATTTCACGGATCAGTTTGCCATTGGTACCACACTTATTATCTCTGCTATGGCATTACAATATGCCTATGTGAAGGAGCTACAAAAGGCAGAATTATATGTAATTATATGCTTTGTTTCCATCAGTCCTTTGCCCAAATTATTATTCACCAGTTTGCCAAATGGTGTATAGCTGACAAAACCTTTTTTATTCTGTGCGTTTTATGTTTGTTAAATGACAACATTATAAAACACCACATATAATAAACTGTGACAAATCAGCCGACCCTTGCAATCAGCCTTGCGTATGGAGGTCCTCTCCTCCAATCCACATAACTTCAAGACAATAAATCGCAGGGGAATATTAGCATATAGACTTCTTATTTCAAAATGCTTGTATTCAAATCCATATGTAACATGACCAAAAAGTGGCAAGCATTACAGCAAATAAATCAGTGTTAAGACATTTACCTGTACGTTTGCCAGGCATCCAGGCAGTTATACAAATAACATGAAGATGCTGCTGAGGAGACTAGTGTGAAATTTCACTGCAACATGTCCGGAGCCATGGTCCTTTCTCATGGATGTCGTGCCTCAGCAGCGTCTTCATCTGCTTTTTACAGCCATCTTGCTGATTTGCTAATGTGTAGGTAAATACAGTGGGTATGTAAAGTATTGAGACCCCTTTAAATTTTACACTCTTTGTTTCATTGCAGCCATTTGGTAAATTCAAAAAAGTTCATTTTTTTTTTGTTAATCTACACGCTGCACCCCATCTTGACTGAACAAAACTGAAATGTAGAAATTTTTGCAAATTTATTAAAAAAGAAAAACTGAAATATCACATGGTCTTAAGTATTCAGACCCTTTGCTCGGTATTGAGTAGAAGCACCCTTTTGAGCTAGTACAGCCTTCAGTCTTCTTGGGGATGATGCAACAAGTTTTTCACACCTTGATTTGGGGATCTTCTGCCATTTTTCCTTGCAGATCCTCTCCAGTTCTGTCAGGTTGGATGGTGAATGTTGGTGGACAGCCATTTTCAGGTCTCTCCAGAGATGCTCAATTGGGTGCAGGTCAGGGCTCTGGCTGGGCCAGTCAAGAATGGTCACAGAGTTGTTCTGAAGCCACTCCTTTGTTATTTTAGCTGTGTGCTTAGGGTCATTGCCTTGTTGGAAGGTGAACCTTCGGCCAAGTTTGAGGTCCAGAGCATTCTGGAAGAGGTTTTCATCCAGGATATCTCTGTACTTGGCCGCATTCATGTTTCCTTCAATTACAACCCCTGCAGCTGAAAAACATCCCCATAGCATGATGCTGCCACCACTATGTTTCACTGTTGGAATTGTATTGGGCAGGTGATGAGCAGTGCCTGGTTTTCTCCACACATACCGCTTAGAATTATCACCAAAAAGTTCTATCTTCGTCTCATCAGACCAGAGAATCTTATTTCTCATAGTCTGGGAGTCCTTCATGTGTTTTTTTAGCAAACTCTATGCGGGTTTTCATATATCTGGCACTGAGGAGAGGCTTCCGTCGGGCCACTATGCCATAAAGGCCCGACTGCTTGAGGGCTGCAGTGATAGTTGACTGTGGAACTTTTTCCCATCTCCCTACTGCATCTGTGGAGCTCAGCCACAGTGATCTTTGGGTTCTTCTTTACCTCTCTCACCAAGGCTCTCCTCCCATGATTGCTCAGTTTGGCTGTACGGCCAGATCTAGGAAGACTTCTGTTGGTCCCAAACTTCTTCCATTTAAGGATTATGAAGGCTACTGTGCTCTTAGGAACCTTGAGTACTGCAAAAATTCTTTTGTAACCTTGGCCAGATCTGTGCCTTGCCACAATTCTGTCTCTGAGCTCCTTGGCCAGTTCCTTTGTCCTCATGATTCTCATTTGGTCTGACATGCACTGTGAGCTGTGAGGTCTTATATAGACAGGTATGTGCCTTTACAAATCAAGTCCTATCAGTTTAATTAAACACAGCTGGACTCCAATGAAGCAGTACAACCATCTCAAGGAGGATCACAAGGAAATGGACAGTGACTAGTGATGAGTGAACACTAAAATGCTCTGGTGCTCGTTGCTCAGGTCGAGCAAATTGGAATACTCAGTTGTTCTACCCGAGCAACGAGCCCAATGTAAGTCTATGGGAAAACTGAGTATTTTTGCAGCCACCCCCTGGGGGTCCTTTTAGGGTCTAAAAACATCTGTCTAAAATTGATGGAGACAGTGCTCAAATGAGAGTGAAATATCATGGGGAATACCGCTGGAAGCGTTTCTGACACCCAGGTCACAGCTGTGAACAATGTTGTTAGAGTCTTACGCCACTTTTAAAGGTGCACAATAAAACATACAAAAACGATACCAAAATGGATTTTCCTGGGAAATATATTAATATATTAAGGAACATCCTTTCCAGGGTAATGATTTGTATGTAAGACAAAATAAATAATCCAAAACAAAAATGTTCCTCCACCACTTGGGCTATGTTCACACGTAGCGTTTTTGATGCATTTTTCAACTTTACCATTGCTTTCAACCAAGACAAATGCATTCACTGTGAAATGTCATTTTAACATTTTACAACCTTATTTGGCCATGTGGTGTGCGACACATCATCAGACACATCCTGTTTCATTTATAAAGGTGGGACTCTGAAAGTCACAAAGTCTATTTTTATAGTGCCAGCAGTAGGCCCTCACTTTTTTTTAGAGAGCCATCAGCCGGCTATGCTTTGTTGTTCCCATTACTAAACAGTGGGTCCCTTGTACTGTTATTGCATATGCAGTGAGTGGCAGGGCTGTCCAAAATTTGGATGCATCCGAACAACCCTTTGAACAGACGTCATGGATGACCACATGCAACCAAAGTTGCAAGTATTCATTTGGTACTCCCAAGCTTTTTGCCTATGCATTGAATGCAAGGCCTGCCCTGTCCCAAAGTTACACACACCCCAATAAGTCTTTAAACCCACGTTCTGAATGGCCACATTAAACCAAAGTTCCCATTAAGCTTTATTTGGTACTGCCATACTGTTTGCCTAGGCAATGAATGCAAGGCCTGCCCTGCCCCAACATTACATGCTCCCCAATAATCCTTTGAAGCAATGTACTGGATGGCCACATGAAACCAAAGTTCCCATTAAGCTTTATTTGGTACTGCCATTCTTTTTGACTAGACATTGAATGCAAGGCCTGCTCTGTCCCAACGTTACACGCACCCCAATAACCCTTTGAAGCCACGTACTGATGGCTACATGAAACCAAAGTTCCCATTAAGCTTTATTTGGTACTGCCATACTGTTTGCCTATGCATTGAATGCAAGGTCTGCTCTGTCCCAAAGTTTCAAACACCACAATAAGACTTTTAACCCACGTACTGGATGGCCACAATAAACCAAACTTCCCATTAAGCTTCATTTGGTACTGCCATTCTGTTTGCCTAGGCATTGAATGCTACTCCAGCACTGCCCCAAGGTTACACGCACACCAATAACCCTTTGAAGCCATGTACTGGATGGCCACATTAATCCAAACTTCCCATTTAGCTTCATTTGGTTCTCCCATTCTGTTTGCCTAGGCATTGAATGCAACTCCTGCACTGCCCCAACGTTACATGCACACCAATAACTCTTTGAAGCCACGTACTTGATGGCCACATTAAACCAAACTTCCCATTATGCTTTATTTGGTACTGCCATACTGTTTGCCTATGCATTGAATGCAAGGCCTGCTCTGCCCCAACGTTATACGCACCCCAATAACCCTTTGAAGCCACGTAGTCAATGGCCACATTAAATCAAACTTCCCAATACCCTTTATTTCGTACTGCCATACTGTTTGCCTAGGCATTGCATGCAAGGCCTGCACTGCCCAACGTTACACGCACCCCAGTAACCCTTTAAAGCTACATACTGGATGGCCACATGAAACCAAAGTTCCCATTAAGCTTTATTTGGTACTGCCATACTGTTTGACTAGGCATTGAATGCAAGGCCTGCCCTGTCCCAAAAGTTACACGCACCAAAATAAGACTTTTAATTCACGTACTTGATGGCCACATTAAACCAAACTTCCCAATAAGGTTTGTTTGGTATTTCCATACTGTTTGCCTAGGCAGTGAATGCAAGGCCTTTCCCTGCTACAACGTTACACCCACACCAATAACCCTTTGAACCAACGTACTGGATGGCCACCTGAAAGCATTGTTCCTAGTAATTTGTTACTCCCATATTGTTTGGCTACGCAGTGAATTGTTGAGCATAAAGAACCTTCATTGGAGAATATCAGTGTTGAGGATGAAGACCCAGTAGTGCAGAATGTCCGTGTTGAGTCTGGAAAACCTGCAGTGGACAATTTCAGTGTTGAGGCTGAAGAAACTGCAGTGGAGAATTGCAGTGTTGAGGTTAAAGAACAACCGGCCATGGAGCATTTCATTGTTGAGGCTGAAGAACCTGCATTGTTGAATATCAATATTGAGGCTGAAGGACCAGCAGTGGAGAATATCAGAGTTAAGTCTGAAGGACGAGCAATGGAGAATTGCGTTGTTGAGCCTGAAGAACTTGCTTTGGTGAATTGCAGTGGTGAGCCTGAAGAACCTGCAGTGGAACATTGCAGTGTTGAGGCTGAAGAACCTATATTGCAGCATTGCAGTGTTGAGGAATTAAACCCAGCAGTGGAGCATTGCAATGTTGAGCCTGAAGAACCTGCATTGTAGCATTGCATTGTTGATGAAGGACACCCAGCAGTGGAGCATTTCAGTGTTGAGCCTGATGAACCAGCAGTGAAGAATTGCAATGTTGAGGCTGAAGAACCTTCATTGGTGAATTGCAGTGGTGAGGCTGAAGACCCTGCATCGTAGCATTGCAGTGTTGAGGCTGAAGAACTGGCAGTGGAGAATTGCATTGTTGAAGATGAACAACCAACAAAGTTCACATTTTTAGGAAGTGGGCCTCCCATACTGTTTGACTATGCAGTGAATGCAAGGCCTGCCCCGAATTTGGTCGCACCTCAATATCACTTGGAGGAGACGTAGAGGAAGGCCTTCAAAAAAAATGTGTTCTCCTATACTTGGAATGCCCATAGAGTAAGTGTATGGACTTATAAACAATTCTCCCTGGGGGGTACACATCAACATGCTGTCTTAACATTTTTGTTACTGGCATTATAAACAACCTTCAAGAAAAATTACGTGGCTATTGCATCATGGAGAACACGTTGACCCGGGTGATCTAGTGGTGGTGTCGGAAAAGAATTGTAGGATGGTCTATGAAAAATGTCTTCCCAGTTTAAAAGAGCAGGTCTCCTATACTTGGAATGCCCATACAATAAGCGTACAGCCTGAAAAACATTTTCCCCTAGGGGGTACACATCAACCTACTGTGTAAAAATGTTTGTTACGGCCATCATTAACACCCTTGCAAAAAAATATAGTGGCTGTTTCATCATGGAACAGGATCACCCTCGTGTTCTAGTGGTGGTGTCTGAAGAGACATGGAGGATGTCCTCCTATAAATATTTTCCCAGTTTAAAGGAGCGGATCTACTATTCTTGTAATGCCCATACACTAAGTGTATAGGCTTAAAAACATTTTCCCCGGGGGGTACACATCAACCTACTGTGTACATTTTTTTGGATACGGGCATCATAAACACCCTTGCAAACAATAATGTGGTTTCCTACACAGTTGCTCCTGGGAAGTTGCAGGTTTTTAGCAGAAATGTGTCGGACGAGTCGTTGGATTAAGTGATCAGGAAAAGGGGTATGGTGACAGCAGGAATGGGAACATACAGGACAACAGGGGGGCTATGGGAGGTATGAGATCCATGATCCAGCCTACAATGATTAGTTGTTTACCCACCCCCAATTAGCAGATTGTGTTTGATACCCGTCAGAAGATAGGTGTAACAGATGCGCATCTGAATCTTGGCCTAAGAGATGCCCGTGAGAAATAGATTGCCAAAGACGCACGTGTGCGTATAAAGGGTAAAGTGCAAGATGGTCGTGAAATGCTTCATTCTAGCAAGCAGCAGATCAGTATTGGAGGAAAACCAAACAAACTGATGGATGCTTGTGCAAAACTAAGTTTGAAGAGGTGTGCACCGGCCATAACTATCAACACACCTGTGGCCCAAGGTTCTTCATCTTCAACCATAAATATTACCAAAAACATCCAAATTTCACAGCAGAAAACTATTTGTTCTGATGTAACGAACACTGTTAAATGAATGCCAAAACCGTAGTTAACCAAAAACCTGGGAAACAACCGATTTCCTCTTTACAAGATATGGACGATGATGGTTTTCATGACGACTTGGAACTTTCCCACATTCCCACCAAGAAGATCAAGATCAAAGTTGCCAACAATATGCAAAAAAGGCAGTGTATGTCTGGAAATTCATTTTCTCCTAGGCAAACTTTACCTCTTACTAAAGTGGTACAGAATGATGCCTACACAGCTCCCATGTCTACTCAGCATGAGACGTCGCCACCTTTATTGCCCACAAAGGCTCTAACCAACGTGTCACGGACACTTGTCACAAAGGAGGCCAGTTAATCAGTAGGTCCCACTCCAAAAGAGTCTGTCTTTAGCCCTTACGAAGGCACAAAAACTACCATTATTAATTTGCATCCAAGAGTTACAGAGGAAGATATCGTGGAGCTTTTCTGTGTATCCGGTGCCTTGAAGCCAGGGCCGGCGTCAGCACCCGGCACACCCGGGCAAGTGCCGGGGCCCTGAGCAGGTGGGGGGGCCCACTCGCCGTCTGGCACCCTGGCGCCCGTTAGCGGTGTCAGCGCCGCCATTGGGCCCCCCCGCTTGCTCAGGGCCCTGGCAGCAGCCGGCACAATACTCACCTCTCCCCGTGCCTCCGCTGCCGCAGCTCCGGGCTCCAGGGGGCGCCTGCAGGACGCCGGCGCTTCCTCTCACAGCAGCGCCGCTGAATGACGTCCTCATTCAGCGGCCGGCTGTGGCAGTGAGCGCGCGGACGCCGGACAGGTGAGATGTTTGTGTGTGTGTCTGTGTGTGTGTGTCTCTGTGTGTATCAGTGTGTGTGTATGTAGTGCGGTGCTTTGTGTGTGTGTGTCTGCTGTATGTGTGATGGTGGTGGGGGGAGGGCAGTGATGATGATGATGATGGGGAGGCAATGATGATTGATGATGATGGGCAGGCATTGATGATGATGGGCAGGCAATGATATTGATGGGGAGGCAATGATGATTATGGGCAGGCATTGATGATGATGGGCAGGCAGTGATGATGATGGGCAGGCAATGATATTGATGGGGAGGCAATGATGATTATGGGCAGGCAGTGATGATGATGGGCAGGCAGTGATGATGATGGGCAGGCAGTGATGATGATGATGGGGAGGCAATGATGATTATGGCAGGCATTGATGATGATGGGCAGGCAGTGATGATGATGGGGAGGCGATGATGGGGAGGCAATGATAATGATGGGCAGGCAATGATGATGATGGGCAGGCATTGATGATGGGCAGGCAATGATGATTATGGGGAGGCGATGATGATGATGGGGAGGCGATGATGATGATGGGGAAGCAGTGATGATGATGGGCAGGCAATGATGATGATGGGGAGGCGATGATGATAATGGGCAGGCGATGATGATGATGGGGAGGCAATGATGATGATAATGGGGAAGCAATGATGATGATAATGGGGAGTCTTTCCACAGCGCCCTTTCCTGAGCCATAACAGTGCAGAACGCAGCATAGCACAGAGGAGAGCTCCATATTTTGTATGGAGCTTTATATGGTGACCAGTATTCTGTATGGAGCATTATATTGGGTCCAATATTCTGTATGGAGCATTATATGGGGGATGGAGGGGTGACATCCTGCATGGGGTATTATATGGGTGTTGAGGGGGAGACTATGTGGTGCCCATAATATTGTATGGAGGACTGTACTGTCCAGTCTGTACTGTGCGCTGTGAGGATTTGGCGGTTTTTGAGCTATTGTACAATTTACAATAGATATCAGTCATGTAATGGAAGAAGAGAAGTGTTTAGCGTTGTGCTATACCCATATTTCTCTGCAGTATCTGTGCATCATGAATCGTAGTCTGTGTTAAAGGGGCCCACTGAGACTCTTTCGCCCGGGGCCCATAAAAACCTGGAGCCGGCCCTGCTTGAAGCGCACCTGCTTGTTGATTTCCGGAGTTGCAGGGGTTGTGTTTGTAAGAAAGGAAGATGCAGTTTGTGCCTACAAAAAATACAACAACAGATAACTAGATGGACAACCAATGAAATGTAATCTTCCTTTGAATGGTAGTGTGATAACATGAGACCAGCCCATACTTATAAGATTAAGTGACACACCATCAGAGAAGGAAGGTGAATCTAGAAGAAACACAACCTCTTCCTCCTCCAGTGTTGCTTAAAATCCTCCAGTTGAAGTTGATCCTGATAATATCTTAAAAGCACTCTTAAAATCCTCAGGGTCATCCGCAGTCATCCAACCACATGCATTTAAGATTCAGCTCTGATGACACCAACACAAGTTGGAGACAGTAATAAGAGAGATTCACAATTCACATATGGGCGCAGGGACACCCTCAAAAATTAAAAAGTTAATTTTTATTCATGGCTTTTGTTTATCGCTGATGATCACCAGCATGTAGTTGATGTTTGAAGGAGTCTAGCATCAGATACTGTACAATTAATCCTGTTCCCATCATTGTAGTACAGTTCACCTTCGTTATGGGGCAAATGAGTATAATATTGTGATACAGCACGATTATACAGGTCCTTCTCAAAAAATTAGCATATAGTGCTAAATTTCATTATTTACCATAATGTAATGATTACAATTAAACTTTCATATATTTTAGATTCATTACACACCAACTGAAATTTGTCAGGTCTTTTATTGTTTTAATACTGATGATTTTGGCATGCAACTCCTGATAACCCAAAAAACCTGTCTCAAAAAATTAGCATATCAAGAAAAGGTTCTCTAAACTATTCTATTACCCTAATCTTCTGAATCAACTAATTAACTCTAAACACATGCAAAAGATTCCTGAGGCTTTTAAAAACTCCCTGCCTGCTTCATTACTCAAAACCCCCATCATGGGTAAGACTAGCGACCTGACTGATGTCAAGAAGGCCATCATTGACACCCTCAAGCAAGAGGGTAAGACCCAGAAAGAAATTTCTCAACAAATAGGCTGTTCCCAGAGTGCTGTATCAAGGCACCTCAATGGGAAGTCTATTGGAAGGAAACAATGTGGCAGAAAACGCTGTACAACGAGAAGAGGTGACCGGACCCTGAGGAAGATTGTGGAGAAGGACCGATTCCAGACCTTGGGGGACCTGAGGAAGCAGTGGACTGAGTCTGGTGTAGAAACATCCAGAGCCACCGTACACAGGCGTGTGCAGGAAATGGGCTACAGGTGCCGCATTCCCCAGGTAAAGCCACTTTTGAACCATAAACAGCGGCAGAAGCGCCTGACCTGGGCTACAGAGAAGCAGCACTGGACTGTTGCTAAGTGGTCCCAAGTACTTTTTTCTGATGAAAGCAAATTTTGCATGTCATTCGGAAATCAAGGTGCCAGAGTCTGGAGGAAGACTGGGGAGAAGGAAATGTCAAAATGCCTAAAGTCCAGTGTCAAGTACCCACAGTCAGTGATGGTGTGGGGTGCCATGTCAGCTGCTGGTGTTGGTCCACTGTGTTTCATCAAGGGCAGGGTCAATGCAGCTAGCTATCAGGAGATTTTGGAGCACTTCATGCTTCCATCGGCTGAAATGCTTTATGGAGATGAAGATTTCATTTTTCAGCACGACCTGGCACCTGCTCACAGTGCCAAAACCACTGGTAAATGGTTTACTGACCATGGTATTACTGTGCTCAATTGGCCTGCCAACTCTCCTGACCTGAACCCCATAGAGAATCTGTAGGATATTGTGAAGAGAAAGTTGAGAGACGCAAGACCCAACACTCTGGATGAGCTTAAGGCCGCTATCAAAGCATCCTGGGCCTCCATAACACCTCAGCAGTGTCACAGGCTGATTGCCTCCATGCCACGCCGCATTGAAGCAGTCATTTCTGCCAAAGGATTCCCGACCAAGTATTGAGTGCATAACTGAACATTATTATTTGATGGTTTTTTTTGTTTGTTTTGAAAAAACACTTTTATTTTATTGGACGGTTGAAATATGTTAATTTTTTGAGACAGGTTTTTTGGGTTATCAGGAGTTGTATGCCAAAATCATCAGTATTAAAACAATAAAAGACCTGACAAATTTCAGTTGGTGTGTAATTAATCTAAAATATATGAAAGTTTAATTGTAATCATTACATTATGGTAAATAATGAAATTTAGCACTATATGCTAATTTTTTGAGAAGGACCTGTAGTTCTACTGTTCTGTCAAGGGAGGCTAAATAAATGTTGAATATCTTGTTTAAATTTCTTCAATAATATGTTTCAACTTAAAAGATAATCTTTGTTGTTTTGTACTTTTAATATCTGTATTCCTACAAATGTATCTAAAAAAATTCATATTCCAGTAAAAGGGGGGGGGGGGAGGATTACTAAGTATCCACCGACTGTGTTCTAGACAAATACATTTTTTTATTCCTAATTAATGTTTCACACTGTACAAATGTCATCCAGAACTTTTCAATCGTAGACAATGCTTATTGCCCTGCGGCTGAAGCATGTTGTGATATCTGTGATCTGAAGACCGAGAAGTGCTGAAGGGAAATAGATCACACTAATAGTGATATAAATACTGATATGTGTACATAGGAATGCTGGGAGGACACAAATTGTCGTTTTCTATCAACTTCATCTGCATGTCAAAATTTTTATTTAATGCTGGTAATTAATAAAAAAGTGTTGTCAAGGCGCAGTATCATACCACAACTATCTATTTGCTCTTCCTGTACAACCCTATAATTTGTTTTACATTGCTATTTATTTGGACTCCTCATTTGGAGAGGGGGAGACACAAGAAACGATAGGTAAACTCTGCTGAGAAAAGAAATAGCCAAAGTCTTTAGCAGAAATGAGAGGAGGTGCTGGGGGACAGAGTAGAAAATTTAAAGTTTTGAAAAACTGTTTAGGGTTTTGATATAGGGAATATATGAGAGAAGAGAAGTAAATTTGTTTTGTGGCAGTGAGCATGGACTTAAAGCTAGCGAGAGACTGCTTGTATGTGATAAGGTGCTCGGCAGAACGGGATCTCTTCCATCTCCGTTCAGTGACCCTGGAAGCCCATCTCAGTTCTTTGTTCAGGCTGGTCAGCCAGGGTTGCCTGTTGATTATACGAGTTTTGCTGGGCATAATGGGGGTGGCCGAATCTAGTGCTGCTGTTATTGTGGTGTAATACAAAGTGTCAGCAGCATCTTTGTCATTTAGGGAAGCTATGTCTGTAAGAGGGGGGAGGGACTCAGAGAGTGAGTGTAAATTGAGGTGTTTCAGATTTTTGAGAGGGTGATTGAGTTTGTGGAGTGGGGGTTGCGCACTAGGAGAGGAGAGGTTAGAGAATGTCAGTAGGTTGTGGTCAGACAGGGAGAGGGGTGAGTTAGTGAGATTAGTAAGGGAACAGAGGCGGGTGAAGATAAGGTCCAGCATGTTACCATCTTTGTGAGTTGCCGGCAAAGGACCATTGAGTGAGACAGAAGGAAGCAGTCTTTGATAAAAGTTTAGAGGCAGCTGAGGTTGAAGTGTCAATGGAGATATTGAAGTCACCCATGATGATAGAGGGGATGTCAGCAGAAGTGAAATGAAGTAGACAGGTGGTGAAGTGGTCGAGATAGGTGGAGATGGCTAGTTCTGGGTGGCGGTAGATGACAGCGAGCTGGAGGTTGGAGGGGAATAGAAGCGGATGGAGTGCACCTCAAACGATAGATGAGTATTGGAGGGTGGTAGCGCAATTGTGGTAAAGGAGCAAGTATTGGACAGGAGCAAGCCAACTCCTCCACCACGTTTGTTGCTGTGGTGAGGGATGTGAGAGAGATTCAATCCGCCATAAGAAAGAGCAGCTGGAGAGGCAGAGTCAAAGGGTGTGATCCAGGTTTCAGTGATGCCATGGAAGGAGAGTTTGTTGGTGCTAAACAGTTCATATATATATGATAGTTTATTGCAGACAGAGCGTGCGTTCCATAGTGCTCCAGGTAGCGAGACCAGGGGAGTGGGTGCTGGATGAATGGGTATGAGGTTATCATCATTGCAAATACTTGTATAGGATCATGGCAGGGTGTTAGAAATGAGTGTGGGGATGTGTTGAGGAAGACCAGGATGTGGGGATACGTCGCCAGCAAGGAGGAGTAGCAGACACAGCGTTAGAAGGTGGGAGCAGGATAGGACATGATGTGGCTATGTGTGTCTGAAGAAAAAGGATTGTATGTGGAGGAACAGTTCTGAGGAGGAGGTGAGATGGCTGGGGAGGATAGAGAGAGAAATGACTACTTCCTTACTAGGTGTCGGGATTACAGGAGATAGGAAGAAAGAAAGCAGTATGGGGGTGAAAGTGAAAAAAACCTGAAACATTATAGTGGTGTTCTATTCCATTACCTTACAGTCAATTCCAGTCCAATTCTATTCTACTTCAATGTATTGTACATCAAAATCTGTACTTTTAAAGATGTAAGTTGAAAGATGTGTGGATCAGACGGATGATGTGTGTATCAGTGGATGATATAACAACTGACCCAACATGGCAGGTGGACATGCATAGCAAGGACAGCAGCACACAGGGGGAGGGAAGCGTAGCACCCAAAAAGGCAGGAAAAAGCAGTATGGTGTCCGCAGACAGAAGGTGGCCAACCATTCCTCATAACTCCAACATGACATAAGTTGGCAGTACAATAGTTAGGTCTTCCCGTGTCTGGTTGTTTTTTTAAAGACTATGTCGATAACCCCAAACAGGCTATTTGCACCACTTGCCATGCCCGCATCAGCAGGGGTAGCCAAACTACCAGCCTGACCACCCCCAGCATGATCAGGCACATGGCATCAAAGCACCCAACTTTGTGGGCCCAACCCCAGGTTCCAGGAACAGTGTCTGCGGGTGACACCACTACTTCTTCCACTGTTGTGCGTTCAAGCCAATCCCCTCTTCACGGTGCATGCGAAGATGCCTCCTGCCCTGCACCTGTCATTTGCCACACTCAACTAGCACCATCATCAAGCATGTCCTTATTCTAGTCCCAGCGCAGCCTTCAATTGTCCATACCCCAGTCATTGGAATGCAAGCGGAAATATGCAGCCAACGCCACACAGGCCACACTACTAAATTCACACATTTCTCATCTGCTTGCGCTTGAAATGTTGCCTTTTAGGCTTGTGGAGAGGGAAGCTTTCCGCAACCTGATGGTGGCGGCCGTCCCAAGGTACTCGTTCCCCAGCCGCCACTATTTCTCCTGGTGTGCTGTACCGGCATTACACAAGCACTGGTCCCACAACATTACAGCAATGCTGTTACTGGGAAAGTCCACCTAATCACGGACATGTGGACAAGTGTTCGTGGCCAGGGACGGTACATCTCGCTGACGGCACACTGGGTTAACATAGTGGAAACTCAAACCCAGTAGGACCTTGGAGTCCATGTCACAGAGGTATGGAGGAGACAGGTTGTGGATGGCTTTGTATGTCATAGTTAGGATTTTAAACTGTAGCCTATGTGCAATAGGAAGCCAGTGAAAGGCCTGGCAGAGAGGAGAGGCTGTGAAATAACGGTAGTTGGGATGGAACACGTCCTTCTGACGTCAAGGATTGCGGGCCCTATGTCAATCTGGGTTGTCCACACAGTCTACAGCTCCTTCAACTCCCCCTCCTCCTCTTCAGCCTCCATATCCCAAATGACCACATCAGTCACAAGCTGGAAGCACTGCAGCACTGTCTCATCCAAGTGGCAACAGGCTGTTATGAAGCTAATATGCTTAGGTGACAAAACGTACAATGCTGAAGAGTTGTGAACATCTCTGAAAGAGCAGGCAGATCTGTGGCTGACACCTCTGAACTTACAGCCAGGCATGTTCGTGTGTTACAATGACCGGAACCTGGTGGCGGGTCTGAGGCGAGGCGAGCTCACACACGTATCATGCCTGCGCCATGTGCTTAACCTCGTTGAACCTTTTCTCCAAAGCTACCCGTAGCTGCCGGATCTGCTTGGGAAAGTACATCGCCTGTGTGCCCATTTTAGAAAGTCAGCTACAGCTTCAGCAGCGTTTGCAGCTTCAGGCTCACCGACTGGTGTGTGATGTCCCCATGTATTTCAACTCTACACTGCAGATGTTGGAAAGGATTTGTGAGCAGAAGAGGGCAGTTGTTGACTAACAGCATCAACAAGGCCATCGGTATTCAGTTCTGACTCCATACATAAGACCTCTTTAGTGGACATGGATGTCATATATATGTACCATCCTCCAAAACTTTGAGGACTCCACCAAGATGGTGAGCGCCGATGACGCCATAATTACTGTCACCATCCCGCTTCTCTGTGTTCTCATAATAATAATAATCGGTATTTATATAGCGCCCACATATTACGCTGCGCTTTACAGTTTAACAGTTTCAAACACAACAGTCATAAGTAACAACGTTAACAATAATACAATAATTAAAGCCAAATAAAACGACCCTGCTTGTGAGAGATTACAAACTACAATGAGATGGGGGAGATACAAATTACAGGTGTGTATTTACAGTGATGTATTTACAATGTTGCTCCAGCCATCTTGATGGAGGTGGGGATAGCTAGAGATAGGGAATGGGCTAAACACACACACTTACACATAAAATGACTTTGATTAGGGAACATGATAGTCTGCTCTGAACAAATGTGTTTTGAGGGAGTGCCTAAAGCCACCGTCTCACACAGCGATCTCGCTAGCGAGATCGCTGCTGAGTCACTAGTTTTGTGATGCAACAGCGATCTCCCCAGCTGATCGTCACTGAATGTCCTGGACTTTTTTTTGATCGCTGGTCTCCCGCTGGCCAGCACGCATCGCTGCCTGTGGCAGGCAGGAGACCAGCGATCAGCTGGTGACCAAGGTACACATCGGGTTTCCAGGCGCTGGGCTGTGCTTGGAAACCTGATGTGTACATTGGATACCAGCGCGCTGCTGCAGGGGAGCTGGTAACCAAGGTACACATCGGGTTTCCAGGCACCGCGCAGCGCCTGGAAACCCGATGTGTACCTTGGTTACCAGCTCCCTGCATCAGCGGGCTGGTATCCAGCATGCACTGCGGGTAACTAGGCGACGTTACCCGTAGTGTCGCTGTCCTGATTGCTGCCTGAGCTGCCTGTTTGGCAGCTCAGCAGCGATCATATAGCGACACACCAGCGAACCTGACAAGTTCATATCGTTGTCGGGATCGCTGGTGCGTTGCTATGTGAGACGGGGCCCTTAAACTGCAAGTTGTGGCTGATCCTAATTTATTGGGGTAGAGTTTTCCAGAGGATTGGCACAGCGCTGGCGAACTCTTTGAGTTAGGAGCGGGAGGTACGGATTAGTGCAGGGGTTAGTTGAAAGTCGTTTGCAGAGTGTAGCGATCAGCTACTCCAATAGATAGAAATGAGAGAGGAGATGTGAGGGAGTGCTGCACTGTGGAGAGCTTTGTGGGTGAGAACAACTCCTTTGAACTAGATCCTGTCATGAATGGGCAGCCAGTGTAATGACAGGTGAAAAGCATATGCATCCAAGTACCCATTAATCAGATGGACGATGGTAGCTGCTGCATTAAGGATGGACTGGAGAGAGGAAAGTAGAGTGAGGGGGAGGACAATTAAACACTCTACTCACGATCAAACAGGATGCATTGCTGGCGGAGCATGATGAGATGGAGCAAGGAACCATACAGGGTGATTATACACAGGCCAGCCTCATCTCATCCCAATGTGGATTGGCTAACAATGAGGAAGAGGAGGAAGAACAGGAGCTAGTTTTATGCGCTATAGACGTTACTACACTACACATGCTACTACACTATACCATCTGTTCAGCGTGGATGGCCTGAGGCCAGGGAATAAGAGGAGGAAGAGGAGGACAGCTTTTTCAGTCGTCCTCTTGGTGAGGACCTGGAAGTCTTGCCTGTTAGCAGTCTGGCACGCATGGCTGAGTTTATGTTATGCTTTCCCGTGACCTTAGCGTTCTCAAAATTTTGGGTGACAGCCAGTACTGATTGATGAAACTCCTAGACCCACGCTACAAGGAGAAATTTATATCTCTTATTCCAGAGGCAGACAGGTGTACTAAAATGTTGCAGTACCAGAGGGCCCTTCTTAATTATTAAAAAAAATTCCCATCTGAAAACGCTGGCAGCAGATGTCACAGTTCATTGGACAAATGAGGAGTACAGGTGAGAGAGACACAACTCCAATCCAGCAGAGGCAGAGGAACACTGGCAAAGTTCTGTGAGATTTATCTCAGACCCTCCCATCACCTTGGCCCTGAGGCATGGGGTACTCTCACAAGGAGTACAAAGTTTTGGAAGATGCTGAGGGAGTACCTTGATGACTCTACCAACGTCCTCCGTGATTTCTCTGAGCCTTATAATTATTGAATATCCAACCTGGACACGTGGTATGAACTGGCTCTCTCTCCTGCACATGTGCGCTGTACTCACGTTCACGTAGCACATGGCACCTTGCTTTCTGGCGGTCACCGGGCACACGGCGCCTCGCTCTCTGCCAGTCTCACTGTTAGCTGTGGGAGCTGATGGGAACAGTCCTTTGCTCTAAGGATGTAGCATGCTGCTCAGCCTCCTATGCGCTGCATGTACCCGCCAAAACTCTCTGCTGTCGTGCGCGCTTTCTCTTAGCCTGGCCACCGGTCTCTAGGTCACTAGGTCTGTCTGTTGCAGGCCATCGCAGCACTTACGCTTCGGATACATAGCGTCCTGTCCCCCTTGCTGCTCGCACGCTGACAGCGGGGGACTCACTCTTGCTTTGCATGCTTTTTCCCTCAGCTTCTGGCCAGAGTCCCTGTCTAAACACGCACCCTCTTTCTGGGTCTTGGGGCCTGTTCAGTACCCTATTCCTTTCCATGGGAAACAGGGGATGCAGCCTCGAAAATTCCGGAGCCCGCGCAGCACAGGTACCCGCAGCCCAGTCGTCCTCCTTACATATCTGTCCAATCAGTTCTTTAATGCAAGCATCATAGAAGGCATGTGATAAAATTTTTGAGTGCAAATTGTACATTACATCCATAACAGTTTCACTTTGAAGGACTTTGTGGCTCACATCAATGCGCAACATGATACTAGTCTCATACTTCAAAATTTCGGTGTTAAATTCTTGCAACACAGATAGGTTGTGTGGTCTGACTTTTGTTACATCATTTGTGTGATAATTCATACCTATTTGCTTCATATTCATCATCTTACGAATCCTTCAGAAAATAATGTTGTAAAAGTGAAAGCAAGTTGGTGAACTTGGTGGTAAGTTGGTAACTCATTTGTGAAAGTAATTGTAATCTTTAATATTTATCCATTGCGTGTGCGGCTAACCATCTCATTAATCTTATTTAGTTTATTTGCCAAGAAAATAACAGCTACATCAAAACCACATGCTTTTCCTAATAATTCATTATGCTGGTAAAGTAGAGGTGACCTTAGGGATGTAGATTACATCTGGGGACTGTAGTCAACATGGTACTGGGACAAGATCCACTGGGGTCTAGCAATCAATTTGACATAGTTTGTGCACAGCTAAATAAAGTTTTCAGAAAAAACTGATTTTGATTCTATGAGATGTTGGTTGGATTGTCTAGTGGAAACACCTGTTGTGAATGTTTTAGAAATGAATTCTGAGCAGAAGCTCCCTCAGGAGAGTTGCAAATTTTTGGTGCTGTATAATCTGCATGACATTATTGTACTAGGTTTCCCTTGGTTACAGTCTCATAATCCTGTTTTGGATTGGAAATCTGTGTCTGTAACCAGTTGGGGCTGCCAATGTGTTAATGCCAACACTCCTGTTTTTTCTGCCTCTCCCCAGGCTCAGGATGTTCCTGACTTTTTGACTGATTTTTCTGATGTGTTTAACGAAAGTAAATCTGCATCCTTGCCCCCCATAAGAGCTATGACTGCGCTATTGAATTAGTGCCTGGTAGTAAATTCCCTAAAGGTCGCCTTTTTAACTTGTCTGTACCTGAACATGACGCTATGCGGTCTTACATCAAGGAGTCATTGGAGAAGGGTCATATCAGACCATCCTCTTCACCCTTGGGTGCCGGTTTTTTCTTTGTGGCCAAAAAGGATGGTTCATTAAGGCCGTGTATTGATTATCGTCTCTTGAACAATATCACTGTGAAATATCAATATCTGTTACCCTTGATTTCTGAACTGTTTTCCAGGGTGAAAAGTGCTACTTGGTTTACCAAGCTTGACCTCAGGGGGGCGTATAACCTTATTCGCATTAAGCACGGGAATGAATGGAAGACGGAGTTTAATACCCCAGAGGGGCATTTTGAGTACCTAGTGATGCCCTTTGGGCTCACTAATGCTCCTTCCGTCTTCCAGTCCTTCATGAATGTCATTTTCAGGGATTTTGTGGATAAATTTCTGATTGTTAATTTGGATGATATCTTGATTTTTTCCAATGACTGGGACTCTCATGTGAAACATGTTCGGACTGTGTTCCAGATTTTGAGAGAGAATGCTCTGTATGTGAAGGGATCAAAGTGTCTTTTTGGCGTACAGAGGATCTCATTTCTGGGATTCATTTTGTCTCCATCTGTTATTGAAATGGACCCGGTCAAGGTTCAGGCCATCTGTGATTGGGTCCAACCTACTTCATTAAAGGCTCTTCAGAGATTCTTGGGTTTTGCCAATTTTTATCGTAAATTTATTGGTAATTTCTCTGTTATTGTTAAACCATTGACTGATTTGACCAAAAAAGGTTCTGATGTGGTGAATTGGCCTCCTGAGGCAGTCTCTGCGTTTCAGGAACTTAAGTAGAGATTCACTTCTGCTCCTGTTCTACGGCAGCCTGATGTTTCTCTGCCATTTCAGGTGGAGGTTTATGCCTCTGAAATTGGGGCAGGTGCCGTTTTGTCCCAAAGAGATCCTGAGACCTCTAAAAGTAACCCTTGTGCCTTTTTCACTCGAAAATTTCTCTCCAACTGAACGTAATTATGACGTGGGTAATCGGGAGTTATTGGCCATGAAGTGGGCTTTTGAAGAGTGGAGACATTGGCTGGAGGGAGCCAAACATCAGGTGGTGGTCCTCACGGACCATAAGAATCTGGTTTATCTGGAATCAGCCAAGCGACTTAATCCTAGACAGGCCAGGTGGGCCTTGTTTTTCACACGTTTTAATTTTGTGGTTTCCTTTCTTCCTGGCACTAAGAATGTTAAGGCGGATGCCCTCTCGAGGAGTTTCCTTGCGGACTCTCCTGAGTTATCTGATCCTGCTGTTATTTTGAAAGAGGGTGTAGTTCTTTCCGCCATCTCGCCCAATTTGAGACTGGCTCTGGAAGGGTGTCAGGAGGATAAACCCGAGCGCTGCCCTATTGGGAAATTGTTTGTCCCAGATCGGTGGAAAAAGAGTGTGATGTCTGAGATTCATTGTTCCTCGTTGGCCGGTCATCCCGGAATTTTTGGTACCAGAGACTTGGTGAGTCGGTCCTTTTGGTGGCCTACTTTGTCTCGTGACGTCAGGAATTTGTGCAGTCCTGCGGGACTTGCTCTCGCTCCAAGCCTTGCTCTCGCTCTAGTGGTTTGTTGATGCCATTGCCTGTGCCCAAGAGACCATGGACCCATATCTCTATGGATTTTATTTCCGACCTCCCTGTTTCTCAGAGAATGACCGTTTTCTGGGTGATTTGTGATAGGTTTTCCAAAATGATACATCTTGTGCCATTACCTAAGTTGCCTTCCTCCTCCGAATTGGTGCCTTTGTTCCTTCAGCACGTGGTTCGGTTACACGGCATTCCTGAGAACATTGTGTCTGACAGAGGAGTCCAGTTTGTTTCCAGATTTTGGAGGACTTTTTGTTCTAAACTTGGTGTTCAATTGTCTTTCTCCTCGGCTTTTCATCCTCAGACCAATGGACAAACTGAGAGAACAAACCAGACATTGGAGACTTATCTGAGATGCTTTGTGTCTGCTGATCAGGATGACTGGGTCTCTTTTTTGCCTTTGGCTGAGTTTGCTCTTAATAATAGGGCTAGCTCTGCCACTTTGATGTCTCCATTTTTCTGCAATTTTGGGTTTCACCCTCGATTTTCTTCAGGACAGACGGAGGCTTCTGTCTGTCCAGGTGTTGACTCTGTTGTGGAGCGTATGCAGCAGATTTGGGACCAGGTAGTGGAAAGGTTGTCCCTCTCTCAGGAGAGGGCCCAGCGGTTTGCAAACCGGCATAGGACTGATGGTCCTCGGTTTGAAGTGGGGGACTTGGTCTGGTTGTCCTCAAGAAATATCCCTATGAGAGTTGCATCTCCTAAGTTTAAGCCTAGGTTCATTGGACCTTATAAGATCATGGAGATTCTTAATCCTGTTTCCTTTCGTTTACTTCTTCCAGGGACATTTAAGATCAATAATGTGTTCCACAAGTCCTTATTGAAAAGATTTGTCGAGCCAGTGGTTCCTATGGCTGTGCATCCTGACCCTGTTTTGGTTGAGGGCAATCTGGAGTATGTGGTTGAGAAAATATTGGATTCTTGTTTTTCTAGACGGAAGCTCCAGTATTTGGTTAAGTGGAGAGGTTATGGTCAGGAGGACAATTCTTGGGTGTTTGCTTCGGACATCCATGCTAGGAGACTGATCCGTGCGTATCACAGAGCTCATCCTGACCGACCTGGTTGCACAAATGAGGGTTCAGTGACCCCTCCTCAAGGGGGGTACTGTTGTGAATGTTTTAGAAATGAATTCTGAGCAGAAGCTCCCTCTGGTGGTTACAAACAGTACTGAACCATTCAATGAGGATTGGCAATCAGGAATCACGGACTGGCTGGATATAATGGTTGCCGGTGATCATTTGTTCTTGTCTCAACGTTGTTTCCTGGTTCACTTGGAAGCTTGCTGAGTCTTGCCTCTTCTCCTGCTCTCAGATAAGATATTTTCTGTTTTTTGTTTTTGTGCTTACCATTTGCATATTTCTCTGCATTTCTGTGAAGTTAGCCAGGTTCCCCTCCCCGGGGGCTTGGGCTCCTCTCATTTCCTCTGGAGCCACTGTTATTTGTTCATTTGCCTTTTCCATTTTTTTCAGTGGCTGCGGCTTAGTTTTGTTACACCAGAGAACTAATTTAGGTGGTAGAGGTCGTGTGATCTCAGGTGTTTTTGCAATTAGTAGCGTTGGCATTTTTTAGGGTTTTTCTGGATTGCAGTAAGTATCCTTCCTATCCTTTTCTGTCTAGGCAGATTGGGCCCCAACGTTTACTCATACTATTTTCTGTCTGTGTCTGTATTTCCTCTTTTCTAACCGCCATTACATGTTTGGGGGCTTCCTATGTTCTTTGGGGATCTGCTCCGGGGCAGATAGCTTTCCTCTTTCTATCTTTAGGTGTAGTTAACCTCTCAGGCTGTGACGAGGCATCTAGGACCAACGTAGGAACGCTCCACGGCTGCCTTTAGTTGTGGTGGTTAGTCAGGGCACTGCAATCCAGTAGATCCCAACCTCTCTGGTGTATTGCCGTTTTTGCCTGCTCTCTTCAGCTACCAAATCATAACAAACACCCATATCATGTAAGTCACATCTACGACCACTGCGCTTTCCAATTCACATATCTTTAAATCCAGCCGAAATGTCAAAATCTCTAGCTTCTGTTCTAGCAACTGCAGGGGCTCCTTTTTGACGTCATTGTCAAACAAGTTCAGTATTACTAGGTGATAGCTTGTCAGATTTAGGCCCAGGAACACCAGGCTTGGGTGGTTGCGAGTCCTGGCCCCGTGCTCTTCCATGTGCTCTTGCTCTGGCACTTCCAGTCATGATTTAATATTGAAAATTTTGCCTTCGTAATCTGCTTACAGAGTACACCACCGCCCAAGTGTTCACCCTCTGCTCCTCATACTTTCTAACTGTGCTGCAACTGACTCTAGGCAGAAGATGATGATGGTGGTATTAGTTGGTGCATTTGAGCCCCAGTCATGAAGCAGCTGTAAGAATTTGAAACAGAACTCTTTTTACTGAAGGTAATGGGGCTAATTATTATTTACAAACAGCAGTAAACTGAGGTACGGGATTACACTCACGGTTGATGATTGCTGTGTACCTGCAGACAGGCAGATCTTAGTAACCTCTGGTTTTATTAAGTCTGAATATCTCTTCTTCAGCACTGTGCTCAGTTTCTTCCCTGAGGTAATTCTCCCTCCTCGAGGTGCAATGTTAGTCTTCCTCATATGAAGACTATTAACTCCCCTTTTCATGCCAGTCAACTTTTTAAGCAAAGCCGGAAGGGAGCAAGTAGGTAATTCCTTCACCTACAAAATGGCCTCCTCTTACCGAGATGTCCGTCCACCAACTGCCACTTCAAAATTTAAAACTCTCCCAGGACTTGGCTCATCCCCTTCTATGTGAAGTTTCAGCTGCAGTCATTGGCTGAGTGCTCTGAGGAGTTTTTCAAGAAAATTCTGCATATTAAAACAGAGCTGGGTCACCTGATCAAGCCTGGGAGGAGAAGATGAACCCTTTTTATGTTGCCTGTCATCAGGTCTCACGATGTATTTAAAATGCCCAGTCCCCATTAAAATTCACAGCATTTGGATGACAACACACTATATATCCTGTACCCCATAGAAATGGCTTTGTGGGACACCACAGTAGCACACAGCAAAAACTTTTCAATGTAGGCCTGAAATGACACAATTTTTAGACCACAGATAGCTGAGTCGTGTGACGGAGATAACACACTGTAAAATATGTGGCTTGTATTTGTTGATTTTTCATGCACAATAGTGTATAGAACTAGGGTAAGACATAGCAAAAAACAGTTGGAGGCCTGAAATGCCACATATTTTAGCCCACAAATAGATGAGATATAAGACGGAGATAGCCCACTTTAAAATTTCTGCCCTGTATTTTCTGTTTTTCATGCACAATAGTGTATAGAACTAGGATAACAAACAACAAAAACACTTGAATGGAGGCCTGAAAAGCCAAAATTTGTAGCCCACACATAGATGAGGCTTCTGACAGAGATACCACAGTCTTTTTTAATTTTTATCCCAAAATAGTGTATTGAACTAGGGTAAAAGACAGCAAAAACAGTGGAATGGAGGCCTGAAATGCCACATTTTGTAGCCCACAGATTGATGAGGCGTCTGATGGAGATAGCCCACTTTCAAATATTTGGCCTGTATTTTTTGTTTTTTTCATGCACAATAGTGTATAGAACTAGGGTAAAGGGTATGCCACACTGAACAATATCGCTAACGGGATCGCTAAAAAACGCCACTATTTAGCGATCCCGTTAGCGATGTTGTTCAGTGCGGCATCTGCCAGCGACGAGCTTCCTGCTGTGATCTCGCTCGTCGCTGGAATCGTTCCGGACCCTATTTTCTCGTCGGCGCTCCCGCTGGGTAAGTATATATCGCTAGTGTGGCACCTTTTCTTAGCGATTTAGCGGTACTTTTGTACCGCTAAAGTCGTTAAGAAGATCGCTAACGGCGATAGCGTCGTTAACTATATCGCTAAATGTGGCCGCACTTAGCGATATAGAAACAATCCCGCTAGCGATCGCATTAGTATGCGTCGTTATCGTGATCGCTAGCGGGATTGTTTAGTGTGGCAGTACCTTTAGACACAGCAAAAACAGTTAAATGGAGGCCTGAAATTCCAAATTTTATAGCCCACAGATAGGTGAGGCGTCTGACAGAGATAGCCCACTTTAAAATATCTTGTCTGTATTTTTTGTTTTTCAAGCACAATAGTGCATATAACTAGGGTAACAGACAGGAAAAACAGTGGAATGGAGGCCTGAAATGCTACAATTTGTATCACACTGATAGATGAGGCATCTGACGGAGATATTACACTCTTCAATACGTGGCCAGTATTTTTTATATGCAAATTGCCTCTTCAGAGAAAAAGAGGACTTGAACTCTATAGCGCCCCCTGTTGGAATTAGTGATTAAATTTTTACCCCAAAATAGTGTATTGAACTAGGGTAACAGACAGCAAAAACAGCGGAATGGAGGCCTGAAATGCCATATTTTGCAGCCCACATATAGATGAGGCGTCTGACAGAGATAGCCCACTTTAAAATATCTGGCCTGTATTTTTTGTTTTTTCATGCACTATTATATATAGAACTAGGGTAAGACACAGCAAAAATAATTTGATGGAGGCCTGAAATGCTACAATTTGTAGCCCACAGATAGATGAGGCGTCAGACTATGATACCACACTCTTCAATATGTGGCCTGTATTTTTAAAATTTTTATCCCAAAATAGTGTATTGAACAAGGGTAACAGACAGCAAAAACAGTGGAATGGAGGCATGAAATGCTACAGTTTGTAGCCCACAGATAGATGAGGCACCTGAGGGAGATACCACACTCTTCAATATGTGGCCAGTATTTTTTAAATTTTTACCACATAATAGTGTATTGAACAAGGGTAACAGACAGCAAAAACAGTGGAATGGAGGCATGAAATGCCACTGTCACGGCACCCATGTGTAACTGCTGTGGGGAGGGCTGTGTGCCGCAGCAAGGGAGCTGAGAGCAGAGCGGCGGAGAACTCCCCGGGTAACAAGCAGGACCTGAACCATGTGACCGGGAGGGAGGTGGCCGAGGGTGGTGCCAGGCACCAGTGTGCAGAGGAGAAGATAGACACCGGAGAGTAGTCAGAAGTTCCAAGGTCAAAACCAGGAGATAATGAGGTACCGGAGGGGTGAGGCAGAGGGATTGTCAAAAGGAAGCCGGAGGTCTGAAAGCCAAGAGACTAAACGAGTCAAGCACAGAGAGCAAAACAAACAGACGTAAACCGAGCACACACACCAGGGGGTCAGGCACACAAACTAAATGAAAGTATAGCTGACAGGGAATCCTAGTCCAGAGTGTTAGGGTACGAGTTCCCACTCCTGCACAGGGGGAATCTCGAGCTGTTCCCACTGCGGTCCCCCATCCGTCTCCCGCTGCAGTGGTTCCTGCTCAGCAGAGACATCGGTCCCAGCGTCTTGCCCGGCCCAGTACTGTGCAGAGACTTGCTGCTGCAACTAGTGTTGGAGCAGGCAGATTTGGGACTAAGTCCTTTGTTGCTTCATCTGAGCATGCCCAGTGCAAGATCTCTCATTGGAGATCAGGGGTCACAGGCTCAGATACAGCTGCCACTCCTATTGGTCCTTCAGGAAGGTCCTGTGGCTGTTGATGTTCTGAAGCAGCTTCCCATTGGACCTTCTTGGAAGGTCTTTTTCTCGTGGCTGCTATAATAGGCTGTCCTTACTGCACGGCCGTGCGCTAGTATCAAATCTGTTATGTGCTTGCGCCAGTGTGGTCATGTATACATGTGGTTAGGTCTGGCTGAAATAAGCCCCTAGAATACCGGCACCTCCGGTGAGGAGATTGTATGCACGTGTTCAGGGCTTGGCTGAAAACGCCATTAGAATACCGGCTACTCCAGTGAGGAGATTATTGCTTGGGTTCTGATTGCATGACCACAGACTGCAATCCGCTTAGCAGTCATCTGTGTTCCCTGTGAGTCTAACAGGACACAGTCTTTGTTACAGCGGCTCTGTGAATTAACAGAGTCTGCTTATATCGCCATATAGTGCTACGGCGTTTACATCTGCGACTCTGCGGGATAACAGAGTTCGCTCATACTGCCTATTTATGCCATTTTACTAGCAGCAGGCTCTGCTGCACGGTGGACCCCAGGCTGCGAACGCACCTCTCCTTAATATCTGTTAGGTGCGTTCCGCAGGCCCCTAACATAATACTAGCGCCAGGGTCTGGCTAGTAAAATGGAGGATGACCAGCGTCTACCGCAGTACATCCAGCAGCTGGAGGGTAGGTTGGCGGCTCTTGAACGCACAACCTCATCTGTGGATGTTACCGCAGTCGCTGTTCAGGCTGCTAGCCTGGCTGCTGCCAGTTTGTCCTCTGCCACCTCTGCCCCTACATTATCCCACCTCCCGCTTCCTGACAAGTTTGCCAGTGACAGCAAGCAATGTCGGGGATTCGTGAGTCAGTGCTCTATACAGCTCGAGCTTCTGGCTGCACGTTTTCCCACGGATCGGGCACAAGTGGGTTTGTACTGTCTCTACTCTCGGGCAGAGCGTTGCAGTGATCAACGCCGCTGTGGGAGCATGACGATCGTGTGGTGCGTAGTGCTCCTCGTTTCCTGGAGGCTCTTAAAAAGGTCTTTTTAGGACCTCAGGTCACCCACGATACGGCGCTCCAACTGCTGGCATTGGCACAGGGTTCGTCTTTGGTCAGTCAGTTTTCCGTCCAGTTTCGGACTCTGGCCTCAGAGCTAGACTGGTCAGATAAAGTTCTCATTCCAGTCTACTGGCGAGGACTGGCTGACCATGTTAAAGACGCTTTGGCTACCAGGGAGATTCCCGCCACACTGGAGAAGCTTATCTCCATATCTACCCGAATCGATCTCCATTTTCACGAGTGGAGGTTGGAGCGGGCCCAGTGTAGGCAGAGAATGCGGTTGGTTCCCACCTTTGCCAAACCTCCCGAATCCCCCGATCTGGTGTCCGAACCCCAAAAGGCCACAGAGGTTCCTCGTGCAGGACCTAAGTCTCAGGCCGTCTGAGTTTCCGTGGTCTGTAACCTTTGTCAGCAGACAGGACACTATGCTAACAAATGTCCACAGCGATCGGGCAAGCGATCGCGTCTAGTGGCCCTGGGAGGAGGTTCACTAGAGACAGCGGCATTTTCCTCCAAGTTGACATTTAAAGGGACAGTCACTGTAGACTCTTCCACATTTACAGTCGAGCTTTGTGTGGACTCAGGAGCAGAGGGGAATTTCATGTCATCTACCTTTGCTCGTCGCCACGCAATACATCTGGTAGCGCTCGACAAACCAGTGACTGTCCGGGTAGTGAATGGGTTGACGTTGCCCCGCCAATTACACATGATACTGTCCCTCTTACTTTGTGTGTACCCCCTTCCCATCAGGAAATTATTTCCCTTCTCTTCCTTCCCGAGGGAATAGACGAAATCCTACTGGGAGTACCCTGGCTCCGTTCCCACTCCCCTCATATTGAGTGGACCTCCGGTAGGATACTGGGTTGGAGTGAGTCATGTAAGGACAGATGTGTCAGGGAGTGCATTCAGGTTACCACTACAGAGATACCCTCAGATCTTTCTCCTCTTCCCAAGTGCTATCAGTCATATGCAGACGTGTTCTCTAAAAAGGCTGCGGAGACTCTGCCGCGCCATCGTCCCTACGACTGTCCTATTGACCTCTTGCCTGGAGAAGAACCTCCTCGGGGAAGGCTCTATCCCCTCTTTCTTCCTGAGACGGAGGCTATGTCTCAATATATCCAGGAGAATCTGGCAAGAGGGTTCATTAGGAAGTCGGTGTCACCAGCAGGAGCGGGGTTCTTCTTCGTGCAGAAGAAGAGTGGAGAATTACGCCCGTGTATAGATTGCAGAGGTCTTAACGCCATCACCGTTAAGAATAAGTACCCATTGCCCCTGATTTCTGAGCTCTTTGATAGGCTCCGGGGAGCAAGGGTATTTAGTAAGTTAGATCTGCGTGGTGCTTATAACCTGATTCGCATCCGTGAGGGGGACGAATGGAATACGGCTTTTAATACCAGGATGGGCATTATGAATACCTGGTGATGCCCTTCGGGCTCTGTAATGCTCCAGCCGTTTTCCAAGACTTTGTCAATGACATCTTCCAGGATATGCTTTCCACCTCTGTACTAGTCTATCTGGATGATATTCTCATCTTTTCTCCAGATATTGACTCTCACCGGAGGGATGTCTGCAAAGTCTTCGACCTGTTACGGGCGAACTCCCTCTATGCAAAGTTGGAGAAATGCATGTTTGAGCAGGAGAATTTACCTTTCCTGGGCTATATCATCTCTGCCCAGAGATTGGCTATGGATCCTGCCAAATTACAGGCTATGATGGATTGGCAAGAACCCCATTCTCTTAAAGCGGTGCAGCACTTTATGGGGTTCATTAATTACTATCGCCAATTCATTCCCCACTTCTCCACTTTGGTAGCTCCCTTGGTAGCCCCACCAAGAAGGGAGCCAATCCCAAATTGTGGTCAGAGGAGGTCTCCAAGGCCTTTACTCCAATTAAGTCCCATTTTGCTAGCGCTCCCATCCTACATCGCCCCGAGGTTGATAAGCCTTTTATATTGGAGGTTGATGCCTCGTCCATTGGTGCTGGAGCAGTCCTTTTTCAAAAGGATGCTCAAGGTCGGAAACATCCTTGTTTCTTCTTTTCCAAGACCTTCACACCAGCGGAGAGAAATTATTCCATTGGGGATAGGGAGTTGCTAGCCATGAAGTTGGCCTTTTCCGAGTGGAGACATCTCCTGGAGGGGGCTCGCTTTCCCTTTCAAGTTTTCACTGACCACAAAAATTTGGTCTATTTACAAACCGCCCAGCGGCTAAATTCTCGTTAAGCCAGATGGTCTCTGTTCCTGTTTCCTCTCCGGTGAGAAGAACATTCGGGCCGATGCTCTTTCTCGCTCCGTGGTGTCCTCTGAGGAGAAGCTTCGGTTGATTGTCCCCACAGAGAGCCTAAGAACTGTGGCCCCGGTTTCGCTTGAGTCTGTGCCTCCAGGCAAGACTTTTGTGCCCACCAATTTGCGACCGGAGTTACTCTCTTGGGCACAGTCGTCCAGCGTGGGTGGACATTTTAGGGCAAAAAGGACATCTGAGTTGCTGGCGAGGACATACTGGTGGCCACATATGGTCCGTGACGTCAGGGAATACGTTCAGGTGTGCGTCTCCTGCGCCAAGAATAAGTCCCCTTGACAACGGCCAGCTGGGCTACTTTTCCCTTTACCGGTGGCAGACAGGCCTTGGGAGATGGTCGGATGGATTTTCTGGTGGGCTTACCCAAGTCTCGGGGCTGCACCATCATCTGGGTGATAACCGACCACTTCTCCAAAATGGTGCACTTGGTGCCCTTACCACGGTTACCGTCTGCACGGGCCTTGGCAGCATTATTTATTAGGCATATTTTCCGTTTACACGGAATGCCAGACAAAATCGTCAGTGATCGAGGTCCCCAATTTGCGTCTCGGTTTTGGAGAGAGCTGTGTCGTCTACTCAGCACTTAGTTAAATCTCTCCTCGGCATATCATCCCGAGACGAATGGGTTGGTAGAGAGGGTCAACCAGACCTTGGTCACATACTTGCGACATTTTGTCTCTGCCAGGCAGGATGACTGGGCATCCTTTCTACCGTGGGCTGAGTTCGTTCTAAATAATGCTGTGGCTGACTCCTCCGGACAGACACCATTCCTCCTGAACTACGGTCAGTTCGGTGGGTTCCAGTGCCCATGCCCGTGTCTTCCGCCGATTCCAGGGTGGCAGACTGGGCTGTGGAGGCACGGGACATTTGGGACCGCACCCAGGATGCCATTCAGGCCTCCAAAGTGAGGATGAGATCTTCGGCCGATGCCCATCAGCGCCCCGCTCCTACCTTTGCTCCGGGTGACCTAGTGTGGCTCTCTGCCCGAAACATCAGGCTACGTGTAGAGTCCACCAAGTTGGCACCTCGCTTTTTGGGTCCCCTTAAAGTTCTTTAGCAGATGAACCCGGTGGTTTACCGCCTAGCCCTTCCGCCTCGCCTTGGTATCACGACACCTTTCACGCGTCCCTCCTGAAACCCGTGGCCATTTCCTGGTTTTCCGAGTCATCTGCCGGGACGTCATGTTCATCTACCGACGATCATGAGGTGAACGCCATTGTTGGGTGCAAGGTGGTACGAGGCAAAAAATTTTATTTGGTGGATTGGAGGGGTTATGGGCCTGAGGATAGGTCCTGGGAGCCTGCCGAGCATGTTCATGCTCCGCAGCTCATTGCTGCCTTTGAGCGCAGCAAAGCCCAAAGAAGGGGGGGCCCTAGGAGGGGGGGTAATGTTAGGTTCGAGTTCCCACTCCTGCACAGGGGGAATCTCGAACTATTCCGCTGCGGTCCCCCATCCGTCTCCGGCCGCAGTGGTTCCTGCTCAGCAGAGACGTCGGTCCCAGCGTCTTGCCTGGCCCAGTACTGTGCAGAGACTTGCTGCTGCAACCAGTGTTGGAGTAGGCAGATTTGGGACTAAGTCCTTTGTTGCTTCATCTGAGCATGCCCAGGGCAAGATCTCCCATTGGAGATCAGGTGTCACATGCTCAGATACAGCTGCCACTCTTATTGGTCCTTCAGGAAGGTCCTGTGGCTGTTGATGTTCTGAAGCAGCTTCCCATTGGTCCTTCCTGAAAGGTCTTTTTCTCGTGGCTGCTATAATAGGCTGTCCTTACCGCACGGCCATGCACTAGTATCAAATCTGTTACGTGCTTGCGCCAGTGTGGTCATGTGTGCATGTGGTTAGGTCTGGCTGAAATAAGCCCCTAGAATACCGGCACCTCCGGTGAGGAGATTGTATGCACGTGTTCAGGGCTCGGCTAAAAACGCCATTAGAATACCGGCTACTCCAGTGAGGAGATTATTGCTTGGGTTCTGATTGCATGACCACAGACTGCAATCCGCTTAGCAGTCATCTGTGTTCCCTGTGAGTCTAACAGGACACAGTCTTTGTTACAGCGGCTCTGTGAATTAACAGAGTCCGCTTATAGTGTGCTACGGCGTTTACATCTGTGACTCTGCAGGATAACAAGTTCGCTCATACTGCCTATTTATGCCATCTTACTAGCAGCAGGCTCTGCCTGCACGGTGGACCCCGGGCTGCGAACGCACCTCTCCTTAATATCTATTAGGTGCCTTCCGCAGGCCCCTAACACAGAGTGTGTATAAATACCCCTCCCAGATCCAAAGGAGGCCACCACAATTAACCCTAAGAGGACAGGGCATTAACCCTGTCCAAACCATGACAGCCACATTTTGTAGCCAACAGATAGCTAAGGCGTCTGATGGAGATAGCCCACTTTCAAATATCTGGCCTGTATTTTTGTTTTTCTCATGCACAATAGTGTATAGAACTAGGCTAAGACACAGCAAAAACATTAGAATAGAGGCCTGAAATTCCATATTTTGTGCCCACAGATAGATGAGGCATCTGACAGAGATAGCCAACTTTAAAATATCTGGCCTGTATTTTTTTATGTTTTACACCAAAATAGTGTATTGAACTAAGGTAGCAGACAGCACAAACAGTGGAATGGAGGCCTGAAATGCTTCAATTTGTAGCCCACAGATAGATGAGGCATCTGATAGAGATACCACACTCTTCAATATATGGCCAGTATTTTTTTAATTTTTACCCCTAAATAGTGTATTGCACTAGGGTAACAGACAGCAAAAACAGTGGAATGGAGGCCTGAAATGCCGTGTTTTGTAGCCCACATATAGATGAGGCGTCTGACAGAGATATCTCACTTTAAAATATCTGGCCTGTGTTTTTTGTTTTTTTCCTGCACAGTAGTGTATAGAGCTAGGGTAAGACACAGCAAAAACAGTTTGATTGAGGCCTGAAATGCCACAATTTGTAGCCCACAGATAGATGAGACGTGTGACGGAGATAGGCCACTGTAAAATATCTGGCCTGTATTTTTTTTTTGGCCCAGCTAACTTGTGTAAACAAGTTGTCTAGGACACAGCAAAAAAAATTCTATGGAGGCCTGAATTGGCACAATTTTGAGCACAATGATATGCGATCCGTGTGGCTGACAAAACACGGTGTAAAATATCTGCCCTGTACCTAAATATTTTTTTGGCAGCTAAATATTTTTTGGGCAGCAAAATTGTGTCAAGAAATTATATAACACACTCCAAAAAAATTTCACAGTACCACAAAAAAAGTCAGAAATTTTTGCACACTCAGATGTGATGGCTGAGACAGGCAAAACCGTTTAAAATAGCTGAATTTTCACGCTATACTATGAAAAGGATCTGGCTGTATTCTTCAGTGTCAATGAGCAAATGAAGAAAAAAAATGGGGCTCTGGATTGCTTTGGAATAAAATAATCAGGATTAAGATGCAAAAAGAAATTGCTGCCCGCTGAGACCTAGGGCTATGTAGATATGGTCAGTATATGTAATAGGCAGCAGCAGGAGCAGACAGTAATGAAATGGACCCTCTTGATTTATGCATTGAAGTGTGCCACATACAATGCCTGCCTGCTACTGAGATCTATATACCCACATACACTCCCTGCCTACCTAGCACTGCAATCTATATACCCCGTAATTAGTCCTTAGAAGTACTCTTGATTTAGCTGGATTTGTGTATTCTTTTATGGTATACCCACTCTACCTTATAAACACCAAATTTAACCCTATCTCATCAGCAGCTCTCCCTACACTAGCTGATTCTGGAGAAGACTGTGATGAACATGGCGGCGCCAGGTCTCTTATACACCTGATGACCCTGTGTGGCCAGCCAATCACTGTAATACCACAACCAAGATGTCTGTGGCATTACAGTGCGTGGCAGACAGTGCCTGCTTGTTGATTGCCACTCTAAAGAGCTCCAAAAATGCAGGGCGGGGATCAGAGCACCAGGCGAATAATCCCAGAAATGCTCTGTGCTCGCCGAGTACTGCGAGTGCACCGATGCTCGGGCGAGTATTGAGCATTACCGAGCACGTTGGCTCATCACTAGTCAGATTTGAAAAATTAGGCTTGGTAATTAAAGGTGTTGTCCACTTTCAGGCAAGTGGACCCTAAACTGAGTGAAATATATAAAATAAAACATGCAGCATACTCAACCTGTCATGATCCCAGTGCAGGTTTGACCTGCAAGCCAGGGTTAAGGTCTTGAGCCCAGTACAGGTTTGAACTGCACGCCAGGGGTTAAGGTCTGAATCCCAGTGCAAGCTCTGACCTGCACACCTGGGGTTTATTATTGTGGCCTCTCCTTGGTTTGGGGAGAGCTTCTTATAGCCCTAGGAAGCTCCAATTCCCATCAGTTATACTTTTGTCCTTGGCTGAGTGTGTTGACCACTGTTTGCCTGTGCCTTGTGCCTGTGTCCTAGCTTGTTTGTATGGTTCTGACCCGGTTCTGTTTCCCGTTGTGATTTTGCCTCTTGATTCTGTACTGCGTATATGCTTCTCTGGTTTTCTGACTCCTGCCACGTCCCTGACTATTCTTTATTAGCCTGCTCCTTGTGTACCGCGTTGTCTCTCACGTTTACTGACCTCGGCTTGTCTTGGATTCCATCTCCCTCTGGTGCCCCGTCCTTTCCCTGGTGTCTGGTGACCCTCTTTCCCTTCTCCAGGGTCCCTGTAGCATCCTGCACTCATCCCCAGCTACAGGACGCTAAGCTCCGCCCCCTGGGGTCTCATGACCACAGGTCCTGGCAGCACACTCACCACCCGGTGTTCTGCTCACTCCAGCTCTGCTGTATTTCTGTCCTCTTGCCCAGCTCCCGGGCGCTGTGAGTACCGCTGTCACAGGCCGTCAGAGGCTCTGGGCTCCCACTGTCAGGGCTGCTGAAACTGCTGGTAAGTACCCACCTAGCGTTTTCTCATGATACAACCAACCTGGATCCAGCATTAATTCTCCACCCGGAGCTTTGACTACAGTGCTGATGATCTGTCCGTAGTTCATATAGTGCAGAATCGCAAAATTCACATGATGTCACCGCTCTAGCCAGCCAATCACTAAGTTCAGTGGCTTATGCACTGGGCTCATTGTTGTGTGCCGTCACTGAGCTCAGTGACTCGGTAGCTAGACCGTCAGTGACTCACGCTGGTGACATGATATCACTGCTGTAGTCAAAATACCAAGACCAGAGTGGTGTTGAGAACCGTGGCTGGACTATGGGAGGATGGGTACTTGCTGAGTTTGTTATTTGATCTCTTTTACTCACTTAGAGTCCATTTTCCTAGAAGTGGATAACCCCTTTAAGTTTAATATTAACTCAATCACTAGGGTGTTAAAAATAACAATAATAATGCTTTGCTTTATAATTTTTTTATTATATTTTCTCTTTTTTGTCCAGGGTACACCAGGACCAGGGAAATATGAAATAACACGCTACTTTGATGTTTCAAACAGGTTGACAAAATTTGTTGATATTACTCAGCCGCCTTTTCTTTCACATTCAAAAGTAAGACAATATAGCAAATAATTTTTAATTCTTTATCTGTAAATAATAGCATGCAATATACTATTATATAATATCTTATAGTAACCTTATAATGGTTGGAATGTTTGTGTAATACCTTTTTTACTGTGTTAACAGATCCAGACATCCTCTTATGAATTAATTTGATATAAATATAGATTTTGTATTTTCAGTTTCAAAGGGGTTGTCCAGTTCAAATCGATAAGTCTGCAGTCACTCTGTGTGACGCTGCGGAGATTTGCCGGCTTCTGACTTGGGACCAGAGCGTATGCATGTTTTATACATACTCCCTGCCAGTGGCCCCACTTCCTTATGCTTGTATGGCACAAGACCATGCCCTCTAGTTGGTCACGCCCACTGGACAACCCCACCATTAGTCGGGGCGCAGCCTCACTCAATACAAATTTATGGAGCAAGGCCACATCTACTAGACTGGTTTGGACTGTTAATGTGTATCACTCATACATACCCTCCAGTCCGGGTCAGAAACTGGAGAATTCCTGCAGCGCACAGTGCATGCGCTTGGGGGATTCATAAGTCTGCAATCACATAAAGTGACTGCAGACTTATCGATTTGGACAGCACATCCGCTTTAAGTAACTTTTTCAAAGTATTTAGGAACTCTGAAATGTATAATCTTTTGCTGTATCATATTTAGATAAATGGCTAACTTAAGCAGCAATACAGACGTGTATTATGGAAATCATACTGAAGATAGATCCATAGCCTCTCTAAAGTTTGCCTCATAGTCTAAGCAAATCAAAGCACTTTCTATAAGATTCTTATGTAATCACAAATAAAAAAAATAACGAGGAATCACATAGACCAGATGAAAACTCAGGCAGCAGTAAAAGATAAGCATAAAAGAAGTTGACTATAAAGGATGATTAAATGCTTTGAAATTGTAATTTTCACGGTTCAGCTAAATTTTCCCAAAAATTGTAGGTACTACTATTGCCTTGAAAATATGTGTATAACATAATAATGAGATGACTAATAGAATTTTAGCTGGCTGTCAGTAAGTGCCAGAGTGTAGTTACAGCCATTGCTCACTATGCACTGAGAAGTGAATGAAGCTACGCCGGCCCACCCCTATAACTGAGAGCCCAAGTCTGCCAGGAGGATTAAAGTTATTTCCTCCTGGCAGCAGGGCTATCAGTGTGGCGTCTGCTCAGCCTCAGAATGCTATTAACCTAAAGATCAACCCATAGCTGCAGGTTAATAGCAATTTTTTACATGACATGTTCCCATTAAATATAACCAAGAAAATACAGCTGCATTCTCTAGTGCTATAAGATGCAAACATTGAATATATGAAATTGCAACTGCATTACTGCTAAAGAAAATATGCATTTATGAAACGAGGGAGGGAGTGGCCTATGTATATCAACACCCTTTATCAAGGGGTGCATAATTATTTGGCAGCTTGTTTTTTTCAGTCAAAATGGGCAAAAAAAGATGTAACTGACTCCGAAAAGTCAGAAGTAGTTAGAATTCTTACAAATCGAAGCAGCACTCCTGAAATTGCTAACATAGTGGGGTGTAATCACTGAATCATCAAAAGTGTTGGTACAAATTGTCAACAACATCGCAAAAACAAGTTGAGAAAAAAGACACACTAACTGCCAGAGATTTGAGAAGAATGAAACGTGATGTGACCAAGAATCCATTATCCTCCAGAGCTATCATATTCCAGAACTGCAACCTCCCTGGAGCATCCAGAAGTACAAGGTGTTCACAGTGCTCAGAGACAAGGCCAAGGTAAGGAGAGCTGAAACTGGACTACCACTAAACAAGACATATAATGTTAAATGTCAAGACTGGGCCAAGAAATATCTGATGAAAGATTTTTAAAAGTTTTATGGACTGATGAAATGAGATTGACTCTTGACGGACCAGATGGAAACAGACCTTCAGCAAGGTGGAGGTGGGGTACTGCTAGGGGCTGGTAATGAGCTAGTTGGACCTTTTTTGGGTTGAAGATGGACTCACAATCGACTCCAAAACCTACTGTCAATTTTTAGAAGTCACTTTCTTCAAGCAGTGGCATTGGAAAACATCTGCATCGTTCAAGAAAGCTATGATTTTTATGCAGCATAATGCTTCATTGAATGTATTGAAGTTCTCCACTGATTGGCTGACTGGAAAAGGCCTTAAAGATGAAAGAATAATGACATGGCCCCATCCTCACCTGAACGCAACCCTATTGAGAGCTTGTGGGCCTTTCTTAAACCCAAGAGATTTATGGGGAAGGAAAACAGAACACCTCTCTAAACAGTGTCTGGGAGTATGAGGTTGGTGCTGCCCAAAAAGTTTATTATCAGGTTAAGAAACGGACAGACTTCATGGATGGAAGAGTAAGACTATGTTCAAACATGCCATTTTTGCTGCGTTTTTTTTCTGCAGCAAAACCTGCTATCTTGGCAATAAAGAAGGTGCAGAAAAAAGGCAGGTTTTGCTTGGTTTTTCTTACGTTTTTGTCATGCTACATTTGTCTCTTGTGCATGCAGATAAAGTTTAGTGACAAAAACAAAATCATATTCTGCTTCATAAGGTTTTGGCACAAAAAATGCAGCAAAGCCTAATACCTGTATTTTTCACCACCCATTACTTTCAAAGGGTGAACAATGCTGAAAAAACGCTCAAAGTAGTGACGTGCCCTATTCTGCAAAAACTAAGCAAAGCACAAAATACTGAGGACAAAAAATTCAAGTTGTGTGCATGAGATTTCTGAAATCCCATGGACTTTGCTGGTACTGTAAAACACAGATGAAAATTGGTATAAATAAACGCAGCAAAAATGACCTTATGGCTGTTATTGAAAAGAAGGTGGCCATATTGGTCCTAAATAATTTTTTTGAAATGTATTTTTGCAAAGTTTGATTTGTTTAGTTATTACTCTGACTTTAACAGTTGAAAATAAACAATTGAGATTGGAAAATTTAAGTTTTTCATTTAGTTGCATAATTATGCAAACAAATAGTTTCTCAATATTTATGAACATATAGATATTCTCCTAAGGCTGGCGTCACACTAGAGAGGAATACGGACGAGTGCTATGCGAGAAAAACTCGCATAGCACTATTACCAATGTTATTCTATGGGGCAGCTCCCAGCAGCGATTTTTTTCTTAGCCTCAGTGACGTCAGCGGTAGTCAGTGAGGCTGTGCGGAGTCCCTGGCTGACCTGAAGTGAACTCTGTAACGTGGGAAAAAATTAAGTTTCCTGTTGTGAGCATGTTGGAAATGACTTTTGAGTTGGGGCTCCCTTTGGTGGTTGCTGAGGGTATTGAACCAGTGTTGAATAGTAGAAGTCCATCACCTGCGAGCGATGACTGACAATCAGGAGAGACGGACTGGGCTGATATAAGTGAGCTGCCTTCCCATGATCCTCGCCGGTGATCAATTGTTGTTTCCTGGTCCATTTGGAAGTCAGCTGGTGTCTTGCCTTCGTTTGCTACTTTCAGATAAGTTATTTGCTACTTTTTTCTATCGATTTTGCTATTTCCATTTTTTGCCTGCACTTTTGTGGGAAGTTAGACGGGTTCCCCTCCAGGGGCCTGTGCTACTCTCTGTTTTTCAGTAGCCACTGTTTATTTGTTCAATTGCTCTGTCCCTGCTATTTAAGTGGCTGCGGGTTAGCTGCTTGTTCACACCAGAGATCTGATTTAGCGGGTGGCAAGATCGTGTGGTCTCAGCATTTTTTGAAATCAGAAGTGTTGGAATTTTTCTAGGGTTTTTCTGGGTTGCAGATAGTATTCTGTCCTGTTCTGTCCTATCTAGGCAGTATTTGGCCCCAGGGTTTGCTTACTCTATTTTCTATCTGAGTTTGTATTTCATCTTGTCTAACCGCCATTATATGTGTGGGGGCTGCCTAATCCTTTGGGGCTCTACTCCGGGGCAGTTAGCTTTCCTCTTTCTATCTTCAGGTGTAGCTAATCTCTCCGGCTGTGATGAGGAGTCTAGGTCACCGTAGATACGTCCCATGGCTGCTTCTAGTTGGGCGGTTAGTTTAGGGGTCTGCAACCTTTTAGTTCCCAACCTCTCTGGTGTGCGGCTGCCTTTGCTGCTTTTTTCTCCTGTCCTCAGCTACCAAATCATAACAGAATCACTGGCCTGACTGTAATTCTATGGTATTCAAAAGAAGGAAAAGATAGTAAAAAAAAAAAAAATAGTCAGAATTTTTTTTTGTGTGTGTACTTTTTCCTCTTTATCTCTGGGGGCTTTAGGAGGAGTTTTTCTGCAATGGAAATCAAGCACTTGTCCGATCGTGTGGAGCAGCTTGCTGCTGATGTTCGGAGTGTTGATAGCTGTCTCACTCGGTTGCCTGCTGTAGAACCTAAGATCCCTACTCTGGATTTATTTTTTGGGGATCGGTCTAAATTTTTGAATTTTAAAAATAACTGTAAGTTGTTTTTTGCTCTGATACCTAAGTCCTCGGCGAACACAGCACAGCAGGTTCAAATTGTCATCTCCCTGTTGCGAGGTGACCCTTAGGATTGGGCTTTTTCCCTGACACCTGGGGATCCTGTTTTGACTGATGTTGATGTGTTTTTTCAGGCTCTGGGGTTGTTGTACGATGAACCTAATGTTACTGATCAAGCTGAGAAAACCTTGTTGGCATTGAATCAGGGTCAGGAAGCCACAGAGCTATATTGTCAGAAATTCTGAAAGTGGGCAGTCCTTACTAAATGGAATGATGATGCCCTGGCAGCTCTTTTTCGGAAGGGTCTGGCAGAAACTGTAAAGGACATTATGGTGGGATTTCCTGTTCCCTCTGGTATCAATGACTCTATGTCATTGACTATTCAAATTGATAGACGTTTACGTGAGCGTAGAAATATGCGAGAGGTGGTGATGCCTTGTGATCAAACCTCTGAGTCCATGCAGTGTGATGGAGTGGTTTCTGGGGCTCAGCGTTGAGAGTTTCAAAAGCGTAATAAGTTGTGCTTCTATTGTGGAGACACTTCTCATACTATTTCTATCTGCCCTAAGCAGGGAAGACGTTTTGCGCGCTCGGTTGTTTTGGGTAATGTTCAGACTAAATTTCTTTTGACTTACCTTGATTTGCTCCATGTCCACATTTTCGGCTCAGGCTTTTGTTGATTCAGGAGCAGCGCTAAACCTGATGGATTTTGATTTTGCCAAACGTTGTGGTTTTCCCATGGTACCCCTGCGGAGGTCTATTCCTTTGCTAGGTATTGATTCTACCCCTTTGGCGGAAAATAAACCCCAGTTTTCAACCCAGGTGATAATTCGGATTGACCCAGACCACCAAGAGAATTGTATATTTTTGGTGTTACATAATTTACATGACATTATTGTACTGGGTTTTCCTTGGTTGCAGACCCATAATCCTGTTTTTGATTGGAAGTCTGTCTGTGGTCAGTTGGGGTTGTCAGTGTGTTCGTAATGACACTCCTGTTTTTTCTACCTCTCCCCAGTCTCAAGATGTCCCTGACTATTTGGCTAATTTTTCTGATGTGTTTAGTGAGAGTAAGTCTGCGTCCTTACCTCCAGGGCCGGATTAACGTAGGGGCTGATGGAGCTGCAGCTCCAGGCCCCTTGTTAGAGATAGGCCCATCCCCGGCCCAGCCAGCCGCTTGTTATCTAATGGCTCTCTGCTCTCCTCCCTTCCCTGTGCTGCTGACGTCAGACTGGTGGTGGAGGGGGAGGTGAGGAGCCAGGAGAGACTGTGTGCTGGAGGGGAGAGAGGAAACCTGGTGCTGAAAGTACTATAGGAGAGGAGTCGGCAGCAGCACAGTGTTATCTCATTCACCCAATCCAGAAGCAGGATGTAAATGAAGGCAGAACATGTGACCACAGAGCAGCCAGTCACAGCTCACCTTTCACTTGTCCTCATCCATGCACTGTCTTCTTACAGCTTTGCCTATTGGCATCCTGCCCTGTGTTCAGTGTCACGTTGTAGTGACGGTCCCTGTCTGGAGGAGAGAGTTAGAGACAGGCAGGCAGAGGTGTGTGTGCTGTTACAAGAATCCCAGCCATATTACAGTGAAAGCAGATGGAGAATCCTGAAGTCTCTGCACAGGTTTGTGTTATAAAGTGTGTGGTTTCTGACAAATTCCATCAGTAGCATTGAATGGCCCATAGTATATATAATGCAACATTGAGAGGCCCATTCTAGTATATAGCGCAGCATTGAATGGCCCATAGTATATATAGGGCAGCATTGAATGGCCCATAGTATATATAGCGCAGCATTTAGAGGCCCTCTCAATGCTGCATTATATATACTATGGGCCATTCAATGCTGTGCTATATATACTATGGGCCATTCAATGCTGCGCTATATGGGCCTCTCAATGCTGCATTATATATACTATGGGCCTCTCAATGCTGCGCAACTATGGGCCATTCAATGCTGCATTATATATACTATGGGCCATTCAATGCTGCATTATATATACTATGGGCCATGCAATGCTGCGCTATATATACTATGGGCCATGCAATGCTGCGCTATATATACTATGGGCCATTCAATGCTGCATTATATATACTATGGGCCATGCAATGCTGCGCTATATATACTATGGGCCATGCAATGCTGCGCTATATATACTATGGGCCATTCAATGCTGCATTATATATACTATGGGCCATGCAATGCTGCGCTATATATACTATGGGCCATGCAATGCTGCGCTATATATACTATGGGCCATTCAATGCTGCATTATATATACTATGGGCCATGCAATGCTGCGCTATATATACTATGGGCCATTCAATGCTGCATTATATATACTATGGGCCATTCAATGTTGCATTATATATACTATGGGCCATGCAATGCTGCGCTATATATACTATGGGCCATGCAATGCTGCGCTATATATACTATGGGCCATTCAATGCTGCGCTATATATACTATGGGCCATTCAGTGCTGCATTATATATACTATGGGCCATGCAATGCTGCGCTATATATACTATGGGCCATGCAATGCTGCGCTATATATACTATGGGCCATTCAATGCTGCATTATATATACTATGGGCCATGCAATGCTGCGCTATATATACTATGGGCCATTCAATGCTGCATTATATATACTATGGGCCATGCAATGCTGCGCTATATATACTATGGGCCATGCAATGCTGCGCTATATACTAGAATGGGCCTCTCAATGCTGCATTATATATACTATGGGCCATGCAATGCTGCGCTATATGGGCCTCTCAATGCTGCATTATATATACTATGGGCCATGCAATGCTGCGCTATATGAGCCTCTCAATGCTGCGCTATATATACTATGGGCCATGCAATGCTGCGCTATATATACTATGGGCCATTCAATGCTGCGCTATATATACTATGGGCCATTCAGTGCTGCGCTATATGGGCCTCTCAATGCTGCATTATATATACTATGGGCCATGCAATGCTGCGCTATATGGGCCTCTCAATGCTGCATTATATATACTATGGGCCATTCAATGCTGCGCTATATATACTATGGGCCATGCAATGCTGCGCTATATGGGCCTCTCAATGCTGCATTTATATACTATGGGCCATTCAATGCTGCGCTATATTACTATGGGCCATGCAATGCTGCATTATATATACTATATGGGCCATTCAATGCTGCATTATATATACTATGGGCCATTCAATGCTGCGCTATATACTAGAATGGGCCTCTCAATGCTGCCCTATATTACTATGGGACATTCAATACTGCGTTATATACTAGAATGGGCCTCTCAATGTTGCCCTATATTACTATGGGACATTCAATGCTGCACCATATACTAGAATGGGAGCGTTTAAATGCCCTCTCTCTGTTATGTATTGAAAATAGATTGCTGAATGAGCTTAATCTTGATTCTGCAATTGAGGAATTTGCAAGCAAAAAAGCACGAAAAGTGAATGTGTAGTTTAATTTTCTTCTACCAGTTTGATTTATTTACGATAAAACACAGTTTAGCGTTCAGTGAATAACCCTGTTTATTTGCCTCATAAGTTACTATCAGCGCGATAACCATAACAGACTTTCTATATCCACCATATACTAGAATGGGCCTCTCAATGTTGCCATATATGTGTATGGGGCCTCTCTGACGCAATATTACTAATGTGGCTATGTATGGCAGTATTATTGAGATGGCTATGTGTGGCACTATAAGAGGGCTATGTGTGGCAGTATTAAGGGCCGTTTAGACTGTCCAAATTCTTGTCTGATCGGCCGGACTTTAATTATTTCCCAGGGTGCCCTGAGGCTGAGAAGGTTGAGAAAAACTGCTATAGGAGGACGTCAAACTGAGGTGTGAGTTGTGTGTTCCTGTGGAGCAGGTACTAATGTTATAATACATCTTGTGCTGCTGACATATATACAGACATGTTATTGCTATGTATAGCTGTGGTACTGGTATATAAGCAGGTACTAATGTTATACATAGATGTGCTGCTGACATATATACACACACAGTACTGGTATATATGGCTGTGATACTGGTATATAGGCAGGTACTAATGTTATAGATGGGCTGCTGACATACATACAGACACAGAACTGGTATATATAGCCGTGGTACTGGTATATACGCAGGTATTAATGTTATATGTAGATGTGCTGCTGACATATATACAGACAGGTGGCCAATCAGTGGCTACTGTCTGAAGTTCTGGCATGGTGGCCGCCATCATGCTAGGAGTTCTGACAGTGACTGCTGCAGCGGATGATTGTCACACCTGTCCGGCGCATAATCTCATTACTTGGACCATTGCCATTAATATGGAGGTTGATTGGGGATTGTGATCCACCAGCTGCTTGTTAGTCCCTGGATTGTGGATTATTATCTGTATTTACCCACATAGTCAATGTCTGCACGTGTAGATTGTGCCTGGATTGTGGATTTTAATCTGTATTTATTTGCCTCATAAGTTACTATCAGCGTGCGTAATAACCATAACATACTTTATATCCACTGTATTTATATTAGGCATGTATCATATATTTATATTTACTTTGTTCTATAGCTTTATTTACAATAAAACACAGTTTAACGTTCAGTGAATAACCCTGCTTATTTGCCTCATAAGTTACTATCAGCGCGATAACCATAACAGACTTTCTATATCCACTGTATTTATATTAGGCATGTATCATATATTTACTTTGTTTATATCTTTTACGTTACATTTTTGGCCTTTGTGAATTGCCGTGTTTGGCCCCACCCCTTGCCCCGCCCCTTGCCCCGCCCCTTCAGCTCCAGGCCCATCATGTTCTTAATCCGGCCCTGCTTACCTCCTCATAGGAGTTATGATTGTGCGATTGAGTTAATACCCGGTTGTAAATTTCCCAAGGGTCGGCTCTTCAATTTATCGGTACCCGCGCATGATGCTATGCGATCTTATATCAAAGAGTCTTTGGAGAAGGGTCATATCAGACCATTCTCTTCACCCTTGGGTGCCGGCTTTTTCTTTGTAGCCAAAAAGGATGGTTCATTGAGGCCATGTATTGACTATCGTCTCCTTAATAAGATCACTGTTAAGTATCAATATCCGTTACATCTGATTTTTGATTTATTTTCCATAGTGAAAGGTGCTAGTTGGTTTACCAAGCTTGACCTTAGGGGGCGTATAATTTTATTCGCATCAAGCACGGAGATGAATGGAAGATGGCGTTTAATACCCCTGAGGGGCATTTTGAGTACCTAGTGATGCCTTTTGGGCTCACTAATGCCCCTTCCGTCTTTCAATCTTTCATGAACGATATTTTCCGGGATTTTGTGGATAAATTTCTGATCGTTTATTTGGAAGATATCTGATATTTTCCAATGACTGGGATTCTCATGTGGAACATGTTCGGATAGTATTCCGGATTTTGAGAGAAAATGCCTTGTATGTTAAGGGATCAAAATGTCATACAGAAGGTTTCATTTTTGGGATTCATTTTGTCTCCGTCTGCTATTGAAATGGACCCGGTCAAAGTTCAGGCCATTTGTGATTGGGTTCAACCCACTACATTGAAGGCTCTTCAGAGATTATTGGGTTTTGCTAATTTTTACCGTAAATTTATAGGTAATTTCTCTGGTATTGTGAAACCACTGACTGATTTGACCAAAAAGGGTTCTGATGTAGTGAATTGGTCTCCTGAGGCAGTTTCTGTGTTTCAGGAGCTTAAGCGGAGATTCACTTCTGCTCCTGTTCTACGGCAACCTGATGTTTCTCTACCATTTCAGGTGGAGATAGATGCTTCTGAGATTGGTGCGGGAGCCGTTTTGTCCCGAAGGGATCTGGAGACCTCTAAGAGTAACCCTTGTGCCTTCTTCTCTCGAAAATTTTCCCCCGCTGAACGTAATTATAATGTGGGAAATCGGGAGTTATTGGCTATGAAGTGGGCTTTTGAAGAGTGGAGACATTGGCTGGAAGGATCCAAACATCAGGTGGCGGTCCTCACAGACCATAAGAACCTGATTTATCTCGAATCAGCCAAGCGACTTAATCTAGACAGGCCAGGTGGGCCTTATTTTTCACGCGTTTTAATTTTGTGGTCTCCTTTCTCCCGGGCACTAAGAATGTTAAGGCGGATGCCCTCTCTAGGAGTTTTTTGGCAGATTCTCCTGATGTGACTGAACCTGCTGTTATTCTGAAAGAGGGTGTGGGTCTTTCCGCTATCTCGCCTGATTTGAGATTGGCTCTGGAGGAATTTCAGGAGGATAAACCTGAATGCTGCCCTGTTGGGAAATTGTTTGTCCCAGACCAGTGGAGGAAGAATGTCAAAGTCTGAGATTCATTGCTCCGCGTTGGCTGGTCATCCCGGTATTTTTGGTACCAGAGATTTAGTGAGTCGGTCCTTTTGGTGGCCCACTTTATCTCGTGATGTCAGGAATTTTTTGCAGTCCTGTGGGACTTGTTCTAGTTCCAAACCCTGTTCTCGCTCTAGTGGATTGTTAATGCCACTGCCAGTGCCCCTGAGGCCAAGGACCCATATCTCTATGGATTTTATCTCTGACCTCCCTGTCTCTCAGAGAATGACTGTCATTTGGGTGATCTGTGATAGATTCTCCAAGATGATCCATCTTGTGCCACTGCCGAAGTTACCATCCTCTTCCGAGTTGTTAACCTTGTTTTTTCAGCAGGTGGTCCGTTTGCACGGCATTCCGGAGAACATTGTGTCTGACAGGGGAGTCCAATTTGTTTCCAGATTTTGGAGACATTTTATTCTAAACTGGGAGTTCAGCTGTCTTTTCCTCTTGCATTTCATCCTCAGACCAATGGGCAGACTAAGAGAACAAAACCTGACCTTGGAGACTTATTTGAGATGTTTTGTGTCTACTGATCAGGATGACTGGGTCTCTTTTTTGCCCCTGGCTGAATTTGCTCTTAATAATAGGGCCAGTTCTGCCACTTTGATGTCACCTTTTTTCTGCAATTTCGGGTTTCATTCTTGGTTTTCTTCGGGACAGGCTGGGGCTTCTGTCTGTCTGGGTGTTGATTCTATGGTGGAGTGTTGTGAATGTGCTAGAAATGAATTCTGAGCAGAAGCTCCCTCTGGTGGTTACAAACAGTACTGAACTATCCAATGAAGATTGTGAAGATTGGCGATCAGGTGTTACTGACTGGTCTTATATAAGGGAGGTTCCCTCCCATCAGGGTTGCCGGTGATCAATTGTTCTGGTCTCATCTTTGATTCCTGTTCACTTTGTAGCTTGCTGTTTTCGTGCCTGCATCTTCTGCTAACAGATAAGACATTTTCTTCTTTTATTTTTTTTGGGTTTGCTTTTTGCGTTTTGTCCTGCACTTCTGTGGGGGTCTGCCGGGTCCCCTCCGGGGGCTTGTGCTCCTCTCAGTTTAGTTCAGCCACTGTTGTTTGTTCATTTGCCTTTTCCAGTTTTTTCAGTGGCTGCTGTTTAGTTTTGTTACACCAGAGAACTAATTTAGGTGGTAGAGGTCGTGTGATCTCAGTTGTTTTTGTAATTAGTAGAGTTGGTATTTTTTCAGGGTTTTTTGGGATTGCAGTAAGTGTCCTTCCTATCCTTTTCTATTTAGGAAGTTTGGGCCCCAACGTTTGCTCATACTATTTTCTGTCTGTGTCTGTATTTTCCTCTTGTCTAACCGCCATTAATGTTTGGGGGCTTTCTATGTTCTTTGGGGATCTGCTCCGGGGCAGATAGTTTTCCTCTTTCTGTCTTTAGGTGTAGTTAGCTTCTCAGGCTGTGCTGAGGCGTCTAGGACCAACGTAGGTACGCTCCACGGCTGCCTTTAGTTGTGGTTAGTCAGGGTACTGCAATCCCATAGATTCCAACCTCTCTGGTGTATTTCCTTTTTTGCCTGCTCTCCTCAGCTACCAAATCATAACAGTATCACCGGCCCAAAAACTGATATTTGTATGGTACTCACAGAAGGGAAAAATAGTGTTAAAGAAAGAAGATTGTCAGAGTTGTCAGAGATTTTTTATTTTTTTTCCCTCTGTTTCTCTGAATGCTGAGGAGGATTTTTTTTCTCTCAATGGAGTTTGCACAGTTGTCTGGCCGTGTGGATCAGCTTGCCACTGAAGTTCGGAGTATTGCTACCTATCTTGCAGGGTTGCCTGTTGTGGAACCTAGGATTCCCATGCCAGATTTGTTTTTAGGGGATCGAGCTAAATTTCTGAATTTCAAAATAACTGTAAGTTGTTTTTTTGCCTTGAAATCTAAGTCCTCAGGGAACGCAGCACAGCAGGTTCAAATTGTATCTCTCTCCTGCGCGGCGATCCTCAGGATTGGGCTTTTTCCCTGACACCTGGGGATCCTGTTTTGAGTAATGTTGATGCATTTTTTCAAGCTCTGGGGTTATTGTACGATGAGCCTAATGTCACTGATCAAGCTGAAAAAGCCTTGTTGGCATTAAATCAGGGGCTTGAGGACGCTGAGTTATACTGTCAGAGATTCCGAAGGTGGGCAGTGCTGACCAAATGGAATGACGATGCTTTGGCAGCCCTTTTTCGGAAGGGTCTGTCAGAGAATGTAAAGGTGTTATGGTGGGATTCCCTGTTCCCTCTGGTCTCAATGATTCTATGTCATTAGCGATTCAAATTGACAGACTTTTTGCATGAGCGTAGAGGTATGCGTGGAACAGTGTTGCCTTGTGAACCAGCTACTGAACCCATGCAGTGTGATAGAGTGGCTTCTGGGGCACAGCGTCATGAGTTTCGTAAATGCAATGGGTTATGTTTCTACTGTGGTGATGCCTCTCATGCTATTTCAGTCTGCCCTAAGCGGGGAAGACGTTTTGCACGTTCAGTTGTCTTGGGTAGTGTTCAGACTAAATTTTTGTTGACTGTTACCCTGATTTGCTCCCTGTCCACATTTTCTGCTCAGGCTTTTGTTGATTCGGGAGCAGCTATTAACCTGATGGATTTTGATTTTGCTAAACGTTGTGGGTTTCCCTTGATACCCCTACGGAAGTCTATTCCCCTACTGGGGATCGATTCTACCCCTTTGGCTGAGAATAAACCTCAGTTCTCTACTCAGGTGATAATGAGGGTTGAACCTGATCATCAGGAGAGTTGCAAATTTTTGGTGCTGTATAATCTGCATGACATTATCGTACTGGGTTTCCCTTGGTTACAGTCTCATAATCCTGTTTGGATTGGAAATCTGTGTCTGTAACCAGTTGGGGCTGCCAATGTGTTAATACCAACACTCCTGTTTTTTCTGCCTGCCCAGGTCAGGATGTTCCTGACTTTTTGACTGATTTTTCTGATGTGTTTTAGCGAAAGTAAATCTGCATCCTTGCCCCCCCTAGGAGCTATGACTGCGCTATTGAATTTTGTGCCTGGTAGTAAAATTCCCTAAAGGTCGCCTTTTTAACTTGTCTGTACCTGAACATGACGCTATGCGGTCTTATATCAAGGAGTCATTGGATGAAGGGTCATATCAGCACCATCCTCTTTCACCCTTGAATGCCGGTTTTTACTTTGTGGCCAAAAAGGATGGTTTCATTAAGGCCGTGTATTGATTTATCGTCTCTTGAACAATATCACTGTGAAATATCAATATCCGTTACCCTTGATTTCTGACCTGTTTTCCAGGTGGAAATTGCTACTTGTTTTACCAAGCTTGACCTCAGGGAAGCATATAACCTTATTCGCATTAAGCACGGGGGATGAATGGAAGACGGCATTTAATACCCCAGAGGGGCATTTTGAGTACCTAGTGATGCCCTTTGGGCTCACTAATGCTCCTTCTGTCTTCCAGTCCTTCATGAATGACATTTTCAGGATTTTGTGGATAAATTTCTGATTGTTTATTTGGATGATATCTTGATTTTTTCCAATGACTGGGACTCTCATGTGAAACATGTTCGGACTGTGTTCCAGATTTTGAGAGAGAATGCTCTGTATGTTGAAGGGATCAAAGTGTCTTTTGGCGTACAGAGGATCCATTTCTGGGATCCATTTGTCCCCATCTGTTATTGAAATGGACCCGGTCAAGGTTCAGGCCATCTGTGATGGGTCCAACCTACTTCATTAAAGGCTCTTCAAAGATTCTTGGTTTTGCCAATTTTTATCGTAAATTTATTGGTAATTTCGTTATTGTTAAACCATTGACTGATTTGACCAAAAAGGGTTCTGTGTGGTGAATTGGCCTCCTGAGGCAGCTGTGCGTTTCAGGAACTTAAGCAGAGATTCACATTTTGCTCCTGTTCTACGGCAAGCCTATGTTCTCTGCCATTTCAGGTGGAGGTTGATGCCTCTGAAATTGGGGCAGGTGCTGTTTTTGTCCCAAAGAGATCCAGAGACCTCTAAAAGTAACCCTTGTGCCTTTTTCTCTCGAAAATTTCTCCAACTGAACGTAATTATGACGTGGGTAATCGGAGTTATTGGCATGAAGTGGGCTTTTGAAGAGTGGGAGACATTGGTGGAGGGAGCCAAACATCAGTGTGGTCCTCACGGACCATAAGAATCGGTTTATCTGGAATCAGCCAAGCGACTTAATCCTAGACAGGCCAGGGGGGGCCTTGTTTTTCACACGTTTAATTTTGTGGTTTCCTTTCTTCCTGGCACTAAGAATGTTAAGGCGGATGCCCCTCGAGGGTTTCTTGCGGACTCTCCTGAGTTATCTGATCTGCTGTTATTTTGAAAGAGGGGTGTAGTTCTTTCCGCCATCTCGCCCAATTTGAGACTGGCTCTGGAAGGGTGTCAGGAGGATAAACCCGAGCGCTGCCCTATGGGAAATTGTTTGTCCCAGACCGTGGAAAAAGAGTGTGATGTCTGAGATTCATTGTTCCGCATTGGCCGGTCATCCCGAAATTTTTGGTACCAAGATTGGTTAGTCAGTCCTTTTGGTGGCCTACTTTGTCTCGTGACGTCAGGGAATTTGTGCAGTCCGGTGGAACTTGCTCTCGCTCCAACCCCTTGCCTCTCGCTCTAGTGGTTTGTTGATGCCATTGCCTGTGCCAAGAGACCATAGACCCATATCTCTATGGATTTCATTTCCGACCTCCCTGTTTCTCAGAGAATGACCGTTATCTGGGTATATTTGTGATAGGTTTTCCAAAATGATACATCTTGTGCCATTACCTAAGTTGCCTTCCTCCTCTGAATTGGTGCCTTTGTTCCTTCAGCACGTGGTTCGGTTACACGGCATCCCTGAGAAATTGTGTTGACAGAGGAGTCAGTTGTTTCCCAGATTTTTGAGGACTTTTTGTTCTAAACTTGGTGTTCAATTGTCTTTCTCCTCTGCTTTTCATCCTCAGACCAATGGACAAACTGAGAGAACAAACCAGACATTGGAGACTTATCTGAGATGCTTTGTGTCTGCTGATCAGGATGACTGGGTCTCTTTTTTGCCTTTGGCTGATTGCTCTTAATAATAGGGCTAGCTCTGCCACTTTGATGTCTCCATTTTTCTGCAATTTTTTGGGGTTTTACCCTCGATTTTCTTCAGGACAGACGGAGGCTTCTGTCTGTCCATGTGTTGACTCTGTTGTGGAGCGTATGCAGCAGATTTGGGACCAGGTAGTGGAGAGGTTGTCCCTCTCTCAGGAGAGGGCCCAGCGGTTTGCCAACCGGCATAGGATTGATGGTCCTCGGTTTGAAGTGGGGGACTTGGTCTGGGTTTTCCTCAAGAAATATCCCTATGAGAGTTGCATCTCCTAAGTTTAAGCCTAGGTCATTGGACCTTATAAGATCATGGAGATTCTTAATCCTGTTTCCTTTCGTTTACTTCTTCCAGGGACATTTAAGATCCATAACGTGTTCCACAAGTCCTTATTGAAGAGGTTTGTCGAGCCAGTGGTTCTATGGCTGTGCCTCCTGACCCTGTTTTGGTTGAGGGCAATCTGGAGTAAAGTGAAAAAAATTGAATTCTCGTTTTTCTAGACGGAAACTTCAGTATTTGGTTAAGTGGAGAGGTATGGTCAGGAGGACAATTCTTGGGGGTTTGCTTCGACATCCATGCTAGGAGACTCATCCGTGCGTATCACAGAGCTCATCCTGAACGACCTGGTTGCTCAAATGAGGGTTCGGTGACCCCTCCTCAAGGGGGGGTACTGTTGTGAATGTGCTAGAAGTGGAATTCTGAGCAGAAGCTCCCTCTGGTGGTTACAAACAGTACTGAACTATCCAATGAAGATTGTGAAGATGGCGATCAGGTGTTACTGACTGGTCTTATATAAGGGAGGTTCCCTCCTATCAGGGTTGCCGATGAAACAATTGTTCTGGTCTCAAACTTTGATTCCTGTTCACTTTGTAGCTTGCTGTTTCGTGCCTGCATCTTCTGCTAAACAGATAAGACATTTTTCTTCTTTTAGTTTTTTGTGTTTGCTTTTTGCTTTTGTCCTGCATTTCTGTGGGGGGTCTGCCGGGTCCCCTCCGGGGGCTTGTGCTCCTCTCAGTTTAGTTCAGCCACTGTTGTGTTTCATTGCCTTTTCAGTTTTTTCAGTGGCTGCTGTTTAGTTTTGTTACACCAGAGAACTAATTTAGGTGGGTTTGAGGGCGTGTGATCTCAGGTGTTTTTGTAATTAGTAAGTTGGTACTTTTCAGGGTTTTTTGGGATTGCAGTAAGTGTCCTTCCTATCCTTTTCTATTTAGGAAGTTTGGGCCCCAACGTTTGCTCATACTATTTTCTGTCTGTGTCTGTATTTTCCTCTTGTCTAACCGCCATTACATGTTTGGGGGTTTCTATGTTCTTTGGGGATCTGCTCCGGGGCAGATAGTTTTCCTTTCTGTCTTTAGGTGTAGTTAGCTTCTCAGGCTGTGTGTGGCGTCTAGGACCAACGTAGGGACGCTCCACGGCTGCCTTTAGTTGTGGTGGTTAGTCAGGGTACTGCAATCCCATAGATTCCAACCTCTCTGGTGTATTTCCTTTTTTGCCTGCTCTCCTCACTACCAAATCATAACAGTGGAGAGAATGCAGCAGATTTGGGATCAAGTAGTGGATAAGTTGTCTCTCTCTCAGGGAGGGCCCAGCGGTTTGCCAACCGGCATAGGACTGATGGTCCTCGGTTTTAAAAGTAGGTGACTTGGTTTTGGTTGTCCTCAAGAAATATCCCTATGAAGGTTGCGTCTCCAAAATTTAAACCAAGGTTCATTGGACCTTATAAGATCTTGAAATTCTAATCCCGTTTCGTTCCGTTTGGCTCTTCCAGTGGGCGTTTAAGATTCACAACGTCTTCCAAAATCTTTTTTGAAAAGGTTTGTTGAGCCTGTGGTTCCTATGGCTGCGCCCCTGAGCCTGTTTTGGTTGGGGGAAAATCTGGAGTACGAAGTGGAGAAGATATTGGATTCTCATCTGGCTAGGTGGAGACTTAAGTACTTGCTTAAGTGGAAAGGTTTGGTCAGGAGGACATTTTTTGGGGTGTTTGCTTCTGACATCCATGCGGAGAAATGGTTCGCGCCTTTCACCGGGCTCACCCTGATCAGCCTGGTGGCGCCGGTGAGGGTTCGGTAACCCCTCCTCAAGGGAGGATGTTGTGAGCATGTTGGAAATGACTTCTGAGTTGGGGTTCCCTCTGGTGGTTGCTGAGGGTCTTGAACCAGTGTTAAATAGTAGAAGTCCATCACCTGGGAGCGATGACTGACAATCAGGAGAGAAGGACTGGGCTGATATAAGTGAGTTGCCTTCCTATGACCCTCGCTGGTGATCAATTGTTTCCTGGTCCATTGAAGTCAGCTGGGTGTCTTGCCTTCGTCTGCTACTTTCAGATAGTTATTTGCTGCTTTTTTTTCTATCGTGTTTTGCTATTCCAATTTTTGTCTGCATTTTTGGGTGGGAGGTTAGACGGGTTGTAATACTATTGTAGGAACTCGAGGATTCTGATAGCGTGGGGCAATGAACAATCAGAGACGGGTTCTTTTGAATGCAAATAATGTATTTGTGAAACAGCAAAACACCCAAAAACAATATTCAAACAACCCGTAGTGACATGCAATGAGTCCATATATATTATACACAAGTCCAGTTATATGAATCCGGATATATAAGTCCTTGAACCTCTATAGCGAGGGTGGTAAAGTTCTTACGACGGAGTCCTCACACAAATGTGACCACAAGGTAAGTCTGATGCACAGGTAACGTGGCTGGATTTACACACTGCTGGTGTGTGAAGAGTCAGATCCAGGTATGCAGAAAACACAGGGAGGTCCAGGAACAAGTTAATCTCAGTTGTGGCTTAATTCAGTGAAGTCAACAACAAGTTCATATGTCAGTAAGGTTCCAGTAACAGTTCCAACAGCTCTCACCAGAGGTAATGCACGAAGGGTTAAACAGCAACAGTTCAGAAACACAGTTCTTATCAGATGGAGTGAACCAAGGGTTAAATTCCCAAGTCAACAGTTTAGTGATAACACAGTATGTGCAACTTACATATGCAGAGAATGTCCAGAGCCATGGGTAGAAACTGCTGTGGCTGAGAAACACCTGAAGATAAGGTTATGCACTTTCCTGGTAAATACACAAAGATCTGTGAGGAACAAAGCAGCTGGGTTGCAGGGGAACAGAAGCAGAATATTCCAGCAGTGAAGCCAGCACCTGAGCTGGGTTTTAAACAAACGAACAGGAAGTAGGGCACAGAAAACAGCAAACTCCATTTTAACAAAGGGCAAAATCATTGACAAAGTTACCTAGAAAACCCGGAATACTGACATTACTCCCCCCCTAAAGACGGCCTCCGGACGGTCCTGGACCAGGCCTGTCGGGTATCTCCGATGAAACTGAGCAATCTTCAGAGGCGCATTGATGTTACTTACTGGTTCCCAAGAATCATTTTCAGGAGAGTAACCTTGCCATCTAACTAGATACTGAAGCGGTTTCTATGAAGTCTCGAATTAACAATATCCTGTACCACGAATTGTTCTTCGCCATCAACCAACACTGGTGGAGGGGGAGTTACGATACGTCCCTGAAACGTGTTAGGAGAGACTGGTTTTAATAAGGAAACATGAAATACTGGGTGTACCTTTAAAGTCCGTGGTAGCTTCAACCGACAGGCAACAGAGCTCACAATCCCAGTGATCTTGAATGGACCGATGAATTTTCTGTCCCAGTTTCTGCGAAGGAACACCCAATTTTAGATTCTTGGTGGACACCAAACTGAGTCTCCTACCTTATACATAGGTGCTGGTTTCCGGAATCTATCGGCCGACTTCTTGTAACGCTCCTGTGCTGTGGTCAGGGAGTCCTTCAAAACTTCAAGATTACGTTGCACGCCGTCACTCTGTCTTCAACCGCTGGTACCGAAATCGTAACCGGAGACCTAGGCAAAATACTTGGATGTAACCCAGGTTGGCAAAAAAAGGCGTTACCTTCGTGGAAATTGCTTTGGGAGTTGTTGTACGAAAATTCCGCTAGAGGAAGTAGCTTCAGCCAATCGTCCTGCAAATGACTGACGTAACAGCGTAGATATTGCTCCAAGGTTTGATTTGTCCGTTCGGTCTGCCCGTTGGTCTGAGGATGGTATGCAGAAGACAAGCAAACATTAATGTGGAGCGCAGAACAAAATACTTTCCAAAATCTAGAGGTAAAATTGTATTCCCCGGTCAGAAATGATGTCATTGGTACCCCATGCAGCCGGAAAATGTTCTGGATAACTAGATCTACTGTCTCTGTAGCTGAGGGAAGACCAGCACACGGAATGAAATGAGCAGCTTTCGTTTAAACGATCTACTACCACCAAAATAGTATTTTTACCACCAGAGGTGGTAACTCCACAATAAAGTCCATCGAAATAGACCCCCAAGGGCGAGACGGTACAGGTAGCGGTTTAAGAAGACCAGTAGGTGAAACGCGAGGAACCTTGTACGGGCACAAACTTCACAAGAGCGGGGCATAGTCATTCACATCCTTCAAGCAGGTAGGCCACCAAAAAAACGAGTTAACAATTCCTGCGTCTTCTGTACCCCCCTATGACCAGCCAATTTAGAGTCGTGGACCAATCTGAGAACTCGAAGTCTTACAGCCTCTGGGACATAAATACATCGATCTCTAAGCCACACACCATTCCGAAGGACAAGATTCACATTGTCAGGTGGAGCTGCAAGAAATACGTCACCGTCATAGGCCAGCTTGATCTCCTGCCACAAGTCCCGGTACCGGAGCACTCCAACGAAATTGGCCTCCGACAAGATGGTCTTCGACGGGGTCCCAGGCACGGAATCCACGGTATGGATTCGGGATAATGCGTCAGCTTTCCCATTACGTGAACCTGGGCGGTACGAAATAATAAAATTAAACTGGTTCAAGAACAAACTCCACCTAGCTTGTCGAGGAGAAAGACACCTGGCAGACTTAAGGAATTCCAAATTGCGATGATCCGTGAGTACTACTACCTGCTGAGTTGCCCCCTGCAAATGGTGTCTCCATTCCTTAAAGGCAGAAATAATTGCCAAAAGTTCCTTATCTGCCACATCATAGTTCAGTTCTGCAGAAGATAACTACGAGAGAAGAAGGCACACGGGTGCAGCAAACCTTTGTCTCCGGTACGTTGTGAGAGGATAGCTCCCAATGCACAGTCAGACGCGTCCACCTCCACGATAAAAGGCTGTGCAGGATCCGGATGCATCAATATTGGAGCCGTGGTTAAAACAACCCTTCAGGCGATCAAAGGCTTCCTGAGCTTGCGAAGACCATTCAAACTTCTTCCCCTTCTTGGTGAGGAGAGTGATGGGACGGACAATTTCTGAAAAATTTCGGATAAACCGTCTATAAAAGTTAGCAAAGCCAATGAATCGTTGTACCTCTTAATGTTTCCTGGTACCGGCCAGTCCAAGATTGCCTGGATCTTGCTGGACTCCATATTCAATCCCTGAGGCGAGATAACATAGCCTAAAAATTGAATTTCAGAACAATGGAACTCACACTTTTCGAGTTTGATGTACAAATGATTATCTCTCAAACGTCTAAGTACGGTCTTGACATGTTCCTGATGTTCCTGTAAGGAGTCAGAAAGATTAAGATGTCATCAAGGTAAATTACCACATATTGGTCCAATAAATCCCTGAAAATGTCGTTGGCTAAATGTTGAAAAGCAGCAGGAGCGTTACAGAGTCCGAATGGCATCACCAAATATTCAAAATGTCCATACCGCATCTAAAAGCTGTCTTCCATTAGTCTCCGGGCCGTATACGGAGTAAATTATATGCCCCACGAAGATCTAATTTGGTAAATACTTTGGCCTGGCGAACTCTTTCCAACAATTCTGGAATTAGGGGCAACGGGTACCTGTTACGAATGGTTACCTTATTTAACTCCCGGTAGTCAATGCAGGGTCTTAGAGTACCATCCTTCTTCTTTACAAAGAATATTGGAGCTCCCGCTGGTGAAGAAGATGGTCGGATAAACCCCTTGGCTAAATTCTCATCTATATACTCTCGTAAAGATTTTAATTCCGGAGCCGCCAACGGGTAAACATGGCCGAAAGGAATCGCTGCTCCAGGAAGCAATTCTATGGGGCAGTCATACGGTCTATGTGGGGGAAGTTGATCTGCCTTCCTTTTATCACAAATGTCTGAGAATTCCTGATAAATCAGAGGGAGAGTAGGTACCTGTATCACCTCTTCCAAGTTCTGGGTAACTGGAGCCGCCACAGTTGGACTGATGGTAGAACTGCACTTCGGGAGAAAGGTTATCTCCTTGGTTTCCCAATTGATGATTGGATTTTGTGACCGTAACCAGGGAATTCCTAAAATTACAGGAAAATGAGGAGAAGATATTAACATGAATGAAAGTGTTTCTTGATGGTCTGGTTCCATCTTACACTCCAGAGGCACTGTCTCCCGATCTACTGGTCCAGAAACTAATGGGGAACCATCCACCGTTTCCATAGTGATTGGTGAAGCTCTTAGTTGTGTCTTTATACCATGTTCCTCTGCAAAAGAAGAATCCATGAAATTCCACCTGCTCCAGAGTCTATCATGGCAGAACTTGATATCCACTGTTCCTCCCACTGAATCTGTATAGGAAGAGAACAATGTGAATATTTCTCCCCTTGATCTTTAGGGGAAGTCGGCATCAGTATTGGGGGAAAAACCGCATCTAGATGTAAACTGGTTTCCGAAACTTCAGACTCAGCGTCTGTGTTATCATAATCCCCTACTACCGCCAACACCTTGTTGGGTCGCCTAGGACATTTAGGACAATTGATGAGGAAATGGTCCGATTGACCACAATAGAAACATAAGCGCTCACGGAGACGGTGTTCGCGGCGTTCATTATTCTCACGTCTCTGCAGTGAGTCCACCTGCATAGGCACCTCCTCAGCCTCTCGCGGGTTTTTGCCTGTGGTTTCCCTGGACGGAAGAGAGTAATTAGTAATGCGATTTACAGCGGCCCATTTTTCTTGTCTGCGTTCAGTTAAACGGATATCAATACGTACACAGTGCTGTATAAACAATTCAAACTCCTGTGGAGACTCTGAACGAGCTAGCTCATCCTTGATTGCATTTGACAAACCTTTTCTAAAGATGGTAATAAAGCATTGTTTTCCCACTGGGTGTCCACCACTAACCTTTTAAATTCAGTAACATATTCTATGACTGACCGTTTCCCCTGGCGTAAGGAAAGCAAGGCAGATTCAGCGGTAGCACGGCGGTTGGGATCGTCGAACATTTGCGCCATGGCTGCCAGAAAATTGTCCAAATTATTTAGACGGGTATCATGACTTTCAACCATAGGATTTGCCCAAGCCAGTGCACGTGATGTCAACAACATAATAATACATAGAACCTTAGATCTATCAGACCGGTAGTAGGAGGCATGTACATCAAAAAATAATATACATTGATTAACAAACCCACGGAATTGACTTCGGTCACCATTAAAACGGAATGGAGGCAATTTGGGCATACTGGTGGATGAGGTAGGCTCAGTAGGTAAGGCCTCCAGGACTCCTAACCTAGAACGTAGATCTTGGAGAGCCTGACCAAACCCCTGTGCATTGTGGTTAACCCGAGACTCCAAGTCTCTAATCTGATTGTGTGCAGCCGCCACCTCCTGCTGCAAGGAGTTAACTATGGTGAACAATTTGTCTGCCCGTGTCTCCGTCATTGCCCCAGCAGAATCCTCTTTTTTTAGGCTGGAATATCCTGTAATACTATTGTAGGAACTCGAGGATTCTGATAGCGTGGGGCAATGAACAATCAGAGACGGGTTTCTTTGAATGCAAATAATGTATTTGTGAAACAGCAAAACACCCAAAAACAATATTCAAACAACCCGTAGTGACATGCAATGAGTCCATATATATATATACACAAGTCCAGTTATATGAATCCGGATATATAAGTCCTTGAACCTCTATAGCGAGGGTGGTAAAGTTCTTACGACGGAAGTCCTCACACAAATGTGACCACAAGGTAAGTCTGATGCACAGGTAACGTGGCTGGATTTACACACTGCTGGTGTGTGAAGAGTCAGATCCAGGTATGCAGAAAACACAGGGAGGTCCAGGAAAAGTTAATCTCAGTTGTGGCTTAATTCAGTGAAGTCCAACAACAAGTTCATATGTCAGTAAGGTTCCAGTAACAGTTCCAACAGCTCTCACCAGAGGTAATGCACGAAGGGTTAAACAGCAACAGTTCAGAAACACAGTTCTTATCAGATGGAGTGAACCAAGGGTTAAATTCCCAAGTCAACAGTTTAGTGATAACACAGTATGTGCAACTTACATATGCAGAGAATGTCCAGAGCCATGGGTAGAAACTGCTGTGGCTGAGAAACACCTGAAGATAAGGTTATGCACTTTCCTGGTAAATACACAAAAGATCTGTGAGGAACAAAGCAGCTTGGTTGCAGGGGAACAGAAGCAGAATATTCCAGCAGTGAAGCCAGCACCTGAGCCGGGTTTTAAACAAACGAACAGGAAGTAGGGCACAGAAAACAGCAAACTCCATTTTAACAAAGGGCAAAATCATTGACAAAGTTACCTAGAAAACCCGGAATACTGACACGGGTTCCCCTCCAGGGGCCTGTGCTACTCTTTTTTTCAGTAGCCACTGTTTATTTGTTCAATTGCTCTGTCCCTGCTTTTTAAGTGGCTGCGGGTTAGCTACTTGTTCACACCAGAGATCTGATTTAGTGGGTGGCAAGATCGTGTGGTCTCAGCATTTTTTGAAATCAGAAGTGTTGGAATTTTTCTAGGGTTTTTCTGGGTTGCAGATAGTATTCTGTCCTGTTCTGTCCTATCCATTCAGTATTTGGCCCCAGCGTTTGCTTACTTTATTTTCTACCTGCGTTTGTATTTCATCTTGTCTAACCGCTATTATATGTGTGGGGGCTGCCTAATCCTTTGGGGCTCTACTCCGGGGCAGTTAGCTTTCCTCTTTCTATCTTCAGGTGTAGCTAATCTCTCCGACTGTGATGAGGCATCTAGGTCACCGTAGGTACGTCCCACGGCTGCTTTTAGTTGTGCGGTTAGTTTAGGGTCTACAACCTTTTAGTTCCCAACCTCTCTGGTGTGCGGCTGCCTTTGCTGCTTTTGATCCTGTCCTCCTCAGGTACCAAATCATAACAGTTTCCCATGCTAATCAGTTCATCTCCGTTCAGCCGGGAAAAGCTGCGCAGAGATGAACTCATTCTTTTGCGGGGGTTTACAGCAGAGCTAGTAGCTTTAGCACCGGTCTCTGCTAGAGGTATGGATATTGTTGCTTTTTTATTTTATTACAGGAGAACAATGGATTCAGAAGGATTACCAGTATAATAAAAATTGGTCAAAAACTGTGTCATTATTTCATTAAAATAATTTTTAATTAATGTTTGTGTGTTTTTTATAACCATTTACTACAATAGGATTAATAATGGAGAGTTGTCTAACTGACAACTCTCCATTATTAACCCAGATTAATGTCACCTTTTAATAGCAAGGTGACATTAACCCATTAGCAAACCACTAAAGGAAATGGGAATATACGTTGTGTGTGACTCCAGCCTAAGAAAGACAAAATCTCACTTTTAGTTTCTTAACCTCTTCATGACGGAGCCCTTTTTCATTTTTACATTTCTGTTTTTCGCTCTCCTTCTCAGAGCCATAACTTATTCACTTTTCTGTCAATTTGGCCATGTGAGGGCTTGTTTCTTGTTGGACAAGTTGTACTTTTGAACGACACCATTGGTTTTACCATACTTTGTACTCAAAAATGGGAAAAAAACTTCCATATACGGTGAAATTGCAAAAAGAGTGCAATTCCACAATGGTTTTTTTGGATTTTTTCTACCATGCTCACCAAAACTGACCTACCATTATGATTCTCCAGCTCATTACGAGTTCATAGACACCAAACATGTCTAGGTTCTTTTTTATTTAAGTAGTGGAAAAAAATCTAAAGTAAAAAAAAAAAAATGTGTCCTTTTTCGAGACCCGTAGCGTCTCCATTTTTTGTGATGTCAGGTTGGGTGAGGGCTTATTTTTTGCATGCCAAGCTGTTTTTAATGACACCGTTTTGGTGCAGATACAATCTTTTGATCGCCGTTATTGCATTTTAATGAAATGTTGCGGTGAGCAAAAAAATTTAATTCTGGCATTTTTACTTTTTTTCATTACGCAGTTGAGCGATCTGGTTAATTCTTTTTTAATATTAATAGATTGGAGGATTCTTAACGTGGCGATACCAAATATGTGTATGTTTTATTTTTTTATTGTTTTATTTTGAATGGGGCGAAAGGGGGCTGATTTGAACTTTTAGATTTTTTAAAAAAAAACGTTTTTATTTACTTTTGGCATGCTTCAATAGTCTCAATGGGAGACTAGAAGCTGCCATAACCTGATCAGCTCTGCTACATACAGGCGATGATCAGATCACCTCTATGTAGCAGAATTGCTGACTTGCTATGAGCGCCAACCACCAGGCGGCGCTCATAGCAATCCGGCAGTGACAACCATAGAGGTCTTCAGGAGACCTCTGGTTGTCATGCCGACCCATTGGTGACCCGCATTCACGTCATGGGGTCACCGATGGGTCAGCATGACAGCGTTTGACAACGGCATTTATTGGGTTAACAGCTGCGGGTGGATCTCGATTTCAGCCAAGGCTGTTTCGGCCACATGTCAGCTGTTCGAAACAGCTGACATGTGCAGGAAAAGATGTGGGCTCAGTGTCAGAGCCCACATCAAAGGTACTAGTACGGCTCATGTCGTGAAGGGGTTAAATATTCACCTTTTGTATTGACCGACAGCACTGTAATTGTTCAATTATAAAATTAATAATCAAAAATACAAATTGCCTATAAATTTTGCACACAGTGTTCAAAATCATGTGACTTAGTTAAAAATAACCCTTCAGCTGCTTTTCATTAGTGCTATTTACTTTACCATCCTTTTTTTTTAACCTTATCCAACTTTTTTGATATGTGTTGGTGCCATCAATTTCTAAATGAATACATATTTTTTTACATTAAAAAATGTTTAATTTTCAGCATTTGATATGTTTTCTATGTTATGAATAAAATTTGGCTATAGATTGTGAAATCATTGCACCCTTGTTTTCTTTACATTTTTACAGTGTATCAACTTTTTGGGAATTGGGGTGGTATATGTATTTTAAAATATAAACAACAGTCTATTTTGAAGTTTTTAATCAGCATTTCCTTGTGTTCTGCACTAGCGATTTCTACCTGTGAAATCAATAACCCCAGCACCAGGCACATATAATGAACAGCGCACGGCATTTGAGGCTTTGAATAAAATATCAAGTATGGCACAGACTCCTTTTGGCCATACGGCAGTCCGATTTACTAAGGAGCCAAAGATGCAGAGAACACCAGGTAAAATCAGAATACTGTATATTGTTCCCAAATATCACTCCCATACAATAAATGCAGAGATATGATGTTGTTTAAGTGTATTCTTTATGATTTCATTTGAAAAAAACAAACAAAAGAACTCGCCTACACTTTAATCTGTACCTAAATAATCCAACAAATCACCAAAGTTACTATTACACTTGATTAAATTGGTGCAACAGCTGTTAGATATGACAATACTGTTAGATGAGTGCTGCAGATGAGGTGGTGTTTGTAATCACATACTGCTCTGCTCTACACCCCTCAACCACTAGGAATCACAGTAGGTACTGGCAATAAGATCAGTTTTAGCAAAGCTATAAGTCGTGTCGTGTCTTTTCATATCACTAAAAGAAAGTCAGTTCTGTTCTTCTCCGGATGAGTTTTCTTTTTTTCCCCTGAATGATACCTCCTGCTTATGATTGGTCAATGCCACACAGATGAAAAGCAAACAACCACAGAGGTGAATCTATGCTAATGTTCCAATGTTTGAAGGGGAAATAATATGTAAACTTTACTAGCTAAAATCTTTACAACTGAGAATAAAAATTAAAAATTAAAAACTGCTTTCTATTCAGCTCTGCCTACACTATTCCATGATGTGGTTAGTTTAACATGCTCAAACTGGTGAAAGGTCCTCTTAAAAGACTGCTTCAGTCACTTCCCAGTTTGTGCTGTATGTAAAAATGCAGACCTCAGGTGATTGTAATATACCTAAGGACACCTTAACACTTTGCTGTTCTCTGCATTTCAAAACCTCTTTTTTTAAGTCTCTGAAGATTGTTGTAAGTAATAAGTTACATGTGAGGCATATTTTATTCTTAATTCTTTTTTAGACCTAATATATTCAGATGATATATTTCATATCTTTTATCATAATACTAAATTGTGCCTTTAAATATAGTACATTTCACAGATAATGGCAATGAGATGAATCTCTGTGGGAAGCCTGAACTGTAAAGTTCTCTAGATCATCCTCACAAAAAGAGCAAAAATGAATCTTGGCTTCTATAATGAAAAGGAAAAATAATCGCAGATACAGAAGTGTGCTTGATTATGGGCAAGATTAATAATAAGCTAAAACTTTTAAGAAACTCTTTTATCATGGAACTTATTGCATCATATTCAATCAATTCTGACACTTATTATCAAATGTACTAATTGCTCAAGAAAAGAAAATAAATTGTGGTATAAACAGGACTAACTAGTCGCATAATTTGAAGCTTCAGGAACACCATTTCATTTCCATAACTGGGCCATCAATTATCATGGGCCTTTAAAGTGGTTGTCCACTACTTTTGGTTGTCCGCCTCCTATTCAAATCAGTATCGGGCTGATGTGCCAAACCTGGCTGTGGCCGCTATCAGAAGACAGAGCTGCTCCGTAACTGAGCACTTCCATCAGCCGCCAGCACCAAGAACAGCTGATTGTCGGAGATGCTGGATGTCACACCACCATGGACCAGACATTCATGACTGATCCCAAGAATAAGCTCATCAGTGTTAAAGTAGTGAACAACCTCTTTAACTATGTTGATGTTCTCATATAGGCAAAATTGACTCATTGGTACTCCCATGCTCTAGGACCCAGGTGTGATGACAACCACTAGACCCACTATAGTTACGCCCCTATCTCTAATTACTTTATTAGTCATCATTGTCAGTGTGTCATGTAATAGTTATTTTCTGCTTCCAGGTCCAGGTTCTTACAATATATTTAGCTATGGGATTGCTAATGAGAGCTTAAAGAAAGCAAATCAGGAGAACTTCACCAAATCTGCCTTTGGATCTTCTGCTTCTCGCGCTTTGTGCATTTCAAATAAGGATGCAGTGTGGACTCCAGGACCCGGACATTATACTGTAAGTTTCATGGGACATCTTACTGATCGGTCTTATCCATTGATACAAAATGAATGACGAAAGTGCAAGAATTGTTCTAAATTAAACTTCTGGAAATCTTCTGAACACAAGTTGAGGGTGGAGGATTGACTAACGGAGTTAATGCTTACTGTTCTTCTCTCCATTTAAAACAATTAGATGTAATGCGGTGCGGGCCGGTAGCAGCAAGCGACACTCATCTTGGCATTCTCTTGATCAGCTTCAAGAGGTAGTCACCGGAAATGGTCTTCCAACAGTCTTGAAGGAGTTCCCAGAGATGCTTAGCACTTGTTGGCCCTTTTGCCTTCACTCTGCGGTCCAGCTCACCCCAAACCATCTCGATTGGGTTCAGGTCTGGTGACTGTGGAGGCCAGGTCATCTGGTGTAGCACCTCATCACTCTCCTTCTTGGTCAAATAGCCCTTACACAGCCTGGAGGTGTGTTTGGGGTCATTGTCCATTGAAGAACCTAGAATATAAGACATATTTTCAGTTGTTTCACACTTTTTGTTAAGTATATAATTCCACATGTGTTAATTCATAGTTTTGATGCCTTCAGTGTGAATGTACAATTTTCATAGTCATGAGAATACAGAAAAATCTTTGAATGAGAAGGTGTGTCCAAACTTTTGGTCTGTACTGTATACAAAGAATAGCGAGTACAAAGTCTTATGGACATTTCTAGTGATGAGCAAGCACTAAAATGCAAGGGGACTTGTTACTCGAGTCAAGCAAATCAAAATGCTTGGGTGCTCGACCCGAGTAACGAGTATAATCAAAGTCAATTGTGAAACTCGAGCATTTTTGTGGCACCCCCCTCCCTGGAGGTCTGGTTGGGGTCTAAAAATTGCTGAAAACGATGGAAGCAGCGCTAAAAATGGAAGCAGCACTAAAATCACATGGGAACATTATAAGGAAGACCCCTGGAAGCATCTCAGGTAGCTTCTGGGAGCAATGTTGTCAGAGCATTACGTGTATACAAGTCATTATCCTGTAAAGAATGTTTCTTAACATTTTTTCTAGTCAAATCCATTTTAACTATGGTTTTGTATGATTTATTAAGAAATATTCTTTCCAGGATATTGACTTGTATATAATACAAAATAAATAAGAGAAAAAATGCTCCTCCACACCTTGGGCTATGTTTACACGTAGTGTTTTTACACGTTTGCATTGCTTTCAATGATGAAAAAAACATTCTACAGGAACTGTAATTTTAGCATTTTAATACCTTATCTGTCTATGTGGTTGTGTGTGAGACATCATCAGACACATCCTGCTTAATTTATGAAGGAGGGACTGTGAATGTTACAGTTTTATTGGGGCCATTAGGCGGCCATTACTATTTGTAGAGGGCCAGCAAGTGGCCACACTATTATCAGAGGGCCAGAAGCCAGCCTTCACTAAGCATTTTCGATGGACCCACAGACAGATATGCTATAGCTGTATATTGCTATCGCAATATAAATTATCCATCTGATGTGGGCAAATTTTCTTTTTCGTATTAATACTGTAAAGTTTGAAACTTTGAGGAACAGCAGGAATTGCAGATAAGAGGGGTATTATTGTAGATTACAGAAGGGATTTGAACCGGCACTGAAAAGATTTTTTTCTTGTTTGAGGCAGCAACAAAGTCTGTCAGAACACAAGTAAAACTGGCAACTTTGATGAATTTCTGAGTACAGATCACTGTAAAAACATGAATTGGTCAATAAGTCTATGGAAGGGAGCAACAGCAAGGCTTAGAATTTATAAGGCAATAATCCCTGACTACATGCCTGTCATACGCTATACCTAATGCAACACCTCACCCTACACGAATTGCAGATAAGAGTGGTATTATTATAACAGAATAGACTCTATTTGAATTAGCTCTGAAAAATGCTATTAGTTTAATGCAGCAGCATCAAGGAATGTTATTTCATTAACCCTGTTGGGGAATATAGTGAAGCGTTTCACATCTACTCAACCTGATATGGAGGATACCAGCATCTTCTATACTTACTGTACAAAGTCTCCTGTAAAATCCTGTATGCAGTTTTAGAACTCCCTATGTGACGACCACCTGACATCCCACAACAAGGCACTGGATCATATACTAATAGAACCCATTGGTTCTTTTGGTTTACATTTTTTTCCCTTAATTACAAGGTGGATTCTCAGAAAAGCATTTTTTCCCATTACTAAGGAGTGGGTCTCCTTAGTAATGCACTATGCACTAAGGTCAAGGGATGCCAAAAGTTAGAAGTAGGCACTCTAATACCCGTTTGAAGAGATGTAATGGAGAGCTTCATAAAAATTTTTTTCTCATTATTAAGGAGTTAGTATCCTAAGATGGTAATTCCCATGCACTAAAAGAATTTGCTGAAAAACATTTACCCCAGGGGGCATACATATATAAAAGAATGTTCGAGGTAGAGCTCTAAAAATTGTTACTGCAGGCATCATAAACGCCTTAAAAAATTTATAGGGAGAATAGATTTTATCATCCTTTTATGGGTAGGAGAGGAGGAGGACAACACAAAAAAGATGAAATCCTGAAGCATTTGGGTGCAAAGGGGTGCATGGGAAAACAACAGAAAAAAAGCAAAATAACATTTCATTTGAGTTTGTTCCGCTGCTGTCATCCAGTGGTGTACAGAAATCTGGTACAATCCAGCCCTTGTTCATTTTGATAAAAGTGAGCCTGTCAGCATTTTCAGTTGACAGGCGAGTGCACCTATTTAAGTATTATAATACCCCCAGTGGCACTAAAACTCGCTCTGACAAAATGCTAGCGGCAGGGCAGGCCAGGCATTATACTTATGCTTGCATTCCAAGGATTGGGGTAGGGATAACTGAACTCTACACTGGGACAAGGACGTGGACATGGCTGCTGACGGTGGTTGCAAGTGTGCAACTACAGGTGCTGGGGTGGGAGGCATCTTTGCCTGTGTCAAGGACAGGGGGTTGACATGTACATAGAACAGGGAATAGGCAGTGGTGTCACCCGCAGACACTGTTTCTGGACCTTGGCGTTCGGTCCAAATAGGTACTCTGCTTGCATGTGCCTTAGCATAGTGGTGGTGGTCAGGCTGGTAGTTGTGCTGCCCCTGCTGATGCTGGCATGGAAAATGTTGCCAATGGCCTTTTTTGAGTTAACTAGACTGTCTTTGAAAAGCACCAGACTTGGGAGCACCTAACCCTTGCCTTGTCAACTTCACCTGTGTTGGTGCTCTGGGGAACAGGTGCTCGCCTTGTGTCTCTGGTCACCTCACTGTTTATTCCTTCCTGTTGTGCTGCTGTTTATCACTCCCCTTGTGCGTTGCTGTCCTCGCTCTGCATGTCACCTTCCCAGGTTGGGTGAGTGATTTTATCGTCCACCACCTCGTCTTCCATTTTCGCACCCTGGACCTCCTCCTGAATTGCTGACTTAATAATATTGGTTGTTGGTAATTGTGTCTCATCATCATCCACCTCTTGCAACAGTAATTGCATTTCTCCACCGTTTCCTTCTTGTGAGCATGGCTGCTCAAATATTTGGGCATCGCTACATGCGATTTTCTCAAGTTCTTCTTGAAACGGTCAAGGCGAGAGGCCAGAATTGTTGTGTTTTGGTAGCTGAGGAGAAAAAGCAAATACGGCAATACACCAGAGAGGCTGTAACCTATTGAATTGCAGTAACCTGAACTAACCACACAACTAGAGGTAGCCGTGGAGCGTTCTACGTTGATCCTAGACGCCTCGTCACAGCCTGAGAGATAACTACCCCTAAAGGCAGAAAGAGGAAAGCTATCTGCCCGGAGCAGATCCCCAAAGAAAATAGGAAGCCCCCAAACATGTAATGGCGGTTAGACAAGAAGAAGCATGGACACAGACAGAAAATAGAATGAGCAAACGCTGGGGCCCAATCTGTCTAGACATTAAAGTACAGGAAAGGATTCTCACTGCAATCCAAAAAAAAACCCTAAAAAATACCAACTCTTCTGATTGCAAAAACATCTGAGATCACACGATCTCCACCACCTAAATGAGATCTCTGGTGTAACAAAACTAAGCCGCAGCCACTGAAAAAACAGGAAAAAGCAAATTAACAAATAACAGTGGCTACAGATAAACTGAGAGGAGCACAGGACCCAGGAGGGGACCCGGCTGACCTCTACAAAAGTGCAGAGAACTATGAAAAAAGCAAGCACAAAAATAAAAGCAGAAAATATCTTATCTGAAAGCAGAAGATGCAGGCCAGACTGATAAACCTTCCAAATGAACCAGGAACCACAATTGAGACAAGAACAATTGATCACCGGCAACCATCATGGGAGGGAACCTCCCTTATATCAGACCAGTCAGTGATCCCAGATTGCCATTCCTCGCTGAAAGGTTAAGTACTGTCTGTAACACCAGAGGGAGCCTCTGCTCAGAAACCATCTCTAGCACATTCATAACACAGAATCTATAAATGCAAACGTGAAAAGCTCTTTGTCCAAGTGTGGTACTACTTGTCTCTGGGCACTCGGCATGGTGGGAGGAAGGAGGATCAGAATAAGGATTATGTAGTCCAGAATCACTGCTATTGAGACTGGACCGTGTGGTAGACAAGGTGGTGCTAGCAAAGTGACTGGAAGCATTTTCCGCTATCCATTCAACAACCTTTTCACACTAGTCTGGCTTTAAGAGTGGTGTTCCAGTATTACAGACAGTATTACAATGCCAGCAAAATTTGCCCACTACAGATGGATGTATAAGACTGCAGTATCAATATAGCAATGCTATTTGCAAGCAAAGTTTTTTTGTGGGGATTTTGAGGCCCAACTATAGCATGATAAATGCCGCATTAAATGTTACTGCTGAAAAAATTGGAGTATTACAATGTCAGGGAAATTTGCCCAATTCAGATGGACATATAAGACTGCTGTTTCAATATAGCAATGCTATTTGTAACCAAACAATTTTTTTCTATGTTTTAATGCCCAACTCTAGCACGATTAATGGCATATAAAATTTCAATACTGAGAAAAAAATTGCAGTATTAAAATGCCAGGAAAATTTGCACACCTCAGATGGACATATAAGACTGAAATATCAATATAGCAATGTTATTGAGATCTAACCACGTCTGGCTGTATGCTTTTGATGCACAACTGCGACAGTAAAATTAGCGTATAATATTTCCCTGCTCAGATTGTTTACAGCATTAAGAACAAAAAGAATATTATTATCCCTGAGAAGTGGTTTGGTATGAGTTGCAGGCTGCAGCATAAAGGACATTCTATATACTGTCCTACACTATCCCTTCAGCACAATCTCTCCCTAAGTGCAGCTAACAGCAGTATTACTATTGATTATCATTAACCCTAAGAAGGACTGTTGGTTGAATCCCTCGCTTTTACGCAGCTACAATTTTGTCCCTCTTTCAGCAGCACCTCTCACTGCTCTACTTGTTTCCCGGATACAGTGTGATGAGCATAGAGCCACTGTTCTTATATAGACCTGATGACGTTTTGCGGTCAGCCAATCACAGTAATGCCAAAACCAGCATGGCTACAGCATTAAAGTGATGGGCAGGCCATCTTCACATGTTCATTGGCTGTCTAAAAATGTCACGGGTGTGTCGCTGCGAAGATCGTCGCGATTGCACACCCTGACTTCTCACAGCTGAGTTTCTGTTGCTGGGTGTTTTTCGGCAGTGAGGGAGTTAATTCTACCTCTCTCTGTGCTGGACAAGACCAGCCTCGCTCAGCTGCAATTAATGTTGCTGTAATTAGATTCCTTCAAATAACTGCCTGTCTGCTAGGAAGTGTCGGTGAAAGCATTCATGCAGACCAGCAGAGCGGATCGTTGTATTGTGAAGGCTGAAGTGAAAGAGTACCTGGTGTGGTCGTTTTCCCCTCCTCGCTTTATCGTTTATCTCCGTACCCGTTGGTGTCCCCTCTGTCTCCTGTGGTATGATTTTTGTATGCAGGTGGATTTTAGTTTACCCCTTGTACTGTCTCGTTCATCTGTTACTGTGTCTAGGCATATACCTACCAGTCCCCGGTGTGTGATCAGGGTCCTTCTCAGGACTAGATCACTGAGGTTCAGGGATCCTCAGGAGGTAGGGATTACGCTGGCAGCCTGGACCTCTGTACCATCAACAGTACCTCCAGGTAGAGGGATTAGCCAGGACCCCAGCTTAGGGTCAG
>JARQOD010000001.1:258983312-259022953 GCA_033576555.1 Oophaga sylvatica
GGGTGTTTTTCGGCAGTGGGGGGAGTTAATTTTCTACCTCCCCTCTGGCTGGCCCAAGACCAGCCTCGCTCAGCTGAAATTTAAGGTTGAAAAAAAATTTAAATTTCCCCTTCAAATCCCTGCCTGCCGGCTGGGGAAGGGGTGGGGTGAAAGCATTCAGGGCAGACCACCAAAAGGGGATCTTTTTTGGGGAAAAGGCTGAAGTGAAAGAGTACCTGGTGTGGTCGTTTTCCCCCCCTCGCTTTATCTTTTTATCCCCCGTACCCGTTGGTGCCCCCCTCGCCCTCCGGGGTATAAATTTTTTATGAAAGGGGGAAATTTTAGTTTCCCCCTTTTTCCTGTCTCGTTCGCTGTTACTGTGTCAAGGCAAAATACCTACCAGCCCCGGGGTTTTGGGGATCAGGGCCCCTTCCCGGACTAGATATGAGGTTCGGGGGACCCTCAGGAGGTAGGGATTACGCTGGCGGCCTGGACCTCGGGACCATAAAACTACCTCCGGGTAAGGGATTAGCCGGGACCCCAGCTTAGGGTCAGCATAGACCCCAGTCCTCCTTAGCAGAAACCCAGGTAACAAAAAAGCGCCAAAAGGGGGGACGCCGACTCCCGCTCAAACCTTAAAAAAAAAACTTACTGAGTAATAGCTTCCCGAGCACACTGATGCTCGGGGGGAGAAACCGAGTAGTGACGAGCCCGCCCTCACCCATAGACGTTTACTTTACAGTAAGAACTTTTTTCCACACAGTATTCTTCCTCTGTATTATACTCCAAGGTTTCAAGGCACACTGTTTTCTAATTTTCTTTTTAGCAACCTGGCTTTTTTTTTCACAGTCCCCAAACAGCAAGGGCCCCTTTTCTTGCTCAGTGGTTTTTGCATCCTATTTTTTTCAACTACTGCCACCCCCGGAACTCTCATTCATTCTGAAAGGGCCCCTTACCTTTTTTGTTCCCCAAAAACAAGGGCTTGTGGTAGACCCTCCTCTCCTAGGACATAAAGGGATCTTGGAAAGGGCCCCCTGTTTTGTCATGTTTTTTTTCAGGTTTTGCACCATCCCTACTTCTTAGTTTCCTCTCACTCAGGGTCACCCTTTATACAGCTCTGCTCACTACACACTCAAGACTCTATATGCCTTCCTAATTGTAAGTAGTCTCTCTCCCTAACACTAGTCCCAACCCGCATGGGCTAGTCTTACCCTATTGTCAACTGTCTACATCACTATACATTACAATACCTATCCTATTACTGTACACTATACCTTACACAATAAATTACATTACTATATACCATACTAACAATACTTATCACACTCTGTCACAATACATAACAATTTACATTATAAACAATTATTCATATTCCAACTAGAGATGGCCAAACCCAAACATTAAAGTTTGGCACCCGTACCAAACACATGCTGTTAGGGCACAAACTCCAAACACAGACTTCACCAGGAAGTCCTTGTGTACTGTTAGGGTTTGCCCTCCCCGAACACCAGGTGTTTCTCATGCTGTCTTGTGCATGACAGCGCGGCAAACACTGCCTCTGATCGGCGGTAAAATGATTACTGCCAGTCAGACAGCCACGGGTCCTACTCTGTCACATGAGAGCATGAGCCCTCAGCTGTGAATGAAGGTAAAATATTACCTCCAGTCACTGGCGTCGGCTGATGGGACTACTAGTTTTATCTGCATTTCTGTGAGGTTGGCCAGGTTCCCCTACCCGGGGGCTTGGGCCCCTCTCGGTTCCTCTGGAGCCACTGTTGTTTGTTCATTTGCCTTTTCCAGTTTTTTCAGTGGCTGCGGCTTAGTTTTGTTACACCAGAGAACTAATTTAGGTGGTAGAGGTCGTGTGATCTCAGGTGTTTTTGCAATTAGTAGAGTTGGTATTTTTTAGGGTTTTTTGGATTGCAGTAAGTGTCCTTCCTATCCTTTTCTGTCAAGGCAGATTAGGCCCCAACGTTTGCTCATACCATTTTCTGTCTGTCTGTATTTCCTCTTGTCTAACCGCCATTACATGTTTGGGGGCTTCCTATGTTCTTTGGGGATCTGCTCCGGGGCAGATAGCTTTCCTCTTTCTATCTTTAGGTGTAGTTAACCTCTCTGGCTGTGACGAGGCGTCTAGGACCAACGTAGGAACGCTCCACAGCTGCCTTTAGTTGTGATGGTTAGTCAGGGTACTGCAATCCAGTAGATTCCAACCTCTCTGGTGTATTGCCGTTTTTGCCTGCTCTCCTCAGCTACCAAATCATAACACTCAACACTGACATTCTCTACTGCTGGGTCTTCATTCTAAACACTGCAATTCCCCAATGCAGGTTCTTCAGGTACATCACTGAAATGCTCCACTGCCGGGTGTTCAGCCTTGTGAGGGACTAATTGCAGGTCTCTCCCCTCCTGAAATGTACCCTGTTATGAATGTGCTAGAGATGGTTTCTGAGCAGAGGCTCCCTCTGGTGGTTACAGACAGTACTGAACCTTTCAGCGAGGAATGGCAATCTGGGATCACTGACTGGTCTGAAATAAGGGAAGTTCCCTCCCATGATGGTTGCCGGTGATCAATTGTTCTTTTCTCAATTGTGGTTCCTGGTTCATTTGGAAGTTTGCTCAGTCTTGACTACATCTTCTGCTTTCAGATAAGATATTTTCTGCTTTTATTTTTGTGCTTGCTTTTTGCATAGCTCCCTGCACTTTTGTGGAGGTCAGCCGGGTCCCCTCCTGGGGGCCTGTGCTCCTCTCAATTTATCTGAAGCCACTGTTATTTGTTCATTTGCTTTTTCCTGTTTTTTCAGTGGTTGCGGCTTGGTTTTGTTACACCAGAGATCTGATTTAGGTGGTAGAGATCATGTGATCTTAGGTGTTTTTGCAATCAGAAGAGTTGGTATTTTTTAGGGTTTTTTTGGATTGCAGTGAGAATTCTTTCCTGTACTTTTCTGTCTAGAAAGATTGGGCCCCAGCGTTTGCTCATTCTATTTTCTGTCTGTGTCCGTGCTTCTTCTTGTCTAACCGCCATTACATGTTTGGGGGCTTTCTATTTTCTTTGGGGATCTGCTCCGGGGCAGATAGTTTTCCTCTTTCTGCCTTTAGGTGTAGTTATCTCTCAGGCTGTGACGAGGCATCTAGGATCAACGTAGGAACGCTCCACGGCTACCTCTAGTTGTGTGGTTAGTTCAGGTTACTGCAATTCAATAGTTTCCAGCCTCTCTGGTGTATTGCCGCATTTGCTTTTTCTCCTCAGCTACCAAAACACAACAGTACCCCCACCCTTGCATTCCCCAAGGCCATAAAAAGCCAAGAACAAATCCTTTGAAGATTATAACACAAAGGTGCGAAATCCCCTGCAATCTACAGGCAAACTTTTGTCTGACTTGAAGCACATGGACAGAGCCAGAAGAAACAAGAAGGTGTGAGAATGCCCCCAGGTGTGATGAAACAGTGTGCTCTCTCTCTCTAGAGAGAGCTGGGGAGCAGGTAACTGCAAGGCCAGAACCAGAGTTGGTGGGAGGGGCTACCAAAAGGTTGTAGGGGCCCTAGGTGAGTCCAAACTGCTGGGTTCTGTGCAGCTGCAGGAAGAGGAATGTGCCAATGGGGTTGAGACTGTCACTGGAGAGATCGAGATTCCAGGTAAGGCCCCAGGGCAGGAGCTTCCCACACCCGGGATGTCAGGAGTAGTGTTGAGCGATATTGCTCGATATCTAAAAATATCGTATCGAAATTGTATCGCCGATAGCACTAAATATCGTCGATATCCGATTTCGATACCGGAAGTCCAATGTAAGTCTATGGGAACAAAATATCGCAACTAAAAAAAACCTTTATTTCCTTGTAAACACTAAATAGACACACATAGAATACATATATATATATATATACATGTCATTGTGACATATATATATACATATATGTATAGTTTATACACTTCTACATAGTAAAATATCCTCTGATTCAATTGCCGGGTAAAGCCGGCTTCTGTGAAAAGACAGAAGCACCCGACATGAAATGACACTTGGTGTACATAGGGTTAACCATGTCTTTTCATGTCGTTTGCAATCTGATTTGCACAAACAATTACATCAGTCTATGTGTGCAAAATTTCACACCTGTAGGGGTTAATTAAAGGTGTAAATTCGTTGTAAAAAAAACGGACTTTTTTGCTACGAATTTACACCTTTAATTAACCCCTACAGGTGTGAAATTTTGCACGCTTACACTCATGTAATTGTTTGTGCAAATCAGATATCAAACTACATGAAAAGACATGGTTAACTCTATGTAAACCAAGTGTCATTTCATGTCGGGTTCTGCATTTTCACAAAAGCCGGCAATTGAATTAGCGGCTATTATACTATGTAGAAGTGTATGAACTATAAATATAAATATATATATATGTGTCACAAATTCAATGACATGTATATATATATATATATCAGGTGTAAAATTGCTGAAAAAAAATGCGTGGGCTCCCGCCCTATTTTCGCAACCAGACAGACAAAGCCAGTGAGTGGGGGCAGATAATAATAGCCCAGAGAGGGACCATTATTTTTGGCCCCCCCCGGCTACTAACATCTGCCCCCAGACACCCCAGAAAGGGCAAATCTCTAATTAGATTTGCCCTTTCTGGCACTTTGCCCGTCTATTCCCATTGCCCTGTAGCGGTGGCGAATGGGTTAATAAGGGGTTAAAATGACCTTGCAATTGAAAGGTTACTTTAAGCCAGGTTAATAATTGAGAGCTGTCAATCAGACAACTATCAATTATTAATCCTATTGTATGAAAGAAAAATCAAACACACACACTTTAATAAAAAAGAAGTTTAATGAAATAATCACACAGTTTTTGACCATATTTTATTTACCTGCTAAAACCATTTCCTGTAATAAAAATAAATAATAAAGCAAAATTATTCTTACCAATCCGATGTACAGTCAGGTCCCACGGTGTAATCCATCAGAAAGGGTTAATGTTTACTGCAGGGACCGCAGCTAATGCTGCAGCCTCACAGTAAACCCCCAAATGAATGAGTTCCTCTCCTGGCTGACAGGAGAGGAAGTGGAAAGCTTAATTGATTGCTTTCCACTTTCACTTCAGGTCAGCCAGGGACACAATCAGTGACGTCAGAGGGAACTGGTTAACAAAAATAGGGGATCCCCTCGAAAAAAAATGGCGTGGGGTCCCCCCTATTTTGTTAACCAGCCAGATGAAGCAGACCGCTGAGGCCTGGATTTTCAGGCTGTTAAGGAGCCAAGATCCATGGACCTTGCCAGCCTGATAATACCAGGCCACAGCAGTCTGCATATCTTGGCTGATTAACAAAAATAGGGGATCCCCTCGAAAAAAATTGGCGTGGGGTCCCCCCTATTTTTGTTAACCAGCCAGATGAAGCAGACCGCTGAGGCCTGGTTTTTCAGGCTGGTAAGGATCCAATATCCATGGACCTTGCAAGCCTGATTAATACCAGGCCACAGCAGTCTGCTTAGCTTGGCTGGCTAACAAAAATAGGGGATCCCCTCGAAAAAAAAAACGGCGTAGGGGTCCCCCTATTTTTGTTAACCAGCCAAGTAAAATGCAGACTGCTGCGGCCTGGTATTAAAAGACTGTCAAGGCCCATGGATTTTGGCCCTCAACAGCCTGATAATACCAGGCTACAGCAGCCCCACATTTGGCGCATCAAAAGATGTGCCAATTGTGGCACTTTACCCGGCTCTTCCCACTTGCCCTGTAGCGGTGGCAAGCGGGGTAATAAGGGGTTAATGTCACCGTTGATTGCACGGTGACAATAAGCCCGGTTAATAATGGAGAGGTGTCAATAAGACACCGATCCATTATTAATCCCAAAGTTATTAAATGCATAAAAAAAAGACAAAGCAAGAAAAAAGTCTTTTAATGAAATAAAAGAGACAACACAGTTTTCATTTCTTTTATTACTCTCTCATTCCTGCGACGCCATCGATCTCCTGTAAAAAAAGAAAAAAAACAAACCAACAGTATACCACCTGTCCGACGCAGTCCATAACGACAGTCCCACGACGATCCAGCTCTGCTACATCGCAATGACAGGCAGAGCCTGTCATCGCGACGCAGCACAGCTGATTACCTGCTTCCCCGGCGGTGACGTCATCGGACTGACTGCTTTACGGCCGGGATTACCCAGCAGTCACTGCAGTTATCGCGAGAAACTGCATGTGACCGCCGGGGAGAAGAGGATGGCGGCCATGAAGCAGTCCAGGACGTGACCGCCGGAGATCTTCTGCCAGGTAAGTGCCGCTGACTCCTGACAGACCCGACCGACGGACACTGACAGTGACAGACCCGACCGACGGACACAGACAGTGACAGTGACAAATCCGATTCCGGTATTCGATAAGACGAAAATATCGAAACAAATTATCGAAAGGCCGATAGAGCTAATATCGGCCGATAGCCGATATTTGCATTATCGTATCGCTCAACACTAGTCAGGAGACAAGGTTGGTCCAACTGACTCGGCGACTTGTGTGGAAATTATGGAGAGGCAGGCACTACCCAGGGTTACAGCGGTCATGGCCGCTGTTACCAGGAGCCGAAGTGCTGGAGCCCAAGGAGTCTCACAGAGGTCCGACAGCCTTCCCTTTTCCGACCAAGTGGTTACTGAGCCAGAGTGAGGCCTGGCAACGGGTCCCGGGGAACTGACAGAAGACGTGGCAGTTTCAGCCATTCTGGTTGACGACAGCCTAAAGGCCCTTAACCCCTTTCTGTCAACAGACTACTATCCCGTCCATGTGAGCTGGGACTTAATTCCCAGGGACAGGATAGTATGTCATATGCGATCAGCTGCGCTCCCAAGGGGAGCGCAGCTGATCGCCGCCTGGTGTCAGCTGATTATCACAGCTGACACCCGGAACTATGTGCCAGGAGCGGTCACGGATACAGGGAGCATCGCACAGGGAAGGGGCTCCCTGCGTGCTCCCCTGAGGCCCTCAGAACAGCGCGATGTGATCGCGCTGTTCTGAGGCCTTCCTCCCTGCAAGGCCCCGGATCCAAAATGGCCACCGGGTCCTGCAGGGAGGCGGCTTCCTCAGCGCCTGCTGAGAGCAGGCGGTGAGGAAGCCTGCAGCACTGCCTGTGTGTCATGTGTGCATCGCCACGAAGATCGTCGCGGTTGCACATTCTGACTTCTCACAGCTGAGTTGCTGTTTCTTTGTGTTTGGCAGTTAGGGAGTTAATTCTGTCTGTGCTCAGTTCTGGGACTGGGTGCAGTTTCTTCCGGCTGCAATTAATTATTTGTTGATTGGTTTCCTTTAAATCTCTGGTTGTCTGTGTTGGGAGTTGCCAGTGAAATTCTTCATGCAGACCACAGATAGGATTGTATCTGTATAGACTTAAGTTAAAGAGCTCCTTAGTTGTTTTAAGCTCACCTTGCTTAGAGTTTAATATCCCAGATCATTTATGTTCCTTCTGTGTTTGAGTGTGTATGCAAGTCTGTGTTTTCTCCAGTCTGTCTTATATGTCTAATCTGTGTATTTAGCAGAGATCAGCCCATATCCCTTTGGTGGTAATCAGAATCCTTCTTAGGACTGATTACAGGGTTCAGGGATTGATAGGAGACAGGGTTAGGCTGGAGACTTGGACCTCTGAACCATTATCAGTACCTCCAAGGTGAGGGATTAGTTAGGACCCCAGTTTAGGGTCAGGTTAGACCCCCGGTCCTCCTCTTTCCTGTGACAGTGTATCAAGTCCTCAAGATTAACCCTGAGTTCAACGGATATCGTGTCAGGTAAATCTATTCTATATTTACATGCTGATGTTGCTAATCTATATGTTGTATAGAGTGTTGTTCTTTTAAGAATAGTTTACTGACATCGTACACATATCATAAGACCGCGTGACACTGTGAGATCGCTTGTCTCACAAAGTGCTGTGCACATGTGAGACCAGCGATCTGACCCTATACAGTAATGTCCCACACTGGGACAAAGTAAAAAAGTAAAAAAAATTAAAATCACAAGTGTGAAAAAAAAAAATCCAAAATAAAGGAAAAAAAAATATTCCCCAATAAATTAATTTCTTCCTGTAAATAAAAAAAACAAAACAATAAAAGTACACATATTTGGTATCGCCACGTCCGTAACAACCCCCGCTATAAAACTGTCCCACTAGTTAACCCCTTTAGTGAACCCCTAAAAAAAAACAAAGCAAAAAATCAATGCTTTATCATCATACCGCCGAACAAAAAGTGGAATAACACGCAATCAAAAAGACCGATATAAATAAACATAGTACCGCTGAAAACGTCATCTTGTCCCACAAAAAACGAGCCGCCATACAGCATCAACAGCGAAAAAATAAAAAAGTTATAGCTCACAGAATAAGGCGATGCAAAAATAATAATTTTTTATATAAAATTGTTTTTGTTCTATAAAAGCACCAAAACATAAAAAAATTATAAAAATGATAAAAATGAGGTATCGCCGTAATCGTACTGACCCCAAGAATAAAACTGCTTTATCAATTTTACCACACGCGGAACGGTATAAACGCCTCCCCCAAAAGAAATTCATGAATTGCTGATTTTTGTTCATTCTAACCTCCCAAAAATCTAAATAAAAAGCGATCAAAAAATGTCAAATGCTGAAAAATGACACCAATAAAAACGTCAACTTGTACCACAAAAAATAAGATCTCACATGACTCTGTGGGCCAAAATATGAAAAAATTATAGCTCTCAAAATGTGGTGATGCAAAAAACTATTTTTTGCAATAAAAAGCGTCTTTTAGCGTGACAGCTGCCAATCATAAAAACCCGCTATAAATAGTAAATCAAACCCCCTTTTATCACCCTTTATTTAGGGAAAAATAATAGAATTAAAAAAATGTATTTATTTCCATTTTCCCATTAGGGTTAGGGCTAGGGTTGCTGCTAAAGTTAGGGTTAGGGTTGAGGCTAAAGTTAGGATTAGGGTTAGGGTTGGGATTAGGGTTAGGGGTGTGTTAGGGTTAGGTTTGTGGTTAGGGTTATGGTTAGGGTTGGGACTAGAATTAGGGGTGTGTTGGGGTTAGGGTTGGAGTTAGGATTGGGGGGTTTCCGCTGTTTAGGCACATCAGGGGCTCTCCAAATGTGACATGGCGTCTGATTTCAATTCCAGCCAATTCTGCATTGAAAAAGTCAAACGGTGCTCCTTCACTTCTGAGCTCTGCCATGCGCCCAAACAGTAGTTTACCCCAACATATGGGATATCAGCGTACTCAGGACAAATTGCACAATAACTCTTGGGGTCCAATTTCTTCTGTTATCCTTGGGAAAATAAAAAATTGGATGCGAAAAGATCATTTTTGTAAAAAAAAATGATCTTTTTGTTTTTACGGGTTTCACCACACATCTAGATAAGTTCCTTGTGGGGTCTCTTTTCCAAAATGGTGTCACTTGTGGGTGGTTTCCACTGTTTAGGCACATCAGGGACTCTCCAAATGCGACATGACGCCCGCAGACCATTCCATCAAAGTCTGCAATCCAAAACGTCACTACTTCCCTTCCAAGCCCCGACGTGTGCCCACACAGTAGCTTTCTCCCACATATTGGGTATCAGCGTGTTCAGGACAAATTGGACAACAACTTTTGGGGTCCAATTTCTCCTGTTACCCTTGTGAAAATAAAATATTAGGGGCGAAAAAAATCATTTTTGTAAAAAAAAAAGAGATTTTTTATTTTTACGGCTGTACGTTATAAACTTCTGTGAAGCACTTTGGTTTTCAAAGTGCTCACCACACATCTAGATAAGTTCCTTGTGGGGTCTATTTTCCAAAATGGGGTCACTTGTGTGGGGTTTCCACTGTTTAGGCACATAAGGTGTTCTGCAAATGCGACATGACGCCCGCAGACCATTCCATCAAAGTTTGCAATCCAAAATGTCACTACTTCCCTTCCGAGCCCCGACGTGTGCCCATACAGTAGTTTTCTCCCACATATTGGGTATCAGCGTACTCAGGACAAATTTGACAAAAAGTTTTGGGGTCCAATTTCTCCTGTTACCCTTGGGAAAATAAAAAGTTGGGGACTAAAAGATCATGTTTGTGGAAAAAATATGATTTTTTTATTTTCATGCTCAGGCGTTATAAACTTTAGTGAAACACCTGGGGGTTCAAAGTTCTCACCACACATCTAGAAAAGTTCCTTGAGGGGTCTAGTTTCCAAAATGGAGTCATTTGTCAGGGGTTTACACTGATTAGGCAGATCAGGAGCTCTCCAAACACGACATGGCGTCCAGCCAATTCTGCATTGAAAAAGTCAAACGGCGCTCCTTCCCTTCCGAGCTCTGCCATGCACCCAAACAGTGGTTTACCCCCACATATGGGGTATCAGCGTACTCAGGACAAATTGCACAATAACTTTTGGAGTCTCGTTACCCTTGGGAAAATAAAAATTGGGGTGAAAAGATCATTTTTGTGGAAAAAATATGATTTTTTAATTTTACGGTTCTACGTTTTAAAATTGTGTGAAGCACTTTGGGGGTCAAATTGCTCACTACAGATCTAGATAAGTTCCTTAGGGGGTCTAGTTTCCAAAATGGGGTCACTTGTTGGGGGTTTCCACTATTTAGGCACATCAGGGGCTCTCCAAATGCAACATGGAGTCCAATCTCAATTCCAGCCAATTTTGGTTGGAAAAAGTCGAATGGTTCATACTTCCATTTCGAGGTCTGCCGTGCGCCCAAACAGTGGTTCCCCCCCACATATAGGGTATCAGCGTACTCAGGACAAATTGGACAACAACTTTTGAGGTCCAATTTCTCCTGTTACCCTTGGCAAAATAAAAAATTGGAGACTAAAAGATAATTTTTGTGGGAAAAAAATAGGATTTTTTATTTTCATGCCCGGGCATTACAAACTTGTGTGAAGCACCTGGGGGTTCAAAGTGCTCACCAAAGCTCTAGATAAGTTCCTTAGGGGGTCTATTTTCCAAAATGGGGTCACTTGTGGTGGGTTCCACTGTTAAGGCTCATCTGGGGCACTGCAAAAGGAACATGACCCCCATCAACGTCTGCATTCCAAAACGTTATTACTTCCTTTCCAAGCCCTGCCGTGCGCCCAAACAGTTTCCCCCCCACATATAGGGTATCAGCGTACTCGGGACAAATTGAACAACAACTTTTGGGTTCCAATTTCCTTGGGAAAAATCAAAAATTTGGGACTAAAAATTAATTTTTGTGGAAAATTGTTTTTTTTTCTCACACGCAGGCATTATAAACTTTTGTGAAACACTTGGGGGTTCAAAGTGCTCACAATAGATCTAGATAAGTTCCATATGGGGTCTAGTTTCCAAAATTGGGTCACATATGGGGGGTTTCCACTGTTTAGGTGCATTTCGGGCTCTCCAAACGCGACATGTCGTCCAATCTCAATTCCAGCCAATTTTGGTTTGAAAAAGTCAAATGGCGCTCCTTCCCTTACGAGCTCTGCCGTGTTCCCAAACAGTGGTTTTCCCCCACATATGGGGCATTGGCGTAATCAGGAGAAATTGCACAACAACTTTATCTGTCCATTTTCTCCTTTTACCCTTGTGAAAATAAAAAAAGTTTGTAAAAGATCATTTTTGTGACTAAAAAGTTAAATTTTCATTTTTTCCTTCCATGTTGCTTCAGCTCCTGTGAAGCACCTGAAGGGTTAATAAACTTCTTGAATGTGGTTTTGAGTACCTTGAGGGGTGCAGTTTTTAAAATGCTGTCACTTTTGGGTATTTTCAGCCATATAGACCCCTCAAAGTGACTTCAAATGTGAGGTGGTCCCTAAAAAAAATGGCTTTGTAAATTTTGCTGTAAAAATGAGAAATCGCTGGTCAACTTTTAACCCTTATAATTTCCTAACAAAAAAAAATTTGGTTCCAAAATTGTGCTGATGTAGAGTAGACATGTGGGAAATGTTATTTTTTAACTATTTTGTGTGACATATTTCTCTGTTTTAAGGGAATAAAAATTCAAAGTTTGAAAATTGCAAAATTTTCAAAATTTTCGCCATATTTGTGTTTTTTCTAAAATAACCGCAAGCTATATCGAAGAAATTTTACCACTTACGTGAAGTACAATATGTCACGAGAAAACATTCTCAGAATCACGAAGATCGTTTAAGCATTCCAGAGTTATAACCTCATAAAGAGACAGTGGTCAGAATTGTAAAAATTGGCCTGGTCATTAACGTGCAAACCACCCTTGGGGGTTAAGGGGTTAAGGAAACGGGCGGCACAGCCTTTCACGGACTCAGACCTCGAACAGATGGTCTGGGACCAGGGACAGCTGTACTGGGTGTCGGTTCAGCAAGAGTCACCAGAAGCATGGCCTAGGTACCAACAGTGGTACCTTATCCGTTCCGGACGGAGTTGTTGCCGATTGCACATGAGGTTCCAATGGCTGGACACTTAGGGATCCTAAGACTGAGGCCAGGCTAGCCCAGCATTTCTACAGGTCTAAAATGGGGACCGACATGGCTGCCTACTGCTGTTCGTGTGACACCTGTCAGAGAGTGGGGAAGGCGGGGCGGCGCCCCAAAGCCCCACTGGTGCCATTTGCCCATCATTCGGAGGTTGGCTTTGGATCTCATCAGACCGCTGTCCGTTCCCAGCCACTCCGGGAAATGCTACATACTAATGGTAGTGGATTATGCCACCTAGTACCCGGAAGCAGTAGCCATGTCGTTCACTCAGGCCGATAAGGTGGCCACCGCTTTACTGGAGATTTTCTCCAGACTGGGATTTCCCCAGGAAATGCTCACCAACCGAGGGACCCAGTTCTGTCGCAGCTGATGGAGTCCCTTTGTAAGCAAATACATATGCAACATCTGGTGGCCAGCCCGTACCATCCACAGTCTAAAGGTCTGTGCGAGCGGTTCAATGGCAACTCCAGTAGATGCTTAGGATGTTGGTTGACTCCCATGGGGGTGACAGGGAGCAGTACCTCCCTCACTTACTATTTGCCTACTGGGAGGCTCCCCAGGCCACAACGGGGTTCGCCCCCTTCGAGCTCCTTTATGGGCCACGGGTACAAGGGCACCTTGCTCTGGTGAAAGAGGCAAGGGAAGGAGACTTGGTCACCCCTGGAGTGTCGGTCATTGAGTTCGTCGTACGATTCAGGGACAAAATGACAGCCTTGTCGCGTTTGGTGCAGTACAATATGGACCAGGCTCAGGCTGACCAGAAGTGCTGGAACGAACAGAACGCTTGTGAAAGGACCTACTAGGTGGGTCAAAGTATGGATACTGGTCCCAGTACCACAGGACAAGCTTCAGGCAGCCTGGGAGGGCCCATACCTCGTGCACCCGCAGCTCAATGACGTCACGTACCTGGTCACCCTAGACCACGCCCGTGGAAAGATGAAGGCCTTCTATGTGAACATGTTGAAGGCCCATCATGAGCGGGATGCCTGCACCCTCCCTGTGAGCAACCTTCATGAGGAAGGAGAGGCTGAAACCCTCCTGAATCTGCTCACCCAAGCCAAGGCGGTTTGATCCATTGAGGACGTAGAGGTTGGCCACCAGTTCTCCGAAGAACAACGGTCCCAGCTGGGGATACTCTACATCCCTTCCGGAGCTGTTCAGCAGCCTTCCCGGAAGGACCGAGTTGGCTGTCCATCACGTGAACACTGGGGATCACCCCCAATCCGGTGGTCAGCATATTGGGTTTCTCTCGAGGTGCAGCAGCAGATGTGCCAGGAGATTGACGAGATACTGAAGCTGGGAGTGATCCAGGGATCCAAAAGCTCGTGGGCATCACTCGTAGTCCTCGTCCCCAAAAAAGACCGAACAACTGCGTGGACTACCAGGGGCTCAAAGCTGTCACGGTCACCGATGCATTTCCTATGCCACGCATCGATGACCTGCTCGATCAGTTGGCTGGGGCTAAGTACCTGACCATCATGGATCTGAGCCAGGGATATTGGCAGATCCCTCTGACCCTCGAGGCCCGGGAGCACTCTGCCTTTATCATCCCGTTTGGACTGTACGAGTCCACCTTTTTTGCCTTTCGGCATGAAGACTGCCACTGCCATGTTTCAGCGGATGGTCAACACGCTGCTCCAGGGACTTGAAGGGTATGCTGCTGCATACCTGGATGGTAGTGCCAATTTCAGTCCCACATGGGAGGAACATCTAGAGCATCTGACGCAGGTGCTTAGGCAGATCCACCGAGCAGGTCTGACCATAAAGCCGGAAAAGTGCCAGCTGGGCATGAGCGAGGTCCTCTACCTGGATCACCGGGTAGGCGGAGGAGTTCTGAAGCCAGAACCTGGAAAAGACTAGTGATATATATCCCCCCTCACTGGGAGCGCCTCACTAACTCGTACCTATAAGGGAAGAATTTCCGGAGACTATTTGTCCTCGGTGCAGTTCCTTGACTGACCTGGGGCAAGTGGTGGCGCCATAGAGCTGACCCCTGCTAGGTCCTTCTCTCTCCTCCCTTGAGATGAGCAAATTCAACCTCCTCCCTTCCCCTGTGAGATTCCTCACAAGCCTCAACACTGCAATGCTCCACTGCCGGGTCTTCAGCCTCAACACTGCAATTCTCCACTGCAGTTTATTCAACCTGAGCACTGAAATTCTCCAGTGCTGATTCTTTAGGCTCAACAATGCCATGCTTTATCTACTAATGGGTGTTCAGCTTCAACACTGCAATGCTCCTCTGCTGGGTCTTCAGCCTCAACACTGCAATTCTCCACTGCAGTCTCTTCAGCCTCAACACTGAAATTTTCCACTGCAGGTTTTTCAGGCTCAACAATTCACTGCATAGCCAAACAGTATGGGGGAACCAAATTACTAAGAACAATGTTGTCAGGTGGCCATCCAGTACGTTGGTTCAAAGGGTTATTGGGGTGCATGTAACTTTGGGGCAGGGCAGACCTTGCATTCACTTCATTGGCAAACTTTATGGGAGTACAAATTTCATAATAATGGGAACTTTGGTTTCAGATGGGCAACCAGGATGTCTGTTTTTTGGGTTTTTGGGGTGCATCCAAATTTGGAGCAGGCCTTGCATTTACTTCATGGGCAAAATTTATGGGAGTACAAAATTCATAATAATGGGAACTTTGGTTTCATGTGGCCATCCAGGACGTCTGTTTTTTGGGTTATTGGGATGCATTCAAATTTAGAGCAGGCCTTGCATTCACTTCATGGGCAAACTTTATGGGCATAAAATAAAACATATTAATGGGAACTTTGGTTTCATATGGGCATCCAGGATATCTATTTTTTGGGCTATAGGGGTGCGTCCAAATTTGGAGCAGGGCTTGCATTCACGTCATGGGCAAACTTTATTGGAGTAAAACAAATCATAATATTGGGAACTTTGGTTTTATGTGAGCATCCAGGACGTCTGTTTTTTGGGTTATTGGGGGCGTGCAAATTTGAGGCAGGCTTTGCATTCACTGCATAGACAAACAGTATAGTAGACCCAATTAGTAATAATGAGAACTGTAGGGGTTGGTCAGCTGCTTTAACAATGCAATTCTCCACTTTTGGGTCTTCATCCTCAACACTGCAATTCTCCACTTCAGTTTCTTCAGCCTCAACACTGAAATGCTCCTATCACGGTTCCATCCCTCAGGGTGTCTGGGATGCAGTTACTGACAGCTTAGCTGTCCAATCTTGTACAGGGGCGTCCTGAAGCTGTCAGTACTTTAATTGACCACATGACCATCCAGTCTGGTTCAGGGGCATGCTGAGATGTCAGTGTGATTATTGACAGCTCGACTAGCCAATCTGTGACTGGGAGGCGTCGGCTGTCTCAGGTATTCACTATCCGGGTAATGGCCATGCTTTCTTAACTGAGCAGCTTCTCCCAGACCACTGCCAGGCATACATTCATCTTGTGAGGCTTGTGCTTTCTGCTCCCTGTGCCCTGAGTTCTATATGCTTGATCTGTTGCCTGACCTTGGACTTCATTCTGACCATCCGCCTGTTTATGTGGTACCCTTCTGACTTCTGACCTTGGACTCCCTGACCACTCTGACTCACGGCTTAGCCATGAGAAATGACTAGCATTACAGCTCCACTGCCAGGTGTTCTTTAGCCTCAACACTGCAATGCTCCAATGCAGGTTCTTCATGCTCAGTACTGAAATGCTCCTCTACCAGGTCTTCAGCCTCAACACTGAAATTCTCCACTGCATGTTCTTCAGCTTCAACATTGAAATTCTCCACACCAGGTCCTTCATCCTCAACACTGAAATTCTCCACTGCAGGTTCGTCATCTTCAACATTGAAATTCTCCACTGTATGTTCTTCATCCTCAACATTGCAATTCTTTACTGCAGTTTCTTCAGCCTCAACACTGCAATTCTCCACTGCCAGGTGTTCTTTAGCCTCATCACTGCAATTCACCAATGCAGGTTCTTCAGCCTCAACACTGCAATTCTCCACTCCAGGTTCTTATGGCTCACCTCTGCAATTCTCAACTGCCGGATCTTCATCCTCAACACTGAAATTTTATTCAGTCTCAACACTGAAATGCTCCACTGCCAGGTGTTCTTTAGCCTGAACACTGCAATTCACCAATGCAGGTTCTTCAACCTCAACACTGAAATTCTCCACTCCAGGTTCTTCAGGCTCACCACTGCAATTCTCCACTGCCTGGTCTTCATCGCAACACTGCAATTCTCCACTGCATTTTCTTCAGCCTTAACAGTGAAATGCTCCACTGCCAGGTCTTCATCCTCCACACTGAAATTCTCCACTGCAGGATTTTCAGCCTCAACACTGCAATTCTCCAATGCAGTTTCTTCAGGCTTAACACTGAAATTCGCTGCATAGTCACACTATATGGGAGTACCAACTTTCTAGTAATGGGAACTTTGGTTTCTTGTGGCCATCCAGTACGTTGGTTCAAAGGTTTATTGGGGTGCATGTAACTTTGCAGCAGGGCAGGCCTTGCATTCACTTCATTGGCAAACTTTATGGGAGTACAAAATTTATAATGTAAACTTTGCTTTCATGTGGCCATCCAGTACATCAGTTGAAAGGGTTGTTGGGGTGTGTGTAACTTTGGGGCAGGGCAGGCCTCACATTCAATTCATAGGCAAACAGTATGGCAGCACCAAATACTTTAGAATGTGAACTTTGGTTTCATGTGGCCATCCACTTCGTCGGTTCAAAGGTTATTGGGGTGCATGTAACTTTGGGGCAGGGCAGGCCTTGCATTCAAAGCATAAGCAAACAGTATGGCAGTACCAAATAGATAATAATGTGAACTTTGGTTTCATGTGGCCATACAGGACGTCTGTTCAATGGGTTATTGGGATGTGTCCACATTTTGGGCAGCCCTGCCACTCACTGCATACGCAATAACAGTATTAGACACATACTGTTTAATAATGTGAACAACAAAGCATAGCCAGCTGATGGCTCTCTAAGAATAGTGAGGGCCAACTGTTGGCCTTTTAAGAATAGTAAGGGGTGCCTGATGGCCTTATGAAAATAGGTTTTGTGACTTTCAGAGTTCCTCCTTCATAAATGAAACAGGATGTGTCAGATGATGTGTCACACACCACATGGCCAGATAAGGTTGTTAAATGTTAAAATTATATTTCCCAGTGAATGCATTTGTATTGGTTGAAGCAATGCCAAAGTTGAAAAACGCTTTAAAAACGCTATGTGTGAGCATAGCCCAAGTGGTGGAGGAACATTTTTTTTGGGTTATTTATTTTGCATTACATACAACTCATTAACCTGGAAAGGATGTTCCTTAACATATTTCCAGGGAAAATCCATTTTGGTTTCATTTTTGTATGTTTTAGGGTGCACCCGTAGTGGCGTAACACTCTGACAACATTGTTCACAGCAGTGAACTATAAGTCAGAAATGCTTCCAGGTGTCTTACCCATGATGTTCCCATGTCAATTGAGCAGTGTTCAAATCAATTTCTGACATTTTTAGACCCTAAGAAGACCCCGGGGGTCGCTGCAAAAATGTTTGGGTTTCCCATAGACTTACATTGGGCTCGTTGCTCGGGTCGATCACCCGAGCTTTTCAATTTGCTCGACCCGAGCAACGAGCAACTGAGCATTATAGTGCTCACCCATCACTATTTACACACACTATGATGGACCTCACAACTTCCTCACACAGTGTCATGATCCCCATAGCTCCCTCACACAATATGATGACCCACATCCCCCCCCACACACAGAAAAATGCCTCAACAGATACTGATAAACAAAAACCCCTTAAAAATATATTTTCACCTCGCTTTGTTTCCTTGATGCACTACTGTAGTCTGTTCAGCGTTTCAGCGTATGGACTGAAGTGACATGCCATAAAAGTGATCTAGTGACATCATCACTCCTGTTACACTGAGGCTCATATGCACAGACTGAATGGTCGAGCATTAACTGACCGCTCCACATAGTACCATTGTATTCAAGGGTTTTTGCTCATGAGGATGCATTTACCATTGAAATCAAGACACAGTGAGGAGAGATCACTGTGCAGTTCAGCACTTGGACCACCCCCTTCTCATAGATGTATGCCACTGTTTCAGCCCTTTGGCTATCCTGGTCCATGAACTGGACAGGAAAATAAAAGAGCCTGGTGTAGAGCTTGGGCCGTTGCTTGCCCACATCAGACTAAAACCCTTATATATCTCTTAACTGTGACATTTCAATCATGGTATATACAAACTCTGTAAAGATTGGAGTTGGCTGCCCATTTCTTACTAAGAAACGTAACTTAAAAATAATATATATATTTTAAATTGAAATTATTGGGCTACACAGATATTTCTCATACATAATGATTGGAAAACAAATGGTCAATATATGTTTTTTTGTGTCTATCCATGACATAACTTGCTTAGTCATCTCTAAATAAACAGTAGGGTTGAATAAGAAAAATACCAACTTGTCCAATTTTTGTATTCCAAAATATGTTGTCAAAATATACCTAATGTAAAGTCTAGTGTTGAGCGATACGATACTGCAAATATCGGGTATCGGCCGATATTAGCTGTATCGGGCTTTTGATTCCGAGTACCGATATTTTCGTCATATCGGATACCGGAATCGGATTTGTCACTGTCACTGTGAGTGTCCGTCGGTCGGGTCTGTCAGGAGTCAGCGGCACTTACCTGGCAGAAGATCTCCGGCGGTCACGTCCTGGACTGCTTGATGGCCGCCATTATCTTCTCCCTGGCGGTCACATGCAGTTTTTCGCGATAACTGCAGTGACTGCTGGGTAATCCCGGCCGTAAAGCAGTCAGTCCGATGACGTCACCGAGGGGAAGCAGGTAATCAGCTGTGCTGCGCCGGGATGACAGCCTCTGCCTGCCTGCCTGCCTGCCTCTGATGTCATTCTGATGTAGCAGAGCTGGATCGTCGTGGGACACTCGTTACTATGGACTGCGTCGGACAGGTGGTATACTGCTGTTTTTATTTTTCATTTTTTTACAGGAGATCGATGGCGTCGCAGGATGAGACTGTAATAAAAGTAATGAAAACTGTTTTTTTTTTATTAAATTAAAAAACTTTTTTATGAACATTCACCCGTCCGGGTACATCAACAATTTAACTATTTACATACAGGGACCCTGTCCGGGTTATTTATAATTCTTTGGCAGGGGTGTTCCAGGTACCACCTGGTACTCTTCTGATGCTTGCCAAACATCCGAGACACCAAGGACCACCAGGACCTGATGACGTCGTGTGGCCTGTACAGTCAAGTCGTGACCCGCTATCTGTGTCTGTGTGGCCACCTCTTTCATCTCCCTCCGGGTCTGGAGCCCTATGTCCCGGACTGAACGAACCCCAGGGGGCCTAACAGGCGCCGGGTACGGGCCAGATATCATTATCATGTCCATAGCTGGGGCTGCTGAGGAGACCACTGAGGGAGGCTGGGGAGATTTACGGCGTGGGGTGGGCACTTGTGCAGAGGCCTGGATGTGGGAGGCTGAAGGCTCCGAGGGTCTCACAGGTTCCTGACACTCTGGGGACCAGGGGTCGCACCTGGTGACATTTAGGGCATACCATCCATTGTAACCCCAGTGTCGGGTGTAAGTTACCAAGTCTCCTGGCAACAGGTCCCTTCCCGGGTGTCCTTCTGGGAGGTGAGTCTCCACGTTCCACCGGGTCACAAACACTTCTAAATAAAGTCCAGGCTCCTGGATGAAGCCCCAACCAGCTTTCAATTTAAAGCTCCGTACTGCACCCTTACGCTGCGGCTCCCTCACCGTACTTTTATCTTTTCTCATCCGGTCCTTATCTGCCCGGTCCTTCTCGATGTGACGTTGGCGAAGCTTCTGGGATTCGCGCTGCTCCCTTTGTCGCTCGGCTTCTCTCTCCCAACGTCTCCACTCTTCCTCCTGACGCCGGTTGTAATTCTCCTCCACCAGCATCTCCATGTCTCCACCATCAAACTGCAGCTTACGATGTCCGGTTTGCGGCAGCTCTCCTGGCGCCCGACAGTCCTGGCGGCGCTCACCTGCGGAGGAAGCAGCCGGCTCTGGAACAGATGACAGTCGGGGCTCCGGTACAGACAGGTAGACCTCTGGTGCCTGCGCGGCCTCCTCCATGAGGACGGGTGTCGCTTCTTCTGTCTCAGCGACGGGGGCAGACAGCGGGATCTGGGGTGCTGCCGGTGCAGCGTTTTTGCAGGAACGGGTGCCTCCACTGCGACAACGTCAACCGGATCACATTGCAAGGGCTGGGATGCCCGCACGGACTCCTCTACTAGAACGGGTGCCTCACCATCCGGTACAGACACTTCAGGTAAGAGGGATTGGCGCCGCTCCAAGTTTAGTTTTAGGGCACGCCAGCTGGCTTCCATCCTGGCGACCTCCTCCCGGTGCCGGGCCAGGCCTCTTAGGGTATCCTCCGCTTCTTGCAGCGTAGGAGGGTTTCCAGGCCGGGTGCCCAACGGTGGTTCCGTGGCGATCGGGTCGCTTCCGTGGGGGGAGAGCTCTGACTGCTCCATCCCTTCACACTTCTGCTCGTGTCCATTAGCCATCTCTGCCAAGTCACATGTGTCATTAGCATCTGGAAAGGGCCCCTCTTTTGTAGTGAGGCGGGACCTTCGTGTTAGTTTCCGCACACTGAGGAGGATGAGGAGGCGGAACTCAAGAGCTGTGGGGCACGATCTTACATTGCAGTACCATTTAGAGTGGTCGGCCATCGTTTTCGCGCCACTGAGTGAGTGTACACCCACGAAGAGCCGCCCTTCTTCTTCACCAGTGCCTCGTCGTGACGCAGATATGGCGGAAAAATGGCAAATACATTCTCTGATGATTTTAGCAATTCTCAAGCACAAAACCAGTTCAATTCAGGCACACAGGACTCGCTTATAGCGAGCTACAGAATCCTGTTCGTGACGCCCAAGTTGAGTCGCACAGAGCCAGAGGTTTTGGGGGTACTCGGCACCGAGCCCGTCGACTTCTATGGGGTATGTCACGGCTTTACCCGGCAATTGAATCAGAGTCTATTTTACTATGTAGAAGTGTATAAACTATAAATATATGTATATATATATGTCACAATGACATGTATATATATATATATATATGTATTCTATGTGTGTATATTTTGTGTTTACAACGAAAGAAAGTGTTTTTTTTAGTTGCGATATTTTGTTCCCATAGACTTACATGGACTTCCGGTATCGGAATCGGATATCGACGATATTTAGTGATATCGGCGATACCATTCCGATCCGATATTTTTAGATATCGAGCAGTATCGCTGAACTAGAATGATCAATAAATTCCAATACAATTGATCTACTTGTTTCTTTGCCAAAATCACAATCCCAAAATCCATATTTTTTTTTTATGCTTCGCTTTTTTGGCAGATTCGGCAAAATGGCTGGCCGCCCATGCTTCGCACCACAAAACACATACAAACGTTAAAAAAATAAAAAAAAAACCATATAGTCCACCTCCCACTCACCTTCTCTACCCCCTATGTTATTCCTCACTGCCTTCTGTCCCGGCCCTTATTGCATCGAAACACTTCCATGTCCATTCTGAAATCCATGGGCCGCCTCATGCTCGTGAGCTTTTCATGTTTGATAGGCCCAGAAGGGTTTCTGTGCTTTGTGCCTGCAAAGATCACAGCCTGTGCCAAGATGTCAAAAATGTCAGTGAATGTCTGTCGTGAATTCCTCGGAGAAAACGTGCGAACAGGCGAATCATTATCATGTCCATAGCTGGGGCTGCTGAGGAGACCACTGAGGGAGGCTGGGGAGATTTACGGCGTGGGGTGGGCACTTGTGCAGAGGCCTGGATGTGGGAGGCTGAAGGCTCCGAGGGTCTCACAGGTTCCTGACACTCTGGGGACCAGGGGTCGCACCTGGTGACATTTAGGGCATACCATCCATTGTAACCCCAGTGTCGGGTGTAAGTTACCAAGTCTCCTGGCAACAGGTCCCTTCCCGGGTGTCCTTCTGGGAGGTGAGTCTCCACGTTCCACCGGGTCACAAACACTTCTAAATAAAGTCCAGGCTCCTGGATGAAGCCCCAACCAGCTTTCAATTTAAAGCTCCGTACTGCACCCTTACGCTGCGGCTCCCTCACCGTACTTTTATCTTTTCTCATCCGGTCCTTATCTGCCCGGTCCTTCTCGATGTGACGTTGGCGAAGCTTCTGGGATTCGCGCTGCTCCCTTTGTCGCTCTGCTTCTCTCTCCCAATGTCTCCACTCTTCCTCCTGACGCCGGTTGTAATTCTCCTCCACCAGCATCTCCATGTCTCCACCATCAAACTGCAGCTTACGATGTCCGGTTTGCGGCAGCTCTCCTGGCGCCCGACAGTCCTGGCGGCGCTCACCTGCGGAGGAAGCAGCCGGCTCTGGAACAGATGACAGTCGGGGCTCTGGTACAGACAGGTAGACCTCTGGTGCCTGCGCGGCCTCCTCCATGAGGACGGGTGTCGCTTCTTCTGTCTCAGCGACGGGGGCAGACAGCGGGATCTGGGGTTCTGCCGGTGCAGTGGTTTTTGCAGGAACGGGTGCCTCCACTGCGACAACGTCAACCGGATCACATTGCAAGGGCTGGGATGCCCGCACGGACTCCTCTACTAGAACGGGTGCCTCACCATCCGGTACAGACACTTCAGGTAAGAGGGATTGGCGCCGCTCCAAGTTTAGTTTTAGGGCACGCCAGCTGGCTTCCATCCTGGCGACCTCCTCCCGGTGCCGGGCCAGGCCTCTTAGGGTATCCTCCGCTTCTTGCAGCGTAGGAGGGTTTCCAGGCCGGGTGCCCAACGGTGGTTCCGTGGCGATCGGGTCGCTTCCGTGGGGGGAGAGCTCTGACTGCTCCATCCCTTCACACTTCTGCTCGTGTCCATTAGCCATCTCTGCCAAGTCACATGTGTCATTAGCATCTGGAAAGGGCCCCTCTTTTGTAGTGAGGCGGGACCTTCGTGTTAGTTTCCGCACACTGAGGAGGATGAGGAGGCGGAACTCAAGAGCTGTGGGGCACGATCTTACATTGCAGTACCATTTAGAGTGGTCGGCCATCGTTTTCGCGCCACTGAGTGAGTGTACACCCACGAAGAGCTCACCCTTCTTCTTCACCAGTGCCTCGTTGTGACGCAGATATGGCGGAAAAATGGCAAATACATTCTCTGATGATTTTAGCAATTCTCAAGCACAAAACCAGTTCAATTCAGGCACACAGGACTCGCTTATAGCGAGCTACAGAATCCTGTTCGTGGCGCCCAAGTTGAGTCGCACAGAGCCAGAGTTTTTGGGGGTACTCAGCACCGAGCCCGTCGACTTCTATGGGGTATGTCACGGCTTTACCCGGCAATTGAATCAGAGTCTATTTTACTATGTAGAAGTGTATAAACTATAAATATATGTATATATATATGTCACAATGACATGTATATATATATATTATATGTATTCTATGTGTGTATATTTTGTGTTTACAACGAAAGAAAGGTGTTTTTTTAGTTGCGATATTTTGTTCCCATAGACTTACATTGGACTTCCGGTATCGGAATCGGATATCGACGATATTTAGTGATATCGGCGATACCATTCCGATCCGATATTTTTAGATATCGAGCAGTATCGCTCAACACTAGTAAAGTCCGTAATTTAATGAGCAAATAAAGTAAGAAATACAATAGGTCAACCCTTTTATTATGTATAATAAAAGGGTTGACCTATTACAATTCTGAAGTATGGTATATTTAAAGTACAATAAACAGTGTGAATAAAGGAATGAGCACAATACAATATAAGGCTATTGTGTACCAAATTCTTTATTATACTACATGAAAGATATTCTCACTTTTGTTTTGATAATTCACCCCTACAAGCATGTGAACTTATTAGAACTGCAGTCTGATGACAGGTGAAGCCAGGACAATGGCTGTTAGGCATTAGTGATATTGGCACAAAAAGGTCATTTGTTTAGATGCATGATGAGAGCCTGGTTTAAAGTCAATAAGCTCTCTATTTCAGACAGGATTTCAAATGTAATTCCCTAACTAACTTCTTTGAATAGTGCCGGCAAATGAAATCTTTATGAGAATGAAATTTCCTTTGTAGAATCGTTATATAACTACATTGCTTCTTTAAGGAACTTTCATGATTCAATTAATAAATCCGTCACAAAGGTGCTAAAAAGAAAAATTGTATTATAAGTATGAAGAGAACGATGACAGCAAAGCTGTACTTAGATAAGGCTAAATAAAGATTCAAGAAGAGCGCAGAGAATACATTTTTATGTTACAGTCTGATATATTTTTAATGTACCTCAAACTTCTAAAACAAAGATATAGACTTTCAAAGGCAACCAAAAACATTACGATTTAGAAATGAAAAGTGATATTGGAAAAGGCTTTGGAATATATTTTCTGTTTTGTGAGAAATTCAGGGTAAGTTGTGCCTCTTTTAGTGCAAGTTAAATCAGATTAATGTGTTGACTAGAGATGATCAAATAAATTCCAATACAATTGAATTCTACTTGTTTCTTGCAAAAATCTACATTCGCCAAAATCCAGATTTTTTTTTTTTATGCTTCGCTTTTTGCAGATTCGGCAAAATGGGCTGGCCGCCATGCTTCTGAACCACAAAACACCATACAAACTTTAAAAAATAAAAAAAAAACCCTTATAGTCACCTTCCCACTCACCTCTCTAGCCCCTATGTTCCTCACTGCCTTCTGTCCCGGCCTTATTGCATCTAAACACTTCCATTGGCCTCTCTGAAATCCATGGGCCCCTCATGCTAGGTGAGGCTTTCATGTTTGATAGGCCCCAGAGGGTTCTGTGCTTGTGCCTGCAAAGATCACTGCCTGTGCCAAGATGTCAAAATGTCAGTGAATGTGCTGTCGTGAATTCCTAGGAGAAAACGTGCGAACAGGCGAATCGGAATTTTGCCTGATCTTCTCATCTCTAGTATTGACACTTAGCTATCAAAAATTGGAGAATTAATTTTGTCTAATAATGCACCCGATTTATCATTTATTACAATGTTTACTGTTATGAATGTGCTAGAGATGGTTTCTGAGCAGAGGCTCCCTATGGTGGTTACAGACAGTACTGAACCTTTCAGCGAGGAATGGCAATCTGGGATCACTGGCTGGTCTGATATAAGGGAGGTTCCCTCCCATGATGGTTGCCAGTGATCAATTGTTCTTGTCTCAATTGTGGTTCCTGGTTCATTTGGAAGTTTGCTGAGTCTTGCCTGCATCTTCTGCTTTCAGCTAAGATATTTTCTGCTTTTATTTTTGTGCTTGCTTTTTGCATAGTTCTCTGCTCTTTGTGGAGGTCAGCCGGGTCCCCTCCTGGGTCTGTGCTCCTCTCAGTTTATCTGTAGCCACTGTTATTTATTCATTTGCTTTTTCCTGTTTTTTCAGTAGCTGCGGCTTAGTTTTGTTACACCAGAGATCTGATTTAGGTGGTGGGGATCGTGTGATCTCAGGTGTTTTTTGCAATCAGAAGAGTTGGTATTTTTTAGGGTTTTTTTTGGATTGCAGTAAGAATCCTTTCCTGTACTTTTCTGTCTAGACAGATTGGGCCCCAGCGTTTGCTCATTCTATTTTCTGTCTGTGTCCATGCTTCTTCTTGTCTAACCGCCATTACATGTTTGGGGGCTTCCTATTTTCTTTGGGGATCTGCACCAGGGCAGATAGCTTTCCCTTTCTGCCTTTAGGTGTAGTTATCTCTCAGGCTGTGACGAGGCGTCTAGGATCAATGTAGGAACGCTCCACGGCTACCTCTAGTTGTGTGGTTAGTTCAGGTTACTGCAATCCAATAGGTTCCAGCCTCTCTGGTGTATTGCCGTTTTTGCTTTTTCTCCTCAGCTACCTAAACATAACAGTTTAGTCTTAAATTATTGGTTTAAGGTAAAGAGTTGGCTTGAGTAAAAGAAGGTTTCTAACTCCTAACACTGCCAAATCTATCATGGAGTGTATGAGGATATGGCCGCTTACTAAAGACTATAGGGCAAATGGACGTAGAGCAGGTCCACACCTCTACGAGATAGAGACTTTTTCCAGCACAGAGCACCGGTTGCGTCAATATTGTTGTGTTTTAATAGCTATTTTCTTGCTGTGTTTTATTAATGATTTGCTTGTTCGTCAGTTCATCCTCAGGAATCAATGTTTCCATTCAGTGACAGTAAGCTGAAGAAGACAAGCAGGCTAGATCCTATGTAAACTTAAGGCCAGACAGTAGATTTCTAAAGGTACATGTACAGCAATCATCCTATCAATCCCTCTGCATCTCAGGTCTTTCCCCATTGTACTCCAGCTTAGGCCCGTTGTGTGGATGGAGATAGTAGATCCATGGGAGCCGTTACCACAGGGGGTTACATACAGCCCATGTGATGGAATATGCTTTGTTCAGTGAGCTAAAGAAAATTGTTTAAGGGAGAGGGTAAAAAGGCACATGGGTTGAATCAGGCAGTTGTTGGAGTGACTTTGACATGAGAGGATCCGAGCTGGGGCGGATGGACTATGGAGTTTTGGAGATTGATTGTTGGTGGAGGTGTATGCATGAGCTACGGTCGTGATATCCATCATCCAGAGGAACGTAGGCTGTGACGGCACACTTTACCGGCTGGAGATACCAAAAGCTGTGGGCCAATCAAAAGTTGGGAGAAAGTGGGTATTCACACCAAAAACGAGCAGAGATGCTTACCTGTCTGAAAAGGCCTCAATACTGATGCACTGACAGAGTGCAGTGGACCCAAGTAAAATGGCGACTACACAGGTGCATTAATACCAAATTAAACAGCCAGCCTTCAATCAGGGATTGGCCGTGTGGTACACCAGTGCACAAAAGTACAATCTGTATATGGCAATGTTCACACTAGGAATGCAGAGCGTCAGGTTCACAGTCTATTAATGACGCCTAATGCGGGCTGCTAGTGCTAACTATAATGCATCCAGTGTGAACAGAGGCCACAGTGTACAGAACCATTTGGGCCCAACTGCACTCTGCAAAAGTATAATGTGCAAAAAGACATAAATATATGTAAGGTATTGGTTGATATTCTTAACAAAATATGTAAGCTGGCAACCCACATCACGGATCCTTACACTTGCCAGTCCTACTCTAACATCTCCTACTCAAAGATCAAAACCACAAAAAGCGGATTAAGAAAATCCAAAATTCAAGAAAACACCACCAAAACAGGCAGAGATGCTTACCTGTCTGAAAAAGCCTCAATACTGATGCACTGACAGAGTGCAGTGGACCCAAGTAAAATGGCGACTACACAGGTGCATTAATACCAAATTAAACAGCCAGCCTTCAATCTACGATTGGCCGTGTGGTACACCAGTGCACAAAAGTACAATCTGTATATGGCAATGTTCACACTAGGAATGCAGAGCGTCAGGTTCACAGTCTATTAATGACGCCTAATGCGGGCTGCCCAGTGCTAACTATAATGCATCCAGTGTGAACAGAGGCCACAGTGTACAGAACTATTTGGGCCCAACTGCACTCTGCAAAAGTATAATGTGCAAAAAGACATAAATATATGTAAGGTATTGGTTGATAAATAACCTCCCGAAGGGCAGAAGACAGGGGCGTACCCCTGAGCCTCCAACACCTCACCCTCTAGGTCAGGGTATAAGGCTGAGATGACTACTCACTTCTGCAAAATTGGGGCAGGGTCCTCATGGTCATCACCACAGTGAAGCTCCAGGACAAAGCTTCTGCCTTGGTGTTTTTAACTCCTGGACGGAAAGTGACCACAAAATTGAATCTAGTAAAGACCAGTGACCACCTTACTTGTCTAGGGTTGAGACGGTTAGCCGACTGAAGATATGACAGATTTTTGTTGTCCATGATAACAGAAATAGGATGTACTGTCCCCTCCAACCAATGCTGCCATTCCATGAATGCCTATTTAATCGTCAAAAGCTCCCTATTACCTACGTCATAATTTCTCTAAGCTGCGGATAATTTTTTGGTAAAGAAGGTGCACGGAGGCCATTTACCCAGGGACAGACCCTGAGACATCACAGCCCCAACCCTCACTTCCAACGCAACCACTACTACAATAAAAGGCTGCAAAACATCAGGTTGACTGAGTATAGGTGTAGTGTCAAAAAACAACTCTTTAAGTAGGAAAAAGCCTGCTGAGCAGCATCAAACCATTTAGAAAAATCAGACCTCTGGTTTGCCATGTCAGTAAGAGGTTTCACCATTACCAAATAATTTTGAATAAACTTCCATTAAAAATTAGTAAAACCTAGAAAACGCTGTAATGCCTTCAGATTTTCGGGATGGTCTCAATCGAGTACAGCCGAACCTTTTCCAGATCAATCCGAAAACGTGAAGATGACAACAGGTACCCCAAAAAAAAGGCATAAAGCTTGTTATCCCTTAATATCTGGAGCACCTGCCTCACATGCCCCCAATGTGTCTCCAAATCAGATGAATAAACCAAAATATCATCCAGATAGACCACCACAAACCTGCCCACCAAATGATGTAAAATATCATTAATAAAATGCTGGAACACCTCTGGTGCATTGGTCAGACTGAAAGGCATAACCAGACTCTCTGAATGTCCCTCAGGGTTATTGAGCACTGTTTTTCATTCATCCCCTTCCCTGATTCTAACCAGATAATAGGCACCCTTTAAATCTAGCTTGGAGAAAACCTTAGCTCCCAACACTTAGTTGAATAAATCAGGAATCAGAGGAAGAGGATCTCGGATAGTAATAAGATTCAATTAATGAAAATCTAAACAGGGACGGAGACCGCCATCTTTCTCTTTCACGAAAAGAACCCTGCCACCACGGGTGAAGATGAAGGTCTGATATGTCCCTTCTCAAGACTCTCAGCAATATATTCTTTCATGGCTTGTCTTTCAAGACCGGACAGATTATACAATCTGGACTTGGGTTTTTAAGCTTCGGGAGTCAGAATAATAGGACTGTCATATGCCCGATGGGGGGGATAAATCCTGACACCCCTTCTTCAGAAAATATGTCCTCAAAGCCCGACTAAAACGCTGGTAAGGTCCCCGTGGATACTGCAGAAAGGGAAATGTTTAGGCAGTGACCATGACCGTAATCTCCCCACTCCACAATTTCTCTGGATTGCCAATCCACAGTCGAATTATGTTTCACCAACCAGGGTAAACCCAGAGCATTAGGAGTGGGGAGACCTTCCAGGACATAACAAGGAAATACCTCATAATGAAAAGACCCCACCCTTAGTCTTATGTTTTGTACAATGTGCGTCTGTGCTCTCTGTGCTAGTTGCGCTGAGTTGATGGCGTAAATAGTTATAGTCTTAGCTAAGGTAAAGCAAGCAAGCCCATGAGTTCTAGCAAACTTAGCATCAACCATACTGACTCCAGCATTACTGTCTCCAGACACAGAAATTTTCTCAGTCCTGCCTCTAACACCACCTCTGCTGTCAGGTCAAATCAAGAATTACGGGTTGAAGACGAACATACCCCTTGATTATCAAACTCCTCGCTCCCAAGGGTTAATCAACCCTCTTTTTGTTTAGGAATCAAAGGACAGACCCCAATAAAAATGTCCCTTCCTCCCATAAAAAAAACACATGCCCCTTTTTCTTGATAATGTCGGGAGAGACATATGATGCAGAAGTATCTCCTAACTGCATGGGTTACTCTAACTCCAAAAGCATAGGTTCAACCCCGGATTGCACCCTCTGACACAGGGGTATTGTACTGGAAAGAGGGCTCAGGAGAATGTGGTCTTACCCATTTATCCCGCAGGCGTCTATAGACCCTTATAGCCAATTACATAGCATCCAATGACTCTGGAGTTTCATACACTGCCAAAGCGTCTTTTAACCTTTCAGTAAGACCTGGACAAAATTGGCTTCCAAGAGTCGAGTCATTCTATTTTGTATCGTTTGCCCACCTGCGGAATTCAGAGCTATAAGTTTCCACTGAGCGATTCCCTTTGCTGAAGGCGGCGTAGCCTGGATTCAGCCAAGGAAATACGGCCAGGGTCATCATAGCTAAGGGCTAAAGCCCTGAAAACCCTTCTACAGACTGGAGACAAATAGAACCCTGTGGCAAAGAAAAAGCCCAGGATTGAGGATCCCCTTGCAACAGTGAAATCAAAATTACCAGACATTGCTCCTCATCCCCATAGAAGTAAGGACGAAGTTTAAAATACAGTTTGCAAACTTCTTTTTCAATACAAAAAACCTGTCCCCACCTGCTGAAAACCTGTCTGGGAGGGCTGTGAGATGTGGTAAAATGATATCATTTTGATTTCTGATGGAATTTCCCATCAAGATAAGTTTGGCCCAAAAATACTTGCTTCAGACCACTCAGCCCCCTCCCTTGGCATGCATTTCCCAAGGCCATAAAAAGCCATGCAATGTTTTCCTTTAATTAAAACGCCAGGAACAAGCTCTTTGAAGCCTGGTCCCCACCAGTTAGCACCAGGGTGTGAACTCTCCTGCAATTACAGGCAAACTGGATTCTTTTGTCTGACTCAAGCACATAGAGACAGCGTGGCACTATAAGTCACAGCAAGGCTCTGAGGTATTGAATCTGGAAAATGACCTATAATAACAGAATGCAATATCTCTCGAGCACACAATCGGAATTGATATTCCTTCCGCCATTCGTCCGTGCCCGCAGCCACCTGTAGCACTCAGCGTTATTGAGATATAAAGCATAGCTACCAGGAATTATTTATGGTAGGCATATTTAGTCTCCATGCGCAGATAAAATCCAGTGGCACCCAGTGGCGGTGATGCCAACCCATTCAGAGCTTCGGGTGGAAAGTTATAGGTCATCCAGAGTTCTGGACATAAAATCATATTCTCAGATATGGGAGGAGAGAGGCTGCACAAGCCCAGGGGTGGCAGCAGAGTGTGGGAGGGAGAGGCCTAGGAGATATAAGGCAGCCCCTCATTTTGGACTTAGTTTTTTCTACTGGCAGTGGGAACCGTTACCTGACGCAGTCAGGAAAAGCCTGTAACTAAGATTTGGACCTGTGATCCATCAGCGCCTCTCTTTGGTCACATGATGCATAACACGGTAATTGCAACCTAAAGACAAAGAGGGTGGATGAACGAGGGTAACACTTAGCTTCAGAAGACAACTGAGTTGTCACGCCAGCAATACTCCAAAAGTCCTCTGAGAAGGAACTAGCCGACTGTTAGTACATCCAGCTAGACAGAGACAAGTAAGAGCTAACACCAGCACAACGCTGCAGCAATTGAATGTATTTAAAACTACAGCACAGGTGTGTAATTAGCAGAAGGTGGAGGTAACTGTTGGGTCCTAGAGGGAGAAAGATATCACTCCATAACAGAGATGCAAAAATCAAGAAAGTGCTTGAGCCAATAGCAAAGACCTTCTACAGCCTGATCCAGGATGACTGTCTGTCACATCTGACACACCCGTGACACCAGACCTATCTATCACAATAAATGCCATCTCACTTTCCCCTGTATCACATGCCCACTGGTTTGGGATAACTATTGACTCTGATCTGTCCTTCAAATCCCACATCCTAGCCTTTATCACCTCTTGTCACATCTTCCACAAAATATTTGCAGAACTGGCCCTTTCCTCAACACTGAATCTGCTAAAATGTTAGTACATTCCCTCATCATCTTACTCCTTGACTTCTACAAATCCTCCTCTGTGGCCTCCTGACTGACACTGTCACACCACTACAGTTCATCCTTAACTCTGCTGCCCAATTAATTCACCTATCCCCTTGTTACTTTTCCATCTTTGCCTTTTGCCCTCTGCAAATCTCCTTGCTGCCTTCCAATTCCCCAATTCCACAATGAATCCAGTTCAAAGAACTAAACATTTAAAAGTCTGTCCATAATCTGGCTCCTCCATATATCTCCAAACTGATCCCCCTATTCCTCGGCACATGTCATTTCTGATCCTAAGAACACTTCCTTCTTTCTTCTGCTCTTTTTTCCTCTTCCAATCATTTTCCAATTTTTTCCCAACTATCTTCCATTCTGTGGAATTCAGTGCATCAACACGTCCAATTGTCTCCCACATTTGGAACTTTCAGGTGTAACCTCAAAACTCATCTGTAACAATTACATGGGTACTATGGAATCTGATAGCGTGGGATAAAACCAGTCAGAGCACAAAGCTGCAGCAAAAAGGTGTATTTGACAAAATAGAAATGCAAACAGAACTAACACAGATATCTCTGCAATTGAAACGTGCTCAGCACAATATAGTGAATCCCAGCAAACTGAATAGCATGACGTGACCACTGATACGAACCAGTCCAGCAAAGATATGATGCAGGAGTGCGTGAGACACTTAACCAGGAAGTCCAGTAAAGATATTAGTGGGAATACACACAGTACTTAAACGTGGTTATCCAGAAAGGGGGTAGTGGTAATGCACACAGTACTAATGTAGCGCCGGCGTCGGCGTCCCTGCCCTCTGCCAGGCAGGGACGCTGCTCCCCTCACCCCTCTGCTCCAGGTCCGGCGTCCTCCTGCCGCTCTGCTGGCGGCGCACGCTCCTTTCCTGCCTCTGTGCTTAGGGCGCGCGCACGGGCGCTGCCCTCCCTCTTACAGGAGCCGCGCGCGTCGTCCTAAGGAGTCCCCGGCCAATGGCCGGAGGACTTCACCTTTATAAGGCCCCTTCTCCAAAATGGAGGTGCCCGAGCAATGTTGTTGCACAGTTCACTACTCTCCTTCAGTCCTCAGGGTCTTTGCCAGATACCTGTCTGTCGCTATCTGTTACCTACCTGCCCGCTCACCTGGGAGCGCTCATCTGTTACCTGCCCGCCCGCTCACCTGGGAGCGCTCATCTGTTACCTGCCTGCCCGCTCACCTGGGAGCGCTCATCTGTTACCTGCCTGCCCGCTCACCTGGGAGCGCTCATCTGTTACCTGCCTGCCCGCTCACCTGGGAGCGCTCATCTGTTACCTGCCTGCCCGCTCACCTGGGAGCGCTCATCTGTTACCTGCCTGCCCGCTCACCTGGGAGCGCTCATCTGTTACCTACCTGCCCGCTCACCTGGGAGCGCTCATCTGTTACCTGACTGCCCGCTCACCTGGGAGCGCCCATCTGTTACCTGCCTGCTAGCCTACCTGGAGGCTCAGCCATCACAGGTCGTATCTACACTCCTCCAGAGACTACCCCGGTCACTTGCCGTGACCTCCTACCCACTCATCCAGAGACTACCCCGGTCACTTGCCGTGACCTCCTACCCACTCATCCAGAGACTGCCCCGGTCACTTGCCGTGACTTCCTGCCCACTCATCCAGAGACTGCCCGGTCACTTGCCGTGACCTCCTGCCCACTCATCCAGAGACTGCCCGGTCACTTGCCGTGACCTCCTGCCCACTCATCCAGAGACTGCCCCGGTCACTTGCCGTGACCTCCTGCCCACTCATCCAGAGACTGCCTCGGTCACTTGCCGCGACTCCCTGCCCGTTCATCCAGAGACTACCTCGGTTATCTGCTGTGACTACCTGCCCGTCCAACCTGGTCGCCACCCGCTCTCTTACAAGGTCCGCCCCTTTGTATAGTAGCTCAGAGGTTCCGCCTCCCAGACCCGTTACAGTTTGCTCGGGCCATGGAACCCGGTGGTGCCCAAGTTCCCTCCATCTCGGACCTGTGTCATGAACTGTCCCGTCAGAAGTCCCAACAGGAGTCCATCCTGGGTCACCTGCGGAATGTCAATTCTCGCCTGGACTCTCTGACAGCTCCACCAGCAACCACCGCTGGTGCCATGACTCGCAATCCGGCAGTCCCTCTGCTCCCCAATACCATGGGCTCCTGTCACGGACCCGGCTCTCCGCACCTCCTCGCTTTGGAGGCGACCCTGCTCAGGCTCGGGGCTTCATTAATCAGTGCACTCTGCACTTTGAACTTCTCTCCCACCAGTTTAACTCCGACCGGGCCAAAATTGCCTTCATCATGTCCCATCTCACTGGAGAGGCCCTGGCCTGGCTGAATCCTCTTTGGGAGAGAGGAGATCCTCTGGTGTCCGACCTGTCTGCCTTTCTCGCGGCTTTTCGGAAAGTCTTTGACGAACCCGGACGAAAGATCTCATCCGCATCATTTCTGCTACGCCTCCGTCAGGGAAATCTCACCATGGGCCAATATGCCATACGGTTTCGTACCCTTGCATCGGAGCTGACCTGGGACAACGACGCTCTGGTATCCGTTTTCTGGGAGGGTTTGTCCGGCCGTATTAAAGATGAACTCGCCGGTCGGGACATTCCTACCACTCTCGATGACCTTATAACTCTCGCCACCTGGATTGACCTACGGTTCCAGGAGCGGGCCAAAGAGGTCACCCGTGAGAGGAGGTTTCCACGTCTAGCTCCTACGTTTCAGAAACCCGTCACTCCCTCCGTTTCTCCCCAATCACACTCTCCTGAGCCTATGCAGGTCGACCAGACCAAGATGGTCAAAACCCGTCAGGACTTACGCCGTGCTGAGGGGAGTTGCTTCTACTGTGGCAGTAAGGAGCATCGGATTCGTACCTGTCCGGAGAGGTCGGGAAACGCCTGTGTCTAGGTTCGCTCAGAGAGGTCGACCTAGACAAAGAGAAAGCCTCTCCATCTCTGCTGCTGTCAGTCTCCATTCTCTGTGGGGAAAATCGTTATTTTGAACTAGCCCAACTTGACTCTGGAGCAGCCGGGAATCTTATGTCACAGTCCCTGGTAGAAAAATACCGCATTCCCACCAAACCTCTGGTTGTACCATTATCAGTCGCTGCTGTGGACGGGGGTCTTTTACCACACCCCATCCAACTCATCACCGAACCCATAACTCTGCAAGTGGGAATGCTGCATTCTGAGAGCATCTCTTTTCATGTTCTGCCTGGACTCTCTCACGCCCTCTTACTAGGGCTACCTTGGCTCCAGAGACATGGACCCGTGCTCGACTGGCAGACCGGAGAGGTTCTTCGCTGGGGACAGGATTGTCATAAGACGTGTTTGGTTCCTGTTCATCCTGTCTGTCCTTCTCCTACCCCAACTAATCTACCTGGACTTCCGATTCCCTATTGGTCATTTGCTGATGTCTTTAATAAAAAAGAGGCAGAGACATTACCTCCTCACAGACCATACGATTGTCCTATCGACCTGTTACCTGGTACTACGCCTCCCGTGGGCGTATTTACCCATTATCCGCTGCTGAGACCCGGTCGATGTCCGAATATATCGAGGAGAATTTGGCCAGGGGATTCATCCGGAAATCTACCTCCCCGTCAGGAGCAGGCTTCTTTTTTGTAAAAAAGAAGGACGGCTCTCTTCGCCCCTGTATAGACTATAGAGGTCTTAACCAGATCACGGTGAAGAATAAATACCCCCTTCCGCTCATTCCAGAATTATTTGATCGTTTGAGGGGGGCTAGAATCTTCACCAAACTGGATCTCCGTGGGGCGTACAACCTGGTCCGTATCCGTCAAGGGGATGAATGGAAGACTGCATTTAACACCCGGGACGGCCACTATGAATATCTAGTGATGCCCTTTGGTCTCTGTAATGCTCCTGCCGTCTTTCAAGAGTTGGTCAATGACATCTTCCGGGACCTTCTCTACTCCTGCGTAGTGGTGTACCTGGTCGACATCTTGGTCTTCTCTCCGGATCTCCAGACTCACCGGAGGGACGTTCGTCAGGTTCTGCTCAGGCTCAGGCAGAATCACCTCTTCGCTAAATTTGAGAAATGCCTCTTTGAGCAGACCTCGCTGCCGTTTTTGGGCTACGTTATTTCTCAGACCGGCCTACGAATGGATCCAGAGAAACTGTCGGCCATCGAGAAATGGCCCCGACCGGAGGGATTGAAGGCCATTCAGCGGTTCCTGGGCTTCGCCAACTACTACCGCCTCTTCATACCGCACTTCTCTTCCCGGACTGGCCCAATTTCCGCACTTACCCGTAAGGGTGCTAACCCCAAAGAGTGGACGCCCGAAGCAGAGGAAGCCTTTCTTTCCTTAAAACAGGCCTTCTCTTCCGCCCCGGTGCTGCATCGCCCGGACGGCAACAAGCAGTTCTTCATGGAGGTTGACGCTTCCTCCTCTGGAGCCGGAGCGGCACTTACTCAAAAATCATCTTCCGGGAGGATGGTCACTTGTGGCTTCTTCTCCAAACTCTTCTCCTCTTCTGAGCGCAATTATTCCATAGGAGACCGAGAGTTATTGGCCATCAAGCTGGCATTGGAGGAGTGGCGTTACCTACTCGAGGGGGCTCTTCATCCGGTAATTATTTACACGGACCACAAAAACTTGGCTTACCTCCAGCATGCCCAGAGACTTAACCCGCGTCAGGCCTGGTGGTCCTTGTTTTTTGCTTGTTTCGATTTTGTTCTACATTTTCGCCCGGCAGACAAGAACATCAAGGCGGACGCCTTGTCCCGATCCTTCCTGGTGTCGGATCTCGAGGAGGAACCGAAACATATCATCGATCCCGCCAGAGTAATGCAGGTGGCTCCCGTGAGTCTAAATCGTCTCCCTCCTGGTAAGACGTTCGTATCGGTACCCGATCGGGAGAGAATCCTACACTGGGGCCATTCGTCTAAATTAGCTGGCCACGCCGGTCAAAAAAGACCCTCCAGCTTATTACTCGGCATTACTGGTGGCCTACCCTGCACAAGGACGTAATAGACTTTGTTTCTGCCTGTGCCTCATGTGGCCGCAACAAGGTTCCGAGACATCTGCCTGCCGGTCGTCTCCTTCCGCTTCCTGTACCCGCTGCTCCCTGGCAGCATATAGCCATGGACTTCATAACGGACCTCCCCGTTTCTGCCGGTTGTACGGTCATTTGGGTGGTCGTTGACCGCTTTTCCAAGATGGCTCACTTTATTCCCCTGCCAGGCCTCCCATCTGCACCCAAGCTGGCTAAAGACTTTATCCGCCACATCTTCCGTCTTCATGGCCTGCCCCGCCATATCGTGTCGGATCGAGGGGTACAGTTCACCTCACGTTTCTGGAGAGCCACTTGTAAATTGCTAGACGTCACCTTGGACTTCTCCTCCGCCTACCACCCACAGTCCAATGGTCAAGTTGAACGGGTCAATCAGATCCTGACCAGTTACCTCCGGCACTTCGTTAATGTCCACCATTCTGACTGGGTGGATCTCCTGCCATGGGCCGAATTTTCTTACAACAATCACGAGAGCGAATCTTCCTCCAAATCCCCGTTTTTTGTAGTCTTCGGTCAGCATCCTCGGATCCCATTTCCCGTCTCCATCTCAGTGGACAATCCGGCTGCGGAATCTCTTGTTAACAAATTTTCCTCCATATGGGAGAGTACCCGGTCCGCACTCCTTCTGTCATCCGAGCGTATGAAAAGACATGCTGACAAAAAACGTCTGGATCCTCCTCAATTCCGTCCTGGGGATAAGGTCTGGCTCTCGTCCAAGTATGTCCGGCTCAAGATTCCTTCCTATAAGTTAGGGCCTCGATTCATCGGTCCTTTGGAGGTCATCAGTCAAATCAACCCAGTGGCCTATAAATTGAAACTGCCGGCCAACTTGCGGATCCCTAACTCCTTCCATGTATCTCTACTCAAACCGGTGGAACTTAACTCTTTTTCCAAGTCTACAGGTACGCCTCCTGCTCCGGTTTCAGCTGAAAACGAATTTGAGGTAGAGAACATTTTGGCCACCAAAAGGGTAAGAAGGAAGACCTATTTTTTGGTGGATTGGAAGGGGTTTGGTCCTGAGGAGAGAACGTGGGAGCCTCGGGAGAACATCCATGCCCTCTCATCCTAGCTAAATTTCTTTCTAGCCTAAAAAAGGGGGGGGCCCAAAGGGGGGGGTACTGTAGCGCTGGAGTCGGCGTCCCTGCCCTCTGCCAGGCAGGGACGCTGCTCCCTCACCCCTCTGCTCCAGGTCCGGCGTCCTCCTGCCGCTCTGCTGGCGGCGCACGCTCCTTTCCTGCCTCTGTGCTTAGGGCGCTAAGTCCTCCCTCTTAAAGGGGCCGCGCGCGTCGTCCTAAGGAGTCCCCGGCCAATGGCCGGAGGACTTCACCTTTATAAGGCCCCTCCTCCAAAATGGAGGTGCCCGAGCAATGTTGTTGCACAGTTCACTACTCTGCTTCAGTCCTCAGGGTCTTTGCCAGATACCTGTCTGTCGCTATCTGTTACCTGCCTGCCCGCTCACCTGGGAGCGCTCATCTGTTACCTGTCTGCCCGCTCACCTGGGAGCGCTCATCTGTTACCTGCCCGCCCGCTCACCTGGGAGCGCTCATCTGTTACCTGCCTGCCCGCTCACCTGGGAGCGCTCATCTGTTACCTGCCTGCCCGCTCACCTGGGAGCGCTCATCTGTTACCTGCCTGCCCGCTCACCTGGGAGCGCTCATCTGTTACCTGCCAGCCCGCTCACCTGGGAGCACTCATCTGTTACCTACCTGCCCGCTCACCTGGGAGCGCTCATCTGTTACCTGCCTGCCCGCTCACCTGGGAGCGCCCATCTGTTACCTGCCTGCTAGCCTACCTGGAGGCTCAGCCATCACAGGTCGTATCTACACTCCTCCAGAGACTACCCCGGTCACTTGCCGTGACCTCCTACCCACTCATCCAGAGACTACCCCGGTCACTTGCCGTGACCTCCTACCCACTCATCCAGAGACTGCCCCGGTCACTTGCCGTGACTTCCTGCCCACTCATCCAGAGACTGCCCGGTCACTTGCCGTGACCTCCTGCCCACTCATCCAGAGACTGCCCCGGTCACTTGCCGTGACCTCCTGCCCACTCATCCAGAGACTGCCCCGGTCACTTGCCGTGACCTCCTGCCCACTCATCAGAGACTACCTCGGTCACTTGCCGCGACTCCCTGCCGTTCATCCAGAGACTACCTCGGTTATCTGCTGTGACTACCTGCCCGTCCACCCTGGTCGCCACCGCTCTCTTACAAGGTCCGCCCCTTTGTATAGTAGCTCAGAGGTTCCGCCTCCCAGACCCGTTACAACTAAATTGAGGTAGTCCAGCAATAACTTGATCACATGTGCGTACGGCACTTGTTTGTAGAAGTCCAGTAATATGTAAATGAAGCTTAGACAGGGGAAAGTCTCTAAAGGTACCTTTAAGGGCTGACAAGTCCCGCTCAGCCCAACAGACACAGTCCAGAAGATATGAGAAAGGTAACACTTCTTACTGACCGCAGCAGTTTCTGAGGCGAGAGGCAGCACCCAAGTATTCTGGTCAATAGGTAACCCAGTAAGGATCCAGGAGAACACAGAAGATGGAAGGAAGCTGAACGAGTCGAAGGCAGACCACAGTGTAACGAGCAGCA
>JARQOD010000001.1:259023053-259165946 GCA_033576555.1 Oophaga sylvatica
AGGTTGATAAATCTGCCTTATTTTCAGTGTATACGTTGAGAATGCTTTCAGTTTATTGGTCTCCTGACTGATGAGACTGAGGCCAAAAAGTGTCCTTCAGACATAGGGGTCCCATATATAACTTTTATTAACTGTATCAAAAATTCTAGTTTACTATGCTTTTCAATATAAGTGAATGCAAAAAAATATTTGCCAAAAGCTACATGGTTTATTACATTAGCAGAGAATGGCAGGTTTTTCATATGTTCATGAGATCAAATAAGGAATGCCCTCCACAAGTATATTATTAATTTTATATCTCATTATAGAAGGACATATTAAGTTAGAGATCACGCACTTGAGAAAACCTAGAAATAGAGATGTGAGATGTGAATATAAGTAGTAGGCTGGAGTCACACACAACGTATAAAAATACGGTCCGTTTTTCACGGTCGTAATACGCAGAAATGTTCCCTGAACAGTGATCCGTATGTCATCCGATTGTAATGCGAGGCTGCGCTTTTTGCACATGTAAGCATCCGTATGGCATCTGTATAGCGTTTTTTTCTCGCAACCTTGCGAAATTGACATTTAATGGTTTTGAGGCCTGAAAATAATTGAAATCATCATCAGCAACCCTATTTATTGGCTTTACAACAGGTGGCAGCCTCCAATCTGGCCATTTTGGTTCCGTGCTTGTGTTGGTGTATTTGTGGTTTGTGTGAAAAATGTCAGACAGACTTAGTTTCACCCCAATTAAGCGGGTGCTATGCAACTGGGTTTTGTCCCGCCGCTTTGGCCAGCCATACCCAATGATTGTGGATCCGAGGAGGAGGAGATGGCTGTTGGTCCATCCAATTTTGAGGCAACGCCTCACTAAAGGGCATATCCACCGTCTCTATCCATCACTGTGGACCCATCCCGATAAGTTTTTCCAATATTGTCGCATGAGCCTTACCACCTTTGATGTTTTGTTGGAGACTGTGCGCCCTGGGATCACCTTTCAGGACACCAGGATGCGTAAATGTATTTCTGCTGAGGAGCGCCTTATCCTTACGTTACGGTATGTATTTCTCCTTCTCATACTGTATGTTGATGATGTTTCCACATTTAGTATATAGTTCTGTTTAAAAATTTTCTTTGTTTTAGTCAAAATATATATCCAAAATCAAAACTCCCATTATTAATAATAATATGTATTTGTTTCTAAAATCACACATCCATTGGAACTCTTTTTATGTTGTTATTGCATGGCTCGTTAGTTAGACACTGTAACTTTGATTAATGTGATTTGTTTTTAACCTTCAACATGTTAGCTAATTTTACTTTATATTTTCTTTTCTTGTAACTTCTCACAACTGGTCTTTCATATGCGGCACTGCATCATGAATTTTTGATAGGAAAATCAACAATATCGGGCATTGTCCGATCTACCTGTTCCGAAATCTGTTCATGACTTCATCAAGTGGACATGCCTGAGCTAAAGATGGAAGACTGATTGCGGATTTCCAGGGGATTTGAGGAGCACTGCCAGTTTAGTTTCCCAATTGTTTTGAAGCCCTGGATGGGAAGTACATCCGTGTGCATAAGCCGCCTAACTCAGGGTCCCAATTCTATAATTATAAACAATATTTTTCTGTAGTGCTGTTGGTCCTGGTCGACAGTCACTACCAGTTTATATTTGTAGATATTGGGGCCTATGGGGTGGGCGGCTGCGCAATAATCAGTTGGACCTACCACCACCACGTCAGCTTCCAGGCTCCAAATTTGTTGAACCTGTGCCTTATGTCCTTGTTGCAGATGAGGCCTGTCAATTGACCCGTCATGTAATGAGGCCCTATCCCCGTAGAAACCTGAACCACCGGCGCAGAATCTTTAACTTGTGCCTATCACGCACACGACGACTGGTGGAGTGCGCCTTTGGCATTCTTTGTGCTAAATGGCGGGTCCTCCAGTCAGCCATTCAGCTGAGTGAAGCTAACGTTAATGAGGTGATTAAAGCATGTGTCATCCTACATAACGTCACCCGAATACATCATTGCTCCTCATCTGATGGTGCTAAAATTGTGTATGGCAATGTGGGTATGCCTGTTCCACGTTATCCCTCCCCATCGTCCGCTCTCTGGACTCAAAGAACGTGATGTGTTCACTAATTATTTTGTAACACCTCAGGGCAAGAGAATGCTATATCTATGTTGTAATTACATTTTTTGGGGGTTTATTTAAAAGCTTGTTTGTTCTTGAAGTTTGTGTGTGATTTCATTTTCGTTGTGGCAAATAACACACAAAACAGGAAAAGTTCTAACTTATTATAGAGGCAAATAGAACTTAGGAAAAAAAATAAAAAAATACTCATATGGCTTTTGTGGCCATACAAATTTGGCCACACATGTTTTTGCATATTTTATAAAACAAAAATAAATAAAAAAACATAAATTTGCATTATCAACATAACATAATAAGAATAATAATCTTTATTTTTATAATAATAATTATCTTCATTTTTATATAGCGCTAACATATTCCGCAGCGCTTTACAGTTTGCACATATTATCGTTGCTGTCCCCGATGGGGCTCATAATCTAGATTCCCTATCAGTATGTCTTTGGAGTGTGGGAGGAACCCGGAGAACTCGGAGGAAACACGGGGAAAACATACAAACTCCTTGCAGATTTTGTCCTAGGTGGGATTCAAACCCAGGACTCCAGCGCTGCAATGCTATCCACTGAGCCACCGTGCTGCCCATAACATATAACATAACACACAACCACAAATTATAAATTCTCGTAGGTTGGTGGTGGAGATGGCGGGAGTCCAGCTTCACTGTTGCTGGGTTTGACGCCCAACTTGGACCTCACCCTGTGTGGGAACATATTCTGGGCCAGGATGGGTGATGTGGCTAGGATCCTGGTGGTGACTACAGAAGTGGCCAGACGGATATTGGAGATGATACACCTGTGGATTTTGGTAGCCACGTGATTCATACCCCCAATATGACCAGTTCGACTAGAGCCAGGTTGTGACCAGCCTACAACACTGGGTCTGATCAAGTGGCCATATTGGGCAGGTGGATTATAGGCTGCCATTTGGGCCTGTGGAGGCCAATGTTGGGTTGGGGGTGGATTATGATATGGTGTATGCACCCATGGAGTAGGTGGCTCAGATTCTGATTGAACCTGCACTTCTGGGTTTGAGGAAATTCTAAGCTGATTACAGGGTGACAGCTGCCACCGCTCCAAAAACTCAAAAACCTCGTATGGGTTATTGTGGGGTTTTGCAGGCATCAATCAGGATCTGAATGGATCCTTGCACACGCAGTCTGACCTCCTGGGGTAGTGGACGGAGGCACCTCGCCAGGCTGCGGGCATATGCCTCCTCACCATCATCCTGGGCAGCCCAGGACAGATAATTTAACACCCCCATATCCACATGCCTCCTTGTGTCAGAGGCATGGATGTCTCTTCTTCTTAGTCGGCCACGGTGGAAAATGGCGGCAGGCTTGGGTGATGCCTCAAGAGGCACCATAGGGCTGCTGCAATTGCCCTGGTCCTCTTGTTGCACTACATCCACACTGCATGATGCCACTGGTGGTGCTGGGTCTGGTGCTGGGGCTGGTGCTGGTGGAGGTTGTGGGATGCAGCTGGAAGGTTCAGAAGATGGGCCAACCACCTCTTCACCTCCCCGACAAGATCAATAATGGCATCCAAGTCAGACCCTGTCTCCCTCTCAGTGAGGTTGGACTGAATTCTGAAACAAACAAAAAAAATTGTAGATATGACCTAAACAGCATATGTGAAATGTTGTGTGTTGTATTTACTTTCGGTTTGAGATCCAGAATGGGAGCCAGAAAGGACAGCTGATCATAATAAATGTATTTTCTCTTGGCCGGTGCTGCATCCCCACTCCTGGCCCGCTGCTGACGTTCCCGCCTATATTGATCATAGATGCTGCGCCAGCGTCTCATGACATCTTCCACTGCAATGTGACAAAATAATTTATTAGGACATTGCCCAATTTTCAGAACACTTTAACATTATTTTACAGTGTCATGTGGCCTAGTAAGGTGTCATTTAAACATCAGATACAGTATATTACACAGAATGGCCAAAACCTACACATATTATTATTTTAGGGTCTAATGGGAAAACATGTTATTTTGCACATTAATATGATTTTTAAAAAGGATAGAACTTACTAATTTGTTGCTGGCTCTCACGTGGCCTGTCCTCATAATCAGGAAACATTTGGACACAGATCCTCCGCCATGCCGCCTTTTTTCGGGCCCGGTCAGAATAATGTGCGTCCCTCTGGTCCCACAGTTCTGGCCTCTCTTGGACCAGAACGATAAGCATTTCTACGTTGATGTATGTGGACATACTAGACTCTGTGTAGGCGTTGTTCTGGGATGTTTGGCGCGCTTTATTAGCTAATTAGCATGTCAAAGCTTCCTGATAATGGCTGAGTCCATTTCTTGTCACCTGGAGAAATCTTGTCAGTGTGTAATCCGTAGTTTTCTCGCTGCGATTTTCTCAGCCCGTATAATTAGGCCGAGAAAAAAATCGGCTGTTGGGAGCTGTCCCATACATTAACATTGGTCTGAGTGCAATGCGTTGTTTTTACACTTCGTACCCGTCCATATTTCTCGCTAGTGTGACTCCGGCCATAGGGGGAAAAAATCTCCTTACTATAATATTGGAGGTACAATCTCACATGCCAGGCAATCTGAGGAAAAACATCTGCAAAGTAGCTGTTTCCTTTGTGAAAGACAGATATCTAGTAGTTGCCACTAGGGTAACACTTTTCTTTCCTGGAAGAAAACTAATTTGCATAACTAATGGTAGAGATCAATGAGTTAGAGTTACAGTCTTTTAAAGGGAAACTGTCACTCTACTGTAGTCATGCTAATCCATGGGCTGCATGAATCAGAGGCTGACTGCATGATTGCAGCAAGGTAAGTTTAAACAGCCAGCCAGTGACCATAGGCAGGGAGAAGACTATTCAGGAGCCTCCCTTGAGCAGATTCTTCCTGCATTGGTCTTGTTGATTAACAGGTCCCTTCCATCTACGCATGGGCGTACCCACCGTGGGGCAGGGGGGGCAGGTGCCCCCCTAGAAGCAGGAGCACACAATGAAAGAGAGCGGAGAGAGCAGCACAATGCCGGCTTCCTCTGCCCCAGGTTGCAGTGCCTGTCTGTGTGTGCAGTGCACTGAGCTGCTGTCTCACCAGAGGAGCTTCTTCCTGGCTGGCAGCAGCTGTAGTTTCACTTTCTGCCCTGCAGGCTCTGGTTGTCTCAGCCACACTGGGTCCTAGTGCCCTTTGTGTGCAGACACTGGACACTTCCTGCTCCTGCCTCAGCCACTGCCTGCAAGCTTCATGGTAAGAGGGGATGGAATTTATTAAATTCATTCTGCTCAGGCATGTCATGGTCACTGTGGTGGAATGTGAGAGGATGGGGGTATTGTGGGGGAGAGGGTACAGGGCACTGGGGGTGAATGTAAGAGGATGGAGTATTGTGGGGGCTAATGCACTGGGGGTGAATGTAAGAGGATGGGGTATTGTGGGGGCTAATGCACTGGGGGTGGTTAATGTGAGAGGATGGGGGTATTGTGGGGGGTACAGGACACTGGGGGTGAATGTAAGAGGATGGGGTATTGTGGGGGCTAATGCACTGGGGGGTGGTTAATGTGAGAGGATTGGGGTATTGTGGGGGAGTACATGGCACTGGGGGTGAATGTAAGAGGATGGGGTATTGTGGGGGCTAGGGCACTGGGGGGGTAATGTGAGTGGATGGGGTATTGTGGGGGAGGGGTACAGGGCACTGGGGTGAATGTAAGAGTATGGGGTACTGTGGGGGCTAGGGCACTGGGGGGGTTAATGTGAAAGGATGGGGTATTGTGGGGGCTAGGGCACTGGGGGGGTTAATGTGAGAGGATGGGGTATTGTGGGGGCTAGGGCATTGGGGGGGTTAATGTGAGAGGATGGGGGTATTGTGGGGGCTGAAGTGGGGGAGGGGCAACAGGGCACTGGTTGGTGAATGTGAGAGGATGGGGTATTGTGGGGGAGGGGATACAGGGCACTGGTTGGTGAATGTGAGAGGATGGGGTATTGTGGGGGAGGGGATACAGGGCACTGGTTGGTGAATGTGAGAGGATGGGGATATTGTGGGGGCTGGCGCACAGGGGTTGATGTGAAAGGATGGGGTATTGTGAGGGAGGGTGGACAGGTCACTGGGGTTGAATGTAAGAGGATGGGGGTATTGTGGGGGCTGAAGTGGGGAGGGGCAACAAAGCACTGAGGGGTGCATGTGAGAGGATGGGGGTATTGTGGGGTCAGTGGGACAGAACACTAAGGGGTGCATGTGAGACGATGGGCTGTTGGGGTGTGGGTGGGGAACAGGGGAGGTAGGGGGCTTTTTTTTTACTTGTGAGCTCCTTAATACTTTAATAATAGATTAATATTTCAGTATTATTATAACAAGGGCATAGACAGACGGCCGTATAACTCATGCGAGGATCGCACTGAAATCCTCAGACTTGCTGGTACCGCTCCTGACATGAGCGCGACTGCCATGTATAATATATGGTATATACAGCGTAGTGTCGCATACACTGCTGTATTATACAATATACAACAGTTCTAATGCTCCATACCTAATATGCAGGATAATGTACAGTGTATATGATGTAACCTGTATAAGATGCGACATTGGCTTGCCCCCCCCTAGTTTTGATCCTGGGTACGCCCATGCATCTACGTGCATGGAAATAGAACTGTCAATCATTTTGGAGTGAATTGGAAAAAAGCCTGTTTGCGACCGCATCAAACTCATCTTGTGTCTCCCTACCATCCCAGGCAGGCTCTTCAAACTGTGCTTTCTCTAAAATGCCAAAGCTTTTCAGAGAAAAGTTATCATGCAGCTAGGATCTTATTCTTGCTGCTTGTGGTTAGGGAAGCATAAATTGAGAAAAGATTTCCCTTTAACTGGAAGACTGCAAAAAAGAATGATGCCCCTAGTCATACAGGATATAGTAAGTATAATGCCAGCATCTCTGCTTCCTCTTCCCTGGCAGAGATGCCGACGTTCTAACCGCCGCAGACCTACTCCTCCTCCTCTTTCTCCTGCTGTCCCTGTCATGTCTCCGGCATCTCTTCTCTCTGCCTCCACTCCCCAGCAAAGATGCCGACATACTCACCGCTGCGGTCCCGCGCTCTGTCCTCATCCTCCTGCAGCTGCCTGGTCTGTGAACTACTCACAGACTCAAACTGTGATTAGGGCGCACGCATGGTCCCGGTGTCTTAAAAGGACAGCACTGTCCTAAAGTGTCCCTAGCCAATGGCTGGGGAACACTTATTATTTAAGGCACCTCAATCCTGTGGGAAGTGCCTGTGCAATGTTGTGAGTTTGTTTCTAACACTCTTGTTAGTTCTCAGGTCCTAGTGCTCGTATTCCTGTATACCTGCCTGTCTGTCAGCCGTGTACGCCAGCCTGTCTATCAGCCGTGCCTGCCTGCCTGTCTATCAGCCATGCCTGCTTGCCTATGAGCCGTGTCCGCCTACCTTTCCATCAACCAGTCCAGCCTGCACCTGTCAGTGCCCTTCTTGACATCAGTCGGTCTCGTCTGCACCCCTAGTTCCCGTGTACGACATCGTCTGCTTCTTCTATTGAATCTTCCTTCCGGCCACCCAGCTACCCATTCCTAGCGGGTCAACTGCCAATTACCTATGGTCAGTCCTGATGTAGCACCTGGTCCACCTCCTTTGCCCCTCCTTGTAAGTTGCTGTGTATCCGAGGTCGGATTGGGTGATGCTCCTAGTTACGCCATTGCAGGCTTTCCTTGGGCCCTGGCACAGTGGTTCCACCAACCTATCCATTATAGTAAGTGCATGGACTAGCTGTCTATGTTTTGTATTTAAGATGAATGGTTGTGCACTTCATGAAACATTAGGCAACTCCTTAATACTCTAATTGCTGCTCTATGTGTGCCCTTCTCTTATTCCCACAGCACTGTGATCACCTACTGAAAATATGTAGAGTGGTCAAAATTAATGCTTAAATGTAGAAAAATATTTAGACTTGAGAGTCCTCAGTGGTTGATGCCTTTTAATGGCTAACTGAAAAGATGGTAACAAATTGCAAGCTTTCGAGACTACGCAGGTCTCTTCATCAGGCTGAGCTAATACAAAATCTGAAGAATCACATATTTATACACAAGAGGACACAGGAATAATGCAATAGGTAAGACATGTGACGTGAAGCAGAACTGTCATTATGGCCGAGGGATGAACATAAATATGACTAGTTCATAGATAAGGAGTGAAAGTTTTATTACCCTCTGATTGGGGTCTGGTATTGTGTTGTGATGACCCTAAAAGGTCAGGGAAGCTTAAATGCTTATATGTAGACACCATGCATTTAGAAAAATGAATTTAGAAAAATGCATGGTTCTTACAGTGAAACATGGTGGTGGCAGTGTCTATTATGTGGGGCTGCATGAATGCTGTTGGTGTCAGGAACTACATTTTATTGATGATATCATGAATTCACAGATGTACTACTCTCTATTGAAAGAGAAAATGTTACCATCACTTTGTGTCCTTGGTAGACTTTTCCAACATGGATAACAAAAAGAGAGAAAGCAATACAGAAATAGGTGCACACTAAGAATGAGCGAGCACTAAAATGCTCGGATGCTCGTTACCCGAACCAAGCAATTTCTAATGTTCAGATACCTATTTCAAGTCATTGGGAAATCCAAGCATTTTTCCAGCCGACCCTACAAGGAGGTCTGGGGGGCAGTGAAAATGTTGAAATGGAATGAAAAAGTACTGAATGGAAGAAGAACAGCATGGGGAAGAGTCCTTGAAGGATCTCTGACTTTCAGATCACTACTGAGAACAATAGTATCACACTTTTACTCCACTTTAATAACTGACAACAAAACATTCAAAATCAAGGAGAAATGAGTTTGCTGGAAAATAACATTCTTTCCTTTATAATGACTTGTATATAAGGCAAAATTTAAAAAGGATATAATTTTTATTTTATTGATTTTTAATGATTTTGTTATTAAAAAAGTAATAAAAAAATGGAAAATTCCATGTAATTCATGAAGAATGCAAGAAATACCAAAAATTAAATAGTAGAGGGACTCAGATACACCCTGTATTAGACATAAAGGAGGGCTTCATATACATTTTGTACAAATTATCATGTAGTAGTACTACTACACTCATCAAAGATCTGCGCACGGTGCAAAGCCTTTCAAATATTACAAACAGGGTCATCTATACACCCTTGAAGGCACCAACTGTAGTGTCTCATTCAAATATTGTGAGCACAGTATGTTGTGTTTTGGTAGCTGAAGAGAATAAGCAACAACGGCAATACACCAGAGAGGCTGGAACCTATTGGATTGCAGTACCCTGAACTAACCACACAACTAGAGGTAGCCGTGGAGCGTTCCTACGTTGATCCTAGAGCCTCGTCACAGCCTGAGAGATAACTACACCTAAAGGCAGAAAGATGAAAGCTATCTGCCCCGTAGCAGGTCCCCAAAGAAAATAGGAAGCCCCCAAACATGTAATGGCGGTTAGACAAGAAGAAGCACGGACACAGAAAATAGAATGAGCAAACGCTGAGGCCCAATCTGTCTGGACAGAAAAGTACAGGAAAGGATACTCACTGCAATCCAAAAAAAACCCTAAAAAAATACCAACTCTTCTGATTGCAAAAACACCTGAGATCACACGATCTCTACCACCTAAAATCAGATCTCTGGTGTAACAAAACTAAGCCGCAGCCACTGAAAAAACAGGAAAAAGCAAATGAACAAATAACAGTGGCTTCAGATAAACTGAGAGGAGCACAAGCCCGCGGAGGGGACCTGGCTGACCTCCACAGAAGTGCAGGGAACAATGCAAAAAGCAAGCACAAAAATAAAAGCAGAAAATATCTTATCTGATAGCAGAAGATGCAGGCAAGACTCAGCAAACTTCCAAATGAACCAGGAACCACAATTGAGACAAGAACAATTGATCACCGGCAACCATCTTGGGAGGGAACCTCCCTTATATCAGACCAGTCAGCGATCCCAGATTTCCATTCCTCGCTGAAAGGCTCAGTACTGTCTGTAACCACCAGAGGGAGCCTCTTCTCAGAAATCATCTCTAGCATATTCATAACACAGTATATTTGTGGTACTCCTACACTCATAAAAGATCTGCACTCAGTGCAAAGCCTTCCAAGAATTACAAGCAGGATCATTCATACACCCTTGAAGGCACTGAACCAGCAAACTGAGGACGTGGGCCAAGCATGGTACATGTGTGAGCTTACCAAGCTTCACAGCCACCACCAGGTTATGCCCATTATCACACATGACCATGCCTGGTTGGCGGTTCAGTGGTGAGAGGCACAGATCTGTCTGCTCTGTTATGCCTATCATAACTCTACTTTGGTGTGCGATTTGTCTCCTAGAGCCTGTTTCCACTTCACTTAGGTAGTGCTGCAGAGCTTCCAGTTTCCGGCTGAGGTGTCACGGGTGTATCGCCACGAAGATCATCGCGATTTCACATTCTGACTTCTCGCAGCTGAGTTGTTGGTGCTTAGTGTTTGTTGGCAGTGAGGGAGTTAATTCTACCTTTCTCTGTGCTTAGACTAGGTCCAGCCTCGCCCGGCTGCAGTGTATTAGGCACTAATTAGCTTCCTTCAAATACCTGCCAGTCTGCTTGAGAATTGTCGGTGAAAGCATTCATTCAGACCAGCAGAGCGGATCGTTTCTGAGAAGACTTAAGCTAAGAGTGCCTGTTGTGGTTTATCCTCTCCTCGCTTATTGTTTATCTCCTTAACCTTTTGTGTTCCCTCTGTAGTTGAAGTTTTGTATGAAAGGCAGTATTTACTTTACCCTTGTCTGTCTCGTTTGTCTTATACTGTTTGTAAGCTGTGACCTGCCCATTCCCTGTGGTGGTAATCAGGGTCCTTCTCAGGACTAGATTACAGTGGTCAGGGATCTACAGGAGACAGGGTTATGCTGGCGGCCTGGACCTCTGTACCATTAACAGTACCTCCAGGTAGAGGGACTAGTCAGGACCCCAGTTTAGGGTCAGCATAGACCCCGGTCCACCTCTATCCTGAGACAGCGTGACATTAGGTGGACAAAGTGCTCAGAGACACAAAATCAGAAATGGAGGAGGAGCAGGAGGGGGTGCAGGAACTGCTGTAGGAGGTGAAGGAAATCCTGATCAAAGTAGGGCCAGCAACCGTCAGCGTATACCACATGTACCATGCCAGGGAGGGACTTGGCCCCCACCTCCACAATGGTCACACAGTGTGACATTGGAGAAATGGAGCATCCCTGGCCACACGCGCTTGTCCACATGTTGGACATTTAGTGTACAATCCCTGTAACTGCATTGGAAAGGGCACGGGTGATGTTCCTGGACATGTGCTAGTACTAAGCGGGGACTTTACATCAGGAGAAAAAGTGGCGGCTGGGAACCGAGCACCGAGGAACGACTACCGCAATGAGTTGGCAGAAATCCTCCATGTCTACAAGTCAGAACAGCAACATTTCCGCAGCCTTGAGATGTGCCCTGGGAGGCAGTGATGGGTATAAGCATTTTGAGGCCGCTGGAGTGCATTGCAGTCACAGGTATAGCTGTAATTGCAATGCAGAACAAAAGTAAGTGTGGTCTTGGACAAGCTGTGTGCCCAAGGCAGATTTAAGAAAATCCGGCATGGGCTTTTATTTTTGGAGCGAACTACAGGATGGTAATGGGGCAGTTCCCTCCCTCCAGGCCTGGCCTTACAAGTAGCCCATGGATACAGATTCCATTTAAAAACCCTGCAGTAAAGAGTTTGGGTGTGTCAGTGTTTGTTTTGCCAGAGGCAAAGCAGTAGCTCTGCAACAGCTGGCTTGTGTGAGGTAACACAGAGCCAAGAGTGCAAATGCCTGGTACCCCTCAGTGTGACACAGTGGTGCAGTCACCCACGGCAGCTGGTCTCAGATTCGGACTGTTTTTACGTCCGACTGCAATCCATAGGATACGTGTGCTTTTCGTTTTGTGTGAGTTTTTGGACATTAACCACATTTCCTTTGAACTTTCGTGGGTCACTGCCTCATTACTGCATGGTGTGGACACTGCTGCACTACAGCCCATTTAGCGTTTGGGCTTGTGGGTGGTTTAATTGGAACTTTCTTTTTCAGTCCAAAAGCCTTGGTAGCAGGGACAGCTAAAAACTGTGTTGGGACAAGTTTTTGTCAGTGCCTGATGGTAGTGCTTCAGAATGTGCAAGGACAGGTGCAGGGCAGGAGTCATCTGCGCCAGTGTCATAAACCAGGGATTGGGAAGTACCTAGCAAAGGGGAAGAGGCAGTGGTGTCATTTGCTTGCACCAATCGTGAACCCAGGTGGTTGGCCCACAGACTCTTGTGCTTAGATGACATGTGCTTGATTATGCTGGTAGTGGTTAGGCTCTCAGTGGTCAAGCCCCTTCTGATCTTGGCATGGCACAGCTTGCAAATGACCATTTTTTGTCTCAGAACTCTCTTTAAAAAGATTCAGACTGGGGAACACATAACACTTTGATGAAGAAATCCATAAGTGTTAGTGCTCTGCAAAACAGTTGCCTGCCTTGTCCCTTTGGTCACTCCACTGCCTCTTCCTGCCTGTTTAAGTGCTGCTGATCCCTTCCAATCAGCACTCCTGGCCTCACTCAGAATGACAGCTTCCCAGGTTGGGTTGCTGACCTCGTCATCCACCACCTCATCTTCCACCACCACACCCTGATCCTCTTGACTTGTTGATTTATCAACCATCTGACTTATCGACAACTGTGTCTCATCATCATCTACCTCCTTATACAAAATTTGCCGTTCCCAACCGTCATCTTCTTGTGGCCATGGCTGTTCTAAGTTTTGTGAATCAATAAACAGCATCTCCTCCTGTCCCTCTTGGAACATGCAGCGTGAGAGGCCACGATCAAGAAATTATGTTGTAAATAGCTTCTTGGAGTGTCCTAGTGTGGGATCACTGGTCTTCTGGGACTCAACATGGTGGGAGGATGGAGGATCAGGGTGAGGTTTAAGTGATCCAGACTGTTGGCTGGTGATACTGGGTGGTGCAGGCAGTCATGCTGGAAGCATTAGCTGCTATCCGGCCAGCCACCTGTTTGCACTGTTGTCCCTTCCCACAAAGTAGAACAGGAAGCTATATGTCGTGGATGGGCGTGTTTCTTGTGCTCCAGAAACAGGTGTCGCACCTGCCCCAAGTCCTCGGCGTCTACGTGCGCCATCATCAGCACTTCCACTTCCCCGTCCCATACCACACACCTTACAAATTTTTTAATTGGTAGGTCTCTGGAAACCAAGCTGATTTTTAAGAAATTAAAAAATACATCAGTGGCAGCAGGCAAAACATTTTTTTTAAGTTTAATACTATCATAATGTAATACTAAACATGTACTACTCCACTGCCAACAATTTGAAGCCAGAAAAATTTTTGAATGCTTTTTTGGAGCATTGTGTACTACTAAAATGTAAAACAAAGGGCGTAATACTCTATGGATGACAAGTTCAATCCAGAAAAATGTTTGAATGCTTTTTTGGAGTGTTATATAATGTTGAAATGTAGCACAAAGCATGTAATACTCTATCATTGACAAATTCAATCCAGAAAAATTTTTGACCACTTTTTTGGAGTATTATGAAGCTCCAAAATGTAACAAAAAGCATGTAATACGCTATGGATGACAAGTTGAATCCAGAACGATGTTTTAAGACTTTTTTGGAGTGTCATATACCATCGTAATGTAGCATTAAAAACTTTAAACTGTATTGACAATATAGTTCATTTTTTCACCCAAAAGGAAAGAATGTGGTCAAGTCCTGCAGCTGCATATTTAGCAATGGACTGCAAAGCCCTAAGCTCTACCTAGAGGCTATATTCTGCCACTCTTCCTGCTCCTTTTACTGTTCCTAGGCTAAATGCAGAATGTGTCTGATAGAGGAAAGCACAAGATTAGCACTTAGAAGGACTGTTAGTATAATGGTCCAGCATCAGCATCAGTATCAACACTAGAGTGCTCTGAATAGTTAAACTGTGCACACATAGTCCTCGATAACTGCTCTCTCCCTCCAATCACAACTGTCCCTCAGCTGTGACACGGTATCAGTATGCTGAGCATGGTGACGCCTGACCTTTTATAACCTCTGATGAGGTATTGCTGCCAGCCAGTCACAGAAATGTTGAATGTTTATTGGCTCTGTAGCAGGTGCCAAACGTGTGTGATGGGGATTTGAGCTTCAAATCCGAGCACCAGCCAATGATCATCACATGCCGAACACATCCGAGCACCCACATGCTCGACTGATATCCGAGTATCACCGAGCACGTTCGCTGATCCCTAGTGCACACCAATAAATACAAAAAACTTTTTTTTATTTACACAGTAAAGCTTCAAAGTTAATAACCAATAAAACCTTAGTCTTTCCATCAGCATCAGATATAATAGATCAATCTACAAATATGAAAGCTAGGCACTTAAGTAATATATATATTGTGAGGCAGTGACCCCTGTTACAGCTAGGAGGCGCAGTATGTTCTCCTCAGAATACACACAGAGGCGTATTGAGGCCATGGTACAGCATGGCTGTCGCAGGCGTATCTGTGATTATGATGATGAGACAGTGACCGGCATGATTGTGAATGGCCAGTATGTGTCACAGAGACAGAGAAGGTTCTCTGCACTGTAAGCCCAAAATAATGTTGTGCTGGGACTTGTAGTTCCATGAGTTTTGTTTATTTTGTAAGGAGGGCTTACAGGGTTAGTCGGTGAGCTGGGCGGGACTGACTAACCACACACCTCCCACCTATGGGGGTGGCTACAGTGCTATAATGTGACTGAGGTCTGGTTGTAAGGTCCTGAAGGTCTCAATGTGGTAAGGTCCTGTGTGTGTGGACCGGATTTCTCAAAAGCACGGGTTGAGGCCATGGACCTGCAGAGCCTGTGACAGCCACTGCATTGGGGAAGCTACCGACCTACTGAGGGTCTGAAACTGTTGGGTGGCCTAGTGAGCAAGGCATTCCTCAGGAACCTAGGACTGACAAGGAGTCAGCATGTGGAGCAGGAGCTCCCGGAAGGTAACTCCAGATAAACGGGGTTTAATACGGCAGACGGGTATCTGCCATTGGAACTGACTGTTGGTGTTTGTTATGTTCCATGGCCTTTAATGAACTTTTCGGCGTGCAGTTACTCGTAACTGCAGGGAGTGCGAAGTCCGACATGCTTAGTGTTAAGCCGTGAACTGTGAAGTATAATGGATTGTGCGTGGTGCGGTTTATGATGGTCAAATAAACTGAAATAAGACTGTTTTGTGAGAAAAACGTGCCTGTGTGCTTTAATCCCGTTGACAAGCGAGTGTCCCCAGCACATACAGTAAGCGCTGTCTTACAGTATATATATACATTACAGACCAAAAGTTTGGACACACCTTCTCATTTAAAGATTTTTCTTTATTTTCATGACTATGAAAATTGTACATTCACACTGAAGGCATCAAACTATGAATTAACACATGTGGAATTATATACTTAACAACTGAAATTATGTCTGTAACAACTGAAATGATGTCTTATATAGGTTCTAGGTTCTTCAAAGTAGCCACTTTTGGCTTTGATGACTGCTTTGCACACTCTTGGTATTCTCTTGATGAGCTTCAAGAGGTAGTCACCGGAAATGGTCTCACAACAATTTTGAAGGAGTTCTCAGAGATGCTTAGCACTTGTTGTCCCTTTTGCCTTCACTCTGCGGTCCAGCTCACCCCAAACCATCTCGATTGGGTTCAGGTCTGGTGACTGTGGAGGCCAGGTCATCTGGCGTAGCTCCCCATCACTCTCCTTCTTGGTCAAATAGCCCTTACACAGCCTGGAGGTATGTTTGGGGTCATTGTCCTGTTGAAAAATAAATGATGGTCTGACTAAAAGTAAACCGGATGGAATAGCATGCCGCTGCAAGATGCTGTGGTAGCCATGCTGGTTCAGTATGCCTTCAATTTTGAATAAATCCCCAACAGTGTCACCAGCAAAGCATCCCCACACCATCACACCTCCTCCTCCATGCTTCACGGTGAGAACCAGGCATGTAGAGTCCATCCGTTCACCTTTTCTGCATTGCACAAAGACACGGTGGTTGCAACCAAAGATCTCAAATTTGGACTCATCAGACCAAAGCACAGATCTCCACTGGTCTAATGTCCATTCCTTGTGTTCTAGCAGCTATTTTACCATGAAGGCCTGCTGCACAAAGTCTCCTCTTAACAGTTGTTGTACAGATGTGTCTGCTGCTAGAACTCTGTGTGGCATTGACCTGGTCTCTAATCTGAGCTGCTGTAAACCTGTGATTTCTGAGGCTGGTGACTCGGATAAACTTATCCTCAGAAGCAGAGGTGACTCTTGGTCTTCCTTTCCTGGGGCGGTCCTCATGTGAGCCAGTTTCTTTGTAGCGCTTGATGGTGTTTGCAACTGCACTTGGGGACACTTTCAAAGTTTTCCCAATTTTTCGGACTGACTGACCTTCATTTCTTAAAGTAATGATGGCCACTCGTTTTTCTTTACTTAGCTGTTTTTTTCTTGCCATTATACAAATTCTAACAGTCTATTCAGTAGGACTGTCAGCTGTGTATCCACCAGACTTCTGCACAACACAACTGATGGTCCCAACTCCATTTATAAGGCCAGAAATCCCACTTATTAAACCTGACAGGGCACACCTGTGAAGTGAAAACCATTCCCGGTGACTACCTCTTGAAGCTCATCAAGAGAATGGCAAGAGTGTGCAAAGCAGTCATCAAAGCAAAAGGTGGCTACTTTGAAAAACCTAGAATATAAGACAATATCAGTTGTTACACACTTTTTTGTTAAGTATATAATTCCACATGTGTTAATTCATAGTTTTGATGCCTTCAGTGTAAATTTAAATTTTCATAGTCATGAAAATACAGAAAATCTTTAAATGAGAAGGTGTGTCCAAACTTTTGGTCTGTACTGTATATGTATAAAAACATCATAAAATATATATGCGTATATGCATATAATAAGTTAAGTGCTTTCACACAATAAATAAGATGCTTTATAGAATAGATTTGTCCACCTGGGACAAAGTAAAAATGTACAAAAAATAAAAATAAACATTTGTAAAAAAAAATTCCTAAATAATGAAAAAAAAATATTCCCCAATAAATTCACTTGTTTAATGTAAAAAAATAAAAAACAACAATAAAAGTACACATATTTAGTATCGCCGTGTCCGTAACGACCCGTACTATAAAACTGTCCCATTAGTTAACCCCTTTAGTGAACCCTTAAAAAAAAAGCAAGTCTAAAAAACAATGATTTATCATCATACCGCCGAACAAAAAGTGGAATAACACGCGATCAAAAAGACGGATATAAACAAACATGGTACCACTGAAAACGTCATCTGGTCCCGCAAAAACGAGCTGCCATACAGCATCATCAGCGAAACAATAAAAATGTTATAGCTCGCAGAATAAAGCTATGCAAAAATAATTATTTTTTATATATAATCGTTTTAATTGTATAAAAGCGCCAAAACATAAAAAAATGGTACAAATGAGGTATCATTGTAATTGTACTGACCCGAAGAATAAAACTGCATTATCAATTTTACCACACGCGGAACGCTATAAACGCCCCTCCCCAAAAAGAAACTCATGAATTGCTGGCTTTTGTTCATTCTGCCTCCCAAAAATCGTAATAAAAAGTGATCAGAAAATGTCATGTGCCTAAAAATGGTACCATTCAAAACGTCACCTCGTCCCGCAAAAAAAAGACCTCACATGACTCTGTGGGTCAAAATATAGAAAAATTATAGCTCTCAAAATGTGATGATGCAAAAACTACTTTTTGCAATAAAAAGCGCCTTTTAGCGTGACAGCTGCCAAACATAAAAACCCGCTATAAATAGTAAATCAAACCCCTCTTTATCACCCCCTTAGTTAGGGAAAAATAATAAAATTAAAAAAATGTATTTATTTCCATTTTCCCGTTAGGGTTAGGGTTGGGGCTAAAGTTAGGGTTAGGGTTGGGGCTAAAGTTAGAGTTAGGGTTGGGACTAGGGTTACGGGTGTGTTAGGGTTAGGTTTGTGGTTAGGGTTATAATTAGGGTTGGGATTAGTGTTAGGGGTGTGTTGGGGTTAGGGTTGGAGTTAGAATTGGGTGTTTCCACTGTTTAGGCATATCAGGGGCTCTCCAAATGTGACATGGCGTGTGATCTCAATTCCAGCAAATTCAGCGTTGAAAAAGTCAAACGGTGCTCCTTCCCTTCTGAGCTCTGCCATGCGCCCAAACAGTAGTTTACCCCCACATATGGGGTATCAGCATACTCAGGACAAATTGCACAATAACTCTTGGGGTCCAAATTCTTCTGTTACCCTTGGGAAAATAAAAAATTAGGGGCAAAAATATAGTTTTTGTAGAAAAAAATATGATTTATTATTTTTATGGCTATACGTTATAAACTTCTGTGAAGCACTTGGAGTTCAAAGTTCTCACCACACATCTAAATAAGTTTCCAAAATGGGGTCACTTGTGAGGGATTTCTACTGTTTAGGCACATCAGGGGCTCTCCAAACGCAACATGACACCTGCAGACCATTCCATCAAAGTCTGCAATGCAAAACGTCACTACTTCACTTCCGAGCCCCGACGTGTGCCCATACAGTAGTTTTCTCCCACATATAGGGTATCAGCGTATTCAGGACAAATTGGAAAACAACTTTTTGGGTCCAATTTCTCCTGTTACCCTTGGCAACATAAAAAACTGGGGACTAAAAGATCATGTTTGTGGAAAAAATATGATTTTTTTATTTTCACGTCCGAGCGTTATAAACTTCTGTGAAGCACTTGGGGGTTCAAAGCGCTCACCACACATCTAGATAAGTTCCTTTGGAGGTCTAGTTTACAAAATGGGGTCACTTGTGGGGGGTTTCCACTGTTTAAGCACATCAGGGGCTCTCCAAACGTGACATAACACCGTAGACTAATTCCATCAAAGTCTGCATTACTAAACGTCACTAGTTCTTTTCCGAGCCCCAACGTGCGCCCACACAGTAGTTTTCTCCCACACATAGGGTATCAACATGCTCGGTACAAATTGGACAACTTTTAGGGTCCAATTTCTCCCCTTACCCTTGGGAAAATAAAATATTGGTGACTAAAAGATCATTTTTGTGGGAAAAAATAGGATTTTTTTATTTTCATGCCCGGGCATTATAAACTTGTGTGAAGCACTTGGGGGTTCAAAGTGCTCACCACAGATCTAAATAAGTTCCTTAGGGGGTCTAGTTTCCAAAATGGGGTCACTTGTGGGGGGTTTATACTGTTTAGGCACATCAGAGACTCTGCAAACTGAACATGACACCCATCAAAGTCTGCATTCCAAAATGTCATTACTACCTTTCCGAGCACTGCCGTGCACCCAAACAGTATTTCCCCCCCACATATGGGGTATCAGTGTACTCAGGACAAATTGGACAACAACTTTTGAGCTCCAATTTCCTTGTGAAAAATCAAAAATTGGAAAATTGAGGACTAAAAAAATCATTTTTTGTGGAATTTTTTTTTTTGTTTTTACACCCAGGCATTATAAACTTTAGTTAAACATTTTGGGGTTAAACATGCTCCTAACAGATCTAGATAAGTTCCTTAAGGGGTCTAGTTTCAAAATTGTGTCACTTGTGGGGTGTTTCCACTGTTTAGGCACATCAGGGGCTCTCCAAACACGACATGGCATACAGCCAATTCTGCGTTGAAAAAGTCAAACTGCGCTCCTTCCCTTCCAAGCTCTGCCATGCACCCAAACAGTGGTTTACCCCCACATATTGGGTATCAGCGTACTCAGGACTAATTGCACAATAACTTTTAAAGTCTTGTTACCCTTGGGAAAATAAAAATTGGGGTGAAAAGATCATTTTTGTGGAAAAAATATGATTTTTTAATTTTACGGCTCTACGTTATAAACTTGTGTGAAGCACTTGGGGGTTCAAAGTGCTCATCACAGATCTAGATAAGTTCCTTAGGGGGTCTAGTTTCTAAAATGGGGTCACTTGTGGGGGATTCCCACTGTTTAGGCACATCATGGGCTATCCAAATGCGACATGGCGTCCAATCTCAATTCCAGCCAATTTTGGTTTGAAAAAGTCAAATGGAGCTCCTTCCCTTCCGAGCTCTGCCGTGCGCCAAAACAGTGGTTCTCCCCCACATATGGGGTATCAGCGTACTCAGGACAAATTGGACAACAACTTTTATGGTCCAATTTCTCATGATACCCTTGGGAAAATAAAAAATTGGTGACTTAAATATTACTTTTGTGGGAAAAAAATGGATTTTTTCTTTTCATGCCCGGGCATTATAAATTTGTGTGAAGCACTTGGTGGTTCAAAGTGCTCACCACAGATCTAGATAAGTTCCTTAGGGGGTCTAGTTTCCAAAATGGGGTCATTTGCGGGGGGTTTCCACTGTTTAGGTACATTAGGGTCTCTGCAAACTGAACATGACACCCATCAAAGTTTGCATTCCAAAACGCCATTACTTCCTTTCCGAGCCCTGCGGTGCGTCCAAACAGTATTTCTCCCCCACATATGGGGTATCAGCATTCTCAGGATAAATTGGACAACAACTTTTGGGGTCCAATTTCCTTGGGAAAAAAATCAAAAATTCTGGACTAAAAAATCATTTTTGTGGAATTTTTTTTTTCACACCCAGGCATTATAAACTTTAGTAAAACACTTGGGGGATCAAAGTGCTCACAACAGATCTAGATAAGTTCCTTAGGGGGTCTAGTTTCCAAAATGGTGTCACATATGGGGGGTTTCCACTGTTTAGGCACATTAGATGCTCTCGAAACGCGATATGGCATCCAATCTCAATTCCCGCCAATTTTGGTTTGAAAAAGTCAAACGGCGCTCCTTCCCTTCCAAGCCCTGCCGTGCGCCCTGACAGTGGTTTTCCCCCACATATGGGGTATCGGCGTACTCAGGAGAAATTGCACAACAACTTTTTCTGTCCATTTTTTCCTTTTACCCTTGTTAAAATAAAAAAATTGTTTGTAAATGATCATTTTTGTGTTAAATGTTCTTTTTTTCCTTCCAAGTTGCTTCAGCTCCTGTTAAGCACCTGAAGGGTTAATAAACTTCATGTGGCTTTGAGTACCTTGAGGGGTGCAGTTTTTATAATGGTGTCACTTTTGGGTATTTTCTGCCATATAGACCCCTCAAAGTGACTTCAAATGTGATGTGGTCCCTAAAAAAATGTTTTTTTTACAATTTGTTGTAAAAATGAGAAATCGCTGGTCAACTTTTAACCCTTATAACTTCGTAGCGAAAAAAATTTGGTTTCAAAATTGTGCTGATGTAAAGTAGACATGTGGGAAATGTTATTTAGTAACTATTTTGTGTGACATATTTCTCTGTTTAAAGGTAATAAAAATGAAAAGTTTGAAAATTGCTAAATTTTCTAAATTTTCGCCATATTTTCATTTTTTTCATAAATAACTGCAAATTTTATCGAAGAAATTTTACCACTATCAGGAAGTACAATATGTTACGAGAGAACAATCTCAGAATCGTGAAGATCCGTTGAAGCGTTTCAGAGTTATAGCCTCATAAATTGACAGTGGTCAGAATTGTAAAAATTGGCGCGGTCATTAACGTGCAAACCACCCTTGGGGGTTAAGGGGTTAATGTAACCCCCCCTCGGATTTCTTCGGACCAGTTCAATTCCATAAAATGTGACCCCTGCATAGGACTTATTATATTGTTCACAAAAGTGACGTGATAGGGGATGTCCTTTAAAACCTTTGCCTATGTTATCTAGATGTTCTTTGATGCTATCCTTAGACGTCTCTTTGTACGGCCAGCGTAAATTTTATTGCACTGGCATTCCAAGATGTAAATGACCCCTACCGAATGGCATGTGATCAGGGATTTTATATGGTATTTGGTTGCATTATTTGAGTCCCTGAAGGAAGTGTGAGAAACTTTACCACATTTTGTGCGTGTGCAGCATGAGCATCTGCAGCAGGATATAAAGCCACTAATTTTTGAATTAGCCAGTGTATGAGTGTTAATTGTCACTGGTTTTGTAGTGGGGGCTAAGATAAGGCCCAGATTTTGGGCGTTAGTATACACAAATCTTGGTTGGTCTGGTAATAGGTCGCAAATAACTTTATCTTCCTGCAACACTGGCCAATATTTCCTAATTATGTTATTGAATTTTTTATAATTTGAGTGAAATTGAGTAATGATAGGTAATTTTGAAATTTGTTCCTTAATAGTTGGGGAATGGGCCTGATTATTGTTTTTATAGAACATGGAATCTCTCGGAGTATTTGCTATTAAATTGGAAGCTTGGTTAAGAATCGCAGGGTTATACCCTTTTGAATTCTGCCATAAGGCGGTCAGATTCGGTGTAATAATCTTCAATGTTTGTACAGTTCCTGCGGATACGCATGTATTGTCCCTTAGGGATTGTGGTCAACCAGATTGGTAAATGACAACTGGTGACGTGAATGAAACTGTTTGAATCTGTTTTTTTCCTATAGCATTTTGTGATCAGTTTGTTATTTTCTACACATAGTGATAGATCTAGAAAATTTACACATGTCTGACTAATCGCAGGAGTAAATATTAGACCATAATCATTTTTATTTAAACTGGTGATGAATGATTGTAGGGATGCATGCGAGCCTACCCAGACAAATAAGATGTCGTCTATAAACCGACGCCACAAAATGAGGCCATCTAAGTGGGACACACAACATTAACCCCCTCATTATTATTTATTATTTTTTATACTTCTTCACAGATCCTCTTTCAAAAATGGATTTTATTAATCCTGAGTACTCAAGGGTATAAATCATAAATACTCCTTAGTCAGTGTTCAACATTCAATCAGCTCTCTATCTGCACCTAACCAGTGCGATCCAGAGTTTTTTCTTAATGGGCAGATTACAAGCAGCCACAATTGGAGGGCAGGTGGGCGGCGCTCACATTATATAAGCAGGTCATTGAGCTCAGGAAGGCACATCCCTGACGAAGAGGGCCAGTGAAAGTGCTTCCCCTGAGTTCGTCTCCTCCTCACCACCCAGTGATGTCACTGCAGTCCCGCCCCTTCCCTTCCCTCCATGACCTCAGCGGCACTTCCAGCCGGGGCACGCGAGGATCCGGCTTTTCCTCTCCCTGCCATCTAAGGCCTCTTTCACACATCCGTTTTTTTGTATAAGGCATGATCCGGCGTGTTGGTAAAAAAACGGATCCGGTACCGGATGCGTTTTTTTACCATTGACTTTCATTAGCGCTGGATCGTGCCTGATGTCATTGCGTTGTATCCGTTTTTGTCCGGATCCGGCGGAAATGTACATTCTGGCAGCCGGACAAAACGGAGCATGTAACGTTTTTTTTGTTTGCTGGAGCCTCCTGATGTGCCTGAAGCGGCGCATCAGGCGGCCGGAAACAATAGAAGTCAATGGAACCGGATCAGACTTTTGTGCAATCCGTCAAAAGTCTGATCCGGATTCTGGAAACCAAGGTCTACTACTACTACTACTACTACTACTACTACATTTTCCAGTGTCTCTGGGCATCCGAAACCCTCTTTTTCTGGGTTCAAAAGTTCAGGTCGGATCCAGCAAAAAAACGGATCTGTTGCATCAGTTTTTTTATTTCAGTGCCGGATCCGTCCCTTCAGGTGTTCGACGGATCATGACTGATACAAAAAAACGGATGTGTGAAAGAGGCCTAACAGCTGTGCCTGACGCCACGCACTACAGGCGCTCTGCACACTGTACCACCGACGATACAGCGGAGTTAAGGAGACTTGCCAGCATTGTAAGCTCTGATCACACTGTACTACCCATGGTATAGTGCAGATACCCCACGTAGGACACCTGTGTGCCTGTGCAGCATAATTTATCATACGCTATACTACCAACAATCTAAACAGTGAGTAACACATTTATTGTTTAATCTTGGCACAATACTTTTTGCACAAGTCTGCAGGGAGACCTAACTTTATATTTTATTATAATATCCATTTTAGTGCGCTCTGCCAATGAAAGGCAATTAAGGAGCCCACTTTTCAACCCCATACTATTTGAGCATCATACAATTGCACAAGTGCACTACCCCTCTATAGAGTACCCCCCACCATCAGTGAGTGTCTCATTAGTAACTTTAGCAACGGTATTTGTTTACCAGTATACAACTATTAAAACCTTTTAGTGTGCTAGGTACTTGGATCCGTATTGTGGCTTCATCACCAACCAGTACAAGCTTCCATATAAGCGCTGGAGGTGCATCTCCCTTCTTGTCCGAATTTTTCCACTTTATTACCAACGTATTAAAAGTAAGTACTCCTTACTCACCCTAAAACCTCAGCCCGGTGATTAATAGTCTTTATTCAGATCAAAAGTGTTCACAACAGCAAATACTGTTTTACCGAATGTTACTGATTTTTTCTGATTTTATAAAATTTTGCTCGTGTTTCCAATCACGAATCCGAATGTGCCATTTTCGTGCCGAATTTATATTTGGTGATCGTTTTCTGAACAAATTCGCTCATCACTAGTCAACAATATCAAAAAATGTAAAATAAGTATAGTGTGCAAGTTTAAGTTGCCAATCAACGAAGAGTTACCAAACGCTAAGTTAATAGCAACTACACTAAGGACAGTTTCTGGGGTCTGGTGAGATTATCACCTGGTTAGTAGATCATAGGTCTGTGTCTGCATGCTCCTAAGATGTGAATCCGAATCTGTTCAGTACTTATTAGTAGAAATGGTTTATTGTTGGTGCTGAGATTTGAATTGGTTGCTTGTTGGTGGTGACATACAGTATTAGTCATTTTCAAGAAAAACTGAGCAGTCATAAAGTGTAGTTCAAATAGAGAAAACTGGGGTAATAGAGTAAGAACTGTGCCCACTACCACTGGAGATTTGCGCTATTCTCATGTACATATGATGCCTTTTGTATTTCTTTGTTGGCATCATATACACAAACTTGTTTTTCTACTGCGGCATCTGTCTCTGTGCTGAATGCTGTTTTTATTCTAAGATTGTTCAAGGGTCTAACTTTAGGCTGTTTATTAGTAAGAAATGCAAATGTGTTGCATTACCTGCTAATGTATGTGATGTATTTTATCTGTGATACTCGGAGAAGGGTTTAATCGCCCTTTTTCTGACATAGCATTAGTGTAATGAATAAAAACATTACCTCTCTCCCAAAAATAAAATCATTTGTACGGAACTTTAGACAATAAGGTTGCTTAGCAAGTACTTTGCATATATCGATGAATAATTCAAAGCATCATATTTACCAGTTTGTACTTTTGAAATGATATCTGTTATATTAACATGCACATTAGTTTTTTCTCAATGTAACTGTTGTCGTCTAGAAATACTGCTATTTGCATTGATTCAGTTTTAGTACAGAATTTACTCTTTCTCTATGTTATTGCAAATGTTTTATGAGGCATGTTAAAGTTCTAAGATAAAATAAGAATCTTTATAAGAGATACTAAAGAACATTGCTGTAGTGTTACATTAACTATATTAGTCATTTTATGTTTCTTCTTCACTTGAGACTCGGTTTGTTTGAGTTTCCCCCATTTGGTACTGACGTAACGTAAGTAATCTATTTTTATTCTGGAACACTGCCTGTTAAATTTGTTTTTTGTCTAAAATTCTTAACAGAAGGATCGTTAGAGATAACTTTACAATATAATGATGACCAGATGCTTGGAAATTTAGACTTCGGGTTGTGTGAAATGGTTGAGTGGATTAACTGTGCAAGTGACAGCAGGTTGGTGTAAACTTATATAATGTTGAAGCCACTTGCTTTATTCATTACCAATGAAACCAATGACAAACAGATGGTTCTGGTTACAATAGCCTATGTGGTGTATGCACATTCCAGGAAAGCAAGTGGTAGCACTTATTTACAGGCAGATCACAAACAGATTTGGTGCCTTTTACATGCTGGTTGGGTTGATTCGGTAGAGTCTTGGTAGTCTTTTTTTCCGAAAGACATGGATTTTTGCCAATATGTCTGTCCAGGAGAACATTTATGGACATGCTTCTTTGAATCAGATTTTTTGGACAATTTATGTACAAAAGTTTAGTAGTTCAAAGTGCAGATTAATATCTATTTATGTTGGTAAATTTGATAGAATACTTCTCAAAATGTGTAAGTATTCAATATTAGGTTTGCAAAATAATTTGGTGACCTAGTACATCATTGCATTTCTGACACCCAGATCCAGCAATGATCAGCTATTTGTATCTCCATTGGCAGCTAGAAAAAATAGTGTGGGACACCACATCTTACACTGCATAGTGTCTGTTCTTAGTAAAGCAGCTCAGCTCATATTCAAGTGAATGAGAGTTTAGCTGCAGCACATGACAGCAGCCACTGAGTGTTCAGAGATCTGGTCTCCCATCTCTGAACAATTCTTACTTCTGAAAACTGTGTGACTGATACACAACTGATCATGGGAGAATCAAGTGTCAGACTGCCACCAATCTGATAGTGATGATCTATCCCAAAGATAAATTATCAAAATCCAAATTCAAGCCCTTGAGAACACATTTAACAGCTGTTAATATCCAAAAAAAACCCAAATTACAAAGAAATTTGGTGTCACCAACCCAAAAACTATATACCGTATATACTCATGTATAACCTGACCCGTGTATAAGCCAACCCCCATAATTTTGCCACAAAAAACTGGGAAAACTTATTGACTCGTGTATAAGCCTAGGTTGGAAAATGATTATGCCCCTATATATTATGCCCCCATATGATGTTCCACAGATTATGCCCCCATATGCTGCACAGATTATGCCCCATATGCTCCACAGATTATGCCCCATATGCTGCACAGATTATGCCCATATGCTCCACAGATTATGCCCCATATGCTCTACAGATTATGCCCCATATGCTCCACAGAGTATCCCCCCATATGTTCCACAGATTATTCCCCCACATGCTTCACAGATTATGCCCCCATATGTGTTGGGGTTCGAATTCCCACTGCTGCACAGGGGGAGTCTCGAACCAGTTCCGCTGCGGTCTCCCATTCATCTCCGTCCGCAGTGGAGCCTACTCAGCTTAGACGTCAGTCCCAGCATCTCGCCCAGTCTAACAGTGTGCAGAGGATTACTGCTGCTCCTCCAGGCTCTGCTATTGTGGCTAGTACTGGTTAGCGGCAAGCAGACGTCTTTTGGACAAAGTCCTTGTTTTCCCCTTCTGAGCATGCCCAGAGTGAGATCTCTCATTGGAGATCAGGGGTCACATGCTCAGGTACTGCAGCAGCTCCTATTGGTCCGTCAGGAAGGTCCTGTGACTACTGGTGTTCTGGAACAAGTTTCATTGGTCCTTGTTTCTGGCAGGTCCTGTAGCTGTTACTATAAAAGGGTAGCATGGCTGGGCTGCCATGCGCTAGTATCAATCTTTATATGCTATGCGCCAGTGTGGTCATGCGTGTGTGTGGTTAGGGCCCCGCTGAAATAAGCCCCTAGAATACCGACTTAATCGGTGAGGAGTTTGGTATGCTAGCTGGTCAGGGTCGGTGTCCTAGATGCCCTAGATTACCGGCATAACCGGTGAGGAGTTTGATTGCCGTATTCAGGGTCTGGCGTTCAGACGCCATAGATTGCGGGTGACTCCTGCGAGGACATTAGCGCATGATCACGTTCTATGTTCGCTTAGCAGTTAACTGTGTACCTGGGTGCCTGACAGGACACAGAAGTTTGTCTCAGCGGCTCTGTGACGTAACAGGGTTCGCTTTCAACGCTAGACAGCGCCCTAGCGTGTTTATTTTGCGACTCAGTTGTGTTAAGTGAGTTCGCACACATCGCCATATAGCGCTGCGGCACTCCTTCTAGCGGCTCTGTGGATTAACACAGTTCGCACATATTGCCACAGCGCGTTACGGCATTTATTTTGGCGACTCTGCGGGATAACAGAATTCGCTTCTTGCGCCATTTTACTAGCAGCAGGCTCCACCTGCACGGTGGACCCCGGGCTGCGAACGCACTTCTCCACATCATATATTTGGTGCATTCCGCAGACCCTAACAATATGTTCCACAGATAATGCCCCCATATGCTCCACAGATTATGCCCCATATGCTCCACAGATTAAGCCCCATATGCTCCACAGCTTATGCCCCCATATGTTCCACAGATTATGCCCCCATATGCTCCACAGATTATGTCCCCATATGTTCCACAGATTATGCCCCCATATGCTCCACAGATTATGCCCCATATGTTCCACAGATTATGCCCCCATATGTTCCACAGATTATGCCCCCACATGCTCCATAGATTATTACGCTGCTGCAAAAGAAAAAAAAAATTACATACTCACCTCTCGTAGCTGGGGGCCAGATGCCGGTGTCCTGAGCAGGCAGTGACACCGGCGCGCTCACTCAGGACCCCGGCACCTGAGATATTTACCTGTCACCGGACCGCTCCACCGCTGCACTGCTCCCTCTTCAGGGTCCTCGGCAGTGAATGATCAGACAGGGGGCGCGGCGCGCACTAACCACGTCATCACGCTCTCTGCCTGAACATTCACAGCCAGAGGAGTCAGACGAGGAGGTCGGAACAGTGCGCATCGGTGGTCCGGGGACAGGTAAATATTGCTATACTCACCCCTCCGCCGGCGTGTCTCTGCAGCCTCTACTCTTCTCCCAGCAGTCTCCGCAGCTCTTCCTTCCTACAGCGGTCACGTGGTACCGCTCATTAAAGTCATGAATATTTGCATATTCATGACTTTAATGAGCGGTACCATGTGACCGCTGCAGGAAGGAGCCGAAGATTGTGGGAGAAGCAGGGGGGCTGCAGAGACGCGCCGGCGGAAGGGTGAGTATGATCCGACACCCCCGCTCCCCTCCCCCGCTGACTCCCCTGTATATGACTCGCGTATAAGCCAAGAGGGGGACTTTCAGCCCTAAAAAATGGACTGAAAATCTCGGCTTATACGCGAGTATATACGGTATGTAATGGGTACTTAAAAGTGACTTGTATACTTATATGAAAGCTAAAAGACTCCTAAGGGTTTTGGGTGTATTATAGTATTGGAAATCGACAGAAGCATAATTTTATGGACTTGACCAGTGTGATCTCTGTAGAGTGCTAAGTGAACAGTTTTTAATTTGATCTGTAAAAAAAGGGGGGGCCATAGTTGAGTGTAGAAGTGATGCCACTGGAACACCAGCTATCCTTCTTTACAAAGCCTCTTCTGAATTGAATGGAGGTCGAGTTTTCGTGTCTCCACTCCATTCATTGTCTATAGTTCTGCTGAAAATAACGCCATTCCTGTGATTGCTGGGAGTACTAGTGGTTGGTGCCCTAGTGATTAGTCAGTTGCTCTTAACCTATCGATAGAAGAAATCTTAAATACAAGTTAACCATTTGTACCACCCTGAAGCCTATAGAAAATTTTATAGGAAATTAAGAGGCTAACACGAAACACCTAGAAACTCCTTTGAAATGCATCAAATCAATGTCAAATGTGCTTTGCATATGTGAACAAGCCGAGAGGCTGGGTAGTCAAGAGGTACTAGATCAAAAGCTAGGGAGGGTACATCATAGACAGAGGGGTGAGACAGTAGTCAGGTCTGGGGTCAGAATTTCAAGAAGGTAGCGGATCACACCAAAAAGGCTAGGCAAATGTAAGATGAAAGGCAAATCCAAGGTCGAGCAACAAAGATCAAAATACAAGACTAGGAGCACAGAGCACACACACACTTCTTGAGAAAAGCTACAATTGGCAGTAGTTTAAGGCAGAGAGCTGGATAAATAGGTAATTACTCTGAACAGGGGACATATGGATGAAGTCCCAGCACTCTCTGGCCCTGATTGGACTGCTAAACTGTCACTCAAGACACTGACAGCTCAGCACACCCATCATCCGATTGGACAGCTAAGCTGTTCATCAACATACTGACAGCTCAGCCTACCCCTGTCTTAGATTGGACAGTAGAACTGTCATTCACTGCATCCAAACACACAGGCGGAATCGTGATAGTACCCCTTCTTCTAGGGGTGCTACTGGACCGCAGGTTTCCCAGGAACCTATGATAGAAGGCCCTGACAGGATGATCAGCTTTCACGCATCAAGCTGGAACCCAGGATCTTTTCTTGGGTCCATATCCCATCCAATGAAAGAGCAAGGTTCTGGAGTAACAGCGTCCTATCAATGGCAACAATTTGAATGGCTTTTTCCAACTTAACTGTCCCTAATCCTTATCTCAGGACCAGTCCTGAATCAACAAAGTTGGCAGCAGGCTCACAATCAATAAAAGCTACTGCTGATAATGACTGGTTTTGGATAAGTAGTTCCACATTCAGCAGTACTTTATCTGAGGAGTAAAAAGTTGCCTGGAAATTTGGGTGACTTCCTTGACAATCATGCAGACTTAGGAATTTTCAAGAAGGCTTGCTTGCTTGAGGGCGTATCAAGCAGTCATTGAGAAAATGCCACCACAGTAAAGGCAATGACCAATATCGCACTACTGTCTTCTCTCAACGGTCCGAGAGCTGGCAGCTTCATGTTCCATCAGTTCTGACTCAGATAGATGGACAGATTAAGCGGATATGACTGAAACCACCTGTCACTAATCACGCCTCTCCTGAATCCTGTGATCCAACTGAATGGCCAGAGCCAGGGCCTCCACCAAGGAAAATGGTGGAGTATGCAGAGCCAGAGACAGGGGTGAGACAAAGATGTAGTCAGGTCACAGTCCAAGGTCGAAATTCCAAGAAAGTAGCAGATCACAACAAAAGAGTTAGGAAAACATAAGGTCAAAGACAAATCCAAGATCGAGCAACAAAGATCAGAATACAAAACTAGTATCACAGAGAACAAACATACCTCATGAGCAAAGCTAAAGTTGGCAGTAATTTAAGGCAGAGAGCTGGCTAGATAGGTAATTACTTTGAACAGGAAACACAGAGATGATGCCTCGGCATGTCCTGAGTCCTGACCCTGATTGGACTGCTAAACTGACATTGACAGCTCAGCTCTAGCATCCCACTGGACAGATAATCTGTTCATCACCATACTAACAGCTCAACATGCTCATGTCCTAAATTGGACGGCAGAATTGTCATTCACTGAGTCTTGACACGGATAGGCGGTATTGTGACAGTTATAAACTCTCTGCCACAGACTAAGGTTTCACTTATCTCAGAAATACTGAACCATGTTTGAATCACAAAACCTGTCTTGATTGCCAAATCTTCTTATATGAGCTAACTATCACATATAAACCTATGAGACAGGGAGATCATGTCAGGAGATCTGGCAGTTTTGCTTTATACTGAAATCCAAGCATGGTCCATATTTGATGGACATGTGGAAACAGCTTAACACTTTTTTTCTTTGTTTTGCTGCTTTTCTCTCACTCTCCGTCTATAGTCTTTCTTTTTATTTTTTGCAGTTTTACCTTAAATGTGTCACGCACAGTGTAAGAAACACTAAATGTAACATGAGGGGATAAGGGAAAGGGAACCCAACACTAGGAAAGGAGGAGTGGAGACGACTAGGTAGATCTAACTTCACCGTGTCTGCCCTAATCGTCCCTATATAGATTCAGCACCTATCGCCGAGTAGGATACCTAAACCCTGCCTGACTCTGTCAATAAGCCCTGCACAGGAAAGGACAGGATGACCAGTAGTCAATCCCAACTACCAATAAAGACAGATGGGATCCACAAACAATGGGATCACTTAGCTTGAGAAGACTCAGAGAGAAACACAGATGTCCTCCAAACAGCAAAGAGGTAGATAGCCGACGGCTATAGATCCAAGCCTCAACAGGGGGAAATGGAAATATCACTGGCCACTCCCAGCAGCAAGCTGGGAATTATAAACACCCAGGTCCAGGTGTGTTCATTAGAGCTGGGGGAAAGTTGCCACTGGGTCATAGTCAGAAGGACCAGGAAGAAGTCTGTAAAGCAAACTGCTGAGACCTTCTGCAGCCAGATGCAGTGCGACAGTCTGCAGCCTCTGACATACACATGACAGTACCCCCCTTCTATGAGCAGCCTCTGGACACTCAGGACCAGGTTTCTCAGGATAAAAAGCATCTTGCAATCTCTCTGAATTGCCAATCCACAGTTGGATTATGCTTCACCAACCAGGGCAAAACCAGAACAATTGGAGTGTGGACATCCTTCAGGACATAACAAGGGATTACTTCATAATTTAAAGACCCCCACATTCAGTCTTATGTTATGAACAATTTGTGTCAGTGTTCTCTGTGCAAGTGGAGCTTAGTCAAAGGCGCAAATAGGAATAGGTTTAGCAAAGTTAGAGCAGACAAAACCATGAGTCCTAGCAAACTCTGCATCCACCATACTGACTCCAGTTCCAATGTCTGCAAACACAGACATTTTTTCAGACCTACACTCTAGCACCACCACTGCTACCAGGACAAAATGAGAATTGCAGCTTGAAGACGAACATACCACTTGAGTATCAAGCTCAAGACTCCCAAGACTTAATCAAGTATCTTTTTGCTTTGAAATTACAGGACATGCCCCTATAAAATGTCCCTTCTTCCCACAAAAAAATGCACCCCCCAACTGCATGGGTTCCTCTAACTCCGTAAGTATTGGTTCATCCTCGGACCTTCCCTCTGACACCTGGGTATTGTCCCTGAAAGAGGGCTCAGAAGGAGGTGGCCTTACTCATCTGTACCTCAGGCGTCTATCCACCCGAGTAGCCAAGGACATGGCAACCTCCAATGACACAGGAGTCTCATACTGTACATTGCTAATGTGTTCTTTAACCTTTCAATGAGTCTCTGAAGGAATTAACTTCTGAGAGCTGGGTCATTCCATTTAGTATCAGTTGACCATCTACGGAATTCAGAGCTGTAAGTCTCCACTGAAAGATTCCCTTGCTGAATGCAACGCAGCCTGGATTCAGCTAAGGAAATATGGTCAGGATTATCATAGATAAGGGCTAAGGCCCTGGAAAACTCTTCTACAGACTGGAGACACATACAATCCTTTGGCAGATAAAAAGCCCAGGACTGAGGTATCCCCTGCAACAGGGAAACAATAATTCCTAGTCGTTGCTCCTCATCTCCAGAGGAGTATGGACCAAGTTTAAAGTACCATTTAAAGTAAAGTACCATCCCTCGACTTGGTTTTCTCCCAGCTTTGCTCAGTGGATGATTTCACAAATTCCCCTCTCCCGCTCTCTGACCACAACCTTCTTTCATTCACTATCAAGAACTGCCATCCCGCTCAGGTCACCCCAACTTTCCACACATATAGAAACATACAAGCCATTAACACCCAGAAACTTATGAAGAACTTGCAGTCATCGTTGGCCCCTATCTCCTCTCTCTCATGTCCAGATTCTGCACCGAAGCATTACAATGAAACCCTGCAAAGTGCCCTGGATGAAACTGCACCTCCTATACATAGAACAATACGACACAGACGCCGACAACATGGCACATGCTGCAAACACGTTTCCTGCAGCGGTGCTTCAGGTGCGCCGAATGTCTGTGGATAAAATCTAATCTATCCGAAGATTTCATACATTACAAGTTTATGCTTAAAACATACAATTTTGCCCTTCACCTCTCCAAACAAACCTATTTCAACACCCTCATCACCTCTATCCAATAACCCCAAATGTCTCTTTGACACTTTGCACTCCCTACTGAACCCAAAAGTACAGGCTCCAACCACAGATCTCCACGCTGACGATCTGGCCAATTATTTCAAAGAAAAAATTGACCACATCCGACAGGAAATTATCTCCCAATCCCCTCATACCATGCACTGTCCTCCCTCCCCCACTGCATTCAGCTCACTCTCTGATTTTGAACCAGTCACAGAAGAAGTAGTAATCAGGCTGAGTGACCCCATTCTGTCACATCTCCTCAAGTCCATTTCCCCTGCTGTCACCTCTCACCTAACAAAAATATTCAACCTCTCTCTCTCTTCCGGTATCTTTCCCTCCTCATTTAAACATGCCATCATACATCCATTACTTAAAAAATCATCACTCGACCAAAACTGTGCCACTAACTATAGACCTGTCTCTAATCTTCCCTTCATCTCTAAACTCCGGGAACTCCTGGTCCACACCCGTCTTATTCGCTATCTCTCAGATAACTCTCTTCTCGACCCTCTTCAATCTGGTTTCCGCTCTTTACACTCTACTGAAACTGCCCTCATTAAAGTCTCTAATGATCTACTCACTGCTAAATCTAATGGTCACTACTCCATGCTAATTCTCTTAGATCTCTCCGCAGCATTCGACACTGTGGACCATCAGCTCCTCCTCACTATGCTACACTCCATTGGCCTCAAGGACACCGTTCTCTCATGGTTCTCCTCCTATCTCTCTGACCGTTCCTTCACTGTATCTTTTGCTGGTTCCTCCTCCTCTCATCTTCCCCTTACTGTTGGGGTTCCTCAAGGATCAGTCCTAGGCCCCCTCCTCTTCTCTTTGTATACTGCCCCTATTGGACAAACAATAAGTAGATTTGGTTTCCAGTACCATCTCTATGCTGATGACACCCAATTATACACTTCTTCACCCGTTATCATGCCTGCCTTTTTAGAAAACACCAGTGATTGTCTTACCGCTGTCTCTAACATCATGTCATCCCTCTATCTCAAACTGAACCTGTCAAAAACTGAACTCCTCGTGTTTCCTCCCTCTACTAACCTACCTTTGCCTGACATTGCCATCTCCGTGTGTGGTTCCACCATTACTACCCAGCAACATGCCCGCTGTCTTGGGGTCATACTTGATTCCAAGCTTTCATTCACCCCCCACATCCGATCACTGGCTCGCTCTTGTTATCTACACCTCAAAAACATCTCTAGAATTTGACCTTTTCTTACTTTCGACTCTGCAAAAACTTTTACTGTTTCTCTTATTCATTCTCGTCTGGACTATTGTAATTCTCTACTAATCGGTCTCCCTCTTACCAAACTCTCCCCTCTCCAATCTGTTTTGAATGCTGCAGCCAGGATCATATTCCTCACCAATCGTTATACCGATGCCTCTACCTTGTGCCAAACTAAAGAAATGCAATTCACCGCACACACTAATGGAATTCAATTGCAAAAAGTGATAATTTTATTATACTCCACATCCATGAACGAAGTGCCACATTGATAAATAGAGCATGTAATTATAGCATAAATACCCATACATTAACAAATACCCGACGTTTCGATCCTCCCGGATCTTAATCATGGGGTACTTAATAATGGGTAATTCAGAGTTAGGGCACTTGGAAAGGCCAGAAATAAATGTCACTTTCTGTAATCGTCAAATACTGTAACTGAGCAAGGTATATGCCACACGTAAAGGGCGTTTTGTGCCTTGTAGAAAAAATGCTGTATATAGATATCAGAGGAATGGCGGCGCTCCCGCGCCCTGCCACGGCTGCTAGATGTGGCATCCAGCAGCCGTGGCAGGGCGCGGGAGTGCCGCCATTCCTCTGATATACCTTGCTCAGTTACAATATTTGGCTATTACAGAAAGTGACATTTATTTCTGGCCCTTCCAAGTGCCCTAACTCTGAATTACCCATTATTAAGTACCCCATGATTAAGATCCGGGAGGATCGAAACATCGGGTATTTGTTAATGTATGGGTATTTATGCTATATTTACATGCTCTATTTATCATTGTGGCACTTCGTTCATGGATGTGAAGTATAATAAAATTATCACTTTTTGCAATTGAATTCCATTAGTGTGTGCGGTGAATTGCATTTCTTTAGTTATCTCTGGTACCTTATGGTCCAAATTCACCAGCACCTTTACGCTCTTGACCTGAGTGCACACCCACTTCCCTACTACTTCTACCTTGTGCCAGTCTTTACACTGGTTACCCATCCACTACAGAATCCAGTAAAAAATTATTACCCTCACTCACAAAGCACTCCATGGCTCAGCACCACCCTACATCTCCTCGCTTGTCTCAGCCTACCATCCTACCCGTGCCCTCCGTTCTGCTAATGACCTGAGGTTAGCATCCTCAATAATCAGAATCTCCCACTCCCGTCTCCAAGACTTTTCACGTGCTGTGCCAATTCTTTGGAATGCACTACCCAGGTTAATACAATTAATCCCCAATCCCCACAGTTTTAAGCGTGCCCTAAAAACCCACTTGTTCAGACTGGCATACCGCCTCAAAGCATAACCTAACTATCCCTGTTGGCCCATTCAAAAAAATTTTCTACCACAATCAGGTACCTCTTATTATTTTCTCACCCGCTTTATGCATTTAATAGCCCTCCGTGTCTGTACTGTTACATACTTTGGCTGTTAACTTGTTCATGCAGAATTACATGAACACCCTATTCTTACAGTATGGCTGGTCCGAACAATGAAAGCAATTGTTACCATCTACCTTTTGTGTTTCCCCTTTTTCCTCATAGATTGTAAGCTTGCGAGCAGGGCCCTCATTCCTCTTGGTATCTACTTTGATCTGTGTTTATTGTTATGCTGTAATGTATATTGTCTGTATAAGTCCCCTCTATAATGTAAAGTGCTGAAGAATATGTTGGTGCTATAGAAATAAAATTATTATTATTATTATTACTATTTGCATGCCTCCTGAAACACAGAAAAACTGTCCTTACCCCTAAAAAACCTGTCCGGGAGGGCAATTTTGGGTTCAAGCTAGCCGACCTACCCACAGATTCCCCCACAGTAGGAACCTGCGGCTGCTGCCATTGCAGCTGAACCTCAGAACGAAGGTCAGTCAACTCCAGTACCAATCTCTGCCGCTGCTCTGCCAGCATAGAAATGGGATCCATGAACCCAGCAAAAGAAGAAAAACCCACACTGAAAAAAACACACCCCAAAAAAAAACAGTTTTTTTTTTCCTTTACAAGCAGGAACGGCTGGTGACAATGTCACGCACAGTATAGGAAAGACTAAGTACAACACAAAGGGAAAAGGGGAAGGGAACCCAACACTAGAGAAGGGGTGAGTGGAGAACCCCAGGCAGATTTAACGTCACTGTGCCTGCCCTAATTGTCCCTATACAGGTTTCACACCTATCGCCTAGCAGGATACATAAACCCTGCCTGACCTTGGCGATAAGCCCTGCATAGGCAAGGACAGGATAGGCACTAGACAATCACCACTACCTCTAAATACAGATGGGATACACAAACAAGGGTAACACTTGAAGACTCAGAGAAAAACACAAGCGTCCTCCAAACACCAAAGAGGAAGATAGTCAACTGCTATAGCTCCAAGCCTCAAAAGAGGGAAATGTAAATATCAAGAAAGATGGGAGTTATAAACACCCAGGTGTGTCCATCAAAGCCGGGGGAAGGTTGCCACTGGGTCGTAGAGTCAGAAGGACAAGGAAAAAGTCTGCAAAGGAAACTACTGAGACCTCCTGCAGCCAGATGCAGTGCAATGTTAACTTCTTTAATTACAAAGCCTCATACACCATATGTGGTAAGTATACTCTGGTGTAAGACATTTAAAATAAAACTCTGGGCTGAAAAAGGAGCCTTTGCTTTGCAGTTTTGAATGGGCAGCAGTACTTGTGAGAAGAACTGACGCTTTATGCTGTAGTCTATAGCTACCTATTCACTCACACATTTCTTCTTTTTGTATATCACTAAGCTATCCTCTAATGCTAGCAACTCTAACAAGTTTGCAATATTTGTTTGGCCAAAAAAAAGTAAAATGAGGCTTACAGCACAATCATAGAATCATGGAATGGTAGAGTTGGATGGGACCTCCTGGGTCATCTGGTCCAACCCCCTGCTCAATGCAGTTCACTATATCATCCCAGACTGATGTCTGTCCAGCCTCTGTTTACAGACTTCCATTGAAGGAGAACTCACCACCTCTTGTGATTGCCTGTCCCCCTCGTTAATCAACATTACTGTCAAAATGTTTTTTCTAGTATCTAATCTGCGTCGCCTCTCACTCAGTTTCATCCTATTGCTTCTAGTCTTTCCTTGTGCAAATGAGAATAAAGCTAATCTTTCTACAGTGTGACAGTACTTGAGATATTTGTAGCCAGCTATTAAGTCTCCTCTCAGTTTTGCTTTCTCTTTTGCAAGCTAAACATTCCCAAAACTTTCAACCATTCCTCGTAGGCCATAGTTTGCAATCACTCACCTTCCTGGTAGCTCTTCTAGGAACTTGCTTCTCTTTTTCTATGTCTTTTTTAAAATGTGGTGTCCAGAACTGGACTCGATATTCCAGATGAGGTCTGACCAATGAGGTGAAAAGGGGGATAATTACTTCACGTGATCTAGACTGTATGCTTGTGGTAATGCAACCCAGAATTGTGTTTGCCTTTTTTGCTGCTGCATCACACTGTTGACTCATGTTCAGTCTGTGATCTATTAGTATACCCAAGTATTGTTCACATGTGCTGTTACGTAGCCCTATTCCTCTCATTCTGTATATGCTGTTTTCATTTTTCTTACCCAGATGTAAGATTTTGCATTTTTTAGTGTTAAAAACCATTCTGTTAGTTGCTGCCCACAGGTTAAGTTTGTTTAGATCTTTTTAAATCCTCTCTTTTCTTTAGTATTAGCTATCCCTACTAGCTTTGTGTCATCAGAAATTTTAATCAGTTTACCATCAATTCCTTCATCTGAATCATTGATAAAGATAATGATTATTGAACAGCACAGGGCCGAGGACAGAGCCCTGTGGTACCCCACTTGAGGCATTCTTCCAACTGCATGTGCAGCCATTTATGACCACCCTTTGGGTTTCGATCACTAAGCCAGTTATGAATCCACCTAATAGTTGCCTTATCCATTCCATACTTGGTCATTTTTTCAATAATGATGGTATGAGATAGTTTGTCAAATGCTCTGCTGAAGTCAAACATGCTATATCTACTGCGTTCCCCTGATCCACCCAGTCAGTGATTCTATCATAGAAGGAAATTAAGTTAATCTGACATGACTTGTTAGTTACAAACCCATGCTTACTTAATCACTTAATTCTCATCCAGGTGCTTGCATACATGTTGTTTAATAAATTTGTTCAAAGATCTTTCCTGGTATAGAAGTCAGGCTCACAGGTCTATATTTGCCTGGATCCACCTTCTTCCCGTTTTTGACGATAGGGACAACATTTGCTCTTCTCCGGTCTTCTGGGATTTCTCCTGTTCTCCAAGAATTTTTAAAGATTATGGAGAGTGGTTCAATAATTTCCTCTGCTACCTCCTTCAGTACCCTAGGATGTAATTCAAGTGGACCTGAAGACTTAATAATGATAATAGTAATATTTATTTTTATTTTTATATAACGCTAACATATTCCGCAGTGCTTTACAGTTTGCACATATTATCACAACTTGAATTAACAAAACTTGAATTCATTTATCTTAGCTTAGCATTCCCTCACTATCTCTCTGTTTATAGATAGTGTGGATTCTTTTATTCCTTCAATAGTACTGTGAAAGTGAAGATCAGTTGATGTTCCATTTACTTTCTGAGAGAAAACAGGTGCAAAATTGAAATGTAAAAGTTTGGTCTTCTCAGCATCATTTTTTACCACTTCAGCAATTTTATGGCATCTTTGACTTTTCTTTTACTTTTGACATATCTACAAAATCCCTTTTTATTGCTTTGCCATCTCTTGCAAGCCTTAGTTCATTATCAGCTTCAGATAATCTGATGCGTGCCCTCCAGGTTCTGCAAACAGCATTATATTCTTGTTTAGATATGCCTCTCCCTGGTTTCTTAGATGCTTTGTATTCTTCCCTCTTTTAGGTATTGTTAACGATTGGGCTTTAAGAATCTCATTTTTTTAAATTTCCCATCATTCCTGGACATTTGTGTTTTTAAGGACATCTAGCCATTGGATCCATCCTGTCCTTTTTCTTAGTCCCTTAAAATTTGCCTTTCTGAAATCCAACGTTAAAGTTTGAGTCTTTACAAGTCTTCCTCCTCTAGTTATCCAAAATTCAGTAATAGCAAAATTGTTTGCTCCTAGAGTCCCAGCCACCCTTACCTCCTCAACCATTTCCTCCCTGTTTATAAGGATTAGATCCAAGGTAGCAGATCCCCTTGTTTCCTCCTCTACCTTTTGGAAGATAAAGTTGTCAGCAAGAGAGAATAAGAATTTGCTGGACCTGTTACTTTTGCCTGAGAGAGATTCACAGCAAATGTCTGGATAGTTGAAATAGTTCATCCATGTATTCAGCTTGCCCAGGTGGCCTATTGTAAACGCCTACAATTGTGTCCTTTCTGTTGTACTCTTCTTGTATTCTTACCCAAGCAGTTTCCACAGAACTCCCAGTCTCTGAAGCTTCAATCTCCGTGGAAATATACACTTTTCTTACATACAATGCAACACTTCCTGCTGTGTTTTAAGTCTGTTTCTTGCAAATAAGTTGCATCCTTCTAGCCCTGTATTCAAATCATGTGTATAGTTCCACCATGTTTCAGTGATGCCAATGACATCATACTTCTTGTCCTGTGTTAGTAGCTCCAATTCTCCTTGTTTGTTTACCATACTCTGTGCATTTGTATAGAAACATCTTAGTTTGTGATTGGTTACTCTTTCTCCAATATTTTTATTATTCTGATTTTTTTTGGCTTTGTTCTTCCTTTCCATCTCTCCCAGTAGTATCTGTCCACTGTATGGCTTTCCCTGCCATTTTGCTTCCCTTCACGCAATGTTGTTCTAGATTAAAGTTCTCCTGATGAGTGTAGCAAGGTGACTTCTAAATACAGTATGTTTTTTCCAGTCTTGGTAAGGTGCAGCTCATCTCTAGCGAGCAGTCCATCATATAGGTAATTCTCTCTGTGATCCAGAAATCCAAATCCTTGCTGTTGGCATCATCAACATAGCCAGTTGTTTATCTCTAAAATCTTGTTCAACCACCTTGTTCCATGGCCATCCACTGGGAGGATAGTTGAAAAGACCACCTGTGCTCTCAGTTCTTTCACTTTGTCGTCTATGTCTTCAATGTCATCTCAGATGGTTTCCAGGTCCTTTATTGCGGTGTCATTTGACCCCACATGTATTAGCAGGAATGGGTCCTGTCTGTCGGTCTCAAGAGTCTTGATAACCTGTAAGACCCATCTTTGATTTTTGCACCTGGAAGACAGCACAATTTTCTTGAGGTTATATCATTTCTGCATATTGCAGTCTCTGTTCCTTTCAACAGGGAATCCTCTATGACCACCACTCTCTGTTTCTTCTACATAACATTTTTCTTTCTCCATCCAGGAGGGAGCTCTTTCAAGGTTGTCCTTTGTGGACTACATCTTATTTTGATGTATTTGATAACCGTTCTCCTGCGCAAGAGCCTGTTACTGGTTCCAAATATTCTACTGTACTATCTACTGTTGTGCCTTTTTCTTATTAATCGATTTGTAATCCTGCCTGAAGAAGGAGCCCCTGTGCTCTGAAAGCTTGCAAACATTATTTTCAGGCTAGCCAATAAAGGTATCACTCTGAGAATACTTTTGTCATCATTGGGCAAAAAAGTATTCACATTGACAACAGCAATGTATCACTTACCTGGCTGCTTGCTGTCATTTTGATAAATTCACTATTTTATTTGCTGCAGATCTACTAGTTATCAAAATGCTGATTGGCCGCTTCATGTGTACACTGTGCATAAACAGAAAACTGCAAATCAGTGGTGGAAGCATCCAGGGTTATATAGAATACATAAATATGGAGGACTATATGGCAGCAGGTTTGCGTCCTATAGTGATAAAATTAATATTTTATGAGCTGTAGATTATCAAAACTATAACAAGCAGCCCAGAAAGTGACACATTACTGGAATCTCTGCATTATGCTTTTCTCAGATTAGCTGGCAAATACCTGGTGACAGATTCTCTTTAAATGATCTAATTAAAAGGAACCCCATTTCTAGATGTGGTAATAACGGCATGGCTGTATGGGCTCTTGTCCCCCAATAAAATGACACCTATTTGTAGTGGGCATGGTGACAGGTTTCCTTTAACAAGGTTAGGAAGTACAATTTTCTTTGTTTAATTTATCACTGCATGTAAAACTATGGACTTCCAATTTGATTGTTGTCACTAGCATACATGCCTTTTCCATGTTCAGGATTATTAATCCATATATGCTCTTCTATGCTTGATAAACTTGCTATAATTCATAGTGGCAGCTACAAAAGGTTTATGCCATCACTATCACTATCCTCTTTGGTATGTGAACCTTCACATATATGTCACCGATGATGCCTGTTGGCTCCTTAATTTGTACAATCCAGCAGTACTTGTGCCATGCTTCTCCCTTTGAAATCTTTCTTGTGTCTGCTTGCCACTGCTCTAGAAATGTCTTTTCTTATTGAGCCTTTCATGTGGGCATTACTGTGCTGTCTTCCATTGTCACAATGCCTTTTCTTTAATCTGAGAATTGAAAATTCCTCCTGAGCTTGTTCAATCTGCTCCGCTTTCTTCATTGTTCAATCACTTTTCTGTTCAATCATCTTTTACTTTAACTTTATAAAATCCACTATAACACAATAAATTGAAAGTTTTGCAGTAACCATGTAGCATTGCAGCTTGTTCCCTGGAACTGGGGCAATATTAGATCCATTATTACAGCAAATGTAGAAACTTTGAGTCTAAAACCCCAAGCTGAGATGTCAGTGTTCTGCATGTCATAGTTCTGCATCTGCCATTTTATAGGCAAATATGCTTAAAATACAAGTACTTCTATGGATAATAATTGAACTTTACATTTTGGACATGACATATTTGCATTATTAACTAATTTTTACTGCCCATTAATTTTCATAATTCTATGATATTAAGAGCATGTGATGCTCTTGGCAAAGATACAGAATCTCTTCTGTGATGAATAATATAAAATATTCTGCAAAATGGGATTATTTTCTAAAAATCGTAAAATGTGGACAAAATTAGCTTTTTTAACTTTTGGTACCTTGTGCAGGTTTTACATATGTATGTAATGATACAGCTAGTATTATAAATTACTAGTGCTCGTGTTTTCTTAATTTGACAGTTCATTGAGACACATAACATTCTTATCCTTGGTGACATACAATTTTGTGTCTGATTTTTTCACAAATATATCATGACAAATGACAGCATTCTTATCAAGGGCCTTGCACATGACATCTGACATATCTGAAAAGAGCAGAGAAGAAGATGCCGTTACCGAGTTCTTAGTAAGTTAAAAAAATAAGTAATGCACCAGCTAAGTCAAGGCTGCTTTATGGAAGCAAAATGGTTTATGTACAATAAGTCCAAGGTCTTTATCTGGTATACCACATGGCATCATTTTCCAGGATTTGTAATATACTTCAATGTCTCAGCTCAGTCTTCATTCACCTGTCAGTCCAAAAAAATTATTCTGCCCATAAGCAATATTTAACATGGATATTGATTGAGGATTATTAGCTAAGTGTACCAATTTTCAGCCAATTTTTTTTAATTACCATAAGTCAATGATATGATATTTGCTATTGAATAGACTAATCTTAAAAAAAAATTCAAAATTTACATTTTGGAATCCACTCAAAGACAAGTTATTTTTTCTGCTGTTTTCAGAAAAGCCTTAATGAAATAAGAGTAATATAATAACTCACCACAACTAATATAACAAGTGGTTCTCCAAATTTAACACAAAATGCCACTTTTACTGACTACTGCAGTTATATAATTATTTAACCCCTTCATGACAAACATCTCTTGTACTCAGAAGAGCACCTTTTGGCTATTATTACCTGCTACAAACATGTTTCATAACCAGACATTAGCTTTTAACAACTTTCCTGAGGAATTTTAGCCCATCTTAGCCCATTCCTTTTGGGCAATGATACATTATGTACGCAGGCAGTGCAGATGTATGCGGATCCCGCAGCATGTGTCGTTTTGATGGTGCAGCGACCGCAACAAAATGCAATATGTTGCGTTCGGCGCAGGCCGCCGCACCGTCAAAACGACGCATGTGGCGGCATCCGCATACATCTGCACGGCCTGCGTACATAATGTTAAATATAGGTACGCAGGCCGCATGCAGGCTGCTTGCAGACATAGGCGGAGCTGACTGGAGGAGGTGCGGCGGTGGTGTGGAGGTGGGCGGAGATTCATGGAGGAAGACCGCAGCCCTCCGCAGCGCAGCCATACGCTAGTGTGAAACTAGCCTAATATTCTTGGGTTTGTCTGATGCAACTGCCTTCTTTAAAGTTTTCCTATGGGGATTAAGTCATGCGACTTTTATATCCACTTGAATAACTTCCAGGACCTCTTCTGAAAATAAAATGTTCCAAGACATACAGTTGGAAACATGATTTGCAAATTTAAAGTTATAGAAACTCTGACTACACAGCCTGGACATGGATTAAAGAGGAAAATTGTAAAGCTCCCTGCCGGCATCACTTCATGGCTTCCCATCTCCCTTACTCACCACTCCGGGCCATGCTGTGAGTTCTGTCCTCTGCCAGCTCCTTGCTGTAAACTGCATGTCCTTGCTTTCTGCATACTTCCTTGCTGTATGCTTAGGGTAGGACAGATGAAAAGGGCTGCAGGCCCTAGCTCAGAATGCCTGGTCATACCGCTTCCAGGCGGAACCGTCATGGGATTTATACAAATTATATATCAAATCTTGATATATATATAATTCAGAGCAGTGTTCCAGATGCTTCTGGCCCATAATACAGCCTAGGACTGTGAACGCCTGTAGTCAGTTATTCATTGTTTGTGCTAATTTCGGTCTATTTCTATCGTATAACCATTTGCTTGTCCTCCTTTCCTTATCTACGGTCTGTTGGTCGACTGATAATAACAACCATATGTCGACATAAGCGTTATTCCATATTTTTTGTCTGGTTTCTTGATCTATGTGCGCACCTAGCAGGCTAATTCTGCAGAAAAATGCATCTTTGTGTAAGCTCACTGACTGAAGTGATGTTTTGTTGTTGGTTGGACTGCATGGTTGCGTTAAGTGTTGAACTAGCTCCTTAATAGCTAAGGCTAGCTCATTCTTCCTTGTGTTAAATGCCCCGTTCTGCATTGAGTCGTCATTGGCTTTGCAACACTCACCGCTGTGTGCCGCAGGAGGAGTGACATCAGATGATGGAGGAACTCTGACTCCTGCTAGGGTGATGATCTGGTTATTGAATTGGCCGGAGGCCAAGGGAGATTGGGAATCGTCTCCCTGGCTGGTAGCCAAAGTTGGAGTGCATGGCTGCAGGCAAATGTCGTGTGCTCGAGCCTGAGTGACTCCAGGTGATGGAGGAACTCCGGCTCCTGCTTGGGCAGTGACCTGTTGGTTCACTTGGCTGGAGTCCATGGGAGATGGTGCTGGGTCTCCCCGGCTGTCAGTCCCTGATGGAGCACGTGACTGCCGGCGTTTGTTGTGTGCCCAAGACTGCTTAACGGGACTCTGCGATGCATCCGACCACTCTAATGTGGTTGTGGAACACCATCCAGAGGACCAAGATCTGTGTCAGCTCCTATGTAAGCTGTGTCTTCATTTTAGAGGGACAGCAGGAGTGATGGTGGGAATCATCAGAGGAGGATTGGGAGGACCTGTGGCGTCTATGCCTGTGTCCGCTGAAACTGTGGGGTATGTTGGGGACATTTGAATCAGCAATAAGGGGTGGGTTACAAGCCATAACTGGTAATGATGTTCTGTTTAGTAGGGGGGTGTTATAGGATTAATATATTCAATATTATGGGTGGGACATGAGAGGGTGGTGGTTGTTAATGAACATACTTCATTTGCTATTTGGTAAGTAATAGGGGCTGTAGTTTGTGCATAATTAGTGCTTTGTGCGATAACACTGTTATTATTACTGCATGCATTGTACAGCTGAAGGGCACGCTGATCGGTCAGGTTGAACCGATCAGCGCGCTCTGCAGCTGCGTTAGGGAACTCAGATCAGTCTCCAAGTCTCTTCGTGCAGGCAATGTCGCTGCGCCTGCAGGAGGAACCAGGGAGACCGGGCCTGGGCTGACACGGCAGGGTCTCGGTGGGGGCTGGAATTGACGTGGTGGAGTGAGCGGAGGTTGGCCGTGAAGCGCCAGGCTGGGCTCCTGCCGTCTCTTCCCAGCTTCCGGCACATCCCGGCCTTCCATTTTCTATCTTATTCACTTGTATTAGTACAGGACTCTCTGAATTAGGCCTTTCTTTCTTATTGTGCAATGCTGAAATAATAACTAATAAATAATAAGCAAGTGTGAAATAAAATATATTGTGTAATTAATGTTCTTTTTATTATTATTATTATTTTATGATAATTGTGTAATTGATCATGCAGTTTTGAAAAGCAACAGATGACAGTCCTTTCCTTTGGTGCTGTCCCCATCACATCATTTGTGTTAGACTGTTACTCCTGAGCAAACTGGCAGTCAGAATTTTTTAATGTTTACTGGAGCCAAACAAGAATATAAATATGCAAACATATTTAATTATTCTAATGGTTGTGTCTGACTGCTTTTATTTTTAATGAAATGTTTAATTTGTTGTTTAATTTGATAAGTGATAAGGGATCTAAGTGAAGTATTTGCAAGTCAAGACCTTTTTATTCTTGCACCACATTGCACATGAGATAGTCAAGATTAATTTGGCTGTAAAAGTGGTAAAAGTCACATCGTTTTTGGGTCACATTAATGTAATAATTTTGTTTTATACAGTATACACTACATACTTAGATATATTCTTCTTTGCTCTGTGTACTTGTATCTATGTAGATAAAATCTGGTATATGGCATTCCTCAAAATGTAGCATAAAGTCTGCAATGCAGCATTTTACTGTTCAAAAAGAAAATGATATGCACATATTACTGTCTTTCAAAATCATAAAATATTTATGAAATAAATGCACCAGCATTTGGGCTAAAAAAACTTTTTCATGACTTGCATCATATTTAAAAGTTGTTTAGATACTTTTTTGCTCCCTGTTCTAAAAGGATGGTGGCCTGGCTGGAAAAGAAATGGCCTGGCTTAATGGAAAAGGGGCATGGTCTCTCATGAAACACATTGCACCAAAAAAGTGCCAAAATTGTGGTGTACATTTCCTGCACAAAGCAAGCCAACCTAGGTAAAGTAAACTAAGGCCAGCGTCACACTCACCATTGAAAAATACGGACCGTATTGGAAGAGCGTAATACGCCAAAATGTTGCCGGCACAATAATCCGTATTTCATCCGTTGTCAGGGTGCGGCTGCGTATTTTGCACATGTAAGCATCCGTATGCAATCCGTACGCCATCTGTATAGCGTAATTTTCTCGCAGCCTTGCAAATCAGACATTTAACGTTTTTGAGGCCTGAAACTCATTCAAACCATCATCAGCAAGCCTATGTATTGGCTCTGCATCAGGTGGCAGCCCCCAATCTTGCCATTTTGGTGCTGTGCTTGTGCTGGAGTACTGCTGCTTGGTTGCCAACATCTCTGACAGTCTTCAGTTCATCCCAACTGATCGAGTGTTGTACAAATGTGTTTAGTTCCGACGCTTTGGGCAGCCATACCCAGTGATCGTTGATCTGCGGAGGTGAATGTGGGTGCATCCGCATTTGAGGCGATGCCTCAATAAAGGCCATTTTCACCGCCTTTATGCATCTCTGCGGACTCATCCAGACAAGTTTTTTCTTTTTTGTCGGATGACCATTCCCACATTTGATGTTTTGTTGGAGATCGTGCCCCCTGGGATCACCTACCAGGATGTGCAAAGCTATCTCTGCAGACGAGCGACTTCTCCTTACGCTACGGTATGTATTCCTCACCTACATATTGTCTTTTGATGATGTGTTTTCCCACAATTGTCCCTTTACCCTTATGTCTGTTATCCTCATAATATATCTCATATATCGCCTAGACCAACCAGAACTATTATGTGTATGTAAAAATGACAGCAACCTTTGACTTGTGGTAAATTTTAATTAGGATTGTTTGTAAATGAAATGATTTAAGGTTATGTATAGTGCATTTGTTCTACCTTTGTGCATGTGTAATGATTGCTCTCTCAACATTTGGTTACTTGTAGGTTCCTAACTACTGGCATATTCTATGCTGCACTCCATCTGGAGTTTTTGATTGGGAGCTCCACCATATCTGGCATTGTGCGTGATACCTGCTCACAACTCTGGGACAGACTTCATCAACTGGTGATGCCTGAGCCAAAGATGGAAGACTGGAAGAGGATTGCCAGGGGATTTGAGGAGCAATGCCAGTTCCCAAATTGTATGGGAGCCCTTGATGGGAAGCACATCCGAACTCAGGGTCCCAATTCTATAATTATAAACAATATTTTTCTATTGTGCTGTTGGCTCTGATTGACAGGAACTGCAGGTTTATAATTGTAGACATTGGGGCCTATGGAAGAACTGGAGACTCTGGAGTCTTCAATTCTTCCATTATGGGTCGGCGGCTTCGCAATAACGAGTTGCACCTACCACCAGCACGCCAACTTCCTGGCTCCAATCTAGAACCTGTCCCATTTGTTGTAGTTGGGGATGAGGCCTTCCAGCTATCAAGGAATGTGATGAGGCCATATCCACACGACACCTTGACCACCGTCGTCGGATCTTCAACTTGCGCTTATCAAGGGCCAGGCGCCTGGTGGAGTGTGCCTTTGGCATTTTGTGTGCAAAATGGCGGGTCCTCCAGTCTGCTATTCAGCTGAGTGAAGCCAACGTCAATGAGGTCAGCAAAGCATGTGTTTTTCTACATAATTTCACCAGAATGCATGATTGTGGCCCATCTGATGTTGGTGAAAGTGTGGTGATCAATGGGGATATGCCTACGCCCCATGTCATCCCTTTAAGTCGCCCACTCTCAGGACTGAAAACCCGTGATATCTTTACCCAATATTTTGTGTCACCTGAAGGTACTACTACATGGCAAGATGATGCATTATCTATGCTTTAATGTACTTCTGTGTGTATACATCAATGGTATTTTTCCATGACATAGTCTGTGTCAGGTGTTACAGTTCATAGCAGATATGTTGGTGATGTAGTCGAACTTACTTATGCAACAAGACACCAAACTTTCTATAAAAATATATCTTTATATGTGCTAACTCGCACTTGAGGTAGTGACAAGTCTTCATAGCACTATACTGTAAGTGTGCATTATTACTCAAGTACCAAAATAAGTCATAAAAATAACAAACGTTAGCATAAATAATATTAGAAAATCAAAATAACAAAGTTTCACTATCACTAATGAGCACCATATCTGACCCATATGGTTGGGTTGTAAGACTAGACTATTGCAATTATGCAATAGCCAACAAGGTTTAAAATGAAATAGAAGAAAATAGCAAACATTGCTATAAATTATAAGATATAAAGAAAATAACAAACTTTCAGGCAGCCCATTTCCCACCATCTCTGTACCATATGCTGTTTGTAGGCATTCAGATTAGTGCAAATATGCTTTACACAGCATGTTGTAATAATAAATATATAAAAAATAACAAATTTTTGTATAAATAATAACAGATAACGAAAACGAAAATAACAAACTTTGACTAGGCCTACTGAAGAACATATTGGTAACATATGTTGTTTTGAGGCTTTTAGAGTAGTGCAAATTTCTTTGACACAACATAAGGTCAACTAAATATAAAAAAAATAACAAACAGCTTTGTAAATCATAATACATAAGTATGTGGGTGTGGGGTTGGCGGGTGGCCAGCGTCTCTGGGTGGTTTGCTATGATGAGAACCTTGACCATCACTCTGTTGGGGTTGATTTTCTGGGCCCAGAGCTAACATCTGCCCACGGTCAGGTTGGTGTGTTGGCACATTGCCATACAGATAAGGGAGATTATATTCCTGTGTAAGATGGTACCCCCGAGACTCATACCCCCCAATATGACCATGTTGTGCACATCCAGGTTGGGACCAGCCTCCAACACTGGATCTGTATAAGTGGCCATATTGGGAATTCGGATTATAGACTGACATTTGACCCTGTTGCTGCCAAGTTTTGTGGGGGAATGGGTTGAAGTATATGCGCCCGTGCAGGAGGATCCTCAGATCTTAATTGAGCATGCACATTTTGGGGGGGTAAGGCGCATAAGGTTACAGGGTGAGAGCTGCTACCTCTCAAGGAATTCAAACACCTCATATGGGGTATTGGGGGGTGTGCATGCATCAATTAGGATCTGAATTGATCCTCACACACGGAGCCTGACCTCTTGGGGTAGGGGACAAAGGTAGCGGGCAAGGCTACGTGCATAGGCCTCCTCACACTCATCCACAGTTGCCCTTGACAGATAATTGAGGACCCCAGTGTCCACATGCCTCTGTGTATCAGAAGCTGTGATGTCTCGACGTCTTCTCCCATGGCGGGATATTGCAGCAGCCTGGGGGTATACCCCAGAGGTACAGTGGGGCTGCTGCTATTGGCTGCTTCCTCTACACTGGGGCCTGCTGCTGCAGCAGGTGGGTCAGGTACAGGTTGCGGTCCAGCTGCTTGGTCAGGTCCTGATGCTTGTGAAGCTTGGGGGATGCAGCAGGGAGGGTCAGACGATGGGCCAGCCACCTCTTCTCCTCCCCCAACCGGGTCAATTATGGCCTCTGAGTCGGAGCCTGTCTCCCTCTCAGTGAGGTTGGACTGAGTTCTGTTTGGAAATGAAATGGTATTAGAACATGTTGTAGATGTGAGCCTAAACTGCATAGGTGTTATGTGGTGTGATGTAGGTACTTACGGTCTCAGATCCAGAATAGGAGCAAGAAAACCAAGGCGGTCGAAATACATGTACTTCCTCTTGGTGGGTGCTGCTGAGCCGCTCCTTGCCCTCTGCTGCCTTTCCCGGCGGTATTGGTCGCGGATGCTTCGCCATCTTCTCATGACATCATCCACTGCAATGTGACATATAAAGTAATAATTTAGCTAGCTGCACAATGCCAAATTCTTCTACATACAATTCACATAGCCATGGGGGCCTAGTCGGATGTTTTGAACATAACATTTTGGCACCAAAAAACAAAACAAAAATACATATTTTGTAAGGAAAATCATCACTATTATTACGTTCTGACCATTAAGATGTTTGACAAATATTCAGATTACTTACTGATTCGCTGCTGCTCCTCGCGTGGGCTGTCCCCAAAGTGGGGAAACATCTGCCCCCAGATGCGCCTCCATGCCGCCTCTTTCCTTGCGTGGTCTGCATAATGTGCATCTCGTTGGTCCCAAATTTCGGGCCTCTCCTGCACCAACACAATGAGCATCTCGACATTGATGACAGTTGACATCATGGCCGACTCCGTGGAGGCGTTTTTCTGGGATGTCTGGTGCTCTTTTTGAGCTAATTTGCATGTGTCAGCTTGCTGATGCATGTGTTGCACCATTTCCTGTGAGCTGCAGAAGTCTTGCGTATTTCTCGCAAGTCACACGTGTGGTCCGTGTGTAATCCGTTGTTTTTTCGCACCCATAGACGTTCATTGGCGTGCATGCTGCGGGTGTCTCGCTCCGTAACATACGGCCAAGAAAAATACGCATGATCAGAGCTGCCCCATAGAGAAATATTGGTCCGTGTGTAATGCGTGGTTTTCACGCCTCTCACTTGTCCGTATTCCTCCTTAGTGTGACGCCGGCCTAAAACTAAACAGTCTGGCAATTTGAAAGATTTATCAAACACCATGAACTACTCTCATAAATCTGTCTCATTCAATAGATTTGTGCACGTGTTGAGTATTTGCAGCAGATTTTTCTCCAGCAAAAGCCAACAATACACATGCATTTTGCTTGCGTTTTTTATGCATTTTCTCCATTTATTTGAATAAGTGAAAAATGATGTAATCAAACTAAGAGAGTTGACAAGCTGCCTGATTTTTATAAAAACATCTTTGATAGTTTAAATCTGCAGCATGTACATGAGATCTAAGGAATCTCATTCACTTTGCTGGTACTGAAAAACACTGCATTATTACCATGACAAAGTGCACATAGGGTCTTTACTGAGTCACATTATAAGCTGATTGATGATGAAATTCACAATTATTATATTTGCCTGTCATTTAAAGCTTTTACTTTGAATTTCTTGGTTAGGAAATCAGCTCTCAGTTGGTCGATGAATTTGATTTCCATTGATCTTTGCATTTTGTTCTCACCAAATTATAGTTTTCATCAGTAAAGATTTTCAACTAAAATCTTTAATTCATCGAGCTTCAATGTATGATTTAAGAGGTCCCTTAATATTTTTGACCAATACATATATAGGCATGCAAATTGATGATTTAGAATGAAAATCTGGCTTCCATATGGACTGTTAGCAGCACAACAGATGGTGATATTTTCCATCCTGTGAGCTGATAAGACAGGTATAGAAATGTTGACACCTGAATACTATATAAGGTATCTCAAACTCACACCCCTTTGTGTATTTTAATTTTTAGTAGCAAATTGACTAACAATATAGAAAGGAGCAAGCCTCGTGCTGCTGACTGGAAAACAGATTTACATTCTAAATCATGTAGATGTATAGTCAGTCACCTACTTCACAGTTTCAAAAATTGACTGCCAAAGCAATATTTTCTGTAAATCTTTATAAGGGCTTACAAAAGTAAATAAAGTAATATGAGTAGTCTGCTCCAATGGTTCATGCTTAGTGTTGAGCATTCCGATACCGCAAGTATCGGGTATCGGCCGATATTCGCGTTATCGGAATTCCGATACTTAATTCCGATACTTTTTCAATATCGTATACCGGAATCGGAAGTTCCCATAATTCTTTGAGAGGCAATGTGATTTTAGTCAGCCAATGAGGAATCCTACGAAGTGTGGGCACATCCTGTAATGCTGCGGTCATCTTAACTAATGGCATGGCTGTGATTGGCTGCTGAAATGATGTCAGAATGCACTATAAAAGGCGCCGCCGCCATTTTAGCGTCACTGTGCTGTGAATTCAGATAGGGACAGAACGCTACTCTGCTGACTCTGAGGGACAGTTAGAGATTGCGATTTAGTGTACTGTGCTGTAGGCAGGCTATCACCAACCGCTGTGTAAAGCTTCCTTTTGCCTGCAGTGTTGTTTTAACAGCTCTGCAAGGTGTGTGTGAGTGCAGGTGACGCTGCATTTTGCTCTGCATCCAACGCTGTCTGTAGGCATCTGCACGTGTCACTCACAGACTCTTTTTTTTTTTCTTTAGTGTAATTCTAGCTGCTCCATTCAATAGAAATTATAGTGTGATGCGCTTCCATCCGTATCCAATACATTGGTTGCAAACACTATAGAAGTAGACAAAGGAGTAGCCTTTCACAGATTGTGGACAGTTGTGTTTCAGTGTTCACTTCAGTCTGTGTTTTTTATTTTTTGAGTGCATATCACGCTCCAGTTACTTGTTCAAGCACTGCTGCTTGTACTCTGCTGAGCGTGTCTCAGTGCCTCATCCTTTTCATTTTTCTCCAATTGGTGCTTCTCCATTATATTTGAAAAAAATCTAATCTATTAGTGTGACGCGCTTCCATCCGTATACAATACATTGGTTGCAAACACTATAGAAGTAGACAAAGGAGTAGCCTTTCACAGATTGTGGACAGTTGTGTTTCAGTGTTCACTGCAGTCTGTGTTTTTTTTTTTTTGAGTGCACATCACGCTCCAGTTACTTGTTCAAGCACTGCTGCTTGTACTCTGCTGAGCGTGTCTCAGTGGCTCATCCTTTTCATTTATCTCCAATTGGTTCTGCTACATTCCATTTAAAATAAATCTAATCTATTAGTGTGACGCGCTTCCATCCGTATACAATACATTGGTTGCAAACACTATAGAAGTAGACAAAGGAGTAGCCTTTCCCAGATTGTGGACAGTTGTGTTTCAGTGTTCACTGCAGTCTGTGAGGTATTTTTTTTTTTTTTTTTTTTTTAAATGCAGATCACGCTCCATTTACTTCTTCAACCACCGCTGCGTGTACTCTGCTGAGTGTCTGTCACTGGCTCATCCTTGTCATTTTTCTAAAATTGGTGCTGCTTTATTCTATTTAAAATAATTCAAATCTATTACAGTGACGTGCTTCCATCCGTATACAATACATTGGTTGCAAACAATATAGAAGTACACAAACGGGCCTTTCACAGCTACTGAACATGGGTTTTTAATTTTTAACTAAAATATGTATTTTTTCAAATGACACAAATATAAGTAATGTTGAAGAGGAATAGTCCTACATCCATTGTTTGCACAATATTACAGGTGTACATCATGTCCCTTAATCAACAATGTATTATTATATTTACTTGTATGCTTTTATTTAAAAGCCAAGAACACAGAAGGATAACCTTCGCACTGCAGCTGTTGTCAAAGTTCAACCCACATTATTCACTACCAACATTGCAGCATTTGAGGCATGATGTGAGTTGGATTTGTCAAAGTTATGGAGTGAGAAGGTTCACCATCAGTACCCTATAGCATAAGTATGCTTTTGTGTTAGCATTTGTGTTAGACATGTGGATATCTGCCATAATATGTCACAATTATTTAGTTACAGATTTGTTACCAACACTAATCATTGAATGGTTTTAAATTTGACGTTTCACTTGTTTACAGCTTAGAAATAAGGGTGTAGCCTGATATCTATGTGTAGCACTAGCCACTTTAACATGTCATGTTTTTTTCAACATGTGTAGCTAGGTAGCAGTAATTTTTGCCGGACACACAGCAGGGGAACAGCAGGCGTTACTGAACCCCACAAACACATCATCGATTGTTTTGATCTGTGCATCCAACACTTCTGAGCCCAGGGTCAAGGAGGGTGTAGCCTGAGGCCTAGTATGAGATGTTTGAACTTTAATTTGAACTTTAATTTGGAGTTAGCAGCATTAATTTTTGTCAGACACGCAGCAGGGGAAACAGCAGGCGTTACTGAACCCCACTATCACTATAGCTTGTGTATTGGTCTGTGGACACGACACTTCTGAGCAGCAACTGGCAGTGTTGTAGCCCAGGGAGTATAGCTCAGGTGGTAGAAAGATGAACATAACAGGAGACATGGAAAACGTTGCCAACCAGTTAGTTAATCTGAAACCGGACAGGCAAATTCAGGCGAGATCCATGCCTAGTTTATTTTCAGAAAAGTAAGCCGTTCTACATTATCGTAGGATAGTCGCATGCAACGGTCTGTTAGTACACCACCTGCAGCAGTAAAGACGCGCTCCGATAATACACTGGCAGCAGGGCAAGCCAGCACCTCCAATGCATACTGGCTAAGCTCTGGCCATGTATCCAGCTTAGAGACACAAAACTTGAATGGGGAAGAGCCATCTGGGAGTACACTGAGAGGGCAAGACATGTAGTCTGTCACCATCTTACGGAAATGTTGCCTCCTGCTGACTGGAGCCGTCTCGGATGGTGTAGACATTGGTGGCGCTGCCACAAAACTTCGACACATTTGGAACATACTGTTCTTGCCCTGTGCAGAGGCGCTGCTTGTGCTCCCTCTTGTTGCAGAGCTGTCTCCACTGCCTCGACGCACAGAGCTGCTTTGTAAAGCAGTAGCAGCAGCAGTGCTCTCGGCTGGAATGGAGAACATTATGGATTGCACCAGTGTGTCTTGGTACTTCCGCATTTTACGCTCCCGGTTCAACGGTGTGATGAGGCTTTGTAAGTTGTCCCGGTAGCGAGGGTCTAGGAGGGTGTACACCCAATAATCAGACGTGGTGTGAATGTGTTCGATGCGGCGGTCGTTTCTCAGCCACTGCAGCATGAAATCAACCATGTGCTGCAGACTCCCAACTGGCCAAGAAACGTTGTCCCCTGCAAGAGGCGTCATCTCTGCCTGCTGTGCATCACCCCACCCTTGGTCTACATACTGACTAGAGCATTGTCTACCTCCCTCTGGAGCGATGTCTTCCTCCTCCATTGACTCCTCCTCATCCTCCTCACAAAGTCCTTCAAATACATATAAATTTACAAAATTTAAAACTCAAAATTTAAAAACTTTGTATCATAATTCTGTAACATCAGTTTATGGAAACACAATAGCATTACAAAAGGATAGACAAAAAATGTACATTATGTGCTTTGTAAATACATTAAAAGTTTGTAATGGTTATGAAAATATAGACAGCGACTCTGGAGGTTCAATTGTTGATACAGCATGGTACTTTGAAAGTCCTCCAGCCCTTTGTGAGGAACCACGTTGCGCTGACTGTCCAGAAGGTGATGGAATTTGTGACTCCTCATCCTCCACCTCTTCCAAAACCTCATGCCTTAGTGCTTGCAGTGTTTTTTGAAGCAGGCAGATAAGGGGGACAGTCAGGCTGACTAGTGCATCATCTGCACTCGCCATCCGCGTTGACTCATCAAACGCACGCAAAACGTGGCAGATATCCTTCATAGAGTTATTCGCCACTCATTACACTGGCAGTGGCTGCCCATTCATTATAGGATCCAATTCTAATTACTGTTTCTCACCAACAAAGCTCTCTACAGCGCAGCACCCCCCTACATCTCCTCCCTTATTTATATTTATCGGCCTAACCGACTGCTGCACTGTGCAAACGACCTTCGACTAACCTCTGCACTAATCCGTACCTCCCACTCCCAACTCCAAGACTTCTCCCGCGCTGCGCCAATCCTCTGGAATGCTCTACCCCAAGAAATTAGGACTATACGCAATTTGGATGGTTTCAGGCGCTCCCTCAAAACACATTTGTTCACAGTGGCCTATCACATTCACTAATCAAAGTCATTCTATGTGTAATTCTGTGTGTGTAGCCCATTCACTATCTCCATGCATCCCTCACTCCCTTAAAATGGCTGGACCATCATTGTAAAAACACCATTGTATATAAACACCTGTACTTTGTATCTCCCCCACCTCATTGTAGATTGTAAGCTTTCACCAGCAGGGCGGCTGATTTTGCTTTAATTATTGTATTGTTAACGTTGTTACTTATGACTTGTGTTTTGAAACTGTTAAACTGTAAAGCACTGCGGAATATTATGGCGCTATATAAATAAATAATATTATTATTCTTATTATAGAGGCCCACTCAGTAGTGGTGAAGTGTGAACGGCGCAAATTGCGAGTTGACTGCGCCTGATGCAGCTGATACTCCATTACTGTTGGCTGCTGCTCACACAACCGCTCCAACATATGTAACGAGGAATTCCACCTGGTGGGTACGTCACATATGATGCGATGTTCATGAAGGTGAAATCTGCGTTGCAGAGCTGCAATCAGCGATCTGGCCATGCTGGAACGTCGCAAGTGAGCGCACTCTAGGCGGACCTTGTGCAGCAGTGCATCAAGATCCGGATAGTCCCTCAAAAAACTCTGCACGACCAAGTTGAGCACATATGACAGACATGGTATGTGAGTGAGGTTGCCAAGGCCCAGAGCTGACACCAGATTTCGGCCATTGTCACACACTACCAAGCCTGCCTGTAGATTCTCTTCCAAAAACCACACGTCGCTCTCCTGCTTTATGGCATTACAGAGCTCCTGCGCTGTGTGGCTAAGATTCCCCATGGAAATTAATTTCAGGACGGCCTGTTGACATTTGGACACGGCTGTGCTCATATCGGTCGCAACAGGTAAACGTTCACGGGTCCATGTGGAGGTAGACCGTGACGGCTCCTGCAGCGATGATTCTGAGGAACTGGAGTAGGAGGAGGAATCAATGTGTACAGACTTGATTCCTGCAATCCTTGGAGTTGGCAGAACACGTACAGCGCCACTCGCAAGATCAGTACCCGGCTGCACAACATTGACCCAATGGGCAGTGAGGGAAAGGTATTGTCCCTGGCCATGGGTGTTAGAACCCTCTTGTTAGGTTTTGTTTCAGTTTGCTGGTCACATGACCTTTTTTCCCTATTTAGTCTGGCTCCGCCCTTCTGGCTTTGCTTGACTTCATTGCATTATCTACTGTTAAGCTAGCCGGGTGCTTAGGTGCCTTAATCTGTCAGTTTTGCTTGATGTTAGGATCACAAAGTATTTATTTTTCTGTTTAATTATCCATGCTACAATTTATGTTAGGAGGTGTCCACCTTTTCTCCCAGTCCCTAGATCTTGTAGGGATTACTCCCTCGCAACTATAGGTCTTCGTTCACACTAGATGAGGACTTTAGCGGGTCTGGTCGCAGGATCAGGTTGCCCGTTACATCGTAGGGATTCAGCTTAGTTGTATTGTAGGGACAGAATTCCCTTCTTTCCTTACTGGTTGTAGCAGATCATAACAATAGGTACTGGTCCACGCATCGGTGGTCAGGTGGACCTTGCTACTGAGGGCTTTTAGTAGCGCATGTTTAATTTTTCCCTCAACATGCTTTTGCAGACCAGGGACGGCTTGCCTGCTGAAATGAAATCGGCTTGGCACATTGTATTGTGGGACTGACAATGATATTCAGTTACGGAAACTGTCTGTCTCCACCAGCCTGAATCACAGCATTTCAAGGGACAGGAGTTTTGCAATGCCAGCATTCAGAGCCTGTGCTCGTGCATGGTTTGCGGAGTATGGCCGTCTTTTATCCCATGCCTGTGCTACCGATGGCTGTTTTGTGGCCTGGGAGTGTGAGGATGACAGGGAACTTGCTGCTGTGTGTGGAATAACAGTTTGTCTCTGGACAACAGTGGCCGAGGTTCTTCCATGGCGATCCTGTGAGGAAGCAGAACCAGCTGTGTGTGAGCTCGATGAAGAGGCTTCAACACAACCTGAAGATGTAGGTGCTGCTGTAGGTTGGCCTACATCTCCAGTGTGTCTTTGTAACTCAACTACGTGCTTTGTCCGCACATGTTTCCACATATTTGTGGTATTGAGGTGACTGACACTTTTAGCTATTTTTAATTTTTGATTACACAGCTTGCATTTCACATAGCAAATATCATGTGCAAGTGTGTGAAAAAAGGACCACGCAGTGCAAGTCCTGGGAGCGCACGTTTTGACTTTTGGAAGACAACTGCTCCGAACAGGTGCCAAACTGGAGGCTACAGGCAACCGAGTCTGCAGCCTAACTCTCCCTCCTGTTTGTACCGTTGGGGCAATGTCTTCCTCTATCTTCCTTCTATCACTAACCATTTCTCTAGGCCTCTCCCAGCTTTCAACCAAAGTACTGGTTCTCAGCCACAAAGCTATCCACAGTGCAGCACCCCTCCTACATCTCCTCCCTCATTTCTATCTATCGGCCTAACCGACTGCTGCGCTCTGCAAACGACTTTCGACTAACCTCTGCACTAATACGTACCTCCCACTCCCGACTCCAAGACTTCTCCTGCTCTACGCCAATCCTCTGGAATGCTGTACCCCAAGAAATTAGGACTATCCACAATTTGCATGGTTTCAGGCGCTCCCTCAAAACACATTTGTTCAGAGCGGCCTATCACATTCACTAATCAAAGTCATTCTATGTATTCTGTGTAACTGTGTGTGTGTCTCTAGCCCATTCACTATCTCCATCCCTCAGTCCCTTAAGATGGCTGGAACATCATTGTAAATGCACCATTGTATATAAACACCTATACTTTGTATCTCCCCATCTCATTGTACATTGTAAGCTGTCACGAGCAGGGGCGACTTATTTAGCTTAAATTATTGTATTGTTAACGTTGTTACTTATGACTTGTGTTCTGAAACTGCTAAACTGTAAAGCGCTGCGGAATATGATGGCGCTATATAAATAAATATTATTATTATTCCTCTGAGCTGCTCCCACCACCTTCCTGTTCCTCATGCCATGTTGGGTCTTGGACCTCATCTCCACTACCCTCTTCCAACACCTGCTGTTGGGTGGTCTGGCCAGCACCATGCTCAACAGAAACTGGCACCTGGGTCTCATCATCATCAGATGCGTTCTGCGGTGTGCTGACCATCGGCACTGTCTCACCCGCCTCTTCAGATTCAGAGAGACACAGCTGTTGCGCATCACTGCATACTCCCTCTTCACATTACAGAATGCTGCTTGGCTGGGCCCCTGTTTGCAAGCCAATAGATTCTGAGAACAGAAGCAGACACTCAGCTGGCTCCTGTACAGAACTCTCTGACTGCCTGGGCAATTTGCCAGGCGGTGAAGAGACAGATGGTTGCCCAACAGTGCTGTGGTCCTGAGAGGAGGTGGAAGCAATTGAAGTCGATGCATTGGCTGACATCCAAACAACAACGGCTTCAATTTGTTCTTCCCGCAGCAGGGGGGTACTCCGAGCTCCTACAAAAGTGCGCATAAAGGAACGCTCACGGGGAAAACTGGTGGATGCTGTGTCACTGGGGCCGCAGCAGCCACAGAATCCCCACGTCCTCTCCCTGAAGAAACTCCACGACCACGTGCCTTACTCCCTGCCTTCTTCATCTTGGTAGATTGATAAAGAAAGTCTGAAAAGTTATAAGGTCTAAGTGTGGTTATTCCGCAGAGACTGCAGTGAACACTGCACACAACTGTTCACTACCCAATGCGTCTCAGCAGGAAGGCAGTCTGTGCGTCAAAACAAAGGCACAAGCATACATCCATGTACCCTGTTTATAAAGCTATATAAAAAAAATTATGTAGTAGTGACGCACACTTTATTGAGGTACAGTATTACATCGCCATTCACCATCTGTGGCTATGCAGTCTCATCTATATATACCTTATCTATCTGTTGTCATGCTTCCAAGTCGACAGTCAGCCATAAATAGCAATTTTCACTATGCACTATGCACTTTTTAAAGGTTATGTTTGTTAATAAAAATGATTATTGCCACATATTATGAGTATTACATGATGGAAATTGTATAATTTTGTATAAAATATTTAGTGACATTATTCAGCAAATGGAACATTTTAGTAATATCACAGATAACTTGTAATGCTGATGATGTTTTGAAGTCAGACATTCATTGTCTATACAATAAAAATGGTGTACATACTGTTACTTATCCATCATTAATGGATTCAGATATGTACTTGTATGCTTTTATGTACAACCGTATAGCAGATTCCTTAACTAATTTATTTTGTGGTTTGCATTGCTGTTCAACATGTTAATGTATGTGTTTATGTTTGTCAATTCTTTATTTATCTAGATATTAGTTTAAATGAAATCATCATCTTATGGTAGTAAAGGTTATCTTTCTCTTGTTTGAAGTATAGACATTTAAAATTGACAGGTAACAAGGAAATTACTTGATCTAGTATTTAAACATCCTCCTTGACCCTGGGCTCCAACACCGCCAGTTGTTGCTCGGAAGTGCTGTTAGCACAGTCAACACTTGCTCCTGTGTTACTGGGGTTCAGTAACGTCAGCTGGTCCTCGGTTGTGCCATTGGCTCTTTTCCTTCTGCTGCCCCTCCGGGTTCCAGTACCGTCAGCTGGTTCTCCGCAGTGCCTTTGGCCTAGGTGCCTCCATCTCGGTATCCGAGTTCCAGCAACGTCTGCTGGTCCTTGGTAGTGCTTTGGAGCACAGGTACCTCCTGCTTAGTAACCGTGTCCCAGTAACGTCAGCTGGTCCTCGGTTGTGCCATTGGCTCTTTTCCTTCTGCTGCCCCTCCGGGTTCCAGTACCGTCAGCTGGTTCTCCACAGTGCCTTTGGCCTAGGTGCCTCCATCTCGGTATCCGAGTTCCAGCAACGTCTGCTGGTCCTTGGTAGTGCTTTGGAGCACAGGTACCTCCTGCTTAGTAACCGTGTCCCAGTAACATCAGCTGGTACAAGATTGTGCTACAAATACAAGATACGGAACAAGAGACACAAGAACAATAAGCAGAAGATCTAAAAGCAGAAGAACATGAAGTATAAGACCAAAATGAAGAGCAAAATATATGCTCTAAATTCTAAGCAGAAGAAGACTAAGCAGTGTATGGGGGTGAGTCCGTTCCTCCTCGTGGTGCCCCTGGAAAATGCCTGCTGCTGCAGGCTAAACTGAACACGGACAAATACTGTTGTAATTTAAATCTTTTGTGACAGCAAGAACGGAAGGATGAAAAATTCATACTTTGACAGATTACAAGTACAGGATTCTCTGTCACAAATAAGAATATGATGAAGAAGATGAAGCAGAATATGAATAAGAATAATAGTTTAATAAGAAGAATATGAGTAATGTTAACAAAGATGAATAGCAAGAAGTTTAAGAAGAAGATAAAGAAGGTGAAGATGAAGAATAATTTGATGAAAAAGATGATGCTGCAGAAGATTATGAAGGAGAAAGTGTGTGAAAAGTTAAAAAGGTGAAGATGAAGAGCATGGAAGTTGTGTAATATACATATTTGCCAAAATAGAAAAAACGTTAACAACATTGTCAATTTCTTCGTCAATCCGAACATCTTTAAAAAAAAAAATATTTATGCTATTCCATTTGATTGGGTTAAACATCTATGCCTTTAATGTCTCCTCAACCTTCCCCAATACATTCTACATTACTCTTTCTTGTTTTCCTTCATGTACAATTAACCAACAAGGCAAGAATGGGTTTTTTTAATTTCGATATTTTCTTCCCATAGACTTACATGGGACTTCCGATATCGGTATCGGGTATCGCCGATATTTTAATGTTATCGGCGATACCATTCCGATTCCGATACTTTTGGATGTCGGAAAGTATCGCTCAACTCTATTCATGCTATATTATCTGGGATCCACAATGCTATATTATCTGGGATCCACAATTGTAACAATTCCAGCCCTCAGTGCTGAGCTGTTTGTGCAGTGATTGAGAGCTCAGTTGCCCAATCTGGTGCAGGGTTGGGCTGTGATGTTTGATTTTAATTGACAGCTTGGCCATTCCTTCTGAGACTGGGAGGTGCTGAGCTCACATCAGGTGCTCCCAGTTCCCTAGATTGTTTAGCTGTTTAACTGAGCTGGCAGTCCCAGATAGCTGTCAGCCTTAGCATTAGCTAAGTGTAGTTGGTTCTATGCTTTGGTTTTGTTGATGTATCGCTGCCTGACCCTGGACCTCATTCTTACCATCCGTCTGTTTAAAACTTTTGCTCTGATCCACTATCCTCCTGGTATTTTCACCTCGGACCGTTACCTGACAACAACTTTGTCTCTTCTTTCTGTTTATGACATACCCTCCTGGCTATTGACCTCAGGCTATTGACTCACAAGTTGTCCGTGAAAAGTGATTCAGCTTCACAACAATGCTAAAATACCTGGGGTCCACCATGCTGGATTAGCTGGGATCCACCATCCTGTATTATCTGTGATCCACCATGCTATATTATCTGGGATCTGCCATGCTGTATTATCTGGGATCCACAATGCTGTATTATCTGAGATCCATCATCCTGTATTTACTGGGATCACTATACTGTATTATCTGGGATCCACCATGCTACTGTATTTTTTCTGAGCTCCACCGTCCTGTATAATCTGTGATCACTATACTATATTATCTGGGATCCACCATGCTGTATTTATTATCAGCAATCCACCATGCTATATTATTTGAACTCCACCATGCAGTATTATATGTGATTATTATAGTATACTGCTGTATTTATTATCTGGGATTCACCGTGCTGTATTATCGATGATCCACCATGCTGTATTATCTTGGATGCACCATGCTGTATTATATGGGATCCACGAAAAAATGGATTGCATAGGGTTATATAACTGAAATTGAATTTTTTTTTTTATACTCTAGTGTGAACTTAGCCTTAGAAACAATTTCCAGAGTTCGTCAAAGATTTTGCGACTTTTAACATTTTCATGCCTATTTTGGCCACGTCTGCCAAATTGGGTATAGCTGGGACAATAGAAGCATGATATGAGGCACGGCGATGACTGCCCCGCTAATAGTGTCTGACTGGAGCAAGATTTGTAACAAAGCTCAAAAGTGTATCACTCCAACACGCCCCCCAGCCCTCCCATCATGGCCAGCATGAACAGCGCTGGTATGTGTACAGTATGGAAAATAAGTATTAGATATACTCCTGATATTCCAAGTTTTTCCACCTACAAAGATTGGGGAAGTCTGTTATTTTTATCGTAGGTACACTTCAACTGTGAGAGACTAAATCTAAGAAAAAAAAACACAGAATATCACAATGTATAATTTTTAGATAGTTAATTTGCATTTTATTGCATGAAATAATTATTTGATACAATAGAAAAACAGAACTTAATATTCGGTACATAAACCTTCATTTGCAGTTACAGAGTTCAGATGTTTCCTGCAATTCTTGACCAAGTTTGCACACACTGCAGAAGGCTCACTCCATTTCGACCATACAGATCTTCTCCAGATCATTCAGGTTTTGGGGCTCTCACTGGGCAACATTGAGTTTCAACCTCCTCCAAAGATTTATTATTGGGGTCAGATCGGAAGACAGGCTGGACCACTCCAGGACATTGAAATGCTTCTTACGGAGCCACTCCTTAGTTGCCCTTGCTGTGTGTTTCAGATCATTCCCATTCTAGAAAATCCAACCATGACCCATCTTCAATGCTCTTACTGAGGGAAGGAGGTTTTGGCCAAAATCTTGAGATACATGACTAGTGTTGAACATTCCGATACCGCAAATATCGGGTATCGGCCGATATTTGCTGTATCGGAATTTCGATTCTGAAATCTGATACTTTTTGCATATCGGATACCGGAATCGGAATTTTCCTGTAAAGTCTATGGGCAGTTCCTGTGTCACAGAACGAAGTACGTGACACAGGAACTTCCCGAAAGTGTCACTGTCGGTGCCGGTCGGGTCTGTCAGGTGTCAGGACTCAGCACTTACCTGGCAGAAGATCGCCGGTGGTCACGTCCTGGATGGCTGCCATTACCCTCTCCCTGGAGGTCACATGCAGCTTCTCGCGATAACTGCACGTGACTGCCGGGTACTGGGTAATCTCGGCCAGCTGTACTCTTGCGACAGCTGGCCGTAAAGCAGTCCGGATGACGTCACCGCCGGGGAATCTCCTATGGTAAGCAGCTCTTCTGTGTCTGGATGTCAGGCTCAGCCTGGCATCCAGATGTAGCAGAGCTGGACTCGTCGTGGGACACTCGTTATTTTGGACTGCGTCGGACAGGGAGTATTTGTGTTGGTTTGTTATTTTTGTTTTTTTACAGGAGATCGATGGCGTCGCAGGATGAGCGTACAATAAAAATAATGAAAACTATGTTGTGTCTTATTTCATTAAAAGACTTTATTCTGGCTGAGTCTTTTTTTAAAAATTTACAAACTTTATGATTAATAATGGATCGGTGTCTTATTGACGCCTCTCCATTATTAACCGGGCTTATTGTCACCGTTCAATCAAAGGTGACATTAACCCCTTATTACCCCACTTGCCACCACTACAGGGCAAGTGGAAGAGCCGGGTAAAGTGCCACAATTGGCGCATCTTTGGATGCGCCAATTGTGGGGCTGCTGTAGCCTGGTATTTTTAGGCTGTTGAGGGCCAAAATCCATGGGCCTTGACAAGTCTTTTAATACCAGGCCGCAGCAGTCTGCTTTTAACTTGGCTGGTTAACAAAAATAGGGGGACCCCCGTGCCATTTTTTTTTCGAGGGGATTCCCTATTTTTGTTAACCAGCCAAGCTAAGCAGACTGCTGTGGCCTGGTATTATCAGGCTTGCAAGGTTCATGGATATTGGATCCTTACCAGCCTGAAATACCAGGCCTCAGTAGTCTGCTTCATCTGGCTGGTTAACAAAAATATGGGGGACCCCACGCCATTTTTTTTTGAAAGGATCGCCTATTTTTGTTAACCAGCCAAGATAAGCAGACTGCTGTGGCCTGGTATTATCAGGCTTGCAAGGTTCATGGATCTTAGATCCTTAACAGCCTTAAATACCAGGCCTCAGTAGTCTGCTTCATCAGGCTGGTTAACAAAAATAGGGGGGACCCCACGCCATTTTTTTTTTCGAGCGGATCCCCTATTTTTGTTAATCAGTTCACTTCAGGTCAGCCGGGATTCCCTCTGACATCACTGATGCTGTGCGGTGTCCCTGGCTGACCTGAAGTGAAAGTGGGAAGCAATCAATTATGCTTCCCAGCTAACCATTTCCTCTACTGTCAGCCAGGAGAGGAGATGATTCATTCGGGGGTTTACTGCGAGGCTGGCAGCATTAGCTGCGGTCCCTGCAGTAAATGTTAACCCTTTCACAAGGATTACATCGGGGGACCTGACTGTGCATCGGATAGGTAAGAATAATGTTGCTTTATTATTTTATTTTTATTACAGGAGAACAAGGGAATTGACGATTACCAGTACAATAAAATATGGTCAAAAATGTGTATGTATTTCATTAAAATGATTTTTCATTAATGTGTGTGCGTTTTTTTTTATTTCATACAATAGGATTAATAATTGATAGTTGTCTAATTGACAGCTCTCAATTATTAACCTGGCTTAAAGTCACCTTTCAATAGCAATGTGGCTTTAACCCATTATTAACCCATTCGCCACCTCTACAGGGCAATGGGAATAGACGGGCTAAGTGCCAGAAAGGGCGAATCTAATTATAGATTTGCCTTTTCTGGGGTGTCTGGGGGCAGATGTTAGTAGCCAGGGGGGGCCCAAAAATAATGGTCCCACTCTTGGCTATTATTATCTGCCCCCACTCGCTGGCTTTGTCTGTCTGGTTGAGAAAATAGTGTGGGAGCCCACGCATTTTTTTTCAACAATTTTACACCTCATATATATATATATATATATAATGTCATTGTGACACACACATACATATATATATATATATATATATATATATTATAGTATATACACTTCTACATAGTATAATAGCCCCTAATTCAATTGCCGGCTTTTGTGAAATTGCAGACCCGACATGAAATGACACATGGTTTACATAGAGTTAACCATGTCATTTCATGTAGTTTGATATATGGTTTTCACTAACAACTACATGAGTGTATGTGTGCAAAACTTCACACATGTAGGGGTTAATTAAAGGTGTAAATTCGTAGAAAAAAATGCGTTTTCCAGGACGTCCCTCCTGACAGCACCATGGGGACGTCCTCCTCCTCCTTGCTGGGGCAGGAAACACAAGATATTAAAAGTCCCCTCCCCGCCCCCTTTCCTTCAGTGTTTTTCCAGTCCCTGCATGGAAGGGACGCACAGGAGTGAGACTTACCGGGCTCAGGGGGATCGTGAGGCCATGCCAGATCCTTCCCCCTGTCAAGTGGCCCAGAGCCGAAACTCTCCAGCCCGGAGTCCCTCTGCTCCAAAGGCCAGGTGCAGCAGGCCCTGGATCGCGGATGCTCCTCCCGGTGGGAGACTCTCGTCCCGGACCCTGAATCAAAGGGTCCAAGTCAGTCTTCCTGGGGAATGGCACCCCGCAGCCAGACCGGCTTCTGCGGAGGAACCGTTCGTGCCCCGGTGTTCTGGTGAAGGAGCGGCTTCAGGGGGAGGGCGTCACTTCCGGTCCGGCAATTCCGGACCAGCACTTCTGGTGAGGTCATATCAGAAAGGCGCTCGTCGCTCTCCAGGGCGAGCAAGCGCTTCCTGGAATGAGTGAGACGCTATCCCAATGAGAGTAACGCTCACCTCTCGAGCAGGCACCAGCCGGTCGCTCGGGGATACCGGTGACATACTAACGCTTCCCCTGCTGCAGGTCGCTGGACTCCGGTCGGACAGAGCCTACCTTGTACCAAGATGGATACAGATGCGGCAGATGGTGGAGGGGTAAGTGCGCCTGGCGCAGACCATCCCAACCCATTACCCGACAATCCCCACTCAGGAAGCTGACCTGACTGGTTCCTGTCTCTTACTGTAGGACAAGGGAACTCCGACCGCTCCCATGACAGCAAAAAAGGCCGGCAAGGCATCAGTAAAATCGGCCTGGTGTCCGGTGTGCCACATCAAACTACCTGACGGCCAATACAGGACCCTTTGTTCAGCTTGCACCTCTAAAGTCATAAGAGACGAACAGCCCTCTTTGCTATCTGAGATGAGGCATATGATACGCGAAGAAGTTATGTCCACTCTTACTCAGCAGTGGCCATCCAGTCCCAATTCTGGGCATAAGCGACCCAGGTGGGAGACGGACTTAAGGGAGCAGGACCTAAGTTCCGAGAATAGGTCAGATTTAGAGGACGCTAACTCTGAGGAAGAAGGGGAGCTTCCCCATGACACTCAGGAGCGCAACAGGAAATTCCTATTCCAGACAGAGGACACTAAGAACTTGGTTCAGTCGGTACGGAATACTATGCAGATTGAGGAGACTCCCAGAACACAATCCAGACAGGACTTGATGTTCGGGGGACTTACATCTCAGAAATAGACGGTATTCCCTGTTAGTGACCATATCAAGGCTATGATCCTGGAGGAGTGGAAGAGCGCAGAGCGTCGACTTGTATTATCACGTGACTTCAAGGGAGACTACCGTTCGACCCAGAAGAAGTCAGGATATGGGAAGAAATCCCGAAAATTGATGTCCCAGTAGCCAGGATCCCAGTAGCCAGAGCTGTCTGGCTGAAATCTTGGTCCGGAGATAACGCCTTTAAGACTAAGTTATGCTCCATCCCATTCTCAGGGCTAAGGGTCTTCGGACCGGCACTGGATACTATCCTAGAATCTGTAACAGATGTAAAGAAAGGATTTCCCGAAGATAAAGCTCGCCGTCCCCAATCCTTTCGGCGAGGTTCCCTGTCTAGGAGACATTTCGACTCGAGAGTTCAGGGAAGACAGAGTAGGGGATCCTACAGGAGCTCCCACTCCCAAGAGGGGAAGAGCAGGAATACGTTCTTCGGCTCCTTACATAGAGCGAAGAGGCAATGACGCCAACTCCATAGGAGGAAGGCTCCATCACTTTGCAGCAAGATGGGACCAAATTACCCAGAATCAGTGGGTCCGCAGAACCATTGCAGAGGGTACCAGATAGAGTGTTACGCCCCTCCTCCCGAAAGATATGTTCCCTCTACGGTGGTCTCTGCGGACTCGGTCATGTGGACCGAGCTTCAGGATCTTTTAAGATTATCGGTCATAACTCCAGTTCCCTGGGCAGAAGTAGGCAGAGGGCACTATTCTTCCCTTTTCACCATCACAAAGCCGTCGGGAGAAAACTTGCACTATCATAAACCTGAAACCCCTAAACTCCTGGGTCAGGTACAAGAGGTTCCTATGGAATCAGTCAGGTCTGTGGCCCACCTCATAGACAGGAATGCAGTCATGTGCACGCTCGATCTGAAGAGTGCATACTATCAGGTCCCAATTCATCCTTCATCTCAGAGTCTTCTAAGGTTCGCGGTACAGCTACCGACCCAGACCTGCCACTTTCAGTTCCAGTGCTTACCCTTCGGGCTGGCCTCGGCTCCCCGAATATTCACAAAGTTGGTCTCGGAGGTAGTGGCCTTCTTAAGAAACCGAGGTACCATTATCGTTCCATATTTGGACGATTTTCTTATTGTGGCAGAATCGGAAGAAGCGCTGGTCAGCCACAGAGACCGCTGCATCGCTACACTAGAATATCTGGGCTGGACCATAAACTGGCAGAAGTCAGACCTAGCTCCCGACCAACGGAAGGTCTTCCTGGGAGTACTCCTGGATTCCAGACTCAGAATTTCTTACTTGCCTCAAATGAAGCAAAAGACCGTACAGGACCTAGTGAAGGTTCTGATAAAACACCAGTCTTCTGTAAGATCCGCCATGAAGGTCCTAGGACAGATGACTTCCTGTATTCCATGTGCCAGATGGGCACAGTCCCACTCAAGACTTCTACAGAGGGAAATCCTGTCGTCTTGGAATCGAAGTTACAGCTCTCTGGACGAGCCACTACATCTATCAAGAGTCGTAAAAGAATTACTACTATGGTGGACACAGTCACACAACCTAAGAGTAGGGGTTCTGTTGTCGGCTTCCCCTTACGTGACAGTCACCACGGATGCCAGTTCGTGGGGCTGGGGGGCTCATCTACAGGGCAGAATTCTACAGGGCAGATGGCCAGAAGATATTCAGGACCGATCTTCAAATTTCAAGGAACTATACGTGGTTTGGGAGGCACTAAGAAGAAATCGATCCAGGCTCAAAGATCAACACGTCAGAATTTTCTCAGGCAATATCACGACAGTCTCTTTCTTGAATCACCAGGGAGATCCCAGGCATCGACCCCTCCAGGAACTAACTGGGAGGATATTCACCTGGGCAGAGCAGACTGTTCTTTCTCTAACAGCAGTCCACCTGGAAGGTTCCCAGAACATAATAGCAGACTACTTAAGCAGAAAGAGAGTGAGCCCAACCGAGTGGGAGCTGAACCAGAATATCTTCAGAGATCTATGTTGGCGGTGGGGAACCCCCCCAAATAGATTTATTCGTGAACAGAAGAAATGCGAAAGTCCCGAGGTTTTTCTCCCTGAACCCCTTGGACGGCCTGGAAGGACTGGATGCCCTGAGCCAGAAGTGGGAGGAACACCTTTTGTACGCATTCCCACCACTAGCGCTCATCCCGGCCGTGTTACGGAAGATCAGGGAGGATCGAGCTACAGTCATAATGATCGCCTCTGCGAGCGGTGTTCTTCGTAACAGACATGTCAGTCGAGAACCTGGTAGAGCTGCCCCTGGTAGAGGATATAATCCACCAGGGTCCAATCCACCATCCAGACCCAAAGAGATTACACCTCTCAGCCTGGATCCTGAGAGGGAGACCCTGAGGGCTAAAGGCGTGTCAGACCAGGTCATAACTACCATCCAGGCCAGTAGGAAGCCAGTCACATCGGCTATCTACCTTAAGATCTGGAAACGCTTCTGCATGGAGAGTGGCAGGTCCGACTTGGTGGCACATACACCTGACATCCCTAGGATTTTAGATTTCCTCCAGACAGGCTTCAACAAAGGGCTCAGGCCCAGCACCCTAAAGGTCCAGATAGCAGCACTAAGCTCCTTCTTCGATTATTCACTATGGATAGTGAGATTCGTTAGAGCAATACAAAGGTTGCGCCCCATGATTCATCAGTGTATCCAAGCTTGGGACCTTACTCTGGTACTCAGGGCTTTATGTAAGGATCCATACTCTAGCAACAGCACTATGCCTATCCCTTTGCTTACCAGGAAGGCAGCTTTCCTGGTGGCAATTACCACGGCTAAGAGAATCGGGTGAAATTCAGGCCCTATCCACCAGAGATCGGTACTTCCAGGTTAGGGATGATAGCATATTTCTAAAATTAGACCCTGCCTTCATTCCCAAGGTTGCATCAACCAGTAACCGCAACCAGGAGATTATCTTACCTTCTTTCTGCGACAATCCTTCCAACGCAAAGGAACTGAAGCTCCATTCGTTGGACATCAGGAAGGTGGTCTTAGACTATATTGACGCCACTAAGGATTGGTGAATAGATTTGAACCTGGTCATCCTCTATGGAGGAAACAATAAGGGTAGAAAGGAGTCTAAGGCTTCCATCGCTAGATGGATTACGTCCATAATCTCGGACGCCTATTTAGCTGAAGGGACTAGCCCTCCGGCGGGCCTAAGGGCTCACTCAACTAGGGGGATAGCCGCCTCCTGGGCAGAAAGGGCAGGCGCCTCTCTGGAACAGATTTGTAAGGCGGCAACATGGGCTAGAATTGATAGATTCTGCAAGCATTATAAGCTGGATGTACTCTCTGGCCAACAGACGGCCTTTGGCAGGAAAATTCTGCAGGCAGTAATCCCACCCTAAGGAGCTTTCTTTGGTACTCCCCATGGTGCTGTCAGGAGGGACGTCCTGGAAAAGGGTCATTAGACCTACCGGTAATTAGGTTTCCAGGAGTCCATCCTGACAGCACTGGTAGCTCCCTCCCTCTTCAATATGTCATATGCTGTAATATGATTTTTCAATAATTAAAGTGTTATGCGCATTATACATGTCGTGGTTCTTGATACAACACTGAGGAAAGGGGGCGGGGAGGGTTCTTTTAATCTCTTGTGTGTTTCCTGTCCCAGCAAGGAGGAGGAGGACGTCCCCATGGTGCTGTCAGGATGGACTCCTGGAAACCTAATTACCGGTAGGTCTAATGACCCTTTTTTTTACAATGAATTTACACCTTGAATTAACCCCTACATGTGTGAAATTTTGCACACATACACTCATGCAATTGCTAGAAAAAAACATATATCAAACTACATGAAATGACATGGTTAACGCTATGTAAACCATGTGTCATTTCATGTAGGGTGGTTCTGTAATGTCACAAAACGCGTCATTGCCCGGCAATTGAATTAACGGCTATTTGTATTAGAAGTTACAATGAGATGGTAGTGAAAATGGCAAAATACATGAATGGTAAGAAGTATATAGCACAATGCTTGTGAAATCACGAAAAACTACCAATACATGGATGCCTATGGACGAATCAGACCAACTGCTAAGGATACATATCAAAAACAAGAACAAAACACAGATGCAGCCAATAGGTCTATAAAAACTACAATTTTTATTGAAACATGTCTAAAAAATATATATTTGACAAGGTAGGATGGCAACTGTAGGGGAAACCCACATCACAGAGAACACACATGATAAGTGGGCTGCCATGGCAACAAAGCACTGCAGATAAATATATATGCCAGAAGCCTAAGAAATGTAAAGCACAAACTCTGTATAGTAAGTGTTTGTAAACACCGACAATATCAATATATACATAAAGGCAATAACATTACCAGCTTATGCTGAAAATCAGTATATAAAAAGCAATAACATTACCAGCTTGTGCTAAACATAACTAGGACAGAATAACAGCAGAATGAACACATTGGGTGAAACATATTTATCAAAGAATGAAAAGACTGCAGAGGCTCGCCGCCAGACAGCCCTCCCCGACGCGCGTTTCGGAGTGACACCTCACTCCTTCCTCAGGGGGCGTGTCTAATAGGCTGCAAAAGCGCCCTATTTATCTTACCCTGCTCGGATGTCGCGCAGGTGAGACCAGCATCAACGCGATCAGCACACGGACACCCCGGAGACGCCGTGACCGGAAGCACGCGGGGCCCCACGTGCTCCGGCGTCTGACGTCACCGGAAGTGACACCGACGTCGCAGAGAATACAGGCGCCTGCGCAGACATGAAAAAACCCGGGTAATCCGTGATTTCAAATAAAAACAGAACCACTGTACATGAAAATATTACATAACGCAAAAACTGTGACAGTATACAAAAAATAATACAGACCAAGAACAAAATTATGTAATATAATACAAAAATAACCAAAATAACAAGATCAATATACACAGACTACAAGGTGAAAAAAACATATGAGATTGCACAAAACCACAATAAAAAACAGAAAACATGACAGAACATAAATAAATACATAAAGCATATAACATGACACTTTGTTACGAACAAAACCAGCAAAACATAATATGGAATCATAAACATATAACATAAACACTATATAATGAATTGGTACATATTGTAGATCTCCATACGTCAGGTAACATCATAAAGAATGCATATGTATACATAGCATAACACTGCATAATTATTCAATCAATATGTACATATATAGGATATAGATCACATCATTATAAACATAGGTGAATAGTATAGACATTATATATATCTGAGATGATAAACGGAGTACATATGTACATAGCATAAACTGCATAGTAACTCATTCTATACTAATACATAGAATATAAGTCACAACATTATATGCAAGATAAATGCATCATATAAACACATGTGCACCGAGGATGATGACGCGGCAGTATGAGGTTTGTGCAGTAATTCGAAGGTACCCCGGAACAACAGGACAAAAAGCAAATCTAGAATAGAAATAAAACAAGTTAAAATCAAATAAGAACAATATCATGCGGTTAATGGGATGCGTGGAGATGTCAGAGCCAGAAGATCACAAAAACGGGACGTATGAGATGTTTTCATTCAAACCATTGGGATATAAGGTTTTTAATAGCCAGATCCATTCTGTTTCTGCCTGTGCCAACCGTTTTGACAAATCACCTCCCGTATATTAAAGCATAAGGCATCAATGCCTTTGACCCTCAAAAGTGAGCCATCGCACCGATGCATTTGATGAAAATGACGCGGTAAAGTTTTTAAAGTAGAAACGTCAGTGCAAGTGGAAGCCGCCCCAATGCCGAGCACATGCTCTCTAACTCGAACTTTCAATTGTCTGGTGGTAAGACCAATATAAAGTAGGCCGCATGGGCAACTAGCGCAGTAGATAACATACCTGGTAGTACAGGTGATGCGCTGTTTAATGGTATAGTTTTTCGTACCGTCAGAATTAGTAAAAGAAGAGCATCGCTCGACATTGGGGCAAGCCACACACGCTCCACAAGGCAAACAGCCCACCACGGGGGGAAACCTGTCAAGAAACGTGGCCACCTGCAAATCAGGATAGTGACTGGCAGTTAATTGATCCCGTAGGTTTCTGGCCCTTCTAAAGGTGAATGCTGGTCTCTCTGGAGAAATTTGCCAATCACGGGATCCACTTTGAGAATGGGCCAAGCTTTCTGTACAGCCTCTCGCATTTTGAGATGTTGGGGATGATAAGTGGTAATAAACCGTATATTATTAGAATTATTGTTAAGTGGTTTAGTACCATACAGTAAAGCATCCCATGTAGCATGTCTTGCTCTTTGATAAGCTTTCTTGATACTGCGACCGCTATAACCCCTAGAGAGAAACCGCAATCTCAGTTCCTTGGCTCTAACCTCAAAATCAGAATCAGTGGAGCAAATGCGCCGTAAACGGAGAAATTGTCCCACAGGAATGGCCCTCACAACATGGGAAGGGTGGCACGACGTAGCATGTAACACTGTATTAGTCGAAGTCTCCTTCCGAAAAATATCAGTTTGTAAATAACCAGAACTGTCCTTCATAATAGTCACGTCCAAGAAATTAATCTTGGACTGATCCCAAGTCGGTGTAAGATGTATATTTCGGTCATTGTTGTTCAAAGAAGACACAAATTGCACAAGGTCGATGGATGTGCCCTGCCAGATGAAGAAGATATCGTCGATGTAGCGCGTCCAAAATGTGAACCGCTCCATCAACCCCTCCTCATCTGACAGGAAGAGGTCCCTCTCCCAGAACCCCAGGACACGGGTGACCTGTTGCGCAAGGTCGATGGATTGTGTTTTGAGGGTGATACTCTAATGGCTACAGTAGATGTAGAGTCCCTATATACTAACATCAGGCATACTGACGGCATAGCAGCAGTACGCTTTTATCTTAGCACCACTATGCTTTCTTTAGACTTTAGGGACCTACTGCTGGAGCTATTGGAGTTCACCCTCACGCACAATTTTTTTGTTTTTAAGGGGTCCTTCTACTTGCAGCTCCAGGGGACGGCGATGGGCGCTGCTTTTGCACCAGCCTATGCCAATCTCTTCCTGGGGTTCTGGGAGAGGGACCTCTTCCTGTCAGATGAGGAGGGGTTGATGGAGCGCGTCCCATTTTGGACGCGCTACATCGACGATATCTTCTTCATCTGGCGGGGCACATCCATCGACCTTGTGCAATTTGTGTCTTCTTTGAACAACAATGACCGAAATATACATCTTACACCGACTTGGGATCAGTCCAAGATTAATTTCTTGGACGTGACTATTATGAAGGACAGTTCTGGTTATTTACAAACTGATATTTTTCGGAAGGAGACTTCGACTAATACAGTGTTACATGCTATGTCGTGCCACCCTTCCCATGTTGTGAGGGCCATTCCTGTGGACAATTTCTCCGTTTACGGCACATTTGCTCCACTGATTCTGATTTTGAGGTTAGAGCCAAGGAACTGAGATTGCGGTTTCTCTCTAGGGGTTATAGCGGTCGCAGTATCAAAAAAGCTTATCAAAGAGCAAGACATGCTACATGGGATGCTTTACTGTATGGTACTAAACCACTTAACAATAATTCTAATAATATACGGTTTATTACCACTTATCATCCCCAACATCTCAAGATGCGAGAGGCTGTACAGAAAGCTTGGCCCATTCTCAAAGTGGATCCCGTGATTGGCAAATTTCTCCCAGAGAGACCAGCATTCACCTTTAGAAGGGCCAGAAACCTACGGGATCAATTAACTGCCAGTCACTATCCTGATTTGCAGGTGGCCACATTTCTTGACAGGTTTCCCCCCGTGGTGGGCTGTTTGCCTTGTGGAGCGTGTGTGGCTTGTCCCAATGTCTAGCGATGCTCTTCTTTTACTAATTTGACTGTACGAAAAACTATACCATTAAACAGCGCATCACCTGTACTACCAGGTATGTTATCTACTGCGCTAGTTGCCCATGCGGCCTACTTTATATTGGTCTTACCACCAGACAATTGAAAGTTCGAGTTAGAGAGCATGTGCTCGGCATTGGGGGGCTTCCACTTGCACTGACGTTTCTACTTTAAAAACTTTACCGCGTCATTTTCATCAAATGCATCGGTGCGATGGCTCACTTTTGAGGGTCAAAGGCATTGATGCCTTACACGTTAATATACGGGGAGGTGATTTGTCAAAACGGTTGGCACAGGCAGAAACAAAATGGATCTGGCTATTAAAAACCTTATATCCAATGGTTTGAATGAAAACATCTCATACGTCCCGTTTTTGTGATCTTCTGGCTCTGACATCTCCACGCATCCCATTAACCGCATGATATTGTTCTTATTTGATTTTAACTTGTTTTATTTCTATTCTAGATTTGCTTTTTGTCCTGTTGTTCCGGGGTACCTTCGAATTACTGCACAAACCCTCATACTGCCGCGTCATCATCCTCGGTGCACATGTGTTTATATGATGCATTTATCTTGCATATAATGTTGTGACTTATATTCTATGTATTAGTATAGAATGAGTTACTATGCAGTTTATGCTATGTACATATGTACTCCGTTTATCATCTCAGATATATATATGTCTATACTATTCACCTATGTTTATAATGATGTGATCTATATCCTATATATGTACATATTGATTGAATAATTATGCAGTGTTATGCTATGTATACATATGCATTCTTTATGATGTTACCTGACGTATGGAGATCTACAATATGTACCAATTCATTATATAGTGTTATGTTATATGTTTATGATTCCATATTATGTTTTGCTGGTTTTGTTCGTAACAAAGTGTCATGTTATATGCTTTATGTATTTATTTATTTTCTGTCATGTTTTCTGTTTTTTATTGTGGTTTTGTGCAATCTCATATGTTTTTTCACCTTGTAGTCTGTGTATATTGATCTTGTTATTTTTGGTTATTTTTGTATTATATTACATAATTTTGTTCTTGGTCTGTATTATTTTTGTATACTGTCACAGTTTTTGCGTTATGTAATATTTTCATGTACAGTGGTTCTGTTTTTATTTCAAATCACGGATTACCCGGGTTTTTTCATGTCTGCGCAGGTGCCTGTATTCTCTGCGACGCCGGTGTCACTTCCGGTGACGTCAGACGCCGGGCACGTGGGGCCCCGCGTGCTTCCGGTCATGGAGTCTCCGGGGTGTCCGTGTGCTGATCGCGTTGATGCTGGTCTCACCTGTGCGACATCCGAGCAGGGTAAGATAAATAGGGCGCTTTTGCAGCCCATTAGACACGCCCCCTGAGGAAGGAGTGAGGTGTCACTCCGAAACGCGCGTCGGGGAGGGCTGTCTGGCGGCGAGCCTCTGCAGTCTTTTCATTCTTTGGTAAATATGTTCACCCAATGTGTTCATTCTGCTGTTATTCTGTCCTAGTTATGTTTAGCACAAGCTGGTAATGTTATTGCTTTTTATATACTGATTTTCAGCATAAGCTGGTAATGTTACTGCCTTTATGTATATATTGATATTGTCGTGTTTACAAACACTTACTATACAGAGTTTGTGCTTTACATTTCTTAGGCTTCGGCATATATATTTATCTGCAGTGCTTTGTTGCCATGGCAGCCCACTTATCATGTGTGTTCTCTGTGATGTGGGTTTCCCCTACAGTTGCCATCCTACCTTGTCAAATATATATTTTTTAGACATGTTTCAATAAAAATTGTAGTTTTTATAGACCTATTGGCTGCATCTGTGTTTTGTTCTTGTTTTTGATATGCTATGTAGAAGTGTATGAACTATAAATATATATATATATTATGTCACAATGACTGTGTGTATATATATATATGTATTCTATGTGTGTATATCTAGTGTTTACAAGGAAAGAAAGGGTTTATTTTAATTACGATATTTCTGTCCCATTGACTTGCATTATGTTTCCGGTATCGGAATCGGCGATACCCGATACTTTTTGGGTATCGGTCCGATCCAATCCGATCCGATACTTCTTGATATTGGGAAGTATCGCTCAACACTATACATGACCCTATCCTACTTCCCTTCAATACTGTGCAATGCAAAGTTCTATTTTGATCTCATCTGACCACATGGCCTCCACTAGATCTTCCAAATGGTCATTGGCGAACTTGAAACAGATTTGGACATGTGCTGGCATGAGCAGGGTGATTTTGTGTGCAGGATTTTAACCCATGACGGCATAATGTGTTACCAACGGTAATGTTTGCGACTATGGTCCCACCTCTGTTCAGGTCATTGACCAGGTCCTCCTGTGTAGTCATGGGATGATTCCTTTCTTGGAATCATCCTTACAACACGACGCAAGATGTTGCATGGAGCCCCAGACCAAGGAAGAATGAGTCATCTTGTATATCTTACTTCATCACTTTGGTTTTGGCCATGGTGAAGATGTTGGAGTGTGATTAATTGTGTGGACAGGTGTCTATTATACATTTAACCAGTTCAAATTGGTGCAATTACAGGTAATGAGTGCAGATTAGGAGGGCTTCATAAAGAAAAACTAACAGGTCTGTCAGAGACAGAATTCTTGCTGTTTGGTAGGTGATGAAATACTTATTCCATGCAATAAAATGCAACTTATTTATTTAAAAATCATACAATGTGATTATTTGTTTTTTTATTTTTAGATTTTGTCTCTCACAGATAACGTGTACCTACAATAAAAATTACAGACCTCTCCATTCTTTGTAGGTGTGAAAACTTGCAAAATCGACAGTATATCAAATACTTATTTTCCTCACTGTATATGTTTGAAGTTCTTTTTGACCGAAATGTTACATTTTTGCATTTATATTTGAATGACATGAATAAACTTTACCTTCATCTATCTGTGAGTGCCAGATTCTTTCAATATTAGTACTCATGGTGTAGGACACTGTCCAAGTGCCTTGAAATCTGAGGAGTGCTTTATTTATAAGTATATCTTTTATGAAAATGTGTTCTTTATTCTTGTCTCATTTTGTAAGTTTGATGGTGTAGAATATTAGAAAATTGAAAACGCAAAACAAGATTTCTTCCAAGTATGACTTTAGCACCTTAATTTGTTTTGTAAAGCATTGGGCCATAATAAAGTTGTGAAAATCTACGGTTGAATACTTATTATTATTATTATTAGCATTTTATCTAATTAGATTATAGTATATTTTTTATAGCTGTCAGCGCACATTATTTTTTCTCACATTAACTTTAATTGTGCCTCATATACTGTACATGAATTTAAATAACATTAGAGGGAGGGTGCTTAGAAACTTATTAAATACTTGTTATTACAGACCTGCAAAATATATGTATAGGAGTGGTAGTTTAAAAGGTTTGTACCAACATGAAAAGGTATCCTCTATCCATAGGATATCAGATAATTCCCTGATCACTGGATATCCACACAGCTCTACGCCATTCATTCTTAATTGGAGCACTGGAGACAGTGCAATACTCAGGTATATCCAGTGCTCCCATCAGCTCCATTTGAATGGGGTTTTTTTAGAGCCCCATTCTCGGATTTTATGGGAATCCCAGTAGTTGGAACCCCAGCATTCATTAAGTTGTTTACTATCCTGAGGGTAGGGATTAACTTGTCATCTTTGTGCAAACCCTTTAAACAGTATACAGCAAACTCCTATGTATCCTCTACTGACCGCAAAGGATGACTATATTGAATACTTCTGCCTATTCTGGATATTTAGAGTTATGCAGCAGAAATATGATTCCAAGCAAAATAAAGATGTTGGATGATCCTGGCTGTGGATCCACTGCACCAAGCTTATCCTGGAGGGGCGTAACTAAGTGACAACCTTATAGGTAGGAATGCTGCTAGGCTGGAGCCTTGCCCTCTGGCTGTACGACTTTACCGTGACTGACACAAAGGGCAGCAAGCATGGCAATGCAGATGGGTTGCCACGGCGGGGTGAGCCTGCCGAGGTGCGCATGGAGGAGTACCAAGAGGTCCAGCCTCTGTAGTGCAGTCCAAAAGGGGAAGGTGTCAGGAAATATGATGTATTTCTTATTGTTCTAATTATACCTACAGAGCTATTGGCTGCAGCTCCTTGGTTCCTGAATGACATGCAGCCCTTTCTCCATTAGGTTTGTGTTGCCCAGGTCCATAGCTGCAGTTTTCTCTGCCTGTGTGTGATTCCAGCCCCCCTCCCTCCTCCCCACCACTTGGTTTGTGCAGTTAACACTGAGCCCTTCGCAGCTGACTTGTCCCCCCTAACTCGGGAATGTGGTGTGGTCACCTGAACCAGCCTTTGTTTAAGAGCACATGGTTTTGGAAGTTCCTTTGTCCCTTCAAACTTGAATATAATAGCGCAGATTGGACATAGAGGCAGGAAACATATATTTGGAATCTACATCCTTTAAACTATTCCCCACAATGCTTGTGGGCTTCCATGCTCACCAAAAAACTGAGAAATGAGTATATGCTTCCTAATAACACTTAGTTATGCGATGTTTGGTGTCAAATGAAAGCTAATTTCGTAATAAGAAAAATGATAGTTCTGCCATCACTCTATGAGTTCTCAAGCCAGAGTTATGGAACTTATAAGTTTTCTAGTACTTTTCAAAAGGGGAGTGCACTCCCTAGCTCTGTCCACCCAGTGAGGTAACTGGAGAGAAAGTATAAGGTTATGAGGCCCAATGAGGAAGTAGTCTTTTGCCGGGGAATCAGCTAGGAGACAGCTGTGCAGATGTACCCTCTGCAAGGCGTTTGTATGTTCTCCTCATGTTTGTGTGGGTTTCCTCTGGGTACTCTGGTTTCCTCACACATTCCAAAGACATACTGATAGGGAGTTTAGATTGTGAGTCCCATCGTGGACAGCGATGATATTGTGTGCAAAACTGTAAAGCGCTGCGGAATATGTTAGCACTATATAAAAATAAAGATTATTATTATTATATTATTACCTGGTCTTCTTTAGGTTTGTAGGTTTGGCTGTTAGGATAGTCACAAGCTGCCACTCCTGGGCGGTCCTGCAGCAGCTGATCAGCGGGTCAAAGGCACAAACAAAAATATGAAACACAGAGTGCAAACACAGAGATCTGGGAAGACAGTCCAAGGGCTGGTTGGACAGCACAGGTTTAAAATACAAAGCCAGGATCAGGAGCTGCCTAATCTATCCACTGAAGTCAGTGGATAGGCTAGGAAAGCCCTATGTGACAGAAAGTATCCAAAGTGACACCATTTAAAAATTACACTTCACAAAGTGCTCAAAACCACATTTAAGAAGTCTATTAACTCTTTAGGGGCTTCACCAGAATTAAAATAATCTGGAAGGAAAAATAAAAATTTTACTTTTTCCCACAAAAATATTGCTTTTGGCCCAAATTTAGCATTTTCCCAAGGATAACAGAAGAAAAAAGGCCATACTGTGATACTAGTCACTTTTCACGGCCAAGTCGTGAGTCAGAGTGGTCAAGGAGTCCAAGGTCAGAAGCCAGGAGGGTACGTCATAAACAGAAGGAAGAGACAAAAGCATAGTCAGGTATCGTTCCGAGGTCAGAGTACCGGGAGCAAAAGCGGATCAGAACTGAAGGGGTTAAACAGGCGGATGGTCAGAACGAAGTCCAAGGTTAGGCAACAGATCAAGCAAACAGAACTCTAGGCACAGGAAAGAACAAAGCACAAACCTTACAGGCTGAATGTACGTTTGACAGTGGTCTGAGAGAAGCTGCTCAGTTAAGTAGGGATAGCAATCACCTGGAATAGTGAACACTTGGAGACAGCCGACGCCTCCCAGTCACAGATTGGCTAGTCGAGCTGTCAATCAACACACTGACAGCTCAGCATGCCCCTGAACCAGATTGGACGGCCATGCTGTCAATCAAAGTACTGACAGCTTCAGCGCGCCCCTGTACTAGATTGGACAGCCGAGCTGTCAGTAACTGCAACCCAGACACCATGAGGGTTGGAACCGTGACGCATACATTCTGTTGTGCAATTTCTACTGAGGACACCGATGCCCCATATGTCGTGGAAAACCACTGTTTGGGCACACGTCAGGGCTCAGAAGGGAATGAGCCTAATTAACTTTTGGAGCACAAAATTGACTGGAATAGATAGTGATTACCATATGCATTTGCCGAACCTCTGATGTGCCTAAAGAGTGGAAACCCTCCACAAGTGATACATTTTGGAAATTATACCCCTCAAGGAACTTATTTAGAGGTGTGGGAGTACCTTGAACCCGCAGGTGCTTTTTATACCATTGGGTAGTGAAGAAAAAATAATTACATTAATGCAGAGTGACTCATGGAGGAGACACCACTAAATCTTGATAATCCGAGTGAGAACAAGAGAACCACTCTTGGATAACTGTAGCACTTAAAGGTGAAGCAAATAGTCATCAATCAATATATGACAAAAAAATGACAATAACCAAAAATGGGAGTATATATCTGTGGCCGGTCTGGGAGATTATATTAATTACTAGAGTGTTTCACAACATCCATTTCAAAACCCCCTGCAGGAAGACAGCATATAACTCATATCCACACAGGGATGTGGATACGCTACTCCTGACACTTGTTATTTCCTTCCCTGCTCTCCACATAGGTAAATTGTTTAATGCATGTGCCCTCACTCCTCACAGTCAGGTATTACCTATTAAGCTATAGAGACACACACGCTGACCCTACTTTTGCATGAGTATTTTAGGGGTTGGACTCTTTTGAGCTATAGTGATTGCTTTATGTTTTTATTGACTACTGCAAAGTAATGGGTATGGGTTATATACTGTCTTCCTGCTGGGGGGGGTTGAAATGGATGTTGTGTAACACCCTAGTGTCACCCTGTTAATATTACCCTGACAGAAGCCACTTTGATCTCGCTCCTAGCATAGTCTAACAGGTTTGCTGTAGCTAACTGTTGGTACAGGAACACACCATCTGAGCCATGTGTGGACAACTGGCTTGGTAATGGTGTGAATAGTCCCTGTTGCTCCTTCTCTTACTCCTCTGCCACCACCACATCCATCATCATCTGAAGTGTTATTTCAAAGAGGCATAGAAGCGGGACAGGGATGCACAGTCTCTCCAGCATATGCAGGGTGGAGTTCCACCTTGTTGGTACATCGCATATGAGGTGGTGAGCGGGAAAGCAGAAGTTATACTGCAGCACAGATAGGTGAGCAGCAGCCGGTTGACAATGCCAAAACCTCTCACAGATGGCCCAGACTTTCTACAGCAGCTCTGACATCTCAGTAATTTTTCAGGAAGCTCTGCACCACCAAATTCAGCACATGCGCCAGGCAAGGGTTGTGCGTCAAACCGACTAGGTCCAGAGCTGCTATGAAATTTCGTCAGTTATCGCACACCACCAGGCCCTGCTTGAGATTCAGAGGCAACAACTACTAATCGGTATGTTATTTGTTTCCCATCCACAGCTTCTGCGTGATTTGGGAGTTTTCCCCCAAGCAGATGAGCTTCAGAACAGCCTGCTGTAGTTTACCCCTCACTGTGCAGAAGCTAGTGATGCAGGTATTGCACTGACTGGATGAGGAGGCATTGGAGGAAGTGGAGTAGGAGGACGAGGCAACATGGACAGAGAAACATCCAAAAAACATCCAGCAATCCTCAGCCTCAGTGGTGGTAGGACATGCGCAAAAACATTTTCTGCTTCAGGCCCAGTCACCACTGCATTTACCCAGTAGGCAGTTAGGGAGATATAACGTCCCTCTCCATACTTACTAGTCCACGTATCAGTGGTTATGTGGACCTGGACACTGATGCACACCTAATTTTGTCCACAACATGTTCGTGCAGGGCAGAGATGGCCTGCCTGGAAATGAAGTAGTGGCTGGGAACCATGTACTGTGGTGCCCATGATCCCAATATATTGTTACCCCTTTATAAATAATTTGGGAGCTGGAGGAGGAGGCCAAGACCACAACAGAAGAGGGAGCATTAGGAGGCTGAGAGCTTTCCTGGTTTTTCAGGTGTGTAATCCACTGCAGTTTGTGCTTTGTATTCAGATGCCTTGTCATTCAGGTGGTTTTCCGGTTAAGAACATTTTTGCCTCACATTAGTCTCTGATGGCACAGCATGCAAATCACCCATGTCTTGTCAGGGAGCTCCTTTGAGCTGACTTTGGTGTGCTCAGTTCTTTGGCACAGTGGGTATTTACATCTGACGTACTGGCTAGGCGCTGGCTGCTGTGCTTTTGCACCCTGCTCCCTCTTTTGCTGCATAAATACAGAAGGACACAGAGTATGCATGGTTAAAATAGTATTTTTTTATGACTATAACAACAAGTTTAAAAAGAGTGTGCAAATAAGACAAGACAGACAAATTGACAGCAGCCATAAATTCTGAATCCTCAAGATAGTCACAAAAGTATGGTAAACATATATTGATGGTTATACTAATTCTATTCCCATAATAATAATAATAATAATAATAATTTTATTTATATAGAGCCAACATATTCTGCAGCACTTTACATTATAGAGGGGACTTGTAGAGACAATAGACATTACAGCATAACAATAAACACAGATCAAAGTAGATACCAAGAGGAATGAGGGCCCTGCTCGCAAGCTTACAATCTATGAGGAAAAAGGGGAGACACGAATGGTAGATGGTAGCAATTGCTTTCATTGTTTGGACCAGCCATAATGTTCGAATCGGGTGTTCATGTAATTCTGCATGAACCAGTTAACAGCCAAAGTATGTAACAGTACAGATGCGGAGGACTATTAAGTGCATAAAACAGGTGAGAACATAATAAGAGGTACCTGATTATGGTAAAATTGTTTTGAATGGGCCACACAGGGTTAGTTAGGTTAATGCATTGAGGCGGTAGGCCAGTCTGAACAAATGCGTTTTTAGGGCATGCATAAAACTGTGGGGATTGGGGATTAATCTTATTAACCTGGGAAGTGCATCCCAAAGAATTGGCGCAGCACATGAGAAGTCTTAGAGGCAGGAGTGGGAGGTTCTGATTATTGAGGATGCTAACCTCATGTTATTAGCAGAATGGAGGGCACGGGTAGGATGGTAGGCTGAGACAAGGGAGGAGATGTAGGGTGGTGCTGAGCCATGGAGTGTTTTGTGGGTGAGGGTAATAAGTTTGTACTAGATTCTGTAGTGGATGGGTAACCAGTGTAATGACTGGCACAAGGTAGAGGCATCGGTATAACGATTGGTGAGGAATATGATCCTGGAGGCAGCATTCAAAACAGATTGGAGAGGGGAGAGTTTGGTAAGAGGGAGACCGATTAGTAGAGCGTTACAATAGTCCAGACGACAATCATTAAGAGAAACAATAAGGGTTTTTGCAGAGTCGAAAGTAAGAAAAGGTCGAATTCTAGAGATGTTTTTGAGGTGGAGATAACAAGAGCGAGCCAGTGATTGGATGTGGGGGGTGAATGAAAGCTTGGAATCAAGTATGACCCCAAGACAGCGGGCATGTTGCTGGGGAGTAATGGTGGAACCACACACGGAGATGGCAATGTCAGGCAAAGGTAGGTTAGTAGAGGGAGGAAACACGAGGAGTTCCATTTTTGACAGGTTCAGTTACAGATAGAGGGATGACATGATGTTGGAGACAGCAGTAAGACAATCACTGGTGTTTTCTAAAAAGGCAGGCGTGATATTGGGAGAAGAGGTGTATAATAGGGTGTCATCAGCATAGAGATGGTACTGGAAACCAAGTCTACTGATTGTTTGTCCGAAAGGGGCGGTATACAAAGAGAAGAGGAGGGGGCCTAGGACTGATCCTTGAGGAACCCCAACAGTAAGGGGAAGATGTGAGGAGGAGGAACCAGCAAAAGATTAAGTGAAGGAACGGTCAGAGAGATAGGAGGAGAACCAGGAGAGAACGGTGTCCTTGAGGCCGATGGAGTGTAGCATAGTGAGGAGGAGCTGATGGTCCACAGTGTCGAATTCTGCGGAGAGATCCAAGAGAATTAGCATGGAGTAGTGACCATTAGATTTAGCAGTTAGTAGATTATTAGAAACTATAGTGAGGGCAGTTTCAGTAAAGTGTAAACAGCGGAAACCAGATTGAAGAGGGTCAAGAAGAGAGTTATCTGAGAGATAGCGGATAAGACGGGTGTGGACCAGGTGTTTAGAGATGAAGGGAAGATTAGAGACAGGTCTATAGTTAGCGGCACAGTTTTGGTCGAGGGACTGTTTTTTAAGTAATGGATGTATGATGGCGTGTTTAAATAATAATAATCTTTATTTTTATATAGCGCTAACATATTCCACAGCGCTTTACAGTTTGCACACGGTATTGTCGCTGTCCCCGAAGGGGCTCACAATCTAGATTCCCTATCTGTATGTTTTTGGAATGTGGGAGGAAACCGGAGAACCCGGAGGAAACCCACGCAAACACGGGGAGAACATACAAACTCCTTGCAGATGTTGTCCTTGGTGGGATTTGAACCTAGGACTCCAGCGCTGCAAGGCTGTAGTGCTATCCACTGAGCCACCGTGCTGCCCATAAATGAGGAAGGAAAGATACCAGAAGAGAAAGGTTGAATATTTTTGTTAGGTGAGTGGTGACAGCAGGGGAAAGGGACTGGAGGAGATGTGATGGAATGAGGTCACTGGTGCAAGTGGTAGGGTGAGAAGATGCAAGGAGCTTGATTACGTCTTCTTCTGTGACTGGTTCAAAATCAGAGAGGGAGCTAGATGCAGTGGGGGAGGGAGGACAGTGCATGGTATGACGGGATGGGAGATAATTTCCTGTCGGATGTGGTCAATTTTTTCTTTTAAATAATTGGCCTGATCATCAGCACGGAGATCTGTGGTTGGGGCCTGCACTTTTGGGTTGAGTAGGGAATGAAAAGTGTCAAAGAGACATTTCAGGTTATTGGATAGTGAGGTGATGAGGGTGTTGAAATAGGTTTGTTTGGAGAGGTGAAGGGCAGAGTTGTGTGTTTTAAGCATAAACTTATAATGGATGAAATCTTCGGTTACATTAGATTTTCTTCACAGAAGTTTGGCGCACCTGGAGCACTGCTGCAGGAAACGTGTTTGCAGCGTGTGCCACGTTGTTGCCATCTGTGTCGTACTGTTCTATGTATAGGAGGTGCAATTTCATCCAGGGTACTTTGCAGGGTTTCGTTGTAATGCTTCAGTGCAGAATCTAGACATGAGAGAGAGGCGATAGGGGCCAATGATGACTGCAAGTTCTTCATAAGTTTCTGGGTGTTAAAGGGAGTCTGTCACCCCATTTTTCGACCATCAGCTGTAGCCACCACCATCAGTGGCTTATCTACATCATTCAGTAATGCTGTAGATAAGCCCCCGATGTCACCTGAAAGAGAAGAAAAACGAGTTATATTATACTCACCGAGTTGCGGTCCGGTCCGATGGGCGTTGCGGTCTGGTCCAGCGCCTCCCATCTTCTAGCGAAGCCCTCCTCTTCTTAGCTTCCCGTCGCGGCTCTGGCACAGGCGCACTGCTCTGCCTTGGTGAGGGCAGAGCAGAGTACTGCAATGCACAGGCGCCGGGAAAGGTCAGAGAGGTCGTGGAAAACCACTGTTTGGGCACACGTCAGGGCTCAGAAGGGAATGAGCCTAATTAACTTTTGGAGCACAAAATTGACTGGAATAGATAGTGATTACCATATGCATTTGCCGAACCTCTGATGTGCCTAAAGAGTGGAAACCCTCCACAAGTGATACATTTTGGAAATTATACCCCTCAAGGAACTTATTTAGAGGTGTGGGAGTACCTTGAACCCGCAGGTGCTTTTTATACCATTGGGTAGTGAAGAAAAAATAATTACATTAATGCAGAGTGACTCATGGAGGAGACACCACTAAATCTTGATAATCCGAGTGAGAACAAGAGAACCACTCTTGGATAACTGTAGCACTTAAAGGTGAAGCAAATAGTCATCAATCAATATATGACAAAAAAATGACAATAACCAAAAATGGGAGTATATATCTGTGGCCGGTCTGGGAGATTAATTTAATTACTAGAGTGTTTCACAACATCCATTTCAAAACCCCCTGCAGGAAGACAGCATATAACTCATATCCACACAGGGATGTGGATACGCTACTCCTGACACTTGTTATTTCCTTCCCTGCTCTCCACATAGGTAAATTGTTTAATGCATGTGCCCTCACTCCTCACAGTCAGGTATTACCTATTAAGCTATAGAGACACACACGCTGACCCTACTTTTGCATGAGTATTTTAGGGGTTGGACTCTTTTGAGCTATAGTGATTGCTTTATGTTTTTATTGACTACTGCAAAGTAATGGGTATGGGTTATATACTGTCTTCCTGCTGGGGGGGGTTGAAATGGATGTTGTGTAACACCCTAGTGTCACCCTGTTAATATTACCCTGACAGAAGCCACTTTGATCTCGCTCCTAGCATAGTCTAACAGGTTTGCTGTAGCTAACTGTTGGTACAGGAACACACCATCTGAGCCATGTGTGGACAACTGGCTTGGTAATGGTGTGAATAGTTCCTGTTGCTCCTTCTCTTACTCCTCTGCCACCACCACATCCATCATCATCTGAAGTGTTATTTCAAAGAGGCATAGAAGCGGGACAGGGATGCACAGTCTCTCCAGCATATGCAGGGTGGAGTTCCACCTTGTTGGTACATCGCATATGAGGTGGTGAGCGGGAAAGCAGAAGTTATACTGCAGCACAGATAGGTGAGCAGCAGCCGGTTGACAATGCCAAAACCTCTCACAGATGGCCCAGACTTTCTACAGCAGCTCTGACATCTCAGTAATTTTTCAGGAAGCTCTGCACCACCAAATTCAGCACATGCGCCAGGCAAGGGTTGTGCGTCAAACCGACTAGGTCCAGAGCTGCTATGAAATTTCGTCAGTTATCGCACACCACCAGGCCCTGCTTGAGATTCAGAGGCAACAACTACTAATCGGTATGTTATTTGTTTCCCATCCACAGCTTCTGCGTGATTTGGGAGTTTTCCCCCAAGCAGATGAGCTTCAGAACAGCCTGCTGTAGTTTACCCCTCACTGTGCAGAAGCTAGTGATGCAGGTATTGCACTGACTGGATGAGGAGGCATTGGAGGAAGTGGAGTAGGAGGACGAGGCAACATGGACAGAGAAACATCCAAAAAACATCCAGCAATCCTCAGCCTCAGTGGTGGTAGGACATGCGCAAAAACATTTTCTGCTTCAGGCCCAGTCACCACTGCATTTACCCAGTAGGCAGTTAGGGAGATATAACGTCCCTCTCCATACTTACTAGTCCACGTATCAGTGGTTATGTGGACCTGGACACTGATGCACACCTAATTTTGTCCACAACATGTTCGTGCAGGGCAGAGATGGCCTGCCTGGAAATGAAGTAGTGGCTGGGAACCATGTACTGTGGTGCCCATGATCCCAATATATTGTTACCCCTTTATAAATAATTTGGGAGCTGGAGGAGGAGGCCAAGACCACAACAGAAGAGGGAGCATTAGGAGGCTGAGAGCTTTCCTGGTTTTTCAGGTGTGTAATCCACTGCAGTTTGTGCTTTGTATTCAGATGCCTTGTCATTCAGGTGGTTTTCCGGTTAAGAACATTTTTGCCTCACATTAGTCTCTGATGGCACAGCATGCAAATCACCCATGTCTTGTCAGGGAGCTCCTTTGAGCTGACTTTGGTGTGCTCAGTTCTTTGGCACAGTGGGTATTTACATCTGACGTACTGGCTAGGCGCTGGCTGCTGTGCTTTTGCACCCTGCTCCCTCTTTTGCTGCATAAATACAGAAGGACACAGAGTATGCATGGTTAAAATAGTATTTTTTTATGACTATAACAACAAGTTTAAAAAAGATGTGCAAATAAGACAAGACAGACAAATTGACAGCAGCCATAAATTCTGAATCCTCAAGATAGTCACAAAAGTATGGTAAACATATATTGATGGTTATACTAATTCTATTCCCATAATAATAATAATAATAATAATAATTTTATTTATATAGAGCCAACATATTCTGCAGCACTTTACATTATAGAGGGGACTTGTAGAGACAATAGACATTACAGCATAACAATAAACACAGATCAAAGTAGATACCAAGAGGAATGAGGGCCCTGCTCGCAAGCTTACAATCTATGAGGAAAAAGGGGAGACACGAATGGTAGATGGTAGCAATTGCTTTCATTGTTTGGACCAGCCATAATGTTCGAATCGGGTGTTCATGTAATTCTGCATGAACCAGTTAACAGCCAAAGTATGTAACAGTACAGATGCGGAGGACTATTAAGTGCATAAAACAGGTGAGAACATAATAAGAGGTACCTGATTATGGTAAAATTGTTTTGAATGGGCCACACAGGGTTAGTTAGGTTAATGCATTGAGGCGGTAGGCCAGTCTGAACAAATGCGTTTTTAGGGCATGCATAAAACTGTGGGGATTGGGGATTAATCTTATTAACCTGGGAAGTGCATCCAAAGAATTGGCGCAGCACATGAGAAGTCTTAGAGGCAGGAGTGGGAGGTTCTGATTATTGAGGATGCTAACCTCATGTTATTAGCAGAATGGAGGGCACGGGTAGGATGGTAGGCTGAGAAAGGGAGGAGATGTAGGGTGGTGCTGAGCCATGGAGTGTTTTGTGGGTGAGGGTAATAAGTTTGTACTAGATTCTGTAGTGGATGGGTAACCAGTGTAATGACTGGCACAAGGTAGAGGCATCGGTATAACGATTGGTGAGGAATATGATCCTGGAGGCAGCATTCAAAACAGATTGGAGAGGGGAGAGTTTGGTAAGAGGGAGACCGATTAGTAGAGCGTTACAATAGTCCAGACGACAATCATTAAGAGAAACAATAAGGGTTTTTGCAGAGTCGAAAGTAAGAAAAGGTCGAATTCTAGAGATGTTTTTGAGGTGGAGATAACAAGAGCGAGCCAGTGATTGGATGTGGGGGGTGAATGAAAGCATGGAATCAAGTATGACCCCAAGACAGCGGGCATGTTGCTGGGGAGTAATGGTGGAACCACACACGGAGATGGCAATGTCAGGCAAAGGTAGGTTAGTAGAGGGAGGAAACACGAGGAGTTCCATTTTTGACAGGTTCAGTTACAGATAGAGGGATGACATGATGTTGGAGACAGCAGTAAGACAATCACTGGTGTTTTCTAAAAAGGCAGGCGTGATATTGGGAGAAGAGGTGTATAATAGGGTGTCATCAGCATAGAGATGGTACTGGAAACCAAGTCTACTGATTGTTTGTCCGAAAGGGGCGGTATACAAAGAGAAGAGGAGGGGGCCTAGGACTGATCCTTGAGGAACCCCAACAGTAAGGGGAAGATGGAGGAGGAGGAACCAGCAAAAGATTAAGTGAAGGAACGGTCAGAGAGATAGGAGGAGAACCAGGAGAGAACGGTGTCCTTGAGGCCGATGGAGTGTAGCATAGTGAGGAGGAGCTGATGGTCCACAGTGTCGAATTCTGCGGAGAGATCCAAGAGAATTAGCATGGAGTAGTGACCATTAGATTTAGCAGTTAGTAGATTATTAGAAACTATAGTGAGGGCAGTTTCAGTAAAGTGTAAACAGCGGAAACCAGATTGAAGAGGGTCAAGAAGAGAGTTATCTGAGAGATAGCGGATAAGACGGGTGTGGACCAGGTGTTTAGAGATGAAGGGAAGATTAGAGACAGGTCTATAGTTAGCGGCACAGTTTTGGTCGAGGGACTGTTTTTTAAGTAATGGATGTATGATGGCGTGTTTAAATAATAATAATCTTTATTTTTATATAGCGCTAACATATTCCACAGCGCTTTACAGTTTGCACACGGTATTGTCGCTGTCCCCGAAGGGGCTCACAATCTAGATTCCCTATCTGTATGTTTTTGGAATGTGGGAGGAAACCGGAGAACCCGGAGGAAACCCACGCAAACACGGGGAGAACATACAAACTCCTTGCAGATGTTGTCCTTGGTGGGATTTGAACCTAGGACTCCAGCGCTGCAAGGCTGTAGTGCTATCCACTGAGCCACCGTGCTGCCCATAAATGAGGAAGGAAAGATACCAGAAGAGAAAGGTTGAATATTTTTGTTAGGTGAGTGGTGACAGCAGGGGAAAGGGACTGGAGGAGATGTGATGGAATGAGGTCACTGGTGCAAGTGGTAGGGTGAGAAGATGCAAGGAGCTTGATTACGTCTTCTTCTGTGACTGGTTCAAAATCAGAGAGGGAGCTAGATGCAGTGGGGGAGGGAGGACAGTGCATGGTATGACGGGATGGGAGATAATTTCCTGTCGGATGTGGTCAATTTTTTCTTTTAAATAATTGGCCTGATCATCAGCACGGAGATCTGTGGTTGGGGCCTGCACTTTTGGGTTGAGTAGGGAATGAAAAGTGTCAAAGAGACATTTCAGGTTATTGGATAGTGAGGTGATGAGGGTGTTGAAATAGGTTTGTTTGGAGAGGTGAAGGGCAGAGTTGTGTGTTTTAAGCATAAACTTATAATGGATGAAATCTTCGGTTACATTAGATTTTCTTCACAGAAGTTTGGCGCACCTGGAGCACTGCTGCAGGAAACGTGTTTGCAGCGTGTGCCACCGTTGTTGCCATCTGTGTCGTACTGTTCTATGTATAGGAGGTGCAATTTCATCCAGGGTACTTTGCAGGGTTTCGTTGTAATGCTTCAGTGCAGAATCTAGACATGAGAGAGAGGCGATAGGGGCCAATGATGACTGCAAGTTCTTCATAAGTTTCTGGGTGTTAAAGGGAGTCTGTCACCCCATTTTTCGACCATCAGCTGTAGCCACCACCATCAGTGGCTTATCTACATCATTCAGTAATGCTGTAGATAAGCCCCCGATGTCACCTGAAAGAGAAGAAAAACGAGTTATATTATACTCACCGAGTTGCGGTCCGGTCCGATGGGCGTTGCGGTCCTGGTCCAGCGCCTCCCATCTTCTAGCGAAGCCCTCCTCTTCTTAGCTTCCCGTCGCGGCTCTGGCACAGGCGCACTGCTCTGCCTTGGTGAGGGCAGAGCAGAGTACTGCAATGCACAGGCGCCGGGAAAGGTCAGAGAGGTCCGGCGCCTGCGCACTGCAGTACTCTGCTCTGCCCTCAACAGGGCTGAGCAGTGCGCCTGCGCCGAAGCTGCGACAGGAAGCTAAGTAGAGGAGGGCTTCGCTAAAAGATGGGAGGTGCTGGACCGGACCGCGACGCCCATCGGACCGGACGACGGACCGCCCCTGGGTGAGTTTAATCTAACTCGTTTTTCTTCTCTTTCAGAAGCCCCTGATGGTGGTGGCTACAGCTGATGGTTAAAAAATGGGGTGACAGATTCCCTTTAATGGCCTGTATATTTCTATATGTGTGGAAAGTCGGGGTGACCTGAGCAGGATGGCAGTTTTTGATAGAGAATGAAAGAAGGTTGTGGTCAGAGAGCGGAAGAGTGGAGTTTGTGAAATCTTCCACTGCACATCTGCAGTCTGTCGTTAACTCTGATGCCTGACTAATCCAACTCTCTTCTTGCTTCTCCTCCACTCCACCCTCTTTAAATCATTTCATTGGCTCTCAATTCCACAACGTATCCACTTCAGGCTACTAACACTGACCTACAAAGCATTCCATAATCTGCCTCACCCATATATCTCTGAACTAATATTCTAATATCTCCCACCACCTAATCTCCGGTCCTCCCAAGACCTCCTTCTCTCATATAATTGTACATTCCTCATCCATTAGGGCAGTGAGAATCTGGAATTCCTTGCCTGAGGAGGTGGTGATGGCGAACTCAGTCGAGGGGTTCAAGAGATGCCTTGATGTCTTCTTGGAGCGTAACAATATTGTATCTTACATTTATTAGGTTTTTTAGAAGGACATAGATCTGGGGATTTATTCTGAAGGAATATAGGCTGAACTGAATGGACAAATGTCTTTTTTTCAGCCTTGCTAACTATGTTACTATGGTACAATCATTAGAGTATCCCCCATCATCTGGAACTCCGTGCCCTAACAAGTCCGATTATCCCCTACATTCATTACTTTTAAGCGGAACTTGAAAACCCATCTATTCAGAAAAGCTTATAGCCTGCAATGACCCCACTGCCACCTCACCACTACCAGAGCTGCCGCATCACCAACCCAAGAGAGGCTGCAAACCCCAAGCCTACTGTCTCCATCTCCATTATCCTGCAGATTATAAGGCCTCAAATGTTGGGTCCTCCCCATATGTATCTGTCTATCACTATTGGTTTGTTAATTGCAATTTCTTTTTGTTTTTTATTTAAAACTTCCTCAAGTACAACACCATGGCATCAATGGTGCTCTAAAAATAAATAATAATAATCCTCTGCATGATCTTCCACCCAGTCATCATCCCTGCCCTCCTTGCTAGTCTGCATTTAGCAGAAAGCTGCATTTAGCAGTTTCGCCATCATCATCAGAGATGTGCTGTGGTGGTCTGCTGACCATTTACATTACCCCTTCCACATACCTCAAATTGAACACGTAGTTGGGCATCAGTGCTCTCAATCTCTTCCACTTGTGGGGCAGGGCCTGGTGGATGGCCAATGACTTGGGGCTCAGACCGCTTGCCTGATTTGTAAGGGGGAGTTGGAAGACAGATGCCCATGGGTCACAGGGGCAAACTCTCTGCTTTCAGCAGGAGACTGAGTGGAAGACAATGTGAAGGAACTGTAAGCTTTCCAATCTAAAACCGGCTCTACTTGTTCTGGCCTCACCATTCATCCAGTGGAACTCAGGCCTATGAAATTACGCAGGATATCCTGTTGCCTGCGTGCAGCAGGAGAAGGTGTTTCATTTAGACGCATAGCAGGCACAGATTGACCACGTACTCTCTCTCCCTGCAGCAGCTACACGATCACCAGCAGCAACACCATCATGTCCCCTATTTGAAGCTATCCCCAAAAAAGTACAGAGTATTACACGGTCTGTATGTAGAGAGAGACCAGAAGATTATTATACTGCCTGTATGCAGAGTGACCCCACAGAGCCTGTTTCAGAGTACTCCCGAAGGAATAAAAAAAATAAAAAACAGTGTTGGCTACATCCTTCTCTGCCTCTTCCACCTATACTGCCACATCCACTTCCACCACATCCTCAACCTCCTCCACCACTTGTACCTCCACCTTGTGGTTCAAGATTATTTTTTATTTTTTTTTTATTTTGTTATTTTAAGGCATTTTCCTATCCACATTTGTTTGTCGGGCAATCATTCTGCTCTTAACCCCATTTTGTTTCCTTTTGCAGCCCCATAGCCCTTACAATACCATTTTACAGAAATTTTACAACACTAAAGTTTGGGTCCCCATTGCCTTCTATTGGGTTCGGGGTCAAGTTCTGATACCTTAACCGAACTTTGGCTCACAGTTCGACTGAACCCAAATATCCACGTGTTAGTTCTTCCCTACTGATAATGTAGTGTGATAATCTCTAAAAAACAAGACTTTTAAAGTACATAATAATTATGATTAAAAAGACTGCTACTAAAATGTTTAATATAGGAATTTGCTATTAACAAATTTCCATAGATCATTTTGCGACTATAAATGGAGTTTAATATACCGTATATACTCGAATATAAGCAGACCCGAGTATAGGCCGAGGCACCTAATTTTACCACAAGAAAACTTATTGACTTGAGCATAAGCCGGGTATGCATGGCCTCCTCATCCCCATCCTTGTATGCATGGCCTCCTCATCCCCATCCTGGTATGCACGGCCTCCTCATCACCATCCTGGTATGCATGGTCCCCTCATCCCTATCCTGGCATTCATGGATCATCATCCCTATCCTTGTATGTATGGCTCTTCATAAAGATAAAAAGAATAAACCATCCTACATACCGTCCCTGCGCTATCTTACTTGTTTTGGTCTTGTTTTGGTGCCAGCAACTGCAGTGATGGGGTGATCACGTGTGCTCATTAACTTAAGGGAATGAATATTTACTGCCCTCCATGCCTATGGCAGTGAATATTCATTCCCTTAAGTAGTGGCACACGTGATCGCCTGGCCACTGCAGGAAACCGGCGGCTGTGACTACTCTGCCCGCTATTAAAGAGAAATGAGTATTCACTGCCAGCGCAGTGAATATTCATTTCTCTTTAGCAGTGGGCACAGGCTTTAGCCGCAGCAGCCTCCTGTGACCCGCTGCCCCGCCACTGCCCCTCCCCCTCTGTCTTCTGGGACCCTCACTTAAGTATAAGCCAAGGGGGCTTTTTCAACACTAAAAAATGTGCTGAAAAACTCAGTTTATACATGAGTATATATGGTACTTATTTCTAAGCTATCTAAATATGTTAGCTAGCAGTAATAGGAGGAGGTTATCATTCCACCATGTAATAAAATTTATTTCTCATATACAAATTACATTTATTCAAACATACAACACACATGTTTATCCATTAATATTAAAGAACATTTTTCAACTGTGCTTTATGGTTCATTTTATAACATTTTGTTTGGAAATTGCTTAAGAAAACTTTCACATGGCTTCCTAATCCTCTTCTGCAAGAGCAGTAAAACAAAGTGTGCCTGTGATATACACTAAATGCCAACATATTACCATAATGCAGAGCAACAGTCATCTGGATCCATAGTGAAACACATGCCGCTTCCAATGCAAAAGATCTAATGCAGCATTTGTAGTTAAAACAAGTTGGCAAGAGCCTCCAGCATCCAGCTGCTTGGGTACCACATGCCTTGCTGTTCCATAAGACAATTTATTTTTACTCACAACTTATGTTTGTATATGAATACAGTCTAGACAATCACAAATTGTGTCATAGTAATTAATTTCAGCCCAGCAGTCAGCTGCCAGTAATTGCCATGACTTATGATAGTCACTGTAGTCCCACTTCATTAAAAGTTAACCATCGAAACAGTCACGTTTCATTCATTTAATTTGGAACAATACTTATTAGAAATAAGTTGAGATAATCTATTCTGGCAATAAGTACAGTACCCTATAAAACTAAATATAGGATTCAGTTATTTTTCGAAACAAGTTATGTAGGAGGGCACCACCAACAAATCACTAAAGAGGGTATCAACCTGGAGTATGTCAAAAACAGATACGTTAGGGAGAAGAAAGACACATACTGAAAACCAGGGAACACCTAAATAACATAAATAGTTAAATTTTTATTGAAAACTGCATAACAACCAAAGTTAAAAACCATTAAAATAAACACACAATGCCCGACAAATAAGGAAAAACTGGCCCCCACAGCCCTTAAACAATATACTAACCAATATATAAATACAAAAAAATATCAATCAAACAAATATAACAGAAGTATATACATTAAATGGTGTCTTCCCCAAAGGCCTAGATCCAGGAAAAGCTAATGCATGAACAAATATACAAATATACCTGTGATCAAATGCTGGAAAAGATGGAAAAATTATGAGACAGGATCAATGGGACTAGATTCCCATCTGAGCCAGAGCCACAGATAAGAGCCACAAGCACCCATAAGGTAATAACCAGACCAGAAAGGGGGAGGGAAAAAGGAACAATAAATAAATCAAATAGGCAGGGGGGCCAGAGCCCAATGCGTGTCGCCACCTGCGTGGCTTCGTCAGGGGCAGGTAAGGTTGGAAACACAGTGGAATTATTTATATGAAAACAATAATTGGCAACTCACGGCAGCTGAGCGTTGTGGACCGGCGCTAAACCACAGCACGCAGGCTCCCGGAAGTGGTAAAAAGCAAAGGTGAAAAGTGGGTATACTAATATGGCCGAAATCCGCCGCTACTGCGCATGCGCAGGAAAAGAAGAGGATCATGGGTAGACATGGAGGAGTGTCCAGAGACCCTGGAGATTACATCTACTCAGATGTCAAAAACGGGCATGCGCAGTACATGACTAAAGCGAAAAAGGCCCATACAGTTTTATGTAAAGGTAGACCAGCTTGATGCACATAGTAATGGTACCATAATACTTTGCATAAGGTTTAATAAAGAAATAGATGCAGCGTATGGCTATGTTGTTAATATTTGTCACAGTCAAACATATATTATATAAATACAGGACCTAAAGAGTTACCCAAGCTGCGAACAGTCTAGAGTAAAATCAGGCATGCATAGTTTGGTTACAATGTAAATATATGGGCAAAGAAAACCCCAAATTAGGACACATAATCAAGGTGGCATAATATTGATAAATCGCTGGTTAGTACTCTGAATAAAACATATAGGCACAGTATCGTTTTCCATTAGTAGCATATTAATGTGGGACACATGTATATAAATAATATGTCCCAGATGACCACATAAAAGCAGAGTCAAAAGAATTACCTAAGCTGCAAGCAGTCTAAAGTAAATTAAAACGTGCATAATTGGTCATGATAGCAAAATGTCCTTACAATATACATATGTGGAAAAAAAAAAAAAAAAAACACACCCAATTAGGACACATAATCAAGATGACATAATATTGATAGATCGCTGGGTCAAGGAATTTACCTAAGTTACAAACAATATAGAGTAAAGTTACAGCATGCAAAGTTGGTCATGATAGCAAAATGTCATTGCAATGTAAATATATGGAAAAAACACGCCCAATTTAGGACACATAATCAAGAAGGCATAATATTGATAAAGCGCTGATTAAGAACAGTGTCGCTTATCCATTTGTTGATGTAAAAATGCCACCCTGCTGTGTGAAATTACCCACAATGGAGACATAAAAAAGCTGCAACATAAGGCCAAAATAGCCAAAGATCACAGAGAGCAGTAAGTATGGCAAACAATATCAGAATGCAATCGTACCATTCACATGGACTGAAATTGAGTAACCAGATCCAGCCGAAAGTGTCCAAGATGACTTTTATACAGAGAGGGTCCCAAAAAAAAAAAAAAAAATTATGTTATTTTTATGCCTAAAATGATCATAATTAGGTAGTTGACACACCAGGACTGTAACGCAGGCCAAAAACCAGCGAGATCTGCCCAAAGCCAGTACGTATGGTGTAGTGTGCAAAAAGCACACCCAATTAGGACACATAATAAAGATGACATAATGTAGATAAATATTCTAAATAAGACATGCAGGTATAGTGTAGCTGACTCAAAAGCAGCAGAACCGGCCCAGAGCCAGTAAGTATGGTATCATATGAAAAAATATACAGTCGTGCCACTCACATGAAAAGGCAAATGGATAGCACGCTCCAGTTCAGAGATAATCAAGGAACCAACCTAGAGGGATATCAATATCTCCCACAAATATCAAAAATAATTGAAAGAGAAAGAGAAATGACTCAAACTGTAACATGTATGTTTATTTCATTTAGACCTGAATAGCCCAAAAAAAAATATATAGTAGATATAATATAAATAGAGCTGTTATATAAGACCCTAAAGGGGTATAACAATAAAGATATATGGGCTGGGGTGATCTTACCTGCCCTGACGAAGCCACGCAGGTGGCGACACGCGTTGGGCTCTGGCCCCACGGCCTATTTGATTTATTTATTGTTCCTTTCCCCCCCCCCTTTCTGGTCTGGTTATTACCTTATGGGTGCTTGTGGCTCTTATCTGTGGCTCTGGCTCAGATGGGAATCTAGTCCCATTGATCCTGTCTCATAATTTTTCCATCTTTTCCAGCATTTGATCACAGGTATATTTGTATATTTGTTCATGCATTAGCTTTTCCTGGATCTAGGCCTTTGGGGGAGACACCATTTAATGTATATACTTCTGTTATATTTGTTTGATTGATATTTTTTTGTATTTATATATTAGTTAGTATATTGTTTAAGGGCTGTGGGGGCCAGTTTTTCCTTATTTGTCGGGCATTGTGTGTTTATTTTAATGGTTTTTAACTTTGGTTGTTATGCAGTTTTCAATAAAAATTTAACTATTTATGTTATTTAGCTATTCAGTTATTTTTCCATGCAGCTTTTACTTAACCAGCAATTCATGACCTGGCCCTTTTTCCCCCGTTCTTGACCAGATACATTTCTGGGTTTTATTGTACTTGCTCTTTTAATTTCTCTCCATAATTTTCTCATCCAGATATTAAAATAATTTTAGCCTCTTTTTTCGCAACATATTTTTTTTGGCGACATCGAAGGAAAATTTAGAGAAAAGCTAAGCAAGTCGATTTGTTATCATCAAAGCATAATAAGCACAGGGTTAAAAAAAATCTGAAAATGTGAGTGCGAATATATTCTTCATATTCCACTAGTCCTGCCATGCAGCTCTAGGCATTTTTCTGGGTTCTTCGGCATTACTGACTAGGCCTCAAGTGACGTCATGACTTCATAAGCACTAGTGGATGTATCGAGGCCTGGTAAGCGCCAGAGGCACCAAAGAGCCCTGTAGAATGTGAGGAGTCAGAGGAAACTCCACAATGACTGTGGATATGAATATATCGTGACATAGCGATCACTAAGCGGGTTGGGAACACTCACATGGCAGCGGTATTCAAATGCACAGCAGTCGTTTCTTCATTTATAGAAGTCCAGTCCTGGTTTATTATTCAGTCATAAACCACTGTAGGCCATGTAATACATCACAGACCTAACATACAGTCCATTCTCAACTGCGGTTATGTCCGCACAGTTCATTCACTGACCCTCATCAGTGTACACAGTTCCCCATGCTCTGGGTTACTTGCTTAACGGACTGTCCTTATATTGGTCCTGTCAGTAGTCCAGATCTTCAGTACTCCCTGGACTCTCAAGAGCTCCAGCCAGCTCCAGTCTCACACATGGCCATCCCATCTGCATGTCTGTGCGATACATACCTGTTTCTCACTATACCACTAGTTGGTACGTCACAATATATATGTATATATATATTAGTGCCATAAAAATGAATTTAGATAAAGGCACTTGTACAGATTCTGGAAAATGAATCATTAAAAATTTAGGATTCTGGCTAATCTAAATTTTTTTGTGAAATTTTAAACAAATTTAATTTGTTTCATATCAATTTCCTCATCACCAGACCCTATTGATTATTATGGGGTCCATTTAGTTTCCATCATGTGCCTGTTTTTAGAACTGAAGAAGACCAGAACTTTTTCTTATGTCCTAAAACCTGATTCAAAATGGAACACAGATGAACTCCAAATTGTCAATAGGGCCCCTTTGCTTCCATTTACATCAGTAATGCCATTGATCCCTTCTGAACATGAATTCCATTTGTCTACTCCTCTAAATGGAACAGACAAATGGAATGTTCAAGCGGAAATATGAACTTAGCTTTAGTAGTTACTGATCCTTTTATTTTACTTTGGCATGAACTGTCAGCTTCCATATAGTGTCCTATCTGTCCACTTAGTATTTATACCAGTAAGTTCCAAGCTTGTAATTGCCTTGAAAATACACAAGGGAGAGAGAAGAGACAGAGAAAGAACCCTGCTGACCATAAGAGCCTAAATACTAAAGGACAAGGAGGACTTTGCTGACTCTCTGATCATAAGAGATTACACTACACGAGAGAGTGAGTGAGAGCGGATGCTGCTGATCATAAGAGCTTACACTCTATAGGAGAGACTTACCCAACAACTCTGAAGATTAAATAAATTCTGTTGTACAAACTGTTCTCCACTCGGAACCGCTGATGTATGGTGGTCCCGTTACTGACCACCTTTGTACAAGATATGATAATCTGCTAGATGTTATAGCTGAAAGGCATGATAAAAAAGCCCTTATCTTGCTATTTGGTGCTTCAACAGATGTGGGAAATGGTGACTGCAAACTGCAAATCAAATCTTAAAGTGTTTTCATCTGCTTACTATTGTCTGAAGACATACTTGGTTCTGCTGGGGAGTGTTGTGTTTGTTGTTTTGAGGGGTGGGGAAATGTCACAGCAGTCATGCCTCAGTCTACTGGCAAGTCTCAGCAGCTCGTTGTTTCCATGTAGACTGGCTTGGGTCTGCTAGGAAGCCTTTGTATGGTGATAAACTTCACTTCAGTCATTGCTCAGTCCCCTCGTAGAGGGGCTTGGGTCTGCTGTAGACTGTTTGCTGCTTGTGTAGTGATAAATTTCACAGACGTTTCTTTTTCAGTAAGTCGCTGTTGCCTTATGGCTTATGTCTGCTTAGTGACATCAGTCAAAATCCGTCAAAGCGTCAAAAAAACGGATCCGCCTTTTTTTTTGGCGGATCCATTTTTTTGCCATTGATTTGCATTAGTGACGGATTTTGACGGATGGGCGTCCGTTCGATCCGTCAAATGACGGATCCGTCATTATTTTGGCATCAGTCTGTTTCTAAAACGTCCACTGCAATGTTTTTTGTGTGCGTCGAAAAGGCGGACCATGACGGATCCGCCACGTCCGCCGATTTCCATAATGGACGCCTATGGGTGGCGGATCCGTCTTTATCCGTTTTTGGCGGAATCCACCAGCGGAACCGTTCTTCTCTGCAAAAAGTGCCAAAACCCATTCTGGAGTCTCTCTCTCTCATCCGTTCCAGACATGCGTACAATGCATTTTCCGGGTTGAAAAGTTCACAACAGATCGCCTTAAAATCAGATCCGCTGCATCCATTTTTGCACTTTTGATACGGATCCGCTATTTTCACCCTTTGGCGGATTTTAACTGACGCCGAATATCTGAAGTGTGAAAGAGGCCTTAGGAGTCTCTGCTGCTTGCTCTTGCATAAAATGTATCTGGTCAGCTTGGAGATGTTATTTTTTGTATGAATATGTTGAGAACAGCAAGTCTTAGAGAGCTGAGACCCAGTCTGAAACTTTCCGAAGCACCTGATTTACTTTTTATGGCAAATTTGGTGCATATTGGTCCAGTTATTTGGCCGTCCTGTAATGAATGTGCTAGAGATGGTTTCTGAGAAGAGGCTCCCTCTGGTGGTTACAGACAGTACTGAACCTTTCAGCAAGGAATGGCAATCTGGGATCAGGACTGGTCTGATATGAGGAAAGTTCCCTCCCATGATGGTTGCCGGTGATCAATTGTTCTTGTCTCAATTGTGGTTCCTGGTTCATTTGGAAGTTTGCTGAGTCTTGCCTGCATCTTCTGCTATCAGATAAGATATTTTCTGCTTTTATTTTTGTGCTTGCTTTTTGCATTGTTCCCTGCACTTCTGTGGAGATCAGCCAGGTCCCCTCCGGGGGCTTGTGCTCCTCTCAGTTTATCTGAAGCCACTGTTATTTGTTCATTTGCTTTTTCCTGTTTTTTCAGTGGCTGCGGCTTAGTTTTGTTACACCAGAGATCTGATTTAGGTGGTAGAGATCGTGTGATCTCAGGTGTTTTTGCAATCAGAAGAGTTGGTATTTTTTAGGGGTTTTTTTTGGATTGCAGTGAGTATCCTTTCCTGTACTTTTCTGTCTAGACAGATTGGCCCCAGCATTTGCTCATTCTATTTTCTGTCTGTGTCCGTGCTTCTTCTTGTCTAACCGCCATTACATGTTTGGGGGCTTCCTATTTTCTTTGGGATCTGCTCCGGGGCAGATAGCTTTCATCTTTCTGCCTTTAGGTGTAGTTATCTCTCAGGCTGTGACGAGGAGTCTAGGATCAACGTAGGAACGCTCCACGGCTACCTCTAGTTGTGTGGTTAGTTCAGGTTACTGCAATCCAATAGGTTCCAGCCTCTCTGGTGTATTGCCGTTTTTGCTTATTCTCCTCAGCTACCGAAACACAACACCGTCCATAAGGATCAGACAACAGAAATGTATTTATATTCATGAAATACTGCAATACAACTGTATTGCACTGTAAAGCTAAATTAATATTCTCATATGAAGTCCAGCAACAGCAAATTTAAACATCTGTGATTTGCCTCGTGAGAATTGCCTAAAATGACTTCCTCCATTTCACACATTGCATAAGATTGCATCAGTCAGAGAAGGCTCACATGGGTTGAGCAGGCTTCCTTGTCATGCCTTGCAGGCAAGGCTGCCACCAGGAATTTCAGGACCCCATACTGGCAACATACGGGCCCCTTGAAACTCTGCCCAGTCTCCACCCCAGCTTTGCCTCCACCCCTCGAACATTCCACAGTCCCACTGCCCACTCTTGGAAAAACTCCACTTCTGCACCACATTCTCACCAATCACACATTAACAGTTCCCATTGAACACCATATCATATACAGTATATAGCCATCAGCTTTGTTTTGGCCAAAATATTTTTTCAGCCACCACCACGAAAAGGTAGACTCTTTGGCAGCGCCCTACCCTACTCTACTCTATCCTTTTAAACATTTTTTAAAATGTTCACTACTCTTTTTAGGCATAATTTTCTTTATTTTTTTTTAAAGGAAAGATTATATTTTTTAAAATGAACATAATACCATATATCAAGGACAAATACCATCACACAATGGCTTGACCACATATTAACACCGCATAGTTACTTAATAATACCATATAATAGGAACAAATACCGCCACTCCATGACCAGACCATATATTCCCACCACATAGTGACAAAATAATACCACATACAACGAACAAATACTATCACACCATGACCAAACCATATATTACCACCACATAGTGACTGAATATTACAGTACTAATCAATCATAAAAAAACACAATACTATTATTACCATAAGTGCCATTATACACAGGAGTTTTGTATAGTATACAGTGTAGAGAGTCAGTGTACAGATAAAACAGGCATCACTGGTGACATATATAGGAGCTCTGTTTATAACATGTAGTGTACAGGTAATACAAAAATCACCAGTGACATTATACACAGGAGCACTGTATATTGTGTCAGTGTACAGGTAATATAGTGCTCACCAGTGACATCTCTAGTTGAAGTCCTTCATTTTTGCTTTTCTTCTTCATCCAGCACAGACCACCATCACTTCTTCCAGCCAGGACTTGTCTCTGGAGAAAATAACACAGTTATCTAGAGCATCGCATCCAGAGCAAATTTGCCAATTTTTACCCAACTTCTACACTATGCCAGATGAAGAAAAAAGTTAGTGTCACCCTGCACAGTAACAGACCCTACCCGCCCACTGAAAACAGTAACCTCAAAAATAAAATACATCAAACAAAATCCTGCTCCTATATGTACTCCATTCTGGATCCCACATGTCCCATTACTGGTTGGCCCCATATATTCTCCCATTCCTGGCTGGCCCCATATGTTCTCCCATTCCTGGCTGGCCCCATATGTTCTCCTATTCTGCCACTGAATCCTGAATACTGCCGCTGGTTCCCAGTGAGCAGAAGAAAGGGGGCCCAGTTGCAATTTGTTTGCTCATAGCCATATATATTGAAGTCACTTTGATACTACTAAGACTGTGTTTGCCTTAGAAAGGTTCAAATGAGTTGGATACAGTCCCATGAACCTCAGAATGTGATATTTGTATTTTCTGGGCAAAAGGAGTGCTTGCAGTTTGCAGCAAATCAAATTTGTTTGAAAGCTTTAACAAAGCTGGCAAAACCGATTAAAAAATAATATATTATTTGATTGGCAATGTCAGAAAAAGCGGCAGCTTTCCTTTGCAAAATAAGGAGATCACTGTGGCAGCGCCAATCTGAAGTGGGCAGAACCTATAATATTGTGATCATGAAGATAAACAACTAGAACATGTACATATATTAATATTTTCTCAGAATCATGTTATGGTGCTATGTAAAAAAATCTTACTAATTTGACTAATTTTTAATTGCAAATAACAAAAAATACCCATGAACATACAACTGTTAAAGAGGTTGTCCTATCAGTACAGCCCCATTTTTCTATATACTGTGTGCTTATCTGAAATGCAAATGAAAATTCCAGGTATATAATATTCAACTATTTCCAAATCCAGAGGAAGCAAATACAGTTGAATGTGTAAATTGCCCAGGGATTTTGAGGCTTGAGGTAAGGGATCCAAGGGGTAACATTTCCCCTTGTGGAGAATAACATACCAAAGCTGGCATATCAATGTAAAGAGGTTTTTAAGCCTTGCAATGCACTTCTGGGAAATTAGCTATGCAAATTACTTCTTTAAAGAGGAATAGGACTAGAACTCTTGTGCCACCTATTGAATGTAGCAATCCTAAAAGTCAATATCGACCCTTTAACGAGCCTTGCCCATAAATTAGGATAAAAGCCAAACCAAAATCTCAATTTGCAGACACGCACCAAGAAACACCTGTATACACAGGTTTACTCAGTTTGCTAAATTTCTGACTTCTGGACTTCACTCAGAATTTTATTTGGGGGCATTAGATTATAGGGCACTGAATACAAATACACATCACAATTTTCTGATTCTGAGATTGTTTTTTCGAGACATGTGGTATTTCATATTAGTGGCAAGTTTAGTTCAATATGATTTGCATTTATTTATGAAAATATAAAAAAATTGATAAAAAATAGAAAATTTTTCAGTTTTCAAATTTGGAATTTTTATGCCCTTAAATCAAATAGTTATACCATCAAAAATAGATATTAAATAAAATTTACCATATGTCTACGACCCATCAGCATCATTTTTGAAACTTTATTTTTTTGTTAGGAAGTTAAAAGGTTATAAGTAATTTCTCATTTTTCCAACAAAATTTACAAAACCATGTTTTTTAGAGACCACATCCTTTGTGAAGTGACTTTGAGAGCCCTATGTGACAGAAAATACCAAAAAGTGACATAATTTTAAAAATTGCACCTCTCAAAGTGCTCAAAACCACATTGTAAAAGTTTATTAACCCTTTAGGGGATTCACAGATTTAAACCAACGTGGAAGGAAAAAAATGAAAATGTTACTTTTTCTAACCAAAATATTGATTTAGCCCCAAATTTAGCATTTTCAAATGTAGAAAATGAACAGTTTATTGTGCAGTTTCTCCTGAACACACCAATACCCCCTATGTGGTGGAAAACTGCTTGGGTGCACAGCAAGGCTTGGAAGGGAAGGAGCACCATTTGACTTTTGGAGCCCAAAATTGGCTCAAGTAGATAGCAGACGCCGTGTCGCAATTGCAGAGCCCCTGATGTGCCTAAACAGTTGAAACCACACCACAAATGACACCATTTTGGAAACTACACCCCTCCAGGAACTTACAGTATCTAGAGGTTTGGTTAGCATCTTGAACCCACAGGTGCTTCACAAAATTTTATAATGTTGAGCCCTGAAAATGACAACATACATTTTTCCAGCAAAAATGTTGCTTTAGCCCCAGATTTTTCATTTTCACAAGGGTAGCAAGAGAAAATGGGCCCAAAAATATGTTGTGCAATTTCTCCTGAGTACACCAGTTCCCAGTCTGTGTTGGAAAACGACTGTTTGAGCAGAGCTTGGAAGGGAAGAAGTGCCAACTGAATTCTGAAGTGAAGTTTTTGCTTGAAAAGTTTGCGGATCCATGTCACATTTGATGAGCACCTGCCATGCAAGAAGCAGCAGAAACCCCCACAAGTAACCTTATTTTGGAAACTACAGTTTATGAGGAATTCATCTAAGGTTGTAGTGAACATTTTTATCCCTCAAGCAATTCACTAAATTATATAACATTGGGCTGATTCAATGAGAAATTACATTTTTTTCCACTAAGATGTTGCTTTAGTCCTAAGTTTTAATGTTCAAAAGTAATAATAGGAAAAAATGGACCATACAATTTGTTACGCTATTTGTCACGAGTACGCCAGTACTAGGGTGCCATTTCACATTCGCAGAGACCCTGTGATGCCAGAACAGCAGAACCCCTCCACAAGTGAACAGCATTTTACATACTACACCTCTCAATGAATGCATCCTGGTTTGCAATGAGCATTTTGACACCACATCTGCATCGCAGAATTTAATACCATTTGGCAATAAAGAAAGTACTGTATAATTATATTTTTACCGCTAAAAAGTTTTTAATTCTTATAAGGATTAAAAACAGCTAACATAAAATTTTTTAAAAAATCACATACCATAAGATACGGCCTTCCCAAAGCCCTGTCTGATGACAAAAGCACATCTAGCAGGATGCAGCAGGCCTCCACTAATAGAGGCAAAGGGCAGCGTAGGTGCAAACTACTGATAAAAACAGCCACCGCAGCATCTACCAGATTATGGAAGGGTTGGCTGCCTAGTAGAAAAAATTGCACATTGATATGGCTTGCATAGGACGCCAGTCACACAGGTAAGTGTGAGGCAAAGTGTCTGACTTGCAACCTTAAAAACTAAACCAACAAAAAGAAGCCTAGCCGCATCCTGCAAAAAAATGGACCTCACAGTTTGTTGTGCAATTTTTCCTGAGTGTGCCAATACCCTACATGTAACTGGGAACTACTTGTCAGGCACAGTGGAAAGCTCCAAAGGGAAGGTGCACCATATTGTAGTGCAGATTTGGCTTTTATGGTTTGTGGGTGCTATAACCCACTTGAAGAGCCCATGAGGTACCAGAACAGCAGAACCCGACCATAAGTGACCCTATCTTACAAACTGCATTTTTCATTGAAGTCATCTAAGGGTGCAGTGATCATATTGACATCACAAGTGTGTCACAGAATTGTATACCATTGGACAGTTAAGAAAAAATGATTATATTGTAAAAAAAAAATTTAGCCTCAGATTTTATATTTTCGCATGGGGAAATTGTAAAAATGGCACACAATTTGTGCTGAACATGGCAATACCCCATATGTGGCTCTTAGCCGCACAATGAGACTCATCAGGGAAGGAGTGCTAATTGACTTTTGGAGAACAAACTATCACAGGCTTCATATACAGAGCCCCTAAATGCCAGAACAGCAGAATGCCCCCTCAAGTGACCCAATTTTTGAAATTACACCCCTTACAGTTGTAGCGACGATTTGATTCCATGTGTGTTTTCCAGAAACAAGCAGTTGTTGATGTTGATGAGTGAAAATTGCAAATCTGCCATTATAGTGCATTGTAATGCCAATACATTGTAGTGCCCATACATAGTAGTGTCCATACATTGTGCCCAGCTCTTGCATCTGGAGAAATGGAGCACGTAAATTAGGTGGGCTCTCATCGCTAAGAAATGCCAAACATGTGGATTAGGCACACTGTGAGGCAATAGAATTTGAAAGCACAGAATTAGTTTGATTTCTTTTAGTGGGGCAAGGAGCCATAGTGCTATAAGTAATGTGGAAACCCCCCTATATTTCTGCTAACAGTTGATGGAGCTAAGTGGCAATTTGCTTTTTTTCGTGGAATGAGTTGAACCTTTTGTTGGGAACATTTTACAAAACATTTTGGATTACATTTATTCTATGCTCTGTGCTGAGCACTTACATCGGGTTTTTCATCAAAATCTCTGAATGACATAATTCAGAGGAAACCCTGAGGGATCCATTGACTATAATGAGGCAGCAAAGTTACTCTACTCCGTCTGACTCTGCTCAAAGATGTCCTTCTTTTCAGAGATGCACAAAACTTTGGCCTACTGCACATCTAAGCTCATTCAAAAAGACGGATACCACCGAATAATAAGACAGACGGCATCCTCAGTGTTTCCATCTGCCTCTTTATATAGAATGTTCGTAGGGGTTCCATCTAAATCACGTATTTCAGAGATTTACACAGAAACCCGATATAAGCGCTCAGCGTGGAGCACAGGATAAATGTGAGTCAAGCCTTAGTGCGATCTTTGGGAGGCAAAATGAACAAATCAACAGCAGTTCAAGAATTGGTTCTATTTCATTTTTACCCAATTCCTCGTGCATTATAAGTGATTAGATGACTTTAATCTTCGAGTCAGTGAAATTACAGATACCAGATGTATATCACTTTTCTATGTTTGGCTGCTCACACACTAAAAAAGGTTTTATTGTAAAAAAAAAAGTTTTTTGCATTACCATATTGTGACAGCTATAATTTTTCCATATATCTGCCGACAGAGTCATATGAGGGGCGTGCTTGTTTTTTTGCGGGACAAATTGACGTTTTTTATTTTTTTGGGAGGCAAAATGAAGATAATCCGTGTGGTAAAAAGACAGCTGTATTCTTCGGATGAGTACAATTACACTACAGCGATAGCAGATTTATGTAATTGTTTTAATGTTTTGCCGCTTTCACACAATGAAAACTATTTTATAGAAAAAAATAATTGTTTTTGTATCACTATAGTCTATATAGAGCTATAGACAAACAAACAGAGCTGTACGATGGCTTGTTTTTTGCAGGGCAAGATGGCATTTTCAGTGGTACCATTTTTATTTATATTTGACTTTTTGATAGCAATTTATTCCACTTTTTGTTTGGCATTATGATGAGAAAGAATAGTTTTTTACCATGTCTTTTATTTAACTTTTTACAATGTTTACTGAAGGAGGTAACTAGTGTGATAGTTTTATATGACAGGTAGTTCCAGATACAGCATTATCAAATATGTGACAATATTCGCTTATTTTCCTTTTACATAAATATTATACGTGTATTTATTGATATAATATTTTTTCATTTTTTTATTTATTTTGTAATTTTTTAAATAAAACTTTTACAATTTTTTAAAACTTTTTTTTACTTTTTTACTTAGTACCTCGATGGGACATTAACTTTTAATACTCTGATAAGCCTCTTAGACCATGCTACCAGCATGGTCTAACAGGCTGGCCATAGCTGGCTGACCCGGAGGTAGTCATGGCGAAACTCGGTTGCCATGGCAATGATCGAGCCCTCAAAATGAAGCCACGGAGCACCAATAGGAAGAGAAGGGGAGCCCCCTCTCTCTCACAGCCTTCTAAATGCTGCGATTGATATTGATCATTGCATTTAGGTGGTTAAATGACCCGGGGTATTGTGGTCACTGCTCCTGGCTGTGAAGCCGGATTTCGGTTATAACTTAAAGAAGCACTCTAATCAAAATTTGTATCCTCTTAATATATTATTATTATTATTCATTTTTATAACGCCATTTATTCCATGGCACTTTACATGTGAAAAACAGGCATACAAAGACAAGTACAACAAACATGAGCAGCACAAGGTACACACAAGTACAAACGGAGAGAGGACCCTGCCTGTGAGGGTTCACAGTCTACAGGGGATGGGTGAGGATACACTAGGAGAGGGTAGAGCTGGTTGTATGGTGGTTCAATAGGCTGATGATCACTGCAGGTTGTAGGCTTTCTGGAAGAGGTGGGTCTTCAGGTTCCTTTTGAAAGTTTCTGTCGAAGGTGAACATCTGATGTGTTGGGGTAGACAGTTCCAGCGTATGGGGGAAGCACGGGAGAAGTCTTGTATGCAGTTGTGGGAAGAAGAGATAAGTGGGGAGTAGAGAAGGAGAACTTGAGAGGATCGAAGGTTGCGTGTAGGTAAATACCGGGAGACCATTTCACAGATGTATGGAGGAGACAAGTTATGGATGGCTTAGTATGTCATAATTATGGCTTTGAACTGGAGCCTCTGGATAATATGAAGCCAGTGAAGGGCTTGGCAGTAGAGTTGAGCGAAACAGGTCAGTCAGATTCAAAAATCACCGACTTTCGCCAAAGTTGGGTTTTGCCAGCACATCCGTCGCTCGCCCGTAGACTCCAGTCGTATGCAGAGGCTGCAGCGATCGCTCCACCTCCCCAAGCACTGCCTAATCATAGACGATGCAACAAGGTGGAACTCCACCATGCACATGGTTGAGAGGCTGTGCGAACAGAGGCAGGCTGTAATGCATTTGTTGGAGGATACACGGGCAGGCAGTTTGAGGGCAGACATGGAGTTGTCGGGTGTGCAGTGGTCAAAGCTGCAAGACCTCTGTAAAGTCCTTCAGTGTTTTGAGGAATGCACACGGCTGGTAAGCGAAGACGACGCCATCATAAGCATGAGCATCCCACTTATGCGTCTGCTCATGCAAACTTTGATGCACAATAAGGATCAGGTGTCTGCAGTGGAGAAGGAAGAGGAGGAGGAGGAGGGAAGCCTTGATGACAGTCAGCCATTGTCTGCTCAGGGAACTGTCCTGGACAAAGTGGAGGAAAAGGAAGAGGAGGAGGAGGGTGAAGGGGATGATTGTTTTGGGGAGGAGGATGCTTCTCAGTGGGCAAGCGAAAATGTTGGATTGCCAAGGTCAGGTACAGGGTTTGTGCGTGACTGAAGGGATGTGGATTTGGCAGAAAGCGCTCCTCATTGACACCTGGAACATTGACCCACATGTGTGATTATGTCTTGCTGATCCTAAAAAGGGACCCCCGCATTGCCAAAATGATGAAGGATGACGACTACTGGTTGGCCAGCATCCTCGATCCACGCTATAAAGGGAAATTACAGAACATCATGCCACAGGAGAACCTAGAGCTAATATTGGCGAACAAACAAGCAACTCTTGTAAACCGTTTGTTAGAGGCATTCCCAGCACACAGCAGCAGTGCAGGTTCTACCACGAGTCGTAGTGGGCCAAATAGAAGAGGTGTTCGTGGTGCACACAGCCGAAGTAGCATTGGAGACAGGGGTTTCATGGCCATGTTGTGGACTGATTTCTCAAGTACCGCTGACACGACTGGTAATACTGAATCGATTGCAACAGACTGGAGATAGCAGTTGTCAATCTATGGTTCAAAATTGCTTCTCCTCCCCTATTGATGTTCTCCCTCACAGTTCATTCCCCTTTGACTACTGGGCCTGTAAACTGGACACCTGGCCTGAATTGGCACAATATGCCTTACAGGAGCTTGCTTGCCCTGCTGGTAGTGTGCTATCAGAAAGAGTCTTCAGTGCTGCTGGATCAATCCTGACAGAAAGAAGGACCCGGCTGTCGACCCAAAATGTTAATGATCTCACCTTCATTAAAATGAACCGTGCCTGGGTTTCAAAGGATTTTGTACCACCTTCCCCTGATGACACATAGGTTGCCAGCAAAATGGCTCGCTTTGTCCTCCTCTTCCTCCGACTTCTCCAATTCCTCCATTTGCAGATGTTGAACATCCAGCCTACACCTCAACATATGCCAGTTTTTGCACCTCCCAACTGGGCTGTACCCCCCAGGGCCGGCATCACCACCTGGCGCACCCTGGCAAAGTGCCGGTGCCCTGAGCAGGTGGGGGGGCCCCACTCGTGGGCGATGGCACAGGAACAGGGCCCCTAATAGTACGCCGTTGTCTCTGACGGTGGGGGTCCCACTCGCCATCAGAGACACCCTGGCGTACTATGAGGGGCCCTGTGCCAGTGCCGTTGCCCACGAGTGGGCCACCTGCTTGCTCAGGACTCCAGCACTTGCAATTCTTACCTCTCCCTGCTCCACCGCTGTGACGTCTTCCGTGTTTCCTGACAGTTACATTCAGGTCAGAGAGCGCGATGACGTCACGTCTGTGCGGCCTCTGCCTGAACAGTCACAGTGTAGAGAGCTGAAAGATGACAAAGCTGAAGAGTCCAGAGTAGAGCAGTGCCCAGCCAGGAGAGGTTTTTAATTTTTTTGTGTCAATTAAGTTTGTTTAGGTTTTTATACACATCAATCATTAATAACAGGAAGAGAAAAGAACAAACCTCTTCTACTATCACATGCAAAAAAAAAATTATATAGCAGCTAGAACTTTTCCCCAGAAAGTCATACATATAAAACAAATGTTGGATGAGCGCCTGAGGTGTTTGCTCATGTAGGCAGTTATCATCAATATTATTTGTTTATAAATTTAAGGAAGGTCTAGACAAGACTAGTCTACAAAGAAAAGAGATAGAGAAGAACAAGGGAAGGAAAATTTAAAAAAGGAAAGGGGGGCAAGTTTAAGAGTGGTAGAAATGGCTCCATCAGTATGAATCATAGACCTATCTATGGCTCTATCAACCAAAGTCCAATTCGATGATTCTCTAAACATACCAGGGCCCAAGGTTTATACAGTACCTTTCTTGGTACCATTCATTGTCCTATCAGCTGTTCCATTCTAATATGCGTTGAGTTCACACAAATCAGAACGCAAGGAATCTTTCCTGTTCCAATTAGTATGACGTTCCTGGTGCAGTGAGAATATGTCTAAGAAGACCTTTCTTAAATCTAGAAATCGAGGAGCTACACAAGGACAGCAAGGCCACCTCCATTGTGGGTGTAATTTTGGTTAGAGATAGCTTGTTGCAGAGATCAAAGGATGCTAAACACAGTTTCTGTATGAGTGGGCAGTGCCACCAAATGTGTTCAAATGAACCTCTATCTTTTAAGCATCTCCAGCACGTATCCGGTGTTGAATAAATTACATTTAAATCTGATGGTCATCTGTACCACCTCGACAAGATTTTGTAGGTCCTCTCCTGTGATATCGAACAGAGCGATGACCTGAATGTGCATAAGCGAATCTTTGTTCTTTCTTCAACTGATAAGGGTCTGCCCAAATCAATCTCCCATTTTGAAAAAAATGCTGGGAAATCTCTCGATAGAGTCTGCCCTTCTTGGAAGGTTTTGTATAATAAAGAGATAGTGTGATCTATACAGTTGTTGATAATCAAAGAGTCTCAAAAGGAGATAATATTCAGTATGGATCGGATTGTTTGGCTAATTTAATAATAAACCTCTTTATTTGTTCATAAAAGAACCATGCACCTGTTGGCGGCTCCTTGTCCCGAAAAATGTCCTGGAGAGACCTCATCCCTGTCCTTGTAACATAATCATAGACTATGGGGCATGAAGCTCTATTTTTATGTAGATAAGTGTCTCTTTTTAATCCTGCAGGAAAGGATAGATTGTCATATATAGGAGTTAGGGGGCCAGGAGACGAAGAGACACAGCTCTCAACACCCTCTTTTGATAAATGATATAATGTTTTTGGTGAGGAAGGGTAAAGGAATATCCGTTCTTCCGTCGGGACCAAATAACTTACGGAGTCACGTCCATTAAGATAATTTTCTAATGTAACCCATTTTTTTGGGGTTTTTATTATGAAACAGCTCTAAAATGCATGTACCAATTGTTGCTTGACTATACATAGCAAAATCTGGCAGACCTATTCCCCTTCTTGCTTCGATCTACTTCACAAAAAGTATGCAATACGTGCTCGCTTTGAGTCCAAATTAAATGAGTAATCGCTTTTTTAAGACGTGAGAAAAAGGAGGCAGGTAAATACAAGTGGATTGTTTGGAAATAATATAGGAGACGGGGTAATAGATCCATTTTAATAGCGCTCACTCTTCCAAACCCAGATAAAGTCGAATTCAGCTTTAGGTAAAGCTGTCTTAAAGTTTGCTTCAGAAAAATTAGATACTTTGGCGGTGATTTTAATTCCTAGATAGGTAAGAGAATCTGAACACCACTTAAGGGAAATGAAGCTGCCAAAACTCTCACCTCACTTGGTTGGATTGAGATATTGAGAATCTCTGATTTGTGGGTCTTAATTTGAATTGTCAGACGACCAAATCTCTGTAATTCTGAGATAATATTTGGGAGACTTATAGTTGGGAAGAGACATACAATAGGACATCATCGCAAAAAGTGCCACTTTGTGCTCTTCTGATTGGGCTTTATGCCTCTAATGGAGGGATTATTCCGTATCGCTGTTGCTAGATGTTCCATAGAGAGTATATAAAGCAAGGGTGAAAGAGGACAACCCTTGCCTCAGCCGTTCCTAATTAAAAATGTGTTTGAAAGTGCGCCAGTCATTTTAACTTGAGCACTGGGAGATAAGTACAGGGCAGAAATTCTATGGAGCATACTTTCTTTTAAGCCAATTCCTTCAAACGTTTGAAATATAAAATCCCAGTGCACCTGTCGAAAGCCTTTTCTGCGTCAATCGACAGAATGCACATGGTTCCTCTTTCTTGACCGCCCCATCAATCAAAGAAATAGTTTGGATGGTGGTATTTCATTTTTAAAAATATTGGAGCAATGTATGGGGAGCATTATACCCGGAGAATTATATATGGGCCCATCATACACTTGAGCATCATAGATAGGGCCCATTAGAAACTGTAGCATATAAATGGGGCCATCATACACTGTAGCATTATAAATGTGTCCATCATACATGGAGCATCATCCATGGGCCCATCATATACTGAAGCATCATATGGGGCCCATAATACACTGTAGCATTATAAATGGATCCCATCATACATGGAGCATCAGCCATGGGGCCCATCATATACTGGAGCATCATATGGGGCCCATTACATATGAGCATTATATAGGCCCATCATAACTGGAGCATCATCCATAGGGCCCATCATATACTAGAGCATCATATGGGGTTCATTATTATGGGCACATAGAGGGTATGGAGCATCATATGAGCACATATGGGGCCTATTCTGTATGGAGCATTATATGGAGCCCACTCTGTATGGAGCAATATATGGGGCCATCATATACTGTATGGAGCTTTATATGACGATCATTATACTGTATGGAGCAATATTGGGGCTCATTATACTCTATGGGACCGTGCTAAACTGTATGGCACATTATATGGGACCATATAACTGTAGCTTATGTGGAACTCATCATATACTGTAGGAACATTATATGGGACAATTATGTATGGAGCAATATATGGGGCTCATTATTCTGCATGGCGCACTATGTGGTGGCCATAATACTGTATGGAGGAATATACTGTCGTTTTTGAGCTATTGTAGAATTTAAATAGATATCAGTCATGTAATGTAAGAAGTGAAGTATTTGTCATTGTACTTACCTATATTCTCTGCCGTATCGGAGCATCATGAATTGTGGTATGTGTTAAAGGGGCCCACTGAGACTCTTTGCCGGGCCCACGAAAACTGGAGCCAGCCCTGTCCCCCAAACTTAGCCAAATAACCCCCAGTTTTCAATGCATTACTATTATTATAAAGTAAATAAGGTTGACAACAAGCTTAAGTAATTTAATGATGTCGTTGCCATGAAATGGGCATTGTAGGTGTTTTACTGTCCTCCACTCCCTGCGACTTGCTTCCCATTGACTTGCATGGTTTCTTTTCAGTCGGACCTCCGACTTTTCCCATAGTCGGCCAATTTCGTTCGATTCGACTTTGAGAAAGTCGGGTTTCATGAAACTCGACTCGACCTTAAAAAGGCAAAGTCGCTCATCTCTACTTGGCAGAGAAAGAGGCTGGGAATAATGGGGCGACAGGTAGATAGTCGAGCAGCAGAGTTTAGGATAGATTAGAGTGGTGTCAGAGTGCTAGAAGGAAGGCCAGAGAGTAGGAGGTTGCAATAGTCGAGGCGGGAGATGATGAAGGCTTGCACAAGCATTTTTGTATTTTCTTGGTCAAGGAATGTACGGATTCAGGAAATATTTTTGAGTTGGAGTCAGCAGCAGGAGGCAAGGGCTTAAATATGTGGCTTGAAAGAGAGGGCAGAGTCGAGGATCAACTCGAGGCACTGAGCATGCTGGACTGGGGAAAGTGAGCAGCCATTGATAGTGATGGTTAGGTCTGGTGGAGGGGTAGAGTGAGATGGGGAAAGAAGATGAATTCTGTTTTGTCCATGTTCAGTTTTATTGCAATCATCATAATATATAGCACAGGTTACTTCAATTGCTCATTTTGCCCATCTACTTAGTAAATTCTTCTGTTAGCCATTAGTTCTTTGACATCACGTTGTTATGGGTCAGCGGAACACACCAAATATATAAAGTAGAAAGGTGCGTTCGCAGCCCGGGGTCCACCGTGCAAGCGGAGCCTGCTGCTAGTAAAAATGGCGCGAGAAGCAAACTCTGTTATCCTGCAGAGTCGCCAAAATAAACGCCGTAATGCGCTGTGGCAATGAGTGCGAACTCTGTTACTCCACAGAGCCGCTAGAAGGAGAGCCGCAGCGCTATATGGCGATGTGTGCGCACTCACTAGACACAACTGAGTGGCAAAGAAAACACGCTAGGGCGCTGACTAGCGTTGAAAGCGAACCCTGTTACGTCACAGGGCCGCTGAGAAAAAGCACTGTGTCCTGTAAGGCTCTCAGGTACACAGTTAAGTGCTAAGCGTACATAAAGCGTGATCATGTGCTAATGTCCTCGCGGGAGTCACCCGCAATCTATGGCGTCTGAACGCCAGACCCTGAATACGGCAATCAAAACTCCTCACCGGTTATGCCGGTAATCTAGGGCATCTAGGACACCGACTCTGACCAGCTACCATACCAAACTCCTCACCGATTAAGTCGGTATTCTAGTGGCTTATTTCAGCCGGGTCCCTATCCACACATACACATGACCACACTGGCGCATAGCATACAATGGTTGATATTAGCGCATGGCGGCCAGCCATGCTACCCTTTTATAGCAACAGCTACAGGACCTTCCAGGAACAAGGACCAATGAGAAACTGTTACAAGCACATGTAGCTACATGACCTTCCTGGCGGACCAATAGGAGCCGCTGCAGCACCTGAACATGTGACCCCTGATCTCCAATGAGAGATCTCACTCTGGGCATGCTCAGAAGGGAAAACGCAGGACTTTGTCCCAAAGATGTCTGCTCCAGCACTGGCTATAATAGCAGATCAGGAAAGGCAGCAGCAAGTCACTGCACAGTAGTGGAGTGGGCAAGACGCTTGGACCGACGTCTCTGCTGAGCAGGCTCCACTGCGGCCGGAGATGAATGGGAGACCGCAGCGGGACGGGTTCGAGACTCCCCTTGTGCAGCAGGGGAAATCGAACCCTAACTACCCCTCCTAGGCCCCCCTTCTTTGGGCCTCGCTGCGCTCAAAGGCAGCGACGAGCTGCGGAGCGCGAACACGCTCCAAGGCTCCCTAGGATCCATCCCCAGGCCCACAACCCCTCCAATCCACCAAATAAAACCTTTTTCCTCGTACCACCTTGCACCCAACAATGGCGTTCACCTCATGATCGTCGGTAGATGAACCCGACGTCCCGGCAGATGACTCGGAAAACCGGGAAATGGCCACGGGTTTCAAGAGGGACACGTGAAAGGTGTCAGTGATACCAAGGCGAGGCGGAAGGGCTAGGCGGTAAACCACTGGGTTCACCTGCTCAAGAACTTTAAAGGGGCCCAAAAAGCGAGGTGCCAACTTGGTGGACTCTACCCGTAGCCTGATGTTTCGGGCAGAAAGCCACACTAGGTCACCCGGAGCAAATGTAGGAGCGGGGCGCCGATGGGCATCGGCCGAAGACCTCATCCTCTCTTTGGAGGCCTGAATGGCATCCTGAGTGCGGTCCCAAATGTCCCGTGCCTCCACAGCCCAGTCTGCCACCCTGGAATCGGCAGAAGACACGGGCATAGGCACTGGTACCCGCGGATGCTGACCGTAGTTCAGGAGGAATGGGGTCTGTCCGGTGGAGTCAGCCACAGCATTATTTAGAGCGAACTCAGCCCACGGTAGCAAGGATGCCCAGTCATCCTGCCTGGCAGAGACAAAATGTCGCAAGTATGTGACCAAGATCTGGTTGGCCCTCTCTACCAACCCATTCGTCTCGGGATGGTATGCAGAGGAGAGATTCAACTCAATGCTGAGTAGACGACACAGCTCTCTCCAGAACCGAGACGCAAACTGGGGACCTCGATCACTGACAATTTTGTCTGGCATACCGTGTAGGCGGAAAATATGCCTAATGAATAATGCTGCCAAGGCCCGTGCAGACGGTAACCGTGGTAACGGCACTAAGTGCACCATTTTGGAGAAGTGGTCGGTTATCACCCAGATGATGGTGCAGCCCCGAGACTTGGGTAAGCCCACCACAAAATCCATCCCGACCATCTCCAAGGCCTGTCTGTCACAGGTAAAGGAAAAAGTAACCAGCTGGCCGTTGTCGAGGGGACTTATTCTTGGCGCAGGAGACGCACGCCTGAACGTATTCCCTGATGTCACGGGCCATCTGCGGCCACCAGTATGTCCTCGCCAGCAACTCAGAAGTCCTTTTGGTCCCAAAATGTCCACCCACCCTGGACGAATGTGCCCAAGAGAGTACTTCCGGTCGCAAATTGGTGGGCACAAAAGTCTTGCCCGGGGGCACAGACTCAAGCGAAACCGGAGCCACCGTTCTTAGGCTTTCTGTGGGGACAATCAGCCGAGGCTCCTCCTTCACCTCCTCAGAGGACACCACGGAGCGGGATAGAGCATCTGCGCGAATGTTCTTCTCACCGGAGAGGAAATGGAGGGTGAAATGGAACCGGGAGAAAAACAAGGACCATCTGGCCTGACGGGAATTTAGCCGCTGGGCTGTCTGCAAATACACCAAGTTCTTGTGGTCTGTGAACACTTGGAAGGGGAAGCGAGCCCCCTCCAGAAGATGTCGCCACTCGGAGAAGGCCAACTTTATAGCCAGTAACTCCCTGTCCCCGATGGAATAATTCCTCTCTGTGGTGTAAAGGTTTTGGAAAAGAAGAAGCAGGGATGCTTCCGACCCTGGGCATCCTTTTGAAAAAGGACTGCTCCAGCACCAACAGAAGAGGCATCCACCTCTAAGATAAACGGTTTATCGACATCGGGGCGATGTAAGATGGGAGCACTGGCGAAATGCGACTTGATGGAGGAGAACGCCTTGGTGACCTCCTCTGACCACAACTTGGGATTAGCTCCCTTCTTGGTGAGGGCTACCAAGGGAGCTACCAAAGTGGAGAAGTGGGGAATGAATTGGCGATAGTAGTTAATGAACCCATAAAGCGCTGCACCGCCTTAAGGGAGTGGTGTTCTTGCCAATCCATCACAGCCTGTAGTTTGGTAGGATCCATAGCCAATCCCTGGGTGGAGATGATATAGCCCAGAAAAGGTAGAGACTCCTGCTCAAACATGCACTTCTCCAACTTCGCATATAGGGAATTTGCTCGCAAGAGGTCGAAGACCTTGCAGACATCTCTCCGGTGAGAGGCCATATCTGGAGAAAAGATGAGAATGTCATCCAGATAGACTACCACGAGGTGGTCAACATATCCCGGAAGATGTCGTTCACAAAGTCTTGGAAGACAGCTGGAGCATTACAGAGCCCAAAGGGCATTACCAGATATTCATAATGCCCATCCCTGGTGTTAAATGCCCTTCCACTCGTCCCCCTCACGGATGCGAATCACGTTATACGCACCCCGCAGGTCTAGCTTAGTAAATACCCTTGCTCCCCGAAGCCTGTCAAAAAGCTCAGAGATTAGCGGCAAAGGATACTTATTTTTCACGGTGATAGCGTTGAGACCCTATAATCAATGCACGGACGTAGTTCTCCGTTCTTCTTCTGCACAAAGAAGAACCCCGCTCCCGCTGGTGACATCGACTTCCTAATGAATCCCCTTGCCAAGTTCTCCTGAATATATTGGGACATGGCCTCTGTCTCAGGAAGAGAGAGGGGATAGACCCTTCCTCTAGGAGGCTCAGCTCCAGGCAAGAGGTCGATAGGACAGTCATAGGGGCGATGAGGCGGAAGAGTCTCCGCAGCCTTCTTTGAGAAAACGTCGGCATAAGACCAATAGACCTTGGGAAGAGGAGGAGGTCTATGGGTATCTCAGTGGTGTTGACCTGCACGCTGTCCCTAATGCATCTGCCTTTACATAAATTACCCCAACCCAGAATTCTCCCTGAAGCCCACTCAATATGGGGAGAGTGGTGGCGGAGCCAGGGTAATCCCAACAAAACCTCATCTATACCCTCAGGGAGGATAAAAAATGATATATTCTCCTGATGGGAAGGAGACATAAACAAGGTGAGTGGGACAGACTGATGGGTGATTTGTGAGGGCAGAATTGCTCCCTTCAACACCCGAACCGATACTGGTTCAGCCAGCAACAACAAAGGCATGGTGTGGCGAGAAGCAAAGGAGGATGACATAAAATTTCCCTCTGCCCCAGAATCCACACACAGCTTGACGGGTAGGGTGGTAGAACCGTGGGTAATTATCCCCTTGAGGAGCACTTTAGAGGGCAAAACTCAATGTGACCCTGTTCCTACGGTACTGGGCGCGACCGCTTATTCAGCCGCTGTGGACATCGGTTGGCAAAATGTCCCTGCTGCTGGCAAATATAACAAATCGGGGATGGACGAGTGACCCAAGATTTAGATCCTGCAGGAGCAACCTCCTGAAGGTCGGGCGCCTGAACAGGCGACTTTAGAGGGTTGGTGAAGGTAGGAGCCAACTGGACCCTCTGCTACAATGGACACGTTCCAGCCTCCGCTCGTGGAAACGGAGGCCGACGCGGGTGGAAATAGCGATAAGCTTCTCCAGTGTGGCAGGAATCTCCCTGGTAGCCAAGGCGTCTTTCACATGACCCGCCAGTCCTCTCCAGAACACGGGAATGAGGACTTTATCTGGCCACTCTAATTCCGAGGCCAGAGTCCGAAATTGGACAGCAAAATGGCTGACCAAAGCCGAACCCTGGGTACTTGCCAGCAGTTTGAGCGCCGCATCGTGGGTGACCTGAGGTCCTAGAAAAACCTTTTTCAGAGCCTCCAGAAAACGAGAAGCGCTCTGCACCACACGGTCGTCGCGCTCCCACAGCGGCGTTGCCCACTCCAACGCTCTGCCCGACAGAAGAGCTATCACAAAGCCCACTTGTGCCCGATCCATGGGGAAACGTGCAGCCAGAAGCTCGAGGTGTATGGAGCACTGACTTACGAATCCCCGACATTGCTTGCTGTCACCAGCAAACTTGTCTGGAAGCAGGAGGTGGGACAATGTAGGGACAGAGGTGGCAGAGGACAAACTGGCTGCAGCTACACTAGCAGCCTGAACAGCGACTGCGGTAACGTCCACAGCTGAGGTTGTGCGCTCAAGAGCCGCTAACCTACCCTCCAGCTGCTGGATGTACAGCTGTAATCGCTGTTCATCCGCCATTTTACTAGCCAGACCCTGGGGCTAATTTTATGTTATGGGTCTGCGGAACACACCAAATATATAATGTAGAAAGGTGCGTTTGCAGCCTGGGGTCCACCGTGCAAGCGGAGCCTGCTGCTAGTAAAATGGCGCGAGAAGCAAACTCTGTTATCCCGCAGAGTCGCCAAAATAAACGCCGTAATGCGCTGTGGCAATGAGTGCGAACTCTGTTACTCCACAGAGCCGCTAGAAGTAGAGCCGCAGCGCTATATGGCGATGTGTGCGCACTCACTAGACACAACTGAGTGGCAAAGAAAACACGCTAGGGCGCTGACTAGCGTTGAAAGCGAACCCTGTTACGTCACAGGGCCGCTGAGAAAAAGCACTATGTCCTGTAAGGCTCTCAGGTACACAGTTAAGTGCTAAGCGTACATAAAGCGTGATCATGTGCTAATGTCCTCGTGGGAGTCACCCGCAATCTATGGCGTCTGAACGCCAGACCCTGAATACGGCAATCAAAACTCCTCACCGGTTATGCGGTAATCTAGGGCATCTAGGACACCGACCCTGACCAGCTACCATACCAAACTCCTCACCGATTAAGTCGGTATTCTAGTGGCTTATTTCAGCCGGGTCCCTATCCACACATACACATGACCACACTGGCGCATAGCATACAATGGTTGATATTAGCGCATGGCGGCCCAGCCATGCTACCCTTTTATAGCAACAGCTACAGGACCTTCCAGGAACAAGGACCAATGAGAAACTGTTACAAGCACATGTAGCTACATGACCTTCCTGGCGGACCAATAGGAGCCGCTGCAGCACCTGAACATGTGAACCCTGATCTCCAATGAGAGATCTCACTCTGGGCATGCTCAGAAGGGAAAACGCAGGACTTTGTCCCAAAGACGTCTGCTCCAGCACTGGCTATAATAGCAGATCCAGGAAAGGCAGCAGCAAGTCACTGCACAGTAGTGGAGTGGGCAAGACGCTTGGACCAACGTCTCTGCTAAGCAGGCTCCACTGCGGCCGGAGATGAATGGGGGACCACAGCGGGACGGGTTCGAGACTCCCCTTGTGCAGCAGCGGGAAATCGAACCCTAACACACGTTATTAAAAATTCTTCTAAGCTCTATTTAGAAACAGGAGGTCAAGTTTCACTGTATGACTCAGAAGTCACATCAAAAGTTAATGGCAGGGGGGAGAGGTGGAGCAGTATGGTCACGCATTGAAGTGAGAAATGATTTCAGCAGGGACAAAATACTTCCTGTTTCAACATAGAGCCGAAAAAAGAGAATAAGATCGGTAGAAAGTCAAAATGAGCAATTGTAAATATACAGTGCTATATAATATGACAATTGAAATATATAAAAAGGACAAAAACTTTGACGAAAGGGCTTCTTAAGCCGAGCTCCTGACGGTGATCACGTGGGCACAGTTGCTGTTGCTATAACGTGAAAACTCAGAAACCCCTTCCCGACCATGATGTATAAGTACATCAAAGGTCATGAAGGGGTTAAAATAATTAGAAAACTGTGTATCATTTTCTTTTACCCTTCACAAATACTTGCTACTGTGTGTTGGTATATCTCATAAAATCCCAATAAAATATATTTAATTTTGTGGATGTAACGTGAAAAAATGTGGAAAAGTTCATGGGGTATGAATACTTTTTCAAGGCACTACATATCGCATCAGTTTCTTTATCACCAATATAGGCTGTAAGCCATAATATGTCTTGGCTCTAAGAGCTCACAAAGCACTGCCCAGGGCCAGCACTAAGTGCATTTACATCCCAGATTTGGCTCTTGAGTCTGGACTATCCAATGTATGATTATCTGCCTGCCTATCAATAAGAGCTTTGTACTTGTTTTGGAAAAGCTCATACTAAAGCATCAATCTTGTGAATATGCTATATATTTTCCTGCCTGTAGATTAGGTAAATGCTGAGTGCAGATACTCTTTAAATTATAACAACATATTTTCGTGCCAATTGAGGAACATTCCCTAATCCATTTTCCTTTTCGATTACATGTCATATATTAGGGAACATACAAAGAGCAGCCTAGACCAGCATCAATTTTAGGGTACTTTGACCACTTGCCTTTTGCTTGCTGTATTGTGAAATTACCAGCTTCTTATTTGAGGCATTTGAATGCAGATGACTATGTGTTCCAGCTGGCAGACAAAGGCTTCATGGCACGCTCATATAGGCTCTGTGTCACGTAAGCTTCTGCAAATGATTTAGTTAGTGCTTCCTACAGCCATTAGTTGCCCAATGCAGTATTACATTTGGAGCTATGAAAAGAACGTCTCTGCAAATGGGGCAATTTACCTTGCTCGTTGTGCCATTTCATTTTGCCAGGTGGTGTAAACAGCAGCTCCAGTGATCAAACAACAACGCCCGTAAATTTGTCGTTGATTTTCCAAAAAGAAAAAGAAAATGTTATGGATCAAATGTTGAGTGAATTATTCTAGCTCTATTTTTGCAGTAAAAAAATTTTCATTTTAAAATTTATCAGGCTGTATTGATGCCAATTAGCCATGAATGCTTTATTATTGTGTTTTAATATTTGTTACTTATACATATTGTATAACAGAAGATACTAATGGATGCAAATATGTAGATTTTCACTTAAAATCTCTTATATTTCTAAATGCAATTATGAATACATTGGAATTTCTACATTTATAATTTTGGGATTTGACTATAAGCAGTAATTTAAAAAATATAATCAAGAAAAAGTTATAGGGGATGCTGTTCTAAATAGAAAAAAATGTCAGACCGCAGTAGATCATTTGCCATTGAAACAGATCACAAAGGTTGAATTTCTGATTCTGGAGGAATTCAAGTACTTGATGTAAAAGAATTGGAGTTATAAAGTCACAAATGTTTACGCAACACATAGCTGCCCAAAGGATTGGTGACTTCTGGCAGTTTTACGCCTACAGTGCCAACTTCTCGGAAAGTGGGTAAAGCTTAGTAGAGGTGCAAAAGTGAGAACGCCGGTGTTTATAAAATTCCCTTAAATATATACAAATAAAGTAATGAATTAGCCGTCAACTACTTGCTTATTTTCCTGTTTTCAGGTGTATTCAGGTGTATACCAGAATTTACTAACCATAATGATTGATCTAAAATGTTCAATAGAACCAAGGACAAATAAATTTGGTAATTTAATGGGTAAATGCTTGTATAGTGGTAAATAACTTAGTTTTTAAGATTTCTTTAAAAGAATAACTACTTCTGTTTTTGAAAATATCTAGAAAAACACATTCTTAATATTTATTTAGAGTTTTACCTGATACCTATTATCCCCTTTATAAATATCTATTTTTAAGCCCTAACCTCTTTCGCAATTTGCTTTATTATAAAATTCCCTACCATTCTCACAGTTCTGCCAATCCTTTGCTCTTTTGCTTTCTGTGATATTTCTTTAGAGTGGAGTGGAGTGTCAAACAGGATGTCACATGAGGATGGACCTGCAGTCACTACCCCACTGCTTCTTTCAACCCCTTTGAAATAAGACAGTTACTTACCATAGTTTCTGTTCCTGCCATCTACTGATGATGTCTTGGTTCAGGTTAGGGGATGGAGAAGTGACTGCAGCTTCTGTCCCTGCCACCCACATCTTCAATCCCCACTGCCCCCGCAGTCCCTATGTCTAACATCACTGCCTTGTTCCCTGACGGAAATCATCATCACAAGGTTGTGATAGAAGAAGAATGAATTACAGTAGTGCTGCCCCACAGGTTAAAAAGAGTTGTCATAAGGTGGTGGCTCTGCTATCAATCACACTGCTTCTAGACCACTAATGACGATTAACTTAGGGTGATGACTAGAGATGAGCGACTTTGCCTCCGGGAGGGTCGAGTCGGGTTTCGGACCACCCAACTTTACCAAAAGTCGAGTCGAACGAAATCGGCTGACTAAAGGGAAAAGTCGAAGGTCCGACTGAAACTCCAACCGACCCCAATGCAAGTCAATGGGGGAGAAAAATCGGCAGGGAGTGGAGGACAGTAAACACACAAACAGTGCCCATTTCAATGACAACGACATCAATTCTTATTACTTAAGCTTGTTAACTTTAATTTACTTTATAATAATAGTAACGCATTCAAAACTGGGGGTTATTTGGCTAAAGTTGTGGGGGAATTCCACAACATATGACCACAGAATAAAAATTCTAGATTTTATACCACATTATCTATAGAAACACATTAGTGGTGATCAAAATACAACAGACCCCACAAAATAGTATAAAAATACAAAATGCTTTATTAGTAATTATGACACAACATGAAAATGTATAGAAACATAGTAACAAGGTACAAAAGCACACAACAAAGAGGGATATTATACCATAGTGGAAAATATCCCTACAGCAGCTCAAGGCTATATGTAATATATAGTTTTACCCTTGGGTTAAGCCCTAATAGACATATATGGTTTACCAACCGCTAGGAGGCTTGATTATATCAATATCAATGATTAGAAATCATTACCAATGTACGGACAGCCATCAATGCGGTTATAATAAATAAATCCAGACAGTGCCGTTGTCACAATATACACTGCTATAACCTGATATGCCGAAAATAACTTAATGGGCGGCAAAAACCCTGGAAAGGGAAATCTAAAGTAAAGGTGGTCAGAAATCAACCTACCACTTAAGCTGCTGAGGATCCACAAGGACGTCCCTCTGCCCCGATGCACGTTTCGCACTGCTTCTTCCTGGAGGCGTCATTAAGTTATTTTCGGCATATCAGGTTATAGCAGTGTATATTGTGACAACGGCACTGTCTGGATTGATTTATTATAACCGCATTGATGGCTGTCCGTACATTGGTAATGATTTCTAATCATTGATATTGATATAATCAAGCCTCCTAGCGGTTGGTAAACCATATATGTCTATTAGGGCTTAACCCAAGGGTAAAACTATATATTACATATAGGCTTGAGCTGCTGTAGGGATATTATCCACTATGGTATAATGTCCCTCTTTGTTGTGTGCTTTTGTACCTTGTTACTATGTTTCTATACATTTTCATGTTGTGTCATAATTACTAATAAAGCATTTTGTATTTTTATACTATTTTGTGGGGTCTGGTGTATTTTGATCACCACTAATGTGTTTCTAAAGTTGTGGGGGGGCAGGGCTGGCTCCAGGTTTTCGTGGGTCCTGGGCGCAAGAGTCTCAGTGGGCCCCTTAACACAAACCACAATTCATGATGCTCCGATATGGCAGAGAAATATAGGTATAGTACAATGTCAAATACTTCACTTCATACATTTAGGATATTTGTTTCTTGTTTTTTGTTTTCTCTGTATAATGGTCATGTGTTTAATATGCATTTACATTTTGTATACACATCAACTTACTTTTTCAGTTCAGACCCAGTTTTTCATTTAGTTCTTAGTGCATCTAGTGCATATAAGGGTGTGACCGCCCTGCTTTTGAGCTAAAAATCCATCCTGTCTGGCCTATGCTTTTACTGGTGGGTTCAGTCTCTCTGTCCTTGTTCACATTTGTCACTTGACAGGTGGAAAGGTTTTTAATACAAGAGTTAGGACTGTCCCACAAAGGGTTGCCTTGACGTGGCGGGATGGCTTGTACATTCTTTTGATCAAAATTATGTTTACCAAATACCCTTATTATTATTATTACAACCTCATGTATGTTTTGCAATATATTTTTTATTTTATTTTATTTTAGGATATTTGTTTCTTGTTTTTTGTTTTCTCTGTATAATGGTCATGTGTTTAATATGCATTTACATTTTGCATACACATCAACTTACTTTTTCAGTTCAGACCCAGTTTTTCATTTAGTTCTTAGTGCATCTAGTGCATATAAGGGTGTGACCGCCCTGCTTTTGAGCTGAAAAATCCATCCTGTCTGGCCTATGCTTTTACTGGTGGGTTCAGTCTCTCTGTCCTTGTTCACATTTGTCACTTGACAGGTGGAAAGGTTTTTAATACAAGAGTTAGGACTGTCCCAAAGGGTTGCCTTGACGTGGCGGGATGGCTTGTACATTCTTTTGATCAAAATTATGTTTACCAAATACCCTTATTATTATTATTACAACCTCATGCATGTTTTGCATATATTTTTTATTTTTATTTTATTTTAGGATATTTGTTTCTTGTTTTTTGTTTTCACTTCATACATTACATGAGTGATATCTATTGTAAATTCTACAATAGCTCAAAATCCGGACAGTATAGTTCTCCATACAGTATTATGGCCACCACATAGTGCGCCATACAGAATAATGAGCCTGATATATTGCTCTATACAGAATAATGAGCCCCATATATTGCGCCATACAGAATGGGCTCCATATAATGCTCCATACAGAATAGGCCCCATATGTGCTCCATATGATGCTCCATATATAATGGGCTCCATGTAATGCTCCAAAAATAATGAACCCCATATGATGCTCTAGTATATGATGGGCCCCATATATGATGCTCCACTGTATGATGAGCCCCATATAATGCTCCAAATATAATGGTCCCCTTATTAATGCTCCATATATAATGGGCTCGTTGTGATGCTCCATATATAATGGGCCCCATATGATCCTCCAGTATATGATGGGCCTCATGGATGATGCTCCAGTGTATGATCGCCCTATATAATGCTCCATATATAATGGGCCCCATATGATACTCCAGTATATGATGGGCCCCATGGATGATGCTCCAATGTATAATGGGCCTATATAATGCTCCATATATAATGGGCCCCTTATGATGCTCCAGTGTATAATGGGCCCCGTATATGATGCTCCAGTGTATGATGGGTCCCATTTATAATGCTCCAGTGTATGATGTGTCCATATTTAATGCTCCAGTGTATAATGGGCCCTATCTATGATGCTCAAGTGTATGATGGGCCCCATATATCATTCTCCAGTGCATAATGCTCCCCATATATTGCTCCAAACATAAAAAAAAAATGAAATACCTCTCCTCGCTGGGTACTTCTCTACTCTGGACTCCTCAGCGTCAACATCTTCCAGCTCTCTGCACTGTGACTGGTCAGACAGAGGGCGCACAGATGTGACATCATCGCGCTGTCTGACCTGAATGTCACTGTCAGGAAACACGGAAGACGTCACAGTGGTGGAGCAGAGAGAGGTAAGTATTGCAAGTGCTGGGGCCCTGAGCAAGCAGGGGGGCCCACTCGTGGGCGCCGGCCATGGCACAGGGCCCCTCATAGTACGCCGGTGTCTTTGACGGTTAGTGGGCCCCCCACCTGCTCAGGGCCCGGAACTTGCCCCGGTGCGCAAGTGCTGACGCCGGCCCTGGGGGGGTACAGCCCAGTTAGGGAGGTGGAAAAACTGGCATATGTTGAGGTCTAGGCTAGATTACAGTAGCTGAAAATGGAGGAATTGGAGAAGTCGGAGGAACAGGAGGACAAAGCGAGCCATTTTGCTGGCAACCTATGTGTCATCAGGGGAAAGTGGTACAAAATCCTTTGAAACCCAAGCATGGTTCATTTTAATGAAGGTGAGATCACCAACATTTTGGGTCGACAGTCGGGTCCTTCTTTCTGTCAGGATTGATCCAGCAGCACTGAAGACTCTTTCTGATAGCACACTACCAGCAGGGCAAGCGAGCTCCTGTAAGGCATATTGTGCCAATTCAGGCCAGGTGTCCAGTAGGGGAGGAGAGGTAATTTTGAATCATAGTTGACAACTGCTGTCTCCTGTCTATTGCAATCGATTCAGTATTAACAGTCGTGTGAGTGGTACATGAGAAATCAGTCCACAACATGGTCATGAAAACCCTGTCTCCAACGCCACTTCGGCTGTGCGCACCACGAATACCTCTTCCATGTTGCCCACTACGACTTGTGGTAGAACCTTCACCGCTGCTGTGTGCTGGGAATACGCCTAAAAAACGGTTTACCAGAGTTGCTTGTTTGTTCACCAATATTAGCTCTAGGTTCTCCTGTGGCATGATGTTCTGTAATTTGCCTTTATAGCGTGGATAGAGGATGCTGGCCAACCAGTAGTCATCATCCTTCATAATTTTGGCAATTCGGGGGTCCCTTTTTATGATCCGCAAAACATAATCACACATGTGGGCCAATGTTCCAGGTGTCAATGATGCACTGCCAGTGATGGTTGGAGGAGCACTTTCTGCCAAATCCACTTCCTCCAGTCATGCACAAACCCTGTACTGACCTTGGCAAGCCAACATTTTCTATTGCCCTGAGAAGCATCCTCCTCCCCAAAACAATCATCCCCCTCATCCTCCTCCTCTTCTTCTACTTCCTCCACCTTGTCCAGGACAGTTCCCTGAGCAGACAATGGCTGACTGTCATCAAGACTTCCTTCCTCCTCCTACTCTTCCTCCTCCACTGCAGATGCCTGATCCTTAATGTGCATCAAAGTTTGCATGAGCAGACGCATAAGTGGGATGCTCATGCTTATGATGGCATCGTCTGCGCTTAACAGCCGTGTATCCTCCCACAAATGCATTACAGCCTGCCTCTGTTCGCACAGCCTCTCAACCATGTGTATGGTGGAGTTCCACCTTGTTGCAACGTCTATGATTAGGCGGTGCTTGGGGAGGCGGAGCGATCACTGCAGCCTCTGCATACGACTGGAGTCTACGGGCGAGCGACGGATGTGCGAGCACAGTCTTCGCACCTTATGGAGCAGGGCTGGTAACTCCGGATAATTATTTATGAAGCACTGCACCACCAGGTTCAAGGTGTGAGCCAGGCAAGGTATGTGTCTGAGTTTTGCCAGGGCTATGGCTGCCACAAAATTACGGCCGTTATCACTGACTACCTTGCCTGGCTCAAGAGGTAGACTGCCCAGCCATGAGTAAGTTTCTCACTGCAAGTAGTCGGCCAGTACCTCCGTGGTGTGCCTGTTGTTGCCAAAGACATAATCTTTAAAAAAGCCTGCTGACGCTTACCACTAGCTGTTCGATAGGAGGAGGAGGAGGGTCGAATGCCTACAGCCAACTGTTGCCTATACCATGGGCTAGGCAGCACTGTCCCACCGCCGCTGTCCCCTGTGGACCCTGCATCCACCACATTAACCCAGTGCGCAGTGATGGACACGTAACGGCCCTGGCCATGCCTACTGGCCCATGCATCTGTTGTGAGGTGCACCTTTCCACTCACTGATTGTTAGAGTGCATGGACAATGCAGTCTTTCACATGAAGGAGGAGGGCAGGGATGACTTTTCTAGAAAATAAGTGCTGACTGGGTAGGTCATAGCGTGGGACAGCGTAGGCCATGAGCTCTCTGAACGCTGCCCTTTCAACAAAACGGAAGGGCATCATCTCTAATAAGATCAGTTTGGCAATGTAGGCGTTCAAAGCCAGTGTAAGCTATACTTGAGAGCTACATATAGGGGGAACTAGCGGTGAACATGGCGGACTGAGAGGGGGATGGTGATGGTGATTGTGGTGGTGGTGGCCTAGATTCAGTCTTTCGTTGGAAAAACATTGCGATTCCCTGTCTGCTTTGGCTTTGCGACGACACCTCAACATTTCTTGCTGTTGGTGTGCTAACCGGTGGGCTTACAGTGGGGTAAGCGATGTAGCGTTGCTGGCTACCTTCAGTCGGAGCAGGTGCACATGTGCTACCTGAGGTATTGAAGTCCATCCACGCTTGCAAGTGCATGGTGTTTAAATGTCTAAGCATGCAACTGGTATTCAAATTTCGGAGATTTTTCCCTTGGCTAAACGTCCTTCCACACTTCTTACAGATAACCTTTGCCTCATCAATAGGATTTTGGTCAAAAAAGTGCTACACTGCACTCTTCCTACTATGGTATAAATTTTCAGGGCTTGCACGCTGTGCTAATTGGACCGTCTGGCCGTCCTGCAACTCTTTTTGTTTTTTTAACACATTTTTGGACTGCTGCGGGCCTGCCAGATAACCCCAGCTGCGATGTCGATGCCTGCTGCGAATCCTCCTCCTCTTCTGACCCACAATGGATGACAATCCGGGTCAACAACTGGGTCATCCAACACCTCCTCTTCAATTTCATCTGCACCTTCCTCTGTGTCACCATGTAAGGTGGTATAGTATGCAGTAACGGGCACCTGAGTTTCATCAGGGTCAGATTCTGGCTCAGTAGACTGCGAGGGCAATGTAGTGCTCTGGGTGAATGTATAAGCAGAATCATATAGCAGTGGCTGTGCATCAGTGCACTCCATGTCATATTCATCTTGGACTGGGGAATTCAGGATTTGACTTGATATCCAAGGCATGGTATGTGAAAAGAGCTCCAGGGAGTAATCTGAAGTGTGGCCTGCCGCATCCTTCTCTTTTGGTGGGGGTTCCAATTAAAATTTTAAAGAGGGCCCCGGGGGTTGGGAAAAAAAAAATTTTTAAAAAGGGGCGAAAAGGGGCCCTTCTCATTAGGGGTTTTTTTTTAAAAATTTGTTTTTCGGGTTCCCCAAAATCACAGGGCCTTGGTTTTCCCAAAATAAAAAAAAAAAACTGTAGTATGCCAATTTTAATTTTGGGGGTTTTTTTAAACCAATATTTGGGGGGAAACGTTCCCCCTTTTGAATGAAGGGTTAAAAAAGGGGAGCGAAAAAAAATGTAAATTTTGGGGTAATTTTAAAACCCAAATTTCCGGGGCCCCTTTTTCGTTTTTTTGACGAAAAAAAAAAATTTTTTTTTGGGGAAAAAATTTCGTTAGGGGTATTTTTAAATTTTTTAAAAGGGGGTTTTAAAAACCCCCCCCCCTTTTTTTTAAAAATAAAAAAACGAAAAAGGATGTTTTAAAAAAAAACCGGGATAATGGGGGGTTGTAAACCCCTTTTTTTTTTGGTTTTACCCGGTTTCCGTTTTTATTTAGCTAAAAAAAAAACGAAAAAGGTTTTCCCCAAAAGGTTTTCAGGTAGGGGTAATTTTAAAATTCCGTAATTTTTATCCCCCAAAACCCAACCCAAATAATAAAAAGCCCCGAATTTAAAAACAAAAAAAAAAACAAAAAATTTAACGTAAAATTAGGGGTTGAAATCTCCTTTTTTCGGGTCACCCCAAAGGTTCAACAGATTTAGACCCAAAAAAAGCTAAAAATCTTACGGAAACCCCCGGTTTACAAAAGAAAATTTAACTCCAATTTTCCCCATCCCAAAAACCCCACCCAATTTTACCATTAATTTAAAACAGCTACTTTTCAATTTAAAAAGCTTAATTTTTTTTTAAAAAAATTTCCCAAATAATTTAAAAACCCCCCGGCCATTTTTCCCTTAAAAAAATTTTTAAAGTACTACAAAAATTTTTATTTAAAGGGGGAAAGTAAATTTATATTTTTTAAAACAAAAAACAACTAATTTGGGGAAAAAAAAACAAAAAATTTTCTTTTAAAACCAAAAAGGGGAATTTTTAAATTTCTCTGTATAAAATTTCCGGCTCACACAGACGCTCATAAATTTAGGGATTTGCCCAAATACAAAAAGCAGAAAAACAGTACTGAAATCAGAAGAAAACAGCTTTTTTATACAGTGTGGGGGTTTAATTTTTAAAATCTCCGAAATATTTTTTCCCGGGTCAAAAAACATACGCTCAAAGGTCAGTATGGAATGCCCAAAATAAAAAAAACATAAAAAAATGGTACTGAAATCGAAGCAAAAAGCTGATACAGTTTTGGGGGGGAAATTTTTTAAATCTCCATTTATTTTTCCCAGAGTCACACACAAACGTTTCCAAGGCTCAGTAGGGGTTTAAGACAAGAAATAAAAAGGTGACAAAGGGTTCTGAAACAAAGATACAGTGTTTTACATTTTTGGGGGGAAAAATTGAAATTTTGGGAAAAAATTTTTCCCGGGGAGTCACACACAGTTAGTCGCAATGCGTATTTGTCCGTGTTATCACCCCATTTAAAGGGTAGGGGTTTGAGTGCTACGAGCTCTATCGTGGGGAAAAAAAAAAAACGGGGGGGAAAGAGTCCCGGGAAAAAAAAAAAAAAAAGTATTTGTGCTGTAAAAAAAGCGTTTGCACAGCAGGGTACACACACCCAATTTCAGCTATAAGGCAGCCTAAAAAACCAGCGCTGCTCCCAACACAAGAAAATCCTCCCCTTCACGGGCAAATAACTGTATGGGCCAAAATTGTTATCAGCACAACCCAAAAAGACCCTTCTCTTTCCAGCCCTTACTCTTCCCTACTGATAAAAAAGCAAAGAAACCCCTCCCTACGTTAAATCTGCTGAAGTAAAAGGGCCCGGTTTTCGTTCAAGGCTTTTATGGGACACTTTACCCCCCCAAAGCGCCAATCACTGAAATTCCCCTTTCTCTGGGTGGGTGAGGGGCCCTTCCCCCAGGGTTATCTCGTTGCCCAAGGTATTTTCCTTGCTCATTGGCTGAAAAAAGGCGCCTGCAAGCATTAGGGGAAAAACCCGCTTTTGAGTCTTTTTTCCCGGGAACGCTTGGCCGACTTGGGTTTATGGGGGGTTTTCCCGCTCGGCAAAACTTGACTTTGGCGAAAGTCGGCTACTTATAAAATCTGACCGACCTTTTTGGCTAAACCCTTAGTGTTGACAAAAAAGCAGGGGGGGTGATGATGCTTTAAGGGCTCTGTTTTTATCTCGGGGGGGCCTCCTGATGTTTTTTTCCCATTTAAGGGGAAAAGGGGGTGACAGTGCCCAGAAATATGAATTTTTAAGGGTTGGATTTAAAATTGGCGCGGGGGAACTTAAGTTTACGGGCAGGGGGGCGAAGCGGGCCCCTTTCCCCTTTTTACCCCTCTAAAACGGGATGTAAATTATGGATGGTGTGATAGGGCTTTGTTAAGTACCAACCCCAACCCCCTGAGGGAAACCGGGTTTAGTGGGAGGTGACAAAAGCTGCAGAAAAAAGTACGCAGGACCATCCTCCTGGCCGCTAAATTTGACCCCTTCCCCAACAAATGAAACATCACAGGAAGAAAAAAAAAAAAATTTATATATACTGTATCAATATGTTTTTAAAAACCCAAAAACCCTGCAATGGGCCCAAATTTCTATTTGGTATGCCCTGGGTTGAAAAATTTGCACTAGAAAACGGGATGGGCTTACGAGTCGGATACAAATCGGGGTTTATAGACAAACAGTTTACAAAATTAACCCTCTTTACAAAAAATTTTTTTTAAAATATTAAAATATTCCTTAAACAAAAATTTCCCCTGGAAAAGGGGAATAAAGTGGGTTTCAGAAGAAAGGGACAAACCCCAAATTTAAAAACAATTTTCAACATCAATGAAAGGGACCCCAAAAATCAAGGGGGAGGAAACTGTCTTTGATGCCCCTAAAATTTTCCCTTTTTTGTCTGTGGAGGGTTTTCACCCCCAAAACCCGCGCCCCAAATTTTCTGAGGAATTTCATGAGTCCCAAAAAATTAAACTCACTATTCCCTTTGAGTATCAAAAAAAATAAAAAGAAAATAGATTTCAAAACCCAACAAAACCAAAAACCCATTGGGCCCTACTAGCAATATATACCAAAAAATCACAGGGTATCAAAAGCTCATAAGGGCCCGATTTTGATATTAAAAAAACTTTTTAAAAAGTGTGATCAAAGGGTGAAAACAGGGGTTCCCCGATAGGGGGGGGTAAAATGAGTCTTCTTCAAAGGAAGTCTTCAAACAGAGGCTGGACATAAAAACTGTCTGGGATATTTTGGAATCCTGCTTTTAAAGGGGGTTGGACCCGATGAAGGAAGTTCCCCTTTTAAAATTTTCTATTCTATGATTCTAAAAGTTTTTAGGGACTAATATCCAGAGAGGGAAATTTTTTTTAGAGCTTTTATATAGATAGAGAATAAATACTTGATTTATTTTTCCTTCTTGTAAAAAATAAAGAGATTTATGGAAAAATAAAAGAACATGTGCCAAGGTAAATTTTCAATTAAATGCTCCTCTAGGTTCCAATTTTTCCCTTTCCCCAAAGGGGGTTTCATTTATCAGGTATCTATGGGCACCCAAAGGTCCACCAGTGTATACACTGAGATGAAAAGCCAAGGAAGGGGCGTTTAGGGGACATCAAAGGGGTACTTTTCCCCCCCTGATTTCTTTAATATCTTTTTTTGTTTTTGAATTTTTTTTTTTGTGAGGGTTATACCTCTTAAAAGCATTAACCATAAACCCCAGTGGGGGTGGTACCATCCGTAATGCGAAAGGGAAAAACATGCAAATTTTTAATTAAAAATAAAAATTTTTAAAAGAAAAAACTTAAAAATTGGTTTGCATTGGGGTACGGAGATTCCAAAAAGAAAGGTTCCCGGGTTTTAAAGGAACCAAAATAGGGGCCCCGCTTGGGAAAGGGTTTTAACCCTTTAAAAAAATTTTAAAAACACAAAAGAGCCAAAAAAATTTAAACTTCGGTTTAAATTTTCCTTTTGGGGTAGGGGAGAATTTGGTTTTTAAAAAAAACCCCTTTTTTAAAAGGCCCCAGTGCTTTTTTGGGGTTTAAAATAAATAACCCCTTAAAAAAAATTTTTATTTTTTTTGGGAGTTTAAACCATTTTTCATGGTTTCCTATGTTGATTTTTTAAAACCTTTAGCTTATTTTTTTAGCCCCATTTGTGGTTTTTTTAAAAAATTTAAAGGGTTTAAACCCCTTTCCCGCTTTTGGTTTTATATGGTTGCTCTATTCCCGACCTTTCTTTTTGGGAAACTCTCGTACTCTTTCTAGTAAATTTTTTAAATAATTTTTAATTTAAAAAAATTATTTTTTTTAAATTTTAAAAAATTTTCAAAGTTTTTCACTTGCATCTTTCGGATGGTTTCCATCCACTGTGGATTTTTGTTTTAATTTTTTTGGTGAAGTGTCATTTGCCCCACCCAAATTTTGGCTATGGGTTTAAAACTTCTTTTTATAAACATTTTTCCCCTGTTTTCAGGTTTGGAAAAAATTTTTTTTTAAGTAATTTTTAAAAAATTTCCCAAAAAAATTATTTTTAAAGGGGTTTATTATGTAAAAATTTGTTTAAAAAAATGTGCTAGACAATAATAATCATACTTATCTAAATATTGGGATACATTTTGCCCAAAAAACATATTATCCCAGAAAAATTCAAAACAAACTATGGTGTTAAAGAAAAGAAGAAAAAATCTATTTGTATTGTTTTGTTGAAATTTAAAAAAAGCAATAAAAAAATAAACCCAGATATTTTAAAAAAAAAGTGTTCAGGTGTTATCCATTGTAGGGGGGTTTTCTTAGAGGGTTAGAATTGGTTCCCGGATTTATGAAACAATTTTTTAAATTTTTTTGTGGGTTAAATTGCTTTTATCAATATTTATCCCCAAAAAAAAATTACATTTTAATAAAGAAAATTACTGTTTTTTTAATTTTTTTTCCGTCTGGCATTATTGTTAACTAGCATGTTATGCAACCCCCAAACCCCACCAAAAGCTTTTCCAAATTTTAAAAAATTAAAATTTTTTTAATTTTGATAAGGGGGAAAATTTTGAAAAAAATAAAAAAGTTAAACCAGGGGGTCTAATTTAAAAACAAAATGGAAAAGCCCTTTTAAAAAAGAAGGCTTTTTAAAAAAACCCCCCTTTTTTCCCAAAAAGCTTTTTTTGGTTTTTGGGGTTTTTTTTTATGCTTTTTTAAAAAAGGGGGGGGGGTTGTTATTTTAAACGGAAAAATTTTTAAAAAAAAATTGCCAAAATAAAATTTTTTAAAGGGATTTAAAAAAATTTTTAATTCATCTCCCCTTTGAAAAATTTTATAAAACAGGGAGGGTTTTTTCCCCTTTTTGGGAAAAATTCCAAGCTTTTTGGGGGTATTTAAAAATGCAAAATGGAAATTTAAATCCTTTCGTGGACAAAATGGAAATTTTTTTTGTTTCAGGGAAAAGGTTTGTTTTTGTTCCCAAAAAACCAAAGCAAGTTTTGCAAAATGGTCTTTTTTTTAGGTAACATTTTGGGGGCTGGCCCTTTGGGGAAAAAAAATTTTTTGTAAAGGGTAATCAACAGGGATAACCCTTTTCCCTTTTATAAAAAGAAGATTAAAGGGTTTTTTTTTTGGGGGAAAACCCCAAGCGGTTTTGGGTTTTTTTTTTAAAAAAAATTTTGGGGGCCCCCTTTTAAAAAAAAAAAAACATAAACCAAAAAAAATTTTAAAATTTTTTTTTTAATTTTTTAAAAATTTTTAAGAAACCCCAGGTTACTTAAAAAAATTTTCTTACCCGCTTTTCTCAAATTTTTTTTGGGCAAATTTTTTTTTTGAAAGGGAAAAAATTTTTTTTTAAAAAAAAACGGGAAATAGGTTTTTTTTTTTTTTGATGTCTTGTTTAATACATTTAGATTACAACGCCCCTTTTTTTGGCCAACCAGGTTTTTTAAACCCCATCCCCCCTTTTTTTTTTTAGTTGCTCTTAAAAAACCCCCAAAGTTTTTTGAAAAAAAATAATTTTTTAACCTTGAAAAATTTTTTTAAAAAACCTCCCAAAAAAAAAAACAATCTTTTTTTGGAAAATGGGGGGGTTTTTTTTTTGCCCTTTTTTATAAAGGAATTAAAAAAAGGTTTTGGGGTTTTAATTTTTGGGGTAGGGGTTTAGGGGGGGGAAAAAAAAAAAAAATTTTTTCTTTTTAATAGAATATTTTTTTTTAAAAGCTTCTAGGCTTGAAAAAGGCTTTTTTTTGGTTAAAAGGAACCCTTTCATGCATTTATTAATACGGGGAAATTATTTTCCTTTTTCCCTTAAGGGAGATTTCCCCTATTTTGAATGGGTTGGGGTTAAGGGTGGACAGGTTAAAAGAATCAAATGGAAAAAAACCAAAAAATTTTTTAAAAAAAAAGTAAAAAATTTTTTTTTTTAAAAAAAAAAAAAAACAAAAAACCCCCGGGGGGGTTTAAAATTTTTTTTTTTCTTTAACCCCAAATTTCCACAAATTTAAACTTTAAAACTTCAGGGGTAAAAATTTTTTCTTCAGGTTTTTTTAAAAAAACCCCCCCAAAAAACCCAATAGAGTAGGGTTTTTAAAATTTTTAAAAACCTTGTTTAAAAATTTGTTTAGAGTTCCCTAATTCGCTAGGGCGTTCCCCAGCAAGGGCACGGGCAGTGTTGGGTATCTAGGGTTTGGGCGACCACTCATATATGAAAATTAGATGTTAGTAGTCGAAAACCATGGATACCCTAAGCAAACTGCCATCCCCGGGCACTGGGTTAAGGACATAGCTTTTTCAAAAGGACCATACTACTTTTTTAAAATTTGGGGATTTGCTAAAAATTATTATTATACTTAGTACTTTTTGGGGGTTTTTTACCCTTGGGAAAAATGAAAATTCCCCTTTAAATTGTGGAAAAAATTTAAGAGTACTTGGGGGAAACCAAATTTTTGGGGGGGAAAAAAATACAAACTCTTTAAAGATTTTTTTCTTGGGGGTACTTGAACTCACCCACCCCCTGATCACCATGAAACTTTCCTGAAATCTGGCCGGGGAAGAAGAAAAATTAAAGGGGTTAAAAATTTAACCTGACCCCCTTAAAGGTTCCATAAGGGGTTTTAAATGAAATAAACTATTTCAATAATTAACCCCTAAGCCCATGTTGGGCAGCCCCAAAAACCCCCAGTTTATCAAAAAGAACTGTCAACAAAAAACCCCTCGTTGAAGGGCAATAAAAGGCACAGAGTTTCCCAGAACCTAAAACAAGGGGGTGCAAGAACAGATACGGATATAGCAGGCATCGGGGAAAGGGAAAATGAAACCTAAAAAAGCGGTAGGAAAATGTTGTATGAAGTGTGTTTACAATGTCTTGCTTTATTTTGTAAAAAGCAGTCCCAAAATTTTTAAACAATTCATAAAAATGATAGGGAGGGGTCTAAAGATGCTTAAAGGTAGCGTTTGATAGGGAGGTTTCCAAAAACCACAGATAACTTTCGGCCCCGAATGCTCGATTTAATAGTGTTGAGCATTCCCTTAAAACCCCAAAGTATCGGGAAGGCCCATATTCGCTGTATCGGAATTCCGATACTTAATTCCCCCCCTATTTTTTAATATCGTATACCCGGAAAAAGGGAAAATTTCCCCAAAATTTTTTGAGAGGCAAAGTGATTTTGTAGCCAAGGGGGAAACTTATGAAGTTGGGAAAATCCTGAAAAACTTCGGGGCATTTTTTAAAAAATTTTGTTTTTTGTTTTAAGCTTAAAAAAAGCCCCCCCCAAGCCCTTTCGGGAATTTAGAAGGACAAAAACCCCCCCTTTTTAGGGCGAAGAGCATTTTTTTATTTGTTTGGAGGTTTTCCCCCCGCGGTTTTGCCCTGTTTGTTGTTTTTAAAACTCTGTCGGGGTTTTGGGGAAGGGGGATCCAGTTTTTTGCAAACGCTTCTTAAAGGGATTGCATTCACTATTTTTTTTTTTTAAAATTTTTGAAGGTCAGTTTATATTTTTTAAAAAAAAAAGGGAGCCTTTCCTTTTCAAAAATTTTTTAAAAACCTAAAAGTAAAAAAAGGAGGGAAGAAGTGAAAGTTTGGTTTTGGCATTTTCAGTCTGGGGGATTTTTGATGCAGTCAGGGGGGGTTTTTTAAAGGGGTTTTTTGGGGGGGCCCCTCCCACATTTTTTTAATTGGTTTGGGTCCTATTTTAAAAAAACTTTTAAAGTGTGAGCGCTATGTTCAAACATTTTTTAAAATTAAAAGGGAAAAAGGGGCCTTTCCCCCCGGAAAAGTTTGCGTACCTTAAAATTTTTGGGGTTCCCTTTTTGCGGGGTTACCAAAAATTTTTTCATTCGTCCGGGAAGGTTTTGTCACTGCCGTTTTTTGGCGGGGGGGCCTTTTTGTTCCTTTGGGGCGTCGGGGGAAGGGTTACCCGGGAAGATTGGCTAGTTTTTTTAAAGGGCCCCCTCACTTTGGCCCACATTTTTTCCCTTAAATCGGCGGGTTTCCCGGGCCTAAATGCCGATGCTACCCGGGGGGGTTGGGGAGGGTGTGTGCTGCTAAGGCTCTGCCTGTCTTTTGAGAAAAAAGGGGGGGCTGGGACCCTTTATTGGGGTCCGGGTTTCTTTGGTTTTTTTTTTTTTTTTCGGAGCGATTTGGGGCAGGAAAAGGGTCAAAAAAAGAAATAAAAAAGTTTTTTTCCTTTTTTCATTTAAAATACTTTTTTCCCTTTTTTTGGGTTTTTTTTTTTTTTAATCCCTTTTAAAATAACTTTGGATTAAAAATGGATGGGTGTTTTAAATTGACGCCCCATTTTTTAACCCGGGCTTATTGCCCAATTTGGAATCACGGTAAATTTTAAACCCCTTTTTCCCCCCCGTTTCCCAAACCGTACAGGGCAAGGGGGGAAGAGTGGGAAAAGTCCCCAAAATTTGGGGCACATCTTTTAAATGCCCCAAAATTTGTGGGGCTGCTGTACCCGGGGTTTATTGTCATTCTTTTGGGGGGTCAAAACCCCATGGGCCTTGACAGTTTTTTAATACCGGGCCGCAGCGGTCTGCAATTTACTTGGGGGTTCACAAAAAAGGGGGACCCCAAAGCCGTTTTTTTTTTGGGGGATCCCCCATTTTTGTTTAAAAAAACCAAGCTAAGCAGACTGTTTTGGGCCCGGTATTTTCAGGTTGCAAGGTCCATGGGGAATTTTGGGTCCTTAACCCGCCTGAAAAAACCCGGCCTCGCGGTTGCTTTTGGCTGGTTAACAAAATTTTTGGGGGGCCCCACCCTTTTTTTTTGAGGGGATCCCCTTTTTTGTTAATCACCAAGGGTATTCAATGCTGTGGCCTGGAAATTTTCAGGGTGGCAAGGTCCCTAGATCTTTTGGGTTCCCTTTAAAATCCTGAAAATCCAGGCCTCAGCGGGTTTGCTTCATCTGGCTGGGGTTTAAAAAATAGGGGGGGGCCCCCCGGCAATTTTTTTCCCAGGGGATCCCTAATTTTTTTTTACCCTTTTTCCCCCTGGGCGCACTGATTGTTTTCCCTGGCTGACCTGGGAAATGGAAAGTGGAAAACAAACAAATTTTTCTTTTCCCCTTTCCCCTCCTTCAGCCAAAGGGAGGGAAACCCTTCATTTGGGGGTTTTCTGTGAGGCTGGGAGCATTTTGCGCGGTCCCTGCAGTTTAAAATTAACCCTTTCTGAAAAGGTTTTTACCGGGGACCTAAATTACATCGGATTGGAAAGAAAAAAAATTTCCTTAAATTTTTTTTATTTTTAAATTTCAGGAAAAGGTTTTTTGCGGGAAAAAAAAATATGGTCAAAAACGGGGTGATTAAATTTTATTAAAATTCTTTTTTTTTTAAAAAATGTGTGTGTTTTTAAATTTTTTTTTCATACAAAAAGGGGTTAATAAAATTGGGTA